>OZ001642.1:0-600000 GCA_963924145.1 Pyrausta purpuralis | reverse complement strand
TTTGTCATCAGAAGTTCTATCATTAAAATCTATGAACTCCTTACCGTTAAGGAGATCCACCATTAGCTCAGCTCCACACAATGTCAACTATCAGACGCAACAAGTTTCCGATGATAAGATATGATAGAGATATAGATATAAGATTCTAGTACCAAAACACTAAACGCGCGTTTTAAATCGAGGGATTGTAATAAGACCCCATCATCAGATCACAACTTGGCAACAATGGGACCAACTAAAAGACATATATCACGTCTGTTCAGGTTTTCGAATTGGTCGACGTATTACTGCGATATGAAGAAGCATAGATACAAAAAAAAACGTACTGTAAAATTGATAACCTCCTTTTTTGAAGTCGGTTAAAAAAGGACAAATATTTAAGAAATCTTTGCGTTTATATTATGTAGGTACCAGCGACCTCTGCAACTTTGTCCGCGCGTTTTGAGTTAGCTCCCTCCTCTCCCGTCGCAGCGTGATGTTTTAAAACCTTCCTCGATAAATAAGCTATACAACACTTTTTTTTTAAATTGGTCCAGTAGTTCCTGAGATTAGCGCGTTCAAAAAAACAAGCAAACTCTTCAGCAACTCTTCTCTTCATATATTTAATGAACATTGGGGAATAAGCTTATCGATATCGATGCTAGCTTCTGTCTTTCACCAAACACCGCCCACTCTATCTGTTAGCGGAATAATTCCGAACGTTAGCCTGCGGTGGTTCAGTCTGAAATCCTATGAATTTTCATGTTTCAATAGTCTGCGTTTGCGTGTGAGCGCTCGGGCGGGCTCGCGTAGGCTCAGCGAATGAACATTGATCGGCAATTTTTAATTCTAGACTCGTCTGTTTCATTAGACGCGATAAGGCCGTAATTTAGTTTTGTAATACTAAAGTATTAGTAAGCTAGTAAAACTGTTAATACTCTGATTTTTAATTAGATAGACCAAAATTACATTTAGAGGGTGATTCGAAATTTGAAAAATGGTGTTGTTCCTAAATAACCGAAAATTTAATTTTCATCAATTTTTGTTTTTGATCGATTATAAAATATTCACGTTAATTATGTTTATGAAAATCATGTTTCCGAAGATTATCATTCTTTCTAATAAAAAAGAATGACAATTTTAAAATATGTAAAATCGTACAAGAATATTGCTATTGCAGGAAGAAGTACCTAGATTTTTAGAAACTGTTTTATTATTACGTTTATTTACAGCTTTAGGTAATGTTAACATGTATTACTTAGCCTAATGAATAAAATCACATTATTGAAAGTCATATCACAAGTTCAATTAATCGCGTGCAATAGCATTGTTACACACTATGTGTCCTACGCTTGCATCATTAAAAAATTAAAAGTTGAATTGAAGCTGCCATTCTGGTCTATTTAATTCAAAACAGAGTACAGTAACTTGTATGTATACCATAGTATAACTTGCATCACCAATCTTTATACACGTATGTTTGATCAACAGTCGGAATCCCTTGTCTTGGCGGCACGGTGTGACCCCACTCACTTGTTTGATATTTATTTATTTATTATTATTGGTTAAGTCAACCTAAATCCTTTAAGACGTGATAGTTTACGTTATTTTTAACTGATTTGACTGTGGAATCCCATATTCCAAACTTAAGCGTTTTCAAGTTATCGGCCTTTGATATTCTTTCATAAAAAATCCGATTTTTGTGCCCTCTTTTTTGTGTTTTGTGCAATAAGTATGTTTTGTGTTTGCTTTTTTATGTAGTAAATAGTTACTTTTATTATTTTAAATACTGAAACTGTAAGTTACTGTAATAATTGAGTGGAGGTGACGATTCAATGTAAAAAATAAATTGATTTTGTGAAATAAGATTTTTTTCTTTGTAAGATAATTTAAACAAGACTATGACAATGATGATGCAGACGTACAATGACATTCAAAAGGATAGACACGTTCTACACCAACATTAAAGCATTTTAAAGTGGCGCAAGAATTACTCTATATACGAACGTATAGTTGCGTATAACGACATTAAGCGCTCATAAAGACAAATGATGGGGCATGCCTGTTGATAGAAAGAGATAAATATATACCATTCGTTACGTATTGATTGATACTGAGCGCTCATTGGCGCGAGCGCGTGACATCTCGCTTTTTAGCTTAATGTCAGCCATTGCTAAATTATGGTAAAACATAAATACGTGTTTTAAGTTTTAATACTTTTAAATGAAAAAACTATACTGATGAATGTAATGACACGTTATTCTTGTCTCTAACAGTTGCAGTGTAATTGTTACTACTCCTTAACACACAGGAAGGCATTTTTACCAGCAAACGAGAAATAATTTAAGGCGTTGTCGGGACGTATAGCCACAAAGAGAAAGCGTGCCCAACTGAATGCACTCCGGGCAATTACCTGCCTTTCGTGTAGCCATTTTCGAGCGCATAGGTCGTATCTATATAATTTAAAAACATCTTAGCAGACGTACGTTAAAATATAAGCGGATTTTCAGCTTTTTGTTAAAGTATAGCTAGGGTATTATTAAAATTCTTTATGAGGTAGGGTATTACACGAAAACAGCCTTCAAACGATAATATTATTTATTATAGCAAAAAGTTTACTGTTAGATAATTAACTGAGTGCTTAATAGCACTTGCAACTGGCAGTATTGCTCCGCCGCGCTGTAGACACTGTGTAAGTGAACTTTTAATGCCTATAAGGGCGTTCCAAGAGCTTGATTACCGCCTTTTAGGTCACAAAAGAAGTTAGAGAATAAAATTTTTGTCCGAGTCTTTAATCATTGGGAAAATCCAATGGTAGCCGCGAGTCAGCCGACATTTAGCGTCATCTAGCGGTAAGTAACGGTACTTATACCGGGCCCAAGTCAAACATAGATGAAACTACAAATAAACTAACTACAACTATAGTTATCGCGAGTTATCCAACAGGCAGCGCCATCTCGCGGTGAGTAGTAGTATTAAATAATTGGGAGTCTTAAACCCCCTCCCATTTAAGTTCGTAGTTCTCCCAACCAGCAACTATGTCTTTTCGGTCTCCCTAGTTTCCGTTGGGATTTCGTTCTTTTCGTTGGTTGTTTGCGTGGCCTTGCTCTATTTCTTAAAGGTTGGGCAGGCTTAGGTAAGTCATGGCGCTGTCCATTGTAAAGAATTAGAGCCGATGCATGGTAAATACCCAGTACTTGTTCTGGTTTTGCAAGACTCGATATTTCATGAGGATGCTCCATGGACTCTCTTGATAAGGTGGGGGCCTTCTTCTTTAGGTGCGAACTACGCACTGAAACCTTGGCTGGAAGGGCTAAGAGGATTAAGAGTAACCATGACCATATCTCCAGGTTTGTCAGGGTCAGGGTTTGTCAGCAAGTTCTTTCCTCTTCTTCTTCCATTTCATGTACCTCTTTAGCTTTTATTAAACTGGTGGCTCCAGTACTCTGCGTTTTCGTCGCTATCGTGACTATCTGATGCTTTGAGTATTTTAGCTAAACAAACATCCTTCATTTGTTTTCTTCTCACATCTCCAGTTGCACGTCTAGGCATATCAACTATTATTTTATTTTTATTTTATTGTATTTTTATTTCTACTTGTTGGAAAACGGGAGATATAAAACTAAAATGCCTAACTAGTTTTCACTTATAGAACTTATCGCACACATCAATATACAAACAATAGATAGAAGACAATAATCGTGTTATTAAATATGTTCGAAGAACGATACCAGATAAAAAGAAAAAAGGAGAGGTCATACCAAGCTGGAAAGGTTAATAATGTGTATTTAATAAAACCGGCCAAGTGCGAGTTGGACTCGCGTACTGAGGGTTCCGTGCCAATTTTAACTTCATTATGGAATTCACTTTTGTTGACAGCAAATATAACTTTGTTTTTCATCGTGTTTGTATGAAGTACAAAGTTATGTTTGCGGTTGTAGAAAATGTGCTATATCTCAAAAACTTCTTGTTCGATCCCGCCTAAACCAATTTTCGTTGAAAGTATTTGTTAAGATCTACATTATATATTTTTTTCAAATTTTACACTCGTTAAGTTTAGAAGGTAGATGGGGGGGGGGGGACGCCCATTTTACCACTTTGGAAGCATCTAGCTTTGAAACGTTAGACTTTAAAAGAAAATGGTTTTAAGCACCTCGATGTCATTTTAAAAGATCTATCCATATAGACACCCCACACGCATAGGTTTGACTATATTTTTTTTTTGGTTTTAGTTTCAGGTATGGGAGCCGTACCCTAAATGTTATTATTTTTTTATTTTTCGTATGAGAATCGTAAAGCGGTTAACAGGATACATCTTCCTACCAAATTTCAACACTGTGATGCTTATAGTTACAGAATAAAATTGCTGTCACATATGGACGGACAGACGGCCAGACAGACAGACTTGACG
Source organism: Pyrausta purpuralis (assembly GCA_963924145.1). NCBI lineage: Eukaryota > Metazoa > Arthropoda > Insecta > Lepidoptera > Crambidae > Pyrausta > Pyrausta purpuralis. Next base: position 595,610 of record OZ001642.1, on the reverse strand, counting down.
AAACAATAAGGGTTCCGTTTTTTGCCATTCGGATACGGAACCCTAAAAAGAAGAGTTAATATATTTCTTAAAATGATTTGGTCTCGCAGTAAATAAGTCTATATGTTGAGTATAATTTTTGTTAAAGTCAGTGGCCACTCTGTTAAAGAAAAATGTTTTCTATAATTTGTGATCGGCGGCGGTTCAACATTGAGGGTTATATAATTTCTTCTAAGATTAGTACGAAAGGGAACCTGGAACTTAATCTTTGAGAGAAGTTCGCTGGAATCATGCATACCTAAAGCTAGATAATGAAGGAAAGTCAGGTCAGCTGCTTCTCTTCTCAGAGAAAAAGGGACCATATGGTGATGTCTGCAATTTACATGGTAACTGGAGTCGGTTTTTATTCTAAGTTTGTAGTTAAGGTATCTTAAAAACTTGCGCTGTTTTTTTTCAATTTTATCAATATAAATATTGTACTGCAAGACAAAATTCATCTTTTTGTATATTTTTTTTATTTTTTATTTATTTAAACTTTATTGCACTGTTAATGGTACAATTGGCAGACTTAATTCCTTATGGCATTCTCTACCAGTCAACCACTTGGGAAATGCAGAGAGTTAAATCAGTGGCGGAATATTTAAAAGTACTGAGAGGGACAAAAATTTAAAATGCATTAACATAAATATTATCATATCATCTGCGAACAATCGGTAATTTGAGTGATGAAAACATTTGTGATTGTAATTGATGAAAATAACAAAAAACAGTGGACCAATTATTATGCTGTAAACCCTACAATCATTGTGAGTATTTTCAGTTTTATAATTGAAGCCCTTAGAAAACTCTACAAAGCACTAGTTAGGCATATATAGAAGTGCACTCATAGAGAGTTTAGAGAGTCGGCAGCGTGGCAGAGCAAGTCTGCCAGTTGTAGACGCAACTGAGCACGCATCAGGTGGTAATACTAGTGAGTGGCATTCAAGTTGTTAGAACGGTTTATCAATAAACCACCTATCGGTTGTAATGTTAATCATGGAAGTTCGGAAAAAAAACCCATTGCTGCTGACTACGTTGTTTAACTATGAACCTCCTGCTTACAAATGTCTATTCTCTCTACGGTTTCTTCATATACCTACTCCAGTTGTCTAAAATAAACCCGTCTTTTAAAAGGTTTTTGACATTTCTAACTCACCGAACCCCGTAGGAAATATTGAATATTGACCTGTTGGTAAATGCTGTACAAAGAAATCATCATAGATTTTTATTTTCATTTCACTATTCGTATTCTGTTCCTGTACTGGGACCGATATGATGGCGTTGTTATAAAGACACTTTAACACCTTAACATACCTATAGTTTATGTGAAACCGCTGAAGAGACCAAAGCACCGCCCAAGTTTCGATCGAATCAAAGGCCTTCTCGTATTCCACAAAAGCTAAACATATAGGCATATTATACTCCTCGGACTTCTGTATAATTTGCCTTAGCATATGGATGTAGTCTATGGTACTGTAGCCTTTTCGGAAACCAGCTTGTTCGGGAGGCTGGACCTGTTTACAGACATTGGAAGACGATCCTGGAATGGGAAGGATTCGGCATCTGCGTCAATGGGAAATACATAACACACCTCCGTTTTGCCGATGATATAGTCGTTGTGGCAAAGACGCTGGATGATCTTGGCACTATGCTCGAAGACCTCGACCAAGTATCCCAACAAGTGGGTATTAAAATGAACATGGCAAAGACGAAAATTATGTCAAGTTTCCGTGTTGTACCCACTCCAGTATCTGTTGGGAATTCAACTCTCGAAGTTGTCGACGAGTACGTCAACCTTGGACAAGTGATCCAAATAGGTAGGTCCAACTTTGAGGTCAATCGACGAATCCAACTTGGCTGGGCAGCGTTTGGGAAACTACGCAAGAGCGTCTTCTCGTCTCAATTACTTCAGTGTCTGAAGACGAAAGTCTTCTACCAGTGTGTGTAACCAGTGATGACATACGGATCCCAAACGTGGTCTCTAACAATGGGCCTCATAAAGAAGCTCTACAAAACGAGCGATGGATCGGACTATGCTCGGTGTTTCTCTACGAGATCGAATCAGAAATGAGGAGATACGTAGAAGAACTAAGGTAACGGACATATCCCTACGAATTAGTAAGCTCAAGTTGCAGTGGGCAGGGCACATAGCGCGAAGAACTGATCGCCGTTGGGGCAGAAAAGTTTCAGATTGGAAACCTTTCAACCAAAAGCGCAGCGTGGGACGTCCACTGATAAGACGGACAGACGACCATGTTAAGATCGCGGGATCACACTGGATGCAGACCGCTTGTGATAGGTCGCTGTGGCAAACCGTGGGGGAGGCCTATGGCCTATGGCCAGTGGACGTCTTTTGGCTGATAATAATGATGATGATGATTTCACTTTTCAGAAGTGGCCGTGAAACAACAAACAAACAAACCCTTAAGCTTAAATATTAGTATAGATAATTAAATGATATCTGCTCCCACAGTGAAAGACATTAAGATCATTACTGCCAAGGAATCACGACGACAAACATGCCCGATCGACAGTGTGTAATAGGATGATATTCATTATTGGAATGGAAAGCTCGCAAATAGCGGATTGGCAATTTGATTAGCGCCGCTAGAACAAATATGCCATGAGTCGCGGGCAAAATGAAAGTGCAGGCAGTAGGCCCGGAGCAACAGGTATTTTCAAACGCACCTCTCGGTTACTCAAATATGTTTTTAATAGCTCGACACGTCCATATCATTATAATTCAATATTATCAGTACAGTAACGTGAGATGGCGGCCATTTATAACACTGAAATTCGAATCTCGGTTCCAGAAATGTATTCTGAAAAACGAGAAGTGTGAAAAATGTATGGTGCTATTTGCTCGAGAATATTAGTCGATGTGCTATGCTTCGCTATCAAAAAATCAAAGAGAAATTAGGTTTACTCAATTACATCTTATAAAGAAACATTTTTTAAATATTGATCATTTTAATTTGTTTACGAGAGTCTTGTCTTATAGATCTTGTCTTAAAGATCATATTGTGAACGGACTTATTAGGAATTTCTTCTTAGCATCTGCACTGTAATAATGGCGCTGTTACTTCGCGTATTTCATTTAAGCTCATTGTGTAATTCAATTAATACCAAAAGATTTGATATTGGAAAGAATACCTTCTCTATTCATGTAATAATGCCTCATTAGGTATTTTAGTTCGCCCTATCGCATACCGTTGTTAGTTTTGGCTTATTCGAATTAGATATCGTTTTTGTCAAAACATACCATAGGTAATGTAAACACAATTGATTCAATACAATCTAAAGACATATTTATTGTTGGTCAGTATTGAGAAAGGTTACTGATCTTTTCTCCTCTACCTACTAACAACAAGTATCGTAACTTATAAATAAACAAAAATCTAACCAAAGTACAGTTTACAACAACGGGTAAAAAGACTTTGTATTGTAAGATGTGACGACACGAGTTTCAGTTTATTAAAACGATAAACCTCTTTAGAGTAAATGTTTTGTGGCTGATGCTTCTAACGTGCTCTCTGCTCAAAGTCAAACTGAAATTTCAAACTTGTGATTATTTTAGCACGAAAATGAAAGCTAAATATTGGCATTAGAAATGCTTGAAATGTTGATTTCATAACCTTTTAAATTTTGTATGGGTATTATAGTTTTCTTTGAATTTAATTTGGTTTACTAACGTAAAAAATACATCTTCATTATTTTACCTTAGCTTTTTACATGTGCAGAATTTGAAACCATCAGAAGGAACCTTCGTCAAGGTTTGAAGTTGAATTATAATTGTTAAAGTGACCCTTGTCAATGTAAGCCGATGTCACTATTTTGACAGTTTAATTTTTTTAATTAAGTAGGTTTGAAACTTTTTATCGACACTTGTGTGTCACCAGATTCTGGACTGTTTTCGTGGCGTTTTATATTAGATGTGTACCTTTGTTGGCTCTTTGTGAGTTTTTTATAAGCCATCTTTCAACTGAATTTTACGTTTTTGTTGTCAAAACCTTCTATTTACGGACCTAGGTATTTGAGGCTCGGCTCAGGCATAGCTGGTTACATCAAATTTACATAGTTTCATGATGTGTTGCAGACCTTATTTGATTAATTAGGTATATTTATTTGTCAATGTTTTATGTATGCCTTTGCTGTTTTATTAACATCATTAATCTTTAAATCCTCTCACCGTACACAGATTACAAGACAACAGTAATTCCTGAATATCGCCCTGCGACTGCGAAAAGTTTTAATCGTCCAAACAAAGCGATCGTGCGGCGCACGCAGTCGTTCGGGCTTGTAAGATTTGTAGGAGAATAATCTGTGATTTAACTCGCTCAAACAGTCTGAGATTTATTCATTATACTTCGTTTGCACTGAGCTCAGCCAGCTTCATTTGTAGCTTTCCCTTAAAAAACTAAACTTAATCTCTTAGGGCTTATATTACTTTCAAAACAAAACGTCTAAAGAGGCAGTATACTTATTTAACTTTACTTAGTTAGGTACTTTGTGCCACACGCCGTTAAACGAACTTGTAGACCGGATATAACTGTTGCAGTTTTACAATACACATTAGTCAATCATTAAACAATACCTTAAGAGACCTAGGATGTACGCAATGAAACCTACCTGCCTCATCATCATCATTATCAGCCAAATGACGTCCACTGCTGAACATAGGCCTCCCTCACGGCTTTCCACAGCGACCGATCACTAGCGGTCTGCATCCAGTTTGCTCCTGCAATCTTTATAAGGTCGTCTGTCCATCTTGTTGGTACCTGCCTAGTTTTAATTTATTGTGCAACAATGTTTGGTCTTGTTATTTATCCCTCTAAATCCACTAATTGGTGTGATTGAATTTATCAAAATCCGAACAGGGGTAATCTTGTTAAACCGCAATGAACGACAGATTTAGATAGTCAGCCGAATATTTCGACTGACTTGTCGGCAATCATCCCTCTGAGCCTGGTCAAATTGACCGCAAAATAAGCCTGACTGGCTTCAACTTGGATTATATAAAAAAGTAAGGTTGATACCTACTTACACATTTACTTTTATCTGAACCGTCTCATACAACGGCTTTATTTATTGGCCATTATTTTTGTAGAAAAGTCTAATGTTTGTTTGTATCCGCTACCCGATCCAGATACGATAGCAATTTTTATTGTCGGTGAAAATATTAACATTTTATTTCCTGCTTACAATATTGAGAACAAAAAAATAATCTGAGTCATTTTCTTGAGCTCTAAATACTTTTTTTACTTTCGTAATGCTGCTCGTTTCCATCTTATTGTGTTTTTCACGCTTACAATAGTTAATCCTATTAAAATACAAATTACAATAGTGTGTGGGAATATAAATGAAATTCATAGAAGACAAAAACCGAATGAGTTCTCGTGAAGAGCATTGAGGGCTTTAACAGGGTTCGGACACGGTCGGATCAATGTACTCATGGGGCGGCAAATAGTTTTACAGCGTTTGCTATATTGCCGAGTGCGGTCCTTGGACCGTGAGCCGCCGGCCGTATGGGTCCCATGGTGCGTCCCCCGGGTGAACCCCTATTACGCTCATCTGTGATTTCATACCCTATGAGGAGGTATATTAAATAAAGATGTAGAAAGCCTTTATCAGCCTCTACCTGCGTTTATTAGTTGGAAATTCTGAAAAATTTGAAAAGGAAAAAATATACAGGTTGGCCAAAACAGTGAAGTCCAAAACTTTTTTTGGAAGCCTTACATCCAGGTCTATCCATACATCCCATATTTATGATAGCCAAATTTTTGCAGTTTTCGAGGCTTTTTATTCCTTTTTTTTTAAATTGTTTTTTGTCTTAGTTTTAACTTGCTCATATTTCCATATAAGTAAATTAAATTAATCAGGATCAGGAACTGCAATTAAAAAAAACGATATAACTCCTTAAAAACTTGTGTAATTATTCTTGAAATCTACGAATAACGGCTAACATACATAGGGTATATTTGGATCGACCTGGGATGTAAGCCTTTCAAAAAAAAAATTGGACGTCACTGTTTTGGCCACCCTGTAGAAAGCATATCAAATTCTTCGTATCAACTGCTTGGATCGGTAGAGCCGCTCCAAACCAATATTGAGATTTGATTTTCATTCAGTTGATTATGAAGACAACGTTATTCCTATAACGGTTTTTCAGTAAAAAGAAACAGGTTTCCTTTTATATCTTGTCGAAAGTATTTCGATCTTGGGCTTTTCATCGAGGCGTTATTGTTTGGTAACTATAGAGTTTTCCAGAAGCATTGTCGGCGTAATCCGCGATGGCTCGTCGATCATCCGGCGCCATCAATTAACGCGGACACCCTGTATACAGGGTGTTGTTTTGGTCAGTGACATCAAACTCAGGGATGATAATATGAGTTATGCTTATTCTAAAAAAAATGATTTCTTTAAATGTTTAAAAAGATTAATACAAGAAAACCTCTTCACAACATTCAAAAAAATTACAAAACGAATGGGAAAACTCGCACCCAAGCGCGTAGCTAGCGCTTATCTACGAAATACTACGCCGCAGCTAGTAAGCTACGAAAAGGCTACCTGGTGTTGTTGGTGTTGACTCGATCGCTGCACCGGATAAAAAAAAGATTTTGTGGGTTTTTTCCATTTAAAAAATTTTTTTTTTTTGGCATCAGTATCGTTTGTACAGCCACCACTGAGTCACTCGTCGCTGACCAAAACATCACCCTGTATACTTACAGGCTGTACCCCGTGGGCCCGCGCCGAGATATCGCCTATCGCCCCAAATATTGGATAAGGGCGCTTCTTTGTGTTATACGGAAAAACCGAAAAGTTGGGATCTTTATTGTTATTAAAATTACGATATTATTAATTTTATTCGCTTAATATTTTTGAAGTGAAAACTTCTTTAGCGGCGTTGAGCACTTTTGTGGGATGGGGGAAAAATGTGAAACTCGCGTCAGGACACGTGGGCTGATCGAAAAACCGTAAGACGGTTGGCGAAATTATGGATGTAAGTTGATTTTTCTGAGAGATAAACTTTTTAATGTAATTTAATATAATATAAATTGTAATATTTGTGTACGATAGCGCAATAAATAAATATTGTATTCTATAAAAATATTATATTATTATTATTATTATTATTATTATTATTATTGTTATTGTTATTATTATTATTATTATTATTGTATTATTATTATTATTCTTATTATTATTATTGTATTCTATCACAAAAATGATAGTACTTTTATATTGATAATAAGAGCAATTCATTCAAAATTATTCCCTAACTATTCCAAAAAATCAAAAATGCACAACGTTGATATTCAAGTTTTCACTTCTGCCGGCACTCCCGGAGTGCAATTTTGTGTTTTTTTTTTCTATATGAAGTCTGACTGTCTTTATAAACGTGTGGATTTCAATACCGATTATTGAGTTTTCTTATGATTGTTTTTTTCGGAAATAAGTTAGGCCATATAAAAACATGTTTTGTTATTATCATACCGTTTGTGATGATTTACTATTGTCTTATATGTTATTATCATAACGATTACGTGTTGAACTGTAGTTGGCTTTTAACGTGAAAAAACCAACACAACCTAAGCATTAATTACCGATCACAGTGATGTAAGTGACCTTGCTATGCTGTCGGCACGTCGCCGAGATTGATCGTTTATAGGGCTCTACTTTTGTATTAATACGTGGTCCTGATTTTTCCTCTTCCAAATGCACTAGCACACGCTACCAGGCTGGTGTGCGACAAAGAGATGACGGAAAAGATTTCGACAACGGTGGCCAGTCTTAACGACTATTCGACTGCGCGGGACATATTATAGTGCCCAAGTGTGTGCGCAAGCAAACACAGGGGCGCTCTCTATTCCTTTCACTCCCATAGTCCAATGGAACAGCAAACTGACACGACCGGAGAGAGATCAGGTGCAGGATCGCACCGGGACACGGGGGAGAAATACCGCCAACTTCCAAACTCCGGGCTGCCCTGAGAATATCTGATCAGTAAAACCCAGGTACTAATTTTTGACCCGACTCGGGGATCGAACTTGGGACCTCTGGCGCAGCCATTGCTTTAAAGTGCGACTCTTTAACCGCTACGGTCTTCCGCAGTTCGCAACTGTAACACTGAGCAATGTTTCAATTATAAAATGTAATTAAATCAAATCAAAATCCTTTTATTTCAGATAACATTTTTTTTTTTTTTTTTAATCACATAAATTGCTCTAATCCCAAAGTAAGTAGCCAATGCACTTGTGTTATGGAAATCAGGCACAACGGTGGTACCACAACACCCAGACCCGAGACAATATAGAAAAGATCGTTTTCTACATTGACCCGACCGGGAATCGAACCCGGAACCTCACGAGATGGCGACGCTTGAAACCAGCGTGCTAGCCACTCGACCACGGAACATTGATCCAGACTAAATATTCTAAACAACATGTCATCATTACCTACATGTTATTTAATTTTTAAAGACGAAATAAGAAACCAAACAGCGCACGGGCGGGACTGAACCAGCGACTTCTTGGCTAACCGGGTCAAACGCTCTACCAATTAAGCTACCGTGCTTATGCTTTGCGACCGCGTGAAATTTCTGTACCGTTACCCTGAGTTTACTCGTCAGCGACGACAGTTTTACTCGCCAGCAACGACGTAGCTTTTAGTATAGAAAAATTTAGTTCGCTAGAGGCGCTGTGCAATTTTCCATAGACTTTTTTTACGTCGTCGCTAGCGAGTAAAACCGTCTTATGGATCCGCCATTTCAATACGCGTGACGGTAGCGCCATATGTATACCCGTTTTTAATGAAATTTAAATTTACCTCTTAGATTAAATTACAATAAATTACTTCATTGAATTATTGGAGGTATAAATATATTATTGGCATTGTCATTATAATCTTATACATTAAAATATTTACTACTTTTATTACAGTTCACACTTAGGTACGTGCTTTTGCTATGTTCGTAATGTAGGCTACGTACAAAAGGTGAAATTTTGAATTAATACCTATAGTTTTTATTATGGGCGAGCTACTCATTACATGTGCTAAAAACACCACACCTAATTTCTGGTATTACATGCCATTTCACTCCGTTGTACTTTGAGCAACCTATCCTCATCTGTTTTCCTTTCACTCTAGCTGATCACATAGAGCTCAGTGTTGTTTTGTCTATTGTTCATACAACGAGACGCTATTACCTAAAAGAAATGCTGTGTAATAATCATAACAAGTTTCAGATACACAAAGCCACGGAGTCGGCGGCTATTCGTATCATAATCGCTATCAGTTCCGCGCACACATCCCGTATCATTCGAACGCTCGCAATACGCGCGTTACAATGCTTTCAGATGAGTGCGCACAATACACGCTTTTCCTGTATACGGAAATTATTTTGTAACTTTAATTTTGGCAGCTGACGCGGGTTTACCGTTTTTGCGTTTTTTTTAATAAAGTATTCTTATCATTATTATTGAAGATACTTTTTAGGGTTTCATAGCCGAATGGCAAAAAACGGAACCCTTATAGTTTCGTCAAGTCTGTCTGTCTGTCCGTCTAACTATGAGCATTACACTGTTGAATTATGGTAGGAAGATGTATCTTATTAACCGCTTTACGATTCTGATACAAAATATAAGGGGGGGGGGGGGAGGGGGGGGGGCTCCCATACATGAAACTAAAACCGAAAAATATTTTTTTTGTCAAACTTACGCATGGGGGGAATCTATGGATAGGTCATTTAAAATGACATCGAGGTTCCTAAACCCATTTTCTCTTAAAGTCTAACGTTTGAGAGATAGACGCTTCCAAAGTGGAAAAATGGACGTCCCCTTCTTATTTCTAAACAAAGCGAATGTAAATTTTTCAAACATAACTTTGTTCTTCATACAAACACTTTGAAAAACAAAATTATGTTTGCTGTCAACAAAATATTATGATATTTTGGCTTAGTGGAAGTAAGTGGATCTCTAATTCAGTAAAAGTTGGCACGGAACCCTCAGTGTGCGAGTCCGATTCGCGCTTGGCCGGTTTTGCTTTTATTATAAGATATATGTATGAATTTACGAGTATTTGCTGTAGTTGGAATATAAGTCTTTTGTCATACAGAATTATACTTAAGTTTATAGGTTTTATAGTTATAGGTAGTTTTACAAGTAAGAGCTACGGCAAGAAAATATTATGAAATCTGGTTGATTTGCAAAAAAAACATGATTTTTCTTGCTAATAAATGCAAAAATGCAATGTACGCAAAAGCTGGCTATTATAAAAAAAACTACATGGACTTATGATGAATAAACAAGCGTCCACGAACCGAAACATTAGTTCACACTACACAGAAAGCAATGTGCAATAGAAAATAAATGAGAACAACACTAATTTGTAGGTTAAATTAATACTCAACACCTGTTAAAGAAAGCTTGATATTTATTTCTTGTAATATCACATCTGCATTTAATTTTGTTGTCTGGTAGTTAATGAAGGCAATTAAAATTACATTCGCGGTTACATCGCCACGAGGCAAAGCCATATTTAAGTGTCTGCTGGGTGAATTACGTTGTGTTGTTTGACACAAGAGGTCTAGAACAGTGGAAGATGCTTTCGTAGGGTCACATTTACGGTCAGTAAATACTAATAAATTAATATTGGACACCAATCAAATACTGCTCTGGTACCAAAGTAAGTAGCTATGGATTTAAATCAGCCAGAATGGTTGAATGGTTGGTTGTATGGTGGTACAACCCACTCAGACCCGAGAAAATATAGAAAAAAATGATTCCTATATTGACCAGTCCGGGAATCGAACTCGGGACCTCGGAGCGGCGACGCTTTGAAAACCAGCCAATACCAAATAAATACCTATTGACTGAAAAAAACATAAAAAAATAGCTTCTTTACAATGATGAATGAGTCTAGCTGATGAATGAATCTTAAATAAATTAATAAACTTACCTATGTAATAATAACTAACACACATTGAAAAAAGTTCGCAAGTACTTTGAAAACTCTTGTTGCGATAATTGATATCATTACATATAATTTATTGTTACAATATTATAACAGGGTGTTATATTTATAGAAAACACACTACGAATATGTTTTTTTTTAAATAAAATTACATAAAAACAAACAGCGTGTGCTATTTTTGATGTGTATATATAAGTTAAAGCTCGATAAGCGTATGGCCAGTTAACAAGTTGTGATATAATTGTCGTGTATTAATATTTAAAAAGACATTCGATTGATGTTAGGAAGAGGATCATAGTTGTTAAGCCTACTGAACAAAAGTATGATGTATTTACATATATAGAGGTCGTCAAAGGCGAAAAATTCCAAGAAACGATGCAAGGGTCGAATGTCAAAGGAGTCTGCGTATATCTCTGTGTCTGTAATTAATTCAAACTCTAATTAAAAGAAAAGAACGACTGCAAGCCTGACAAGAAACGTTTAAATGTATCTATGGTAAGGTTCTTACAAAGGACCTACTAAGAGCGGTATTATTAACACTGTGGCATTGTCTCTTTGTAATCTATCGTGTGTTAAATATATTATAAAACATAATGTAAGCTACGTCATGACTTTGTCTCTTAATTTCTTGAATATTAATCTCCTGCCTGGCTTTTTCAGTTAAAGTAGGTACCTCGGGGGACTTCATAGCGCAGTGGTAGCAGCGCTTTGGTAGTGATACCGCAGTTAAACAACCTACTTCGCGGTCGTATTTCTATGGGTGACCATGACCATGTAAGTGACGTATATGACGAGCATCTCCGTGCTTCGCAGAGCACGCTAGTCATTAAGCCTAGCCAGAGGCCGTATGCGCGGCTTGATAACATCTGTCAGATAGCAAAGATTGTTGCTTGACTTGCAAACACTCCTCCACCAATCCTCTGAGACCGCGTGGTGGAGTATGGCTCAAACTACCTTATAGTTGAAGTTAAGCCGTTGCCCAGCAGTGAAGACTAACTTATTTTTTTAAGTAGGAACCATTTTTTTCTATTTGCATGTAAACGTCGTATTATAACAGCAAAGCAATGGAGCAATGCTCGGCTTTATATCTCATCTCATTACCATTCTGCTGTAACGTGGTATAGATGTGCCACAAATGTGGAAATATTATATAATATTTTCGTAAAGTTATGGAAGCTACATTGCTTAAGTTGCCGGCAAATTTAGCAATAAAAAAAACATCTCTTTTTTATTATTATTTGATTGCAATGTTAATATTCATGATTTAATATTTTAATGCAAAGATAATAAACTTTGTAATTTTCCCTTTACATTGCCAAACTTGCCGGCTGTTTCAGCTGCTTTTTTTTAAATATTCCTATCTATGGTACGGGAATGTTGTCAGCAACGGCACACCTATAAACGTGGCATTTTTCACGATCATACTTCATAAACAGACAAGGAAATTAAAAAAAAATGATTCGATTAAAAGTTTTTTTTTAATATACAGATACTCCACTTGGATTTTCCTTTCAGGAAAACAATCGCACTGTATAATAATTTTAATCCTAAAAAAATTCTAGTGGAGGTTTATAATCGGTTTTGTTTTAAAAACGTTTTTGCAGTAACCGGATAGCTGATTCCGACAAATTGTTCTTGGGCACGTTTCATAATTTCCACATCATTTTTCGAGCAGTAGGATTATAGCTCGGCTGATAGTGGGGGATATATCGGAATACCATTTTTCTCCGCCGCCCGCGCCTGCATTCCGACGTTGATGGATTACTCGCTGTCGTGATATGAACGTGGAATTTTGGACTTGTTTCCGACCGCATCTTTAGGGATTTCCTTGGTGAGTTTATAAGTTCAATTACAGCTTACCGCTGCATTGAAGTAGACAATGTCTTGGGCCGATCTCAGCGCATTTAATTACTGGCGTAACTAGCATTTTACATCAGATAACTAAGTTAATTAATGAGGCCCTGGTTGGTATGTTATGGCAAGTTAAAAGGTTATTTTTCCAGATTTTTTGTCTTAAAATGTCTATGGAACTGAGAGCAGAGTTGGAACGTAGAAAACCGCGCGAAGTTAGTAAGTACAAAATTTGAAGTCAGTTTTGATTTCTTTTTCAGTTATTATTTTAAGGTCCTTAGGCATACAATTTTATAATTTGATTCCAATCTAGTTTTGAACAATGTTATCTTTATTATTTATGTTTTTTGATTGATTTTTGGTTTTTGTGCTTATGATAAATAAATAAATATGCCCCACGGATAGCAAGTCTCGGTTGAGATGGTCGGCGTGGTCCGATCCGGCCGGGACGATCGACGAATGTTATCTAGGTCAGATGAAAAAAAAACTGGAGACACGTAACTATATGATTTGCTTGGCCTTTGTTCTTTTTATGGCTTCTCCCTGAACAAAAAGATGTCGTCCCATTTCCCAAGGGTGGATGCTAAGGGCAGGGACCGTATTTTAATATGTCTGATGTTCATGTAAATAAGAAAAGATCACTTCACAAGCTCGTCACGATCTGTCGGCATCTGACATATCAAGTCACGCATGATATACAGGTTGTACAAGATATGATGTAACATAAGATACAGCATGCAGTAAAAATATTTCAATGGGTACACTATTTAAGCTGCCAACAGCACGTTCAGCGTAAAACTTCATATTGTAAATACATGAAAATTTAAATACATTCTTACATACGCAATAGCTTTCAAACGCGGTTGCAGTAAAGTCAAAGTCAAAGACAAAAATAATTTATTTAATTTAGGACACAAAATGCCACTTATAACGTCAATAATTGTTAATATCGATCAATTATGGCCCAAATGGGGCTAGAACATGTCTCCTTAACTTTTGGGCCCTACTAGCGCTTCGAGACAAGACACAGACAATCTGGCAAGTGCTGAGAAGAAACGCAGGAACAAACTCAGTCACCACTTGCTGCCACAAAAATGATACAAATCAAAATAAACAGGTTCATCAGTTTGTTCAACGCTGCACGTGCTTTTGGCAGTTGCTGCTAGCAGCTGTTTGTACCTTAGTAAGTATTCTCAGATTTTAAAAACCACCCTGTATAACTGAATTTAAACATACCTACGGTCATTCATATTGAGGATTTTTGAAAGAGCGTCGTAGTTTATGAGACAGCATTCTTTCATAAATATTTAAGCTTTCCATAACTTTAGAGCAGCGCGCACTTAAGTGCGCTCAAATAATTACATAGTGGTTTAATATCTACTAGTAGTCTACTATGCTATTAATATGAATATTAGAGACCGAATTTTTAGATAAATAAACTTAGTAAATGAGGAAAAATTATAATGCACCTATGTCTCACTACCGTCGTACCCTAAGTCCCCTTAATTACTGCGACTTTAAAGCTTGGAAATGCGAGACAGCATCACGATTCGCAATGAACAGATTTAATTTGATATCGATGCAGTGGGCAATATACAGTACATAGTTTGAAAATGTCCAACATCTGCATCGCGACTGCATCGATACTAACGCGCGTTAGTAGAATCGCGACTGTGTCGATGCTAAAAGAAGCGCGAGTTTGTAAAGGTTGATATTTTGCGATTGCATCGCTGCAGTCTGCAGTTGCAGTGTGCAAAGGGTCTAAGAGGGATTACCTATTCAACACCAAAAATTATGCGTAGGTAAACGATAAAGACTCTGAGAAATCAGCGTCGAAATGTCAATGGCAGGTGAAATTAAAAAGACAAAGTAATTCGGCAGGCCGTCAGCATTGCCTTATCGGGTCCGATCGCTGATCAGCAGCTGTCAGCAGCCCGCGGCGGACCCTTAAACTGTTCTGATTCAATTACCCGACAGACAGGATACGGCTCGGATTAAAGGGACTCTCTGCTTCCTTGTTTTGATTTGGGGATTCGTATGTATTTGATGGTGTGCCTTCCGGAAACAGACTTTTCAAAGAGAAAACGATAAGGACATGCGGTAGAGGACTACTTGTGTAGAATTCAGGCTTATCCGCGTTTTGTGTTGAAGAAATGATTAGTTATTTTTTGGACTTTTCTTGGTATTCTGAATAAAGTGCTCTTTGAGGTAGGTGGTTGTATAGATTTGACACTTTTAGCTCTATTTTGGAATCACTCACGCCATTAAATCTGAGTGATTTTGACTCGCAATTTATTTTCCGCAAACTACAAAACTTGACTCGCTGCCATATGACGCTGATACTGAAAAAAAAATCAATTTTGTTAGTAAGCGCCATCTAAATAACCAGCTTTGTCTCATAATTGTGGATATTTTATTATTTTAAGGGCATCAAAACCTTATAACACTATCTGAATCATGTTACAGACCATATTATTAGGGCAAATAAAGTGCTTACATACATATTAGATACGAAACCCTTTGTGCGCGATTTCTACTCGCACTTGACCGGTGTTATTACAAAATCAATGCCTTATCGAAAATAAAAAGATCAAGGGTTATTGGAACGTGGTCTTCCCGTCTCCTACCAGAGAAGTTAGCAAAAAATTTGGGGGCCCATGTCCTGCTGAGCGCAAAGTTACGAAAGTAAAGTAACGCTGTAGTTATTTTTGCCAAGTTGCGAAGTGCGACAAATCAACGGCGGCCATCACAGCGCCGCGGGCGATAACTTCGAAGTTTATGTATTAACTTTTGCGTGTAATTCGAAAATAATTTGCTAACGCAGACCCATTGTTTACCGACTGGAATTGCTCAGTTGAAAAACAGAAGGTTTTAATTTTATTTTAGGGAAATGTTTGCCCTCAATTTCGTTGCCAAAGGCTTTAATGCAAAGTTTTAGCTGTAACTCCGTCATTTCATTATGAGTACAAAAACCGACCAAGTGCGAGTTGGACTCGCGCACTGATGCACTTACTTCGACTTAACTAAAATACCAAAATATTAAGTTGACATCAAATATAACTTTCTTTTTATAGTGTTTGTATGAAGTACAAAGTTAAGGTTGCGGTTGTTGAATATGTGCTATGTATCAAAATTTACTATAAACTAAACTTTTCATTGTAAGGATTTGTAAAAATCTTCATCATGTTTTTTTTCAAAATTTATACTTGCTTAGTTTAAAAGTTAGAGGAGGAGAGGGGACGCCCATTTTACCACTTTTGCAGCGTCTATTTTCTAAACGTTCGACTTTTAGAGATATGGTTTTAGAAACCTTGATGTCATTTCAAAAGACTTATTTATAAACACAAATGGTAAGTCTAAAAATTTTTTTTAAAGTTTTAATTTCATGTATCATTTGGCTACGGAACCTTAAAAGATAGGTTTTTATTGGACTATTATTTAAGTATCTCATTTCTGTGTTTATTTATTTTTGACTACACTATATTGTGATTCCCGATCCGTAACCAGGTTAACTAAATAAGCATACATGCCAGTTTATTTTCGGAGAGAAAATGCACATAGTTTAAAATGAAAGTCGCAAAATGCTATTATCTACTTAGTAATATGAATATTTAAAGTTTAAGATATTTTAATTGCCTTATGTCTTCTAAATCACCTAAGAAAGTTTGATTTATAACCGGTGAAAATGCTCTAAATATCTGCATTTTGCGAAGTAACTTAGGACGTTAAATATTTAAAAAGATGAGCTTGCGAATTTGAAATCTGAAGATGACTCTTGAGGGATAATGGAAGCATATATTTTTAAATTGGGAGTATGAGTAACACAAAATTTCTGGAAAAAAGCGTTTTCCTTATCGAGTTTCAAGAGTGTGATTGAATATCTGAAGTATAGGTACAATAAGAGAGTTCCCGATATTTTGTCAAGAAAACGAGGAATAAATTAATAAAAAAATGTGGTGTAAGAAATTAACAACAAAAAAAGCTCACATAAATATATTTAAAAAACTTTGCCATTGCTTGGCATGTCTTGATAAGTACTTACGCAATCGAAAGCTCTATACATTAAACATTCTGAGAGAACATAATGATCCAGAGTGAAACCTGATATCGTTCGATTGAACATTAAAAGTTATTTTGAGAGAAGATGCGTTCCTGCTAAGGGCGAAAGAGGGGTCTATTTAGATAAGAGATCCTTAAGGCCCTGGTGATAATAATCTAGCGAAGGGCGCTCATCGCTGGTTTTTGCTTACCAGCTTTTCGTATTGTGAACTTAAATATTTATACAGCAATATTACCGCATGGCTTTCTATAAGCTGACTGCAAAATAATATTAAATATTATATTCCAGCAACCTTCAAGCTTGGTCATTTCCTTTACTATGTCATACGACAATCTAATCAAACCTAGTTGAAAAAAATTCGTGTATTTTAAGTAATCTAGTGTGATCCATTTCTCTAAAGTCCATATGTACACTTACGGGCTAAGTTAGAGGACATAATTTTTTGCAATGACTTGACGACTATCATTACGCAAACCTATTTTAATCCGACTTTGCGCGCAATGGCAGTACTTTTTTTTCTTTATTAAAAAAATCGTTAATAAATATATGTGCAATTATTTTTTTTAAATCCATGCACACTCGGGTCCGAGTGGTCGGCACACAGCGTGCTGGTCCGAATACTATACATACATAAAATGAAGTCAGAAACAGACGTCGCCGTAAACACTCGGGCCCGAGTGGGCGGCACCGCTGGAATGGTTCTCGCACACACGGGCTCAAATACTCTGCAATAAACGTGTTAACCCTGTATATTATTTACTTTCCGTTGAAAAAAGGAAGAAGAGAGAGGTATGCAAACTTTTTTCATTTGATCCAAAAATTGTAGACGTGTTTTTATGCGGCGAGATTAACTTTAGGCCTTTGGGCCGCTTAAAATATACTTTGATTTGACCGAAGTTGTAGATATTGACTTTGCTTTTAGAGGAGAAAGGAAGCAGTATTAAAATTAGAAAATAATGGGACACATCCGTGTTTTGATCGGTATATCTCATTTATGTTTAAAGGTTACCCACTGAGTAACGAACTTGTGAAAATAATGACATTATAATTTATTTATTAAAAAAAAACTTTTTCCTAGAGTACTGATTTTTATAATATATGAAATATTATATATTCACTCATATTTCTTCTTACTTTGTTAAGGGTTGCGAAATTTTTATTTGTTTGTTTGGTTTCCAACATTTTTACCGTCGAAGTCGCGATACTAGACTAGCCTTAAGTCGTGAGCACCAGATGCTCGTGTGTTTGTATTTAATCCTCATTTACTCTAACTCTAACGCAAATACGAAATAGCTTTGGCAATAATTTAATATCAAAGCAACTTTTATAGTATTTGCTTGCTCACACAATAGTTATTGCTTGCCCACACAATATCCCAGATTATGTCACTGGCCTTTTAAAAGAACACCTAAATCATTAGAAAGGACGGGTAGTTATATCAAGTATAGCTTACTATTTCTCAGTTTACATTTATTTTAAATCCAAATTAGAAAAAATATACTTTTTTGTGTACCTTTAAAACTCATATTTAACTATTTTTAATAAAATGTAACTTTTTAAAATATAAATAGATAAAGTAATAACTATTTTAAACAAACAAGTTTTTTACCAATAGTGTACATATTACCTTATGTTTCTAAGGCGATTTTTTCCGTATTAAGTGGGATATGCTAACTAACCGATATAAAGAACATCGCCAGTGAAAAACAAGAAATGTTGAATATATACACATCAGTACAACAGTAAAACCCCAATAGTACAATTCGCGTTATACTCATATTGAGGTGGCAAATCGTACATTAATTATTTACATGCCAGAATCGACATAAAACTGTATTTATCAAATAGTTTTAGTAAAAATGAATCTCTATGTATGTGTTGCATCGTTGAATATTAGGTTCTTTTCCCTTTCTAAACATAACATTTTTAACTTATCCTGATAATTAAGATAACGTAACAAAATTCTGATATTAACAATAAATAGTACAAAATTAACATAAGTACACAATTTTTTTTTAAAAAATTGACGCAATTATTATAGTAATTACATGCTCACACAATATGCGAGGCTCTTGGCGGTTTTCTGCAAATATTCTGGTCACTGGCTTTATGGTTTACCGTCGAAAAATTTGGGCACTCTTTTCGATAGTGAGCCTTTCCGGGTGTGTGTGGGCCTCCGCCTGGCTATATGTGAAATTTGTACGTGTCCCTGTGGGTAGAAGGTTGACAAAATTGCTCTCCACTGCCTTTGTTGCCAGCAAAGCGCTGAGCGTCTCGCTCGTCACGATACCCTTAATGTCGCCATCAGAAGAGCTCCATTAATGGTGGCAAGTAATAATAATAATTTCCACGTTCGAACCCGTGGTTTGGTCTGTGATGATGACAAGAGACCAGATGGCCTCACTCTTTTTCCTGGGAATCGGGCTTTAGTTTGCGATGCAACATGTGTCGATTCTTTGAACCCCTATCATCTCAGAAAATCGCTTTAAAGCTGGACCAGCAACGGAGTTGGATAAAAAAGCCCAGGTGTTGCAAGTACGTCTTACTTGCAAGGGATTATGTGTTTGCGCCCTTTGGCGTTGAAACATTTGGGCCGTGGGGACCCTCTGCTAAATTGCTGTTAAGAAAAATTGCGCCAAAATTTAATTCTGTAACAGTCAATAATAAATCTGGCTAGTTCCTAGCTCAAAGGATTAGCATAGCTATACAACGCGGCAACGCAGCCAACATCATGGCCTCCTTGCCGCAAGTGGTTTCATTTTTGAATAGGTAGATTTTAAGTTTATTCTTATGACGCAATTGATTATTTGAAAATGGAGATTGGGTCTCTATTTCGCACTACAACTTTATCTATCAGACAGTCTTTTGAGACCGTTTCTTTCATCAATCGTGTCAAGTTTTCACCAAAAAGAGCGTATTAAGCAGGGAGACAAATCGTATTAACCGGAGAACAAATGAATTACAACAAACTCCAAGTTGAAGGTTTCGACATTAGAGAACTTTATATGCGGGAAATCGCATTAAGCGCGGAAGAACTATCGGGGTACTACTGTTTATTTAAACTTACATGGTCACTAACATAAGAATAATTATACTTCAGTTACGCCGTGACCACGTTTACTAGCAACAGTGCCGAAATATCCGAAACTCGAAATTATTAAGGTAGGTACATGGTAGCAATCCCGTTACAATCTATTCAAATGATGAAATTCATGCCCTACGAAGAGAAATATAAATTCATTTTTCTCTCAAATTTAAAAATCCACATTACAGGCGTTAAATAACTTGAGCGTGAAAAAATAAATTTTCCCCAGTAAAAATCTCAGGAAGCCATTATAAAAGTTGTTTTAGCGACGAAACAATGATCTCGGTAAAACCGGCTGGTGAAGTAAAATTATTCCTGCCCGCGCGACGGATAAATTCGTTCAGAATTTCATTGGCGAGCGACGCAATTTGGTTACTAAGAAACAATAAAAAACTCGACCGATATAAAGGTTGGAGCGGACGACATAAGGCAGCAGCAGGCGACGTACTGTCGCTACGACACGTCGTGACGACCTGGGGGACAATTCTCCGTGCAATTCATATACGAAAAAAGTTCACTTATTGAATTTTCTTTGTCAAAGGAAATATACTTTCTGATTTCTCAGGGTCACGATTTTTATGTATTTAGATTTTGATCGTTCTTTTTTTTAAATGTAGATATTTTATTTGATTTTGTAGGTAAAACGCTCGCCAACCCGCCTGCCAAGCGTGGCGAGTATTGGCAAAATCCCCTCACGTGATGATAGTACACCAGAAAACCAGGCCCCCTGTCTCCGGCAGCCTGATTTTGGTAGCGGTCACGGTAACGGCGGGGCAAGGGGTGCTAAGAATCCCCGGAGGCGATCGCGCTGCCACCCCCGACGCCAACTGGCCCTGGTAACTTATAACGTGTGCACACTGAGAACAGACGATAAGTTGCTCGAGCTGGAGGAAGAAATGAGCAGATTACACTTGGACATAATGGGTTTGTCAGAAGTCCGTAGAGAGGGCGAGGACACGATAACTCTGCAGTCCTGCAACCTGCTCTACTACCGGGAAGGCAACCAACAGAAGTCCCAAGGCGGTGTCGGGTTTCTCGTTCGCAAGTCCCTCGTCAACAATATCGAGACCATCGAGAGTGTGTCGAGCAGGGTGATATACCTTATACTCAGAATATACAAGAGGTATTCGCTGAAGGTCATACAGGTTAATGCACTGATCTCGACACACCCGGATGAAGAGGTGGAGGAAATGTATGAGGACGTAAGTAGAGCCATACATACTTCCAAAACCTATTTAACTGTTGTAATTGGGGACTTCAACTCCAAACTGGCCGAGCGAAGCGAGAATGAGTTGAAGGTGGGACCCTTTGGATACGGGCAAAGGAACGCCAGGGGACAGAGGCTGGCCGACTTTCTGGAGAAAGAGGGACTCTTTGCAATGAACTCTTTCTTCCAGAAGCGGCTCAAAGGAAGTGGACCTGGTTGAGTCACGATGGCTATACGAGAAACGAGATTGACTTCATCATGACTTCCAAGAGACGGTTATTCAATGACGTCTCCGTGATCAACTGGGTGAAAACCGGTAGCGATCACCGAATGGTTCGAGGCATATTGAATATAAATGTCGAATTGGAAAGGTCGCGCCTGATGAAGTCCACGCTCCGACCGACTCGTGCTCATATCCAAAATCCCGAGAGCTTTCAACTCGAGTTGTCAAACCGCTTCGATTGCCTAAAGAATTGCGTATCAGCGGACGAAATAAACAACGGGTTTGTGGAAACTGTCCAAACGGTGGGGTCTAAGTTTTTTAGGCCTGGCCGTAAAAATAGACTTCAAAAACGGTCGATCCACACTCTCGACCTTATGGCAAAACGTCGATCTATGGCACTGCAGACCTCCGTTAATGCTGAAAACTACAGGCAGCTCAATAGACAAATATGGAAGTCCCTGCGACACGACATGCGTTGCTTTAACACTAATAGTGTTAAAGAAACGATAGACCGGAACCAAGGCTCCAAAGTGTTTGCATATCTATTGGGCAAAGCCTGTTGACGAAGCTTAAGACGGAGGACGGCAGTGTAGCGTCGACGAAAGCAGAGGTTTTGAGGGAGATCCAAAGGTTTTATAGGCAGTTGTACACCTCAGTTGCCAAACCCGTTGATAGCTCGGTCAGAGACCCACGAGCTATCCTGACCCGACACTACACCAAAGACATCCCGGACATCAGCCTTTACGAGATTAGGATGGCCCTTAAACAGCTCGAAAACAACAAGGCGAGGACGAAATCACAGCAGAACTTCTGAAGGCGGGTGGAACACCGGTACTCAAAGTCCTTCAGAGACTCTTTAATTTCGTGCTGCTGGAGGGAATCATGCCCGAGGCGTGGAACAGGAGTGTGGTGGTATTGTTCTTCAAAAAAGAAGACAAAACCTTAATGAAGAACTATAGACACATCTCACTCCTGAGCCATGTCTACAAGCTGTTTTCAAGGGTCATCACGAATCGTCTCGCACGTATGTTTGATGACTTCCAGTCTCCCGAACTAGAGGCTATAGTACCATAGACCACATCCATACGCTTAGGCAAATTATACAGAAGTCAGAGGAGTATAATATGCCTCTATGCTTAGCGTTTGTGGACTATGAGAAGGCCTTTGATTTGATCGAAACTTGGGCAGTCTCTGCAGCGGTGCCACATAGACTATAGGTATATGGAGGTTTTAAAGTGCCTTTACAATAACGCCACCATGTCGGTCCGAGTACAGGAGCAGAACACGAGGGCGATTCCACTGCGGAGAGGTGTGAGACAGGGAGATGTTATATCTCCGAAACTGTTCACAGCGGCATTGGAAGACGCTTTCAAGCTTCTGGAATGGGAAGGAATCGGCATCAATATTAATGGCGAATACATCACACACCTCCGATTTGCCGATGATATAGTCGTTGTTGTCAACAAGTGGGTCTTAAAATGAACATGGAAAAGACGAAAATTATGTCGAGTTCCCTTGTTGTACCCACTCCAGTATCCATTGGGAACTCAACTCTCGAAGTTGTCGACAAGTACGTCTACCTGGGACAAGTGATCCAATTGGGTAGGTCCAACTTCTAGGAAGAGGTCAATCAACGAATCCAACTCGGCTGGGCAGCGTTCGGGAAATTACGCAAAAGTGTCTTCTCATCTCATCTACCTCAGTCTCTCAAGACGAAAGTCTTCAACCAGAGAGTGTTACCAGTGATGACATACGGATCCGAAACATGGTGTCTAACTATGGGCCTCATAAAGAAGCTCAAAATCACACAACGAGCGATGGAGAGGGCTATGCTGGGTGTTTCTCTACGTGATCGAATCAGAAATGAGGAGTTACGTAGAAAAGCGAAGGTAACGGATATAGCTTTGAGAATCAGTAAGCTCAAGTGGCAATGGGCATGGCACATAGCGCGAAGAACCGATCGCCGTTGGGGCAGGAAAGTTTTGGATTGGAGACCCTTTGACCAAAGAAGCAGCGTAGGACGTCCACCAACAAGATGGACAGACGACCTTAAAAAGATTGCAGGATCAAACTGGATGCAGACCGCTAGAAATCGGTCGCTGTGGAAAGCCGTGGGGGAGGCCTTTGTTCAGCAGTGGATGTCCTTTGGCTGAGAATGATGATGATGATGATAGGTAAAACGGTTAAATTCACTTTTTCGGTTAAGTTTTAATTCTTTTTTCATGTGGTAATTCGATTGGAAGTTTAACCGTTTTAGCTCAAAAATTAAGTAAAATATCTACACGTTAAAAGTATCGCACGTACAAAACCTAAATACATCAAGAGACCCTGAGAAATCAAAAACATTTTTTTCTTCGACAAAGAAAATTCGATTTGTCAACTTTTTTCGTATACAAAATGCACGAGAATTGCCCCCTGTCGCCGCAGTCATGACTTCGAACCCGACTCCAGGCGGCAACAAATTGCTAAAAGCAACGACGGATCCATTTTTCAGCGTCTTTTTGTACTTATGTCAGCCTGTACTAGTCATACGTCTTATGACTTAAAAGCTGCACTTTATGATTAAAGCAAGACACTTTGCACAGTGATAGTCAGGACCGAAATAAGCGGTTTCACCTGCAGCAGCGACAGTTTCACCCCTTAGGCACAGAGATGGCGCCACTTTTAAAAATTAACAAATAGAAATTTCTACAAGCCAAACCTTTTCACCGATTTTTATAAAACGTCAAATGAAAGGTAATTATATCATTTATTATAGGAAAAATCATTAACAGGATATTACCTTCTAAACATTCACAAATAAAATATTTTAATTTAGATAAAATAGTTTTCGACACTTTTTACTTTATTTTATAAAAATGTATTTGGATTGGTGTGTTTTTATCAGTTCGTATAATTGCGTAGTAAATACGGTATTGAGTAAAGAAAACCGCACTTCAATTTCTTTAACAGTTATTGAGATATATATTTTTAATGTGGAAAGTAATTTATCGGGCGCACCAATATCAATGATTAGTATGTACTATTTGTTTTTTTTTTAGATTTTTAATTAATATGTTTTTTGAAAATGGCAATAGGCGACCAAATTTTGCTAAATTTAATTTTATTTCATTTGCAGTAGCGAAATTTTTATCCCAAAGGTACATAGATGGCGCCACTTTCTTTGAAAATAACACAAATATCTACAATCCAAACCAATGCACCGATTTTCATGAAAAAGGTGTCAAATGTACGATAAATGCATAAAGTGGTCATGCAAAGAAATGATTTCAACCTTACGACCTTATAAATTGCCCATATTTTTCTTTAATTCCGATAATAGTATGTTTAGCTGCTTTTACTTTATTTTACTAAAAATAGTCAACGTGGGGAATTCTACGGGTAATTTATATTATTGCTAATTAAGTGTAGTAATATACAAAGAAAACCGCATGTCAATACCCTTAACAATTATTGAGTTGTAACATTTATCATTGTAAATCTATACGCCCCAGAAAATAATGCCCTCATTAATAATTTTATATCCCAGCAATTACTGAAAATATTGATATACGGGTTTCTTCGCATAATACTGTATTTAATGGGCTACAATACAAATTACCCTTTAAATATCCAACGATTATTATTTTTAATAAAATAAAGTAAAAAGTAGCTAAACCTATTTATTTCTGGACTAAAAAATATATATGGGCATTTTAAAATGTCACGAGTTTAAAATCACATCTCTCTGTGATATCTTTCTGTATTTATCTTTCATTTGACACCTTTTTCATCAAAATTGGTGCTGTGGTTTGGCTTGTAGAATTTATTAGTGTGAAATATAAGAGCAGAACGGTATGATCATTGCGACTATGAATTTAAAAAAGTTAATGTCATGCTCTTGGAGGTGATTTGCTGACTAACAAAACAATAAATTCCAAGGAATGATTGAAACGTGTTCGACCCACTTGACTTTTTTATATATTGCATCGCATTCCGTATTGCTTGCTGCAAATAGTTTATCTAAGTGTCTTCAAATGTGAATTAATAGAACAGGAGGTAAGTAGTATACCA
This sequence comes from Pyrausta purpuralis, assembly GCA_963924145.1. Taxonomy (NCBI): domain Eukaryota; kingdom Metazoa; phylum Arthropoda; class Insecta; order Lepidoptera; family Crambidae; genus Pyrausta; species Pyrausta purpuralis. The sequence goes on along the minus strand of OZ001642.1, from coordinate 570,142 downwards.
AGCAAAGAATATTTTTTACATTCATTTGAGATAATAGTTATTAACCTTGAATCTTTTTGCTTCCAGTGATTCTTCGTGATGCATGATGCAAGTTGATTAAAATCATGGAGATGAGATACTAGTTTCTTTTACGATATTAACGCTTATAGAATAGCATTGCAGCGCTGCTGTTATGTTGTACAGGGCATCAGGCCGCGTTGCTGTCGCTCTAATGTGAAGGCGCACTGAATATTATTTTTTTAAATACTTTTTTGATGAATTCAATAGAATTACTTAATCCGGTCTATCCAACTTAGGGATCAAGATTAAAACAATCAAAGATTCTAAATGACATTATAAATTTGGAGGATGTTAAGACAAAGTTAAATTAGATAAAGCTTCAGTTCTTGGGAAATGTTCCTTGGAATTATTTGGCCTCGAATTCCTACTTGAGAATGATATCTTTATTAATAAATATTTTTAACGTAGTGTCTTTTTAGGTATCGACTGTTTGTCTAATCTTAACGATTCTCTGCAAACTAAACTTATTTCATACCGCATATTCAAGCTTGGTTATCTTGTAGGTAGTTTATTTTGTAAGTAAACATTTAAATATTTAATAAACTTTGTATTGAAGCTGCCGAGGATAGACTGGTTTAGTGAATTACAATCAATGCACTAAATTGTGTTATTTTATAGTTAGACAATTTCCTAAACAATTTTATTCCCTGTGGTTTCCATAACAGTCTACCGTATTATTAAACAACGCCCATACGCAGAACCTTAAACTGGACTAACTGTCATAAAATATGGGGCAACTAAGCCGCAACTAGATAATTACTCAGACGGTGTCCCTTTTCGGTCCAAATTGCCACTTAAACAATTTCACACAAAATGGCGGGAGAAGAACTACTCGCCAGGGATGCCAGCCTCAACGAAAGTTGCCTGAAATGACACTACAGTGTAAAAAAAAATAATAAAAAAAAGGAAGGCTCAAACACGTGTGGTGAATTTTGGAAGTGTATGTATGTTTGTCCACGGACTTCTCGAAAACGAGGAGTCATAACAAAATGATTCTTTTTTTAGTTGAATTAGTAATTTTTAACTTAGAGTACAGTGTTGGTTTAAAAAAATTGGTTCCATAGTTTTTGAATTATTTGTTATAACTAAAATCATGAAATAAAAAATTAAAATAAAAATTAAAACACCTTTAAAAAACTGAATAAAATTTTGCCTTTGCATTTGCCTATTATTAAGGATAAACAAATCATTTGGAGTTGGTGCATGATGTTTGTTGGTGTACGTAAGCTTGAGATTATGCATCGACTCCAAATGAATTTGTTTCCCCTTAACTCTTTCCGGGGCGGTATCCCAGACACAAAAGAACTTTTATTATTATACGGCTATAGCCGTTTACTGTCCCGAAAAGTGTTAAGAAAGGCAAATGCGATATTTTAAGCTTTTGAGTCAGATTTTTTGAAGGTGGTTTATTTTTATTTATTTTTTGTTTCAAGAACGAGAAGATTATTAGTTATTGCCTATATCTCAAAAACTACGGAACAGATTTTTATGAAGCTTACACTGTCCTTGAAGTTGAAAATACCTGATTGAACTACAAAACAATCATCTCGTGTTGACTTCTCGCTTTCGAAAAATCCATGGACCGACACACAAATATAAAAACATAAAAACGTTATGTTTTTTGTTATAGTATTTTGTCACTATACAAACTTAATAATATAAAATACACTTGAAAAAAGCAACTGTGTCAAATGAGGAAATTAACCCCGTGTCTTACGCTATCCGGGTGTAAGCCTATAGTAGTAGTCCCCCTAGCCGATTTCGACTAAGGTGGCCGGTCACAACGACTAGCCGACTGCGCGGGACATATTATCGTGCACAAGTGTGTGCGCAAACACAGGTGCACTCTCTATTCCTTTCACTCTCATAGCCCGATGGGACAGCAATCTGACACGACCGGAGAGAGTTTAGGCGCAGGACCAACGGCTTTACGTGCTTTTCCGAGGCACGGGGGTGAAACACCGCCAACTTCCAAACTCCGGGCTACTAAGAAATTCCGATTTTCCTAAGAATTTCTGAACAGAAAAACTCAGGTATATATTTTTGGCCCGACCCGGGGATCGAACCCGGGACCTCTGGCGCAGCCGTCGCTTTAAAGTGCGACCCTCTTACCGCTGCGCCACCGAGGCAGTTAAGCCGCTATACCACTAATGTGTCGGTGGCCGAATGGCGCATACGCCCGGATAGCGTAAGACAACCGCTTTAAAATTACTAACTTGAAAGATTAAGTTAACGCAGTCTTCTATCTAGGAGTTAAAAGAAAATTTGTAGTCGGTGCATGATGTCCGTAGATGTAGTGTGGTGTAGGTATAGAATGGCTATGGGACAATGGTTAAGTAAAAACATACACAATCGTAAATATTTAACTGCTGGTAATATCCTTAACCATTACTTTTTATCACACAACCGGGCCTTACTGCGCTTGTTTTAACTTTTCTTATTAAAAAAAAGTAAAAACCGACTTCAAAACCAAAATGGAGTCGGTGCCATCACTTTGACCATCAAGCATCAACTATCACAGCACCGACTCCAAAAAGAAATTGTTTGCCTAAAACGGATTCCTTTCCTTTCAATGGTGAAGAGTTTATTTAAGACTTTTTAGTGCATTTTGGTTTTGAAGTCGGTTTTTACTTTTTTTTAAAGTTTATTTTATTTCTTTATTTTTAGTGATTACATAAGAGGGGGGGGGGGGGAGTTGCACCTTATGATTCTATTTTTTACGAAGCTACAAATTACCTATCATAAGTTGTGTCATTATAATTACATAACTCCTAGGCGTTAAGGAGTTCCACCATCAGCTCAGCCCCACAAAATGTTGACTATCAGACGTAACAACACGTCAACATTAAGATTCTAGTAAAGAAACACTATACGTGCCTTTAAAATTTGAGGGTTTCCCTCGAATACACCAAGATCCCATCATCAGATCCCAAAATGGAAAAAATGGGACCAACTAGAAGGTATACCCTCTAAGTAGGTGAAAAAATTTTTTGATTCGGTAGATAAACGACTGAGATATGAGGGAACATACATACAAAAAAAAATAATGATAATAAAAAAAAAAACATACAGTCGAATTGATAACCTCCTTTTTTGAAGTCGGTTAATAATACCTGAATTGACTTAAGTCTGGTAGTCTAGCTCTATACTTAGCATTGCGAACACAATGTAGCAACCCTAGCTGCGCTTAACTTCTTGCCGGATTGCGGAACCCGGAACAGGAGTTCCGCAATCCGGTAACAAGTTAAGTGCAGCTTGCGACCGGAACAGTATAACTAGTTAAAGGTCTCTACGCGCATAACAGTGCCGGCACAGTCCCGACACGTGTTGATCAGTAACGTATACATCAGTGTCAGTGAAAAATGATATTGTAGCATATATCTTGTACGACGCTATTCGCACTCGTTAGTGACAGTGGCGTTCAGTGACGCTCAGTGATCACTATCACTGTGTGCGCGGATCGGCCTTACGTATGCCTTTACATAAGAGCGACAGCAGCGTGGCAGCAGCGGTTACCAATACAAAAAAGCAGCGCGTCTGTCGCGCGACCATCGCGCTGCTAAAATCAACTAAATATGAAAGTGCTCTTAGAGGCAGGACTCACCCACAACTACAGCATGCGAATGCACAGTGGAACTATGTCAAATTGTTTCAGCTGTTGTTTATTAAATAGTATCCTGGCCGCGCAGACATCTTTACTTTACGACATTTTATTAACATGATTAAAAATCATTTGTATACTTATAAGATGTAATAAGAAACCAGAAATTGCGCACGGGCTGGATTCTAACCTGCAATATAGGCCAACTCATTTCAATCAAGCTACCGCGCCATCGATCCGACCGCGCGAAATTTCTGGTCTCCAATGGAAACTTCATTACGCGTGACGTCAGCGCTATCTATCTGACTGTATTGCAACAATTTATTACATTTTCAACACCGAAATGTATGTGTTAACTGAAATATCAACTGCTTATCGTATGTGGTTAGTTCCGGACCCGTAGCAATTTCGTAGTCTATGTTGCTACGAGGGCCGTAGCAGCCTTGCGTTTCGTAGCACCTCGTAACGTCACGTAGCGCGCTCTAGGACGGATCGAAATCGCAGGACATTTTTATATTTTAACTCTATTATTTTTGCATTGATAACTATGACACATGGCACTTTAAAAAAGGAGGTATAAAATTTGACCTGTTCTGTGTGATATCGTCGGAATTGAATACGATTTTATTATGTTTAACTGTTATGCCTTCCTAACTCGTGTGAAAAAAAATCGTAAGTGTATGTATGTTTGTGTCAGGATTTCTTGAAATCGAGAAGCCCTAGTGCCATGATGCTTTTTTAGTTCAATCAAGTATAGTTAAACAGAGTACATTGTAAGTTTCATCAAAATCTGTCCAGTAGTTATTGAGATATGAGTAATAACAAAAAAAAAACCTTTAAAAACTGACTGTAAAGCTTAATATAACGCATTCGTTTTATAATAAGGATAAACTTATTCTGTTTTAGTCGGTGCATTAAGTCAAAATTACGTACACCAATTGCTAACATTCTACGCACATCATCCACCGACTCCAAAAGAATTCGTTCCTCCTAATAGAAGACAAATACGTTATTTTAAGTTTTCAAGTCGTTTTTTTTAAATATTATTTTTTTTATTTTTTATTTTATTTCATAGGTAACAAAAACAGACATTAATCGTATTAAGGTAGTATATAAATATTAAAAACTAAGAGGAACTGGACTAATGCCCTAAAGTGTTACACCTGTGCGCCAAACTTAAGTAGCGTGTAAACAAATTATCTTAAAATACAAAAATAAGTTTATAATTAAAATACAAAATAAGATTTAAAGATTAACCCATGGATTTTTGTTGTCCGAAATAAATGATTTGTTCTGAGGCTTAGCTGAGGTCATCTGCGACAGCTTTTACTGCAGTTTTGTACCGAGAAGAGCTAGCGTTGTATATGTCAAGCCTGTCCTGTAAACGATTATATAGGCGACACATTCTGGCAACAGGGTTGTGCCGTGAGACATTGTTTCTGTATCCAGGCAAGACAAAAGTGGGTAATGAACGCCTCATGTTAACCCTAGTGTTGAAGGCTAGTGAGGAGGTAAGATCAGGGGATTCAAGTGTGTGATGCACGATTTTGTGTAGGATCATTAAATCGAGTTGATGCCTTCGAATAGTCAAGCTAGTTATATTAAGTTTTTTTAGCCTTTCCGTGTATGACCCCGAAGAGCGCCCCAAATTACAACGGAAGCAAACAGTTGTAGTAAACCTTTTCTGCACTTTCTCTATGTGTTTTCTGTGGACTTCGTAATGAGGTGACCAAACGACTGACCCATATTCCAGTTTACTCCGAACTAGGGAATAGAACAAGGTGATCAGACTAGCCGGTTTCTTAAAGTCTTTTGTAACCCTTGTGAGGAACCCTAAAGTTTGTAGCGAACTGTTGACTATGTGTTGGTAATGTGACCGGAAGGAGAGATCTTCATCAAAGTATACGCCAAGATCCTTAAATGAAGTCTTTCTCTCCAGTGTCTGCCCTTCAAGCTTGTAGTCAAAGAATATTTTGTGGCGTTTTTTCGTAAAAGTAACTACGAAACACTTACTTACGTTCAAAGACATTCGATTTCTCAGGCACCAAGCTGATATCCTAGAGAGATCCCCCTGTTAGCGGACGCAGTCGTCTACAGAAGCAATTTGCGCGAAGATTTTGAGGTCGTCTGCATACAGGAGACGCAAACAGGTTAGATCGTCAATAAGGTCATTGATGAAAATCAGATACAACAACGGGCCGAGATGTGAGCCTTTGGGGACACCGAATTTAACCGGAGCAGGCGCAGATCTAAATCCTTTGACACATACCAGTTGCGTTCTGTTACTTAGGTACGATTCCACCCAGCGAAGCAGCGACCCGTGAACACCGAGAGCATCAATCTTGCGACATAGAAGACAGTGGTCCACCTTGTCAAAAGCCTTTTTAAAGTCTGTGTAGATGGAGTCCACCTGGCCGCCTCCGTCAAAGACCTGACAAAGGTATGTCTTGTATTCAAGCAGGTTGCTTAATGTACTCCGGTTTTTAATAAATCCGTGCTGATGTTGGGAGAGATGTGGCTTGAAATGGTGATATAAATGATCGTAAATAAGAGACTCAAATATCTTGCCAGGACATGACAGCAGACTGATTGGTCGGTAGTTCTCGCAGCTCGAACTGTCGCCAGACTTATAAACAGGAACTATGTGAGCTACCTTCCACGCTGACGGGAATACGCCAAGAGACAAAGATGGTTAAAGATCAAAGAAAGTGGGAGGCACAGCTCCCCACCGCAAATCCTATATAGATGAGAAGGGATTCCGTCGGGACCCGCGCCCTTATAAGGATCTAGCAAGTCCAGCTTTCGCTTGACCTCTTTTTCAGTTATAGAGACCACAGAAAGACTAGAGGAGCAGTGAGCATATTTAACTCTATTTTTTTGTATTTATAAGTATATTTTTAATTAATAATAATGGCGTGTGATTTACGTTCAAAAAACTTAGTTAAAAATCAACGAAAACCACGCAATATAAAGACTTGAGTACTCACAAATTGATCTATCTTTTTTCAAATCCCTTCCTTGTCGATTTTAATTGACTTTCATTCGAAAATTGGTCTTTTCGAATTTCAAAATCTCGACCACTACACCAGACGACCCGTTTGGTGTAGTGGTCGTGAAATCGCCTACAACGCAGCGTGTTGTGTTGTGTTCATGAATATGTCTGTTTGTATTGGTCTGGGTGTTTTCTATGTAGATCATGTATGTATTTACAAACAAAAAGTATTTAAGTATTATATCCGTTGTCTGGCACCCATAACACAAGCTTTGATTAGCTTACTTTGGGACTAGATGGCGATGTGTGGGAATGTCCAAAGGATATTTTATCACACGCCATTTTGACACGAGTGGTTCAAAATACGGCCCCTGTTGTTATTCACAATACGTCGTGTATATTTTCAAACACAACTTATAAAGTCACATGCTTAATTATAAATATGCTTGATCTTATCTCTATTTTGCACATCAGGCAGCCCTTTTTCTACTTTATGAGAAACATTTGTGTTTGTACACTCATAATGACCGAAAGACAAGGCAAATAAAATGAGTTCATCAGCTAACGAAGTAATAAGCGACACTGGGGACCTACTCTGTAAGTCACTGTCGAAATATTATATTTTATATTTTTAAAGTGCAATTTTAAAATCCAAATGGCTATTTCGAGTAAAGTTATTGTAGAATTTTCCTTGGCTGTCAGAATGTCAACCTCGGTATTTTTATATTATACTCATAAAAATCAGTTAAAACGGTGTGTACGTGTTTTAGTTCGCGAAAATCTCACGTTTGGCTGCCCCAATTTTACAAAAACGGTTTCGCTAAAGTATTTGTTTTACACCGAAGAGAAGGTTTTAATAACCATTTTAGTTCTATCAAGTACATTATGACTTAAACAATAACTGAAAACGACAAAAAATTGGACCCCTTTCACAAACAATTATGAAATGATATAACCTCATATTTCCTAAAACTTGTTTTTAACCTAAGTAACGCAAAGTTCAATAAATTCGTATTTCTTAAATAAGCATTACACAGTAGTCCCTCTAGTATCATCAGCGCGTGATCGCACATACTGGCGGCGAATTACGTCAGCCCGCGCCGAAAACCGACGACGAATAAATTAACACACGAACGAGCTGAAAAATTCAGACCCACATACTTGTGGACATCAAACGAGGGAGCACTTACTTTTTAAGCACTACCTGCGAGGAAGGTCGCCTGGCCATATCAGAATTTGAAAGAGGACTCACTTTGATTTTAGGACGTTAAAATTTATGAGTGTAATAGTAGTTCCCCGCGGTGTCGCCTGCATAAATTTCGGATTTCCCGTAAAATATTTTAACACAAAACACATATTTTTATTGGAAGTAAGAGTCCAGGAGAAAATATTGGTACACAGTTATTTTTAACCGACTTCAAAAAAAGGAGTAAGTTATCAATTCGACTGTATGTTTTTTTTTTATATCTATGTTACCTCATATCCCAGTCGTTTGTCGACCGATTTGATAATTTTTTTCGCCTACTAAGGTATACCTTCTAGTTGGTTCCATTATTGCCAATTTGGGATCTTGGTGTAATCGAGGGAATACCCTCAAATTTTAAAGGCACGTATAGTGTTTCTTTACTAGAATCTTAATGTTGACGTGTTGTTACGTCGGATAGTCAACATCTTGTGGGGCTGAGATGATGGTGGAACTCCTTAACCTTAGGAGTTTAGAATAAAAGAACTTATAAAAGGTAGTTTGTAGCTTTTTATAAATCAGAGTCATAAGGTTCTCCGCTCCCCCCCCCCCCTTCTTAATCTGTAAAAATGAAAAAATAAAATAAACTTTTAAAAAAAGTAATAACTGACTTCAGAACCAAAATGCACTTAAAAGACTTAAATAAACTCTTGACTATTGAAAGGAGAGGAACCCATTTTAGGCAAACACTTTCTTTTTAGAGTCGGTGCCATCACTTTGACCATCAAGCATCAACTATCACAGCACCGACTCCAAAAAGAAATTGTTTGCCTAAAATGGGTTCCCCTCCTTTCAATAGTCAAGAGTTTATTTAAGACTTTTAAGTGCATTTTAGTTTTGAAGTCGGTTTTCATTTTTTTTCTTAGACATTTATTGCAATTAAATGATGTAAAGTCAAATTTGTTGAAAATAAAATGCTCATGATGATGAATATGTTTATTTGTATTGCATACTTATAACACTTCAACAAAATAATCTCTTTTTTTTGAATTCGGTATAAATAAACGTAATTTAAATTAATTAACAAGAATTATATGTAGCGACAAAAAAGGAAGTCCTTACCCAGGCACAGGGATTACTTCCCACATTTATTTTTCAGGGTTATTAGTATATTTTCTGGACTCTGTTGATGAGGAATGAAACAAGTCATTATCCAAAGCCTAAATCTATATTCACCTCTTAATTTTTTACAGCAGTTTTCCGCGGCCTGGAGGCCGAGTCTCGTGGCAATCGAACTTTTTTCGTGTGCTACTTAGATTGCGAGTTTGACTTTTTTATGTTTTATTAATGTAGATACATGTAAAAAACTATCGCACTACCAAAAAATAAATATTTAGAAATCGTGACTCTTACAAATTGAGAATTATTTTTTTTGACAAATAAAATTTGATCGGTGAACTATTTTCCTATAAGAATTGTGCGAGAATTGGTAAAGATTAAACCGTTTAATTTTTCAGTCTTATTTTATGTCCTCTTATTATTGTCACGTGGAGACACCCTATTATATGTCATTTTAAACCAAAAATTTAGTTTTGTATATCTTTAAAAGTAAAAAGTAATATTAAACTATGTACCGCCGAATATTTTATAGTATTTTTGCACAAAAAATCATATGTTCACTCTTTCTTTTGAGTTAACTTAGCAAAAAATATTTAGGTATTTAGCGATGGCGGACGGAGTGAGCACAAGGCATCCGTTTTACTCATAAACGCACATCAAAGTGGTTTGTTTGTTTGAAACAATTGCGTGTGGATGAAGTGAGCACAATAAACTTATAGTAAATTTTTTAATACTAAACTTGACGATCTGAAATAACAGGCTCCAATTAACGAAAGGTGTAAGAAAATAAAGAACACTGAATGAATCGACCAGCTTATTTCAGTATATGGCTAGAAGATATGGCTGACCGCTTGTGAGAACTGAGAGAGCATATATTTAACTGAATATCTTTCATTCAATCGCATTACAAAAAGAAAACCTTGTTTTTACAATTGTTTTAAACCTGTAATTAAATAATAAATATACATTTAATTGATTCTGGAGCTGCTCACTTGGTGGAAACGCAGACATTTCCAGCTTCTGCAACGCGACTGTATCGATGCTAACGCGCATTAGCATCGCTTCTGTATCGATACTAAAAGAAGCGCAGTGTGTAAAGGTTGACATTTTGCGACTGCATTGATGCTAACGCGCGTAAGCATCACGACGCATTGCTGCTAAAAATCACAGTGTGTAAAGGGTCTAAAACTTGGCAGATTTAATACATTTTTGATAAACAATTATCGAGCAATCGAATGAAAGACATCAAAGGTAACGAAATTAAGAGAGCGATTTAATCAAGTAATTAAAATTTTGAGAGAAAAATATTCAATTTAGATCTTAACAAAAATTATTACAAAATAGTTTCAACAAGATCAAACCTGTTTTTTTTTTAAATATAGCATATTTTCAACAACCGCAAATAACTTGTTCTTTGATACAAACACCATGAAAAAGAAAGTTATTTTTGCTGTCAACACAATATTTTGGATAAGGAAGTAAGAAGACCTCTAATTTTGTTCAAGTTGGCACTGAACCCACCTCAGTGCGCGAGTCCGACTCGCACTTGGTCGGTTATACTATTTGATATATTCTTGTTTTGAGCAATATACATAATGGCCCCGCGGGTAAGGTATTGGTTTTTAATAAATCAGTCACTTTTTAATTGGAGATTTTAGACCATCCATCCATCAGGCTATCCACTGTCAGCTATCGTTCTTTTTCTTGAGTGAATTGAAGCTTCACCTATATTTGGATGGGCACTTTAAACCGCCTGAAAAGCGTTGACGGCTACCTAATAGTGTAGCACGCAGTGCATTGGCTACATACTTTGGGACAACAATGTCTGTGATTGCTGTCCAATATTTATTTATGTTTTTTTGTAGGTTCAAACAAACTCCAGCAGAAATATGGTATATCTGCTACATCAGGAATGTATGTATCGGTAAATGTTAGATTTAATAGCAAATCTTAGGCTTCACCATAATAATTTGCTAAATCTATGTCAAGGTATTAGGTAATAAAAATGTGTTGATGGGTTTTTACCAGAGTTTAAATATAGTATCGTCATTATTCTTATCCGGGCCAGACCGTATACCAGAGTTTAAATATAGTATCGTCATTATTCTGAGCCGGGTTATCAACAGAGAGCGCAATCTTGGGACTCAAGCATACTGTCAAATATTACACTGATCGTAAAACCCCGGTGTACGCCTGTTTTCTTGACCTCTCCAAGGCCTTTGACCTAGTTTCGTACGAAGTGCTATGGAAGAAGATGGAGGACAGGCGCGTACCGGCTGAAATACTGAACATTTTTAAATACTGGTATGCTAACCAGACGAATGTTGTGAAGTGGGCTAATGTTTTTTCCGAAGCATATACGCTAGAGTGCGGGGTCAGACAGGGGGGATTAATGTCCCCAAAGCTCTTCAGCATGTATGTAAATGATCTCATAGTCGAGCTGGGCAGCATGCATGTCGGATGTCGAGTTGATGGTGTTAGCATAAACAACATCAGCTACGCTGACGACATGGTGCTGCTCGGGCCGACTGCGAGTGCCATTACGAAAATGTTGAGAGTCTGTGAGAACTACGCGGCTACACACGGACTCAGCTATAACTCAAAGAAAAGTGAATACATGGTTTTTAAGGCCGCCGGTAAATCTCCTGATTACACCCATCCAATTACCCTCAATGGCTTGAACATAAACCGTGTAACTAAATTTAAACACTTCCTTACCGACGACCTTAAGGACGATGTAGACATTGAACGGGAGCGTCGGTCACTAGCAGTGCGTGGTAATATGCTGGCTCGCAGATTTTCTCGCTGTACTGACCAAGTTAAAGTCACCCTTTTTAAAGCATACTGTCAGAGTTTTTACACGGGAAGTCTGTGGGTCTTCCACACCAAAAAATCTCTGGATGTCCTACGTGTCCAATACAATAATATCTTCAGGATGTTGTTGCGGTTGCCGCGCCACTGCAGCGCATCGGAGATGTTTGCGTACCATCACACGGATGGTTTTCACGCCATCATCCGCAAGAAGACAACATCTTTGATAAGCAGACTGCGTGGCAGTAGCAACAGCATTCTGAAGACGGTGGCTGACAGATACACATCACCTATTTGGAAATGTTGGGTGCGAAGGGTAATTAGGTAAGAAGATACTGCTGGCATATTCAGACGTAGCACCTGCACAGATATCCCTCTGAAAATAGTTTTAAACTTAGAAGAAATCACTACAATTATAATATTAAGATAATAATAAAATGAAGTGAAATTTAATTTAAATTTTGATTTTAAATAATTATAACTAAATGAAATAATTTGTTACTAACATTAATTTATAAGTACATTTTGTGTTTTTGTAATAACTAACCATTTATGAGCTGTGATTGCTTGAAATAAACAAATTTTATTTACTTATTTATTTATTTATCAGTAAAAGATGTCCACTGCTGAACACAGGCCTCCCCCACAGTTTTTCACAGTGACCGCGATCACAAACTGTCTGCATCCAGTTTGATCCTGCGATCTTAACAAGGTCATCTGTCCATCTTGTTGGTGGACGTGTTACGCCGCGTCTTTGGTGGAAGGGTATCTAATATAGAAATTATCTGCCCCATCGGCGATTCTTTGCACAATGTGCCCTGCCCACTACCTTTGAGCTTACTGATTCTCAGGGCTATATCCGGTGGCTTAGTTCTTCTACTTATATCCTCATTTTGATTCAATCTCGTAGAGTAGAGAAACACCGAGCATAGCCTTTTCCGTCGGTCGCTTTGTAATTTTAAGCTTCTTTATAGGGTCCATAGTAAAAGACCATGTTTCGGATCCATACGTCATCACTGGGAACAGACTGGTTGAGGACTTCCATCTCAGACACTGAGGTAATTAAGAAGAGAAGACACTCTTGCGTAATTTCCCGAACGCTGCCCAGCCGAGATGAATTCCTCGATTGATTTTTTTCTCAAAGTTGGACCTAGCTAATTGGATTACTTGTTCCAGGTAGATGTAATAATTGACAACTTCGAGAATTAAGTTCCCAACAAATACTTGAGTGGGTACAACAAAGGAGCTCGACATGATTTTCGTCTTTTCAATGCTCATTTTAAGACCGACTTATTGGGAGACTCGGTCAGCGTCTTTGCCACAACGACTATATCATCGGCAAACCGGAGGTGTGTGATGTAGTCACCATTGGAGTTGATGCTGATTTCCTCAAATTCCAGGAGCTTGTCTTTCAGTGCCGCTGTAAAAGTTTTAGATAAATAAATGATTAATTTATCACTTTGCAATATTATTCTCCACATGACATTGGTAAATATAAATATAATGTCATGACCTATGGTTTATTAGTAGATGCTTTTAGCATTATTTGCGCCATATGTTCCGTTTATTTGTGCATGAAGTATAAAATAAATAAATAATAAAAATTAATTCATTTGGAGGATACCTTATGGTAACGTTCTGTAGATAGGTATGTGTCGCAAAATCGGCGAAGCATAACGACATCGATAAAGACGCAGACCTTAAAAGCATGGGGATGGCGGTGATCGATAAACTGGAATAAAAACGTTTATAGTTTTCCTTGTCTTTGCTAGCTATCTCAGAAAAATACTCTGGGGCTCTACTTTTGAAATGTTTGTGTGTGTGTGTGTGTGATTTTCGTTTGAAAACGCATAGTATTTACAAAATTCAGCTGTCTTTATTTTTATCACTCCCATATAGGTTCAAAGTAATTTTAATTGGCAATTCGGACATTAATCAATAAATAATTTAATAATAATAGTATTTGACCCCGAAGTAAGTAGCTAATGCACTTTTGTTATGGAAATCAGGCACCACGGTAGTACTACAATATCCACCCGAGACAACAGAAAATTACCATTTCTACATTGACCAGACCGGAAATCCAACCCGGGATCTCGGAGCGGCGACGCCTTGAAACCCAGCGTGCTTAGCCGCTACACTACGGAGGACGTCAATTAATATCACACGCCATCTTGACGCGAATGTTTTTTTTATTATTTTTTTATTTGTTATTTAAAGCTAAGAAGATATTTGAACTCGATCTCACCTGATGTCAGGTGTGGATGAGGTCTAGGGTGGTGCATATCTGCTTAGTAGCAACCTATTCACTCTTGCTTTAAAGGTGTTTAGGTCATATTCCTGAGGTGACGAAGGTGTCGCGAAGAACACTTTCTGAAGATATGCCCATATCTGCTTAGTAGCAACCTATTCACTCTTGCTTTAAAGGTGTTTAGGTCATATTCCTGGGAAGACTTCAGCAGGTAGCGAGTTCCACTCCCTAGCTGCACGCATTAAAAAGGAGTCGGCAAAGCGCTTTGTACGAGTAGGTGGAATGTCGACAACATAGGGATGGTACGCTAGCCAACGTCTGGTCCCCCTGTAATGGAAAGGAGCTGGCGGGACTAGATCGTGCAGTTCACTTGCACAGTGACCGAAGTGCAGTCTGTAAAATATCGACAGGAACGCCACTCTGCGGCGATGTACTAGGTCTTGCAGGGAGTTCTTAACAAGAGTGGCGTCACCTATCATCCTCTTTGCCCGGGTTTCGATTGAGTCCAAAGCAGCCAGTTGACACTTTAAATAAATCAGGGCACTGGTTTAAGAAAAATAAACGTAGGGTGGATGTTTGTCAGACTTTCCAAAAACGTTATATTCTCTTTAAGCTCGACACATTTTCTAATCGTTACTTGGCTTTGAAAACATTTTATGAAACAAGTTCGCACGAAAACTAAACTTATTTTATTACTGCGGCACAGTAAACAGAGCTTTGTTGCAAGTTTCAAAGTCTCCCGACCCGCAAGGGACGTATTGAGGGTATAGGTAAATAACAAACTAATTTCACACGTGACTGAGTCGACAACTTGAGGAAAGGGTCTACCTCTTTGCATTGTATTCAATAAGAGTTATACAGTATGCCACCCTTTGATTGACTGAGGCAAAGAAAGTCTATTATATATTTCTTGAACTTTCTTAACCAAACGTTAACAATCTGATTTACTCGTACTTTCAACAATCATAAAAAAAAAAGGGGGCAATTATATGACTACAGAAACTTACGCGATTTACATCTAAAAGTAGATCTAGTTGTAAATCACTGGCTAATTATATTATGATCAAGTGTGTACCAAATAATTAGATTCATTTTTATCTACTTTTTTTAACCGACTTAAAAATGAGGGGGTTATTAATTCGACTGTTTTTTGTATGTTTGTTATCTCATATCTCAGTTTCTTGTAAATCGATTTGAATAAAAAAAACGCCCACGTAGGTTGTTAGTACCTTTGTGGCCAAGTCGGGATCTGGTAACGGGATCTTGGTGCAATCGAAATAAACTCTAAAATTTTAAATCAGTGCAAATCAGTGTCACAGCATGCTTGTCATCTGCTGCCGCGACTTATGCTGAGCTTCTAGCTCAGCATAAGTCGCGGCAGCCCGCGGCAGGCCGCGGTCCCCCTTTTTGGCGACTCTAAAACTGAGTTTCGACAAATGGTTTTCCGACACTAGTTTACTGCGACACTACGCTACTTCGACAATACGCTAATACGACAATATGTATTTCCGACATGACTTTTATCCGACACTATGCTGCTCTGACAGTACTGTGAATCGACATGATTTTACTCAGACACCATGATACACCGACGATATGCTACATCGACATTACTTTACTCAGAGAAACTAAAATGACAAATTGGATAAAACTGAATGCTGAAATAAAATGAACATGTTAATATTAAAAAATGCCCAAGTAGGTAAATAAAAAATATGTTATCAGTATTAACAAAAAAAATCTTTATGATTAATGGAAAAACACAGGTAAATTTTCTTTGTGAATTAAAGCTTTCGTGGCTTGCTTGTTTGGAAGGAAAGGAGCGCTTGTGGATGGAACAGCATAATTGCATTGCTGTATTTTTTGTGAAGGACGGTCCATACTAGAAACAGCCTTTTATATAATTTTATTATAAAGTTCACGCACCTCTAGTTTTTCTGGTTCGGGCAAGTGTTTGTGTTTTTTAATTGATTTTGTGGCCACTTGATGTTGATTTTCACGTAAAACTGTTTAAACCCAAATATTGCACTTTTCACTACACTTTTCAACACAATGCCAATAATAAACTTCGCCACGTACTTTGTTAACACAGTATACAAAATCATCTACTATTAACTGATATTTACCCATACGAGACTTAATTACCGAACATGAACTCATTTTACTGAATTAAATACACACATACACGCCACTACTTGGTAATTTTACTGTTAACAAAAACATTAACTACCCTCAAGCTCATGACACAAAATTGTTACGTTGCTCATTCATTGTAAGAACTATTACCTAATGATATTTAGTTTTGAACTGTCCGAATACATGGCGGTAAATAGATTTGTTATTGAGTGTTGTCAATGTTTTATGTAACTGCATATACGAAATAAAATATTATAAACAAGGCATACAATAATATAACTATCACAAACCTTGCCCTGTAAATGACAATCAAATAAAAATATGTTATCTAATTTTATTCAGTCATGCGATATTTACAATCCTATGTAATAGCACTTAATTATGTCGAAAAAAAAATTAAAATGAAAAAATAAATAGAGTAGTAATTATTGTTTTGTTTTCTTATTTACCTGTATTTTTTCCATTAATCATAAAGATATTTTTTTTTGTTAAAACTGATAACATACAGGTCGTTGTTTTGGTCAGCGACGAGCGACTACAAACGATACTGATGCCAAAAAATATATTTAATTTTTTTTAATGGAAAAAAACCCACAACTTCATTTTTTTGAGCGGTACAGCAATCGAGTTAAAACTACCACCACCAGGTAGCCTCTTCGTAGCTTACTAGCTACGGCGTAGTATTTTGTAGATAAGCGCTAGCCACGCACTAGGGTGCGAGTTTTCCCATATGTTTTGTAATTTCTTTGAATGTTGTGAAGAGGTTTCTTGTATAAAACTTGCTCAGAATTTAAAGAACAGTTTTTTTTAGAATAAGCATAACTCATATTATCGTCCCTGAGTTGGATGTCACTGACCAAAACAACATCCTGTATTTTTTATTTACCCTAATAGGGTATTTTTTATATTAACTTTTTTATTTTATTTCAATATTCAGTTTTATCCAATTTGTCATTTTAGTTTCTCTGAGTAAAGTAATGTCGATATAGCATATCGTCGGTGTATCATGGTGTCTGAGTAAAATCATGTCGATTTACAGTACTGTCAGAGCAGGATAGTGTCAGATAAAAGTCATGTCGGAAATACATATTGTCGTATTAGCGTATTGTCGGAGTAGCGTAGTGTCGCAGTAAACTAGTGTCGGAAAACCATTTGTCGAAACTCAGTTTTAGAGTCCTTTTTGGCACACATCACTTTAACTTTAAAGATTTTTATAATTTTATTTTGATCATTTATTTTATTTTTGATTTTTAAAGTGTTATTTGAATATTTTTTATGGATTATTTTTTCTTTTTGTGTGAATCAAATAAACGATTATTCTTAAAGGCACGTTCTTGTTTTCGTACAAGTATCATAATTTTGACATGTTGTCACCTCGGATAGTCAACATTGTGTGGAGCTGAGCTGAAATGAGTGGAACTCTGTAACGCTTAGGAATTCAGTGATTATAATGATAGAACTTATGCAAGGTAACTTAAAGCTTACTAAAATAGAATGCAAAGTTGCACTCCCCCCTTTTACCTATAATTACGAAAAAAAATCAAATAAAATTACCGACTTCACTAAGTATAATTCTTTGACTTTTAAAAGGTTAGTAAAACTACCGAACAATTTTGTTTTGTAGTTGATTCCATCGCTTTAGCCAAATTGTTTGCTGAAAAATAGATTATATAAGACAATGGTTTTCGAGTCTGTTTTTTAATATTTTGTGCATTAAGTCCAGCCCTGTCGCGGCTCAGCCCCGCTGCATATGTTGGTGATGTTATCCGATATAAGCAGTTTGCTTTATTCCCTGACCAAGCGATATCCGCAGATATTACGTAATTGCAAGCGATTATGCTGTAACTTTATACATTAAAAAAGTACAAAATATTTTATTTCAAGAAGTTAAATTATGGTACACATCGGTCTCCGTACTGGGCTGTGATGCCTGTATCACGGGCGGCCATTAAGATTTTACAATAGAGTATAAAATAAAAAACTAAACTGACGGCTTTAATGCCGTAGTTCGGAAAAAACCGGGCAAGTGCGATTCGGACTCGCGCACTGAGGGTTACGTGCCAAATTTAACTGAATTAGGGAATCTTCTCTTTTCTTGCCTCTACAACTTTACGTAAGTCCGCCATATGTACAATTTTATATTTTGTGCATGAAGATTTTTTTTTTGAAAATCTCTTACTTTCTGCTAAATTACCACAATAATTTGTTGACAGAAAAGTAACATTGTTTTTCATAGTATTTGTTGAAGAACAAAGTTATGTTTGCGGTTGTTGAAAATGTGCTATATCTCAAAAACTACTAGTTTGATCCCGTTCAAACCAATTTTTACCCCACTACGGCAGACAAAATGAGGGTTATGATTTTGACAGGCTATGTATGTATGTATGTATGTTCGTCAGTTCCCTCTGGTTGTCCGCTGGTTATAGGCTATATGGGGTTTCACAAAATCTAATGTGGCGCCCTCTAGCGGACAAAACATACAGAGTAACAAAATAAAGTTGAGATAAATATGCAGTGCCCCTTGTTGTACCCACTCCAGTATCCATTGAGAACTCAATTCTCGAAGTTGTCGACGAGTACGTCTACCTGGGACAAGTGATCCAATTGGGTAGGTCCAACTTCGAGAAAGAGGTCAATCGACGAATCCAACTCGGCTGGGTAACGTTCAGGAAATTGCGCAAGAGTGTCTTCTCATCTCATCTACCTCAGTGTCTGAAGACGAAAGTCTTCAACCAGTGTGTGTTACAAGTGATGTCATACGGATCCGAAACATGGTCTCTAACTATAGGCCTTATAAAGAAGCTCAAAAACACACAACGAGCGATGGAAAGGGCTATGCTGGGTGTTTCTCTACGGGATCGAATCAGAAATGAGGATATACGTAGAAGAACTAAGGTAACGCACATAGCCTTGAGAATCAGTAAGCTCAAGTGGCAATGGGCAGGGCACATAGCGCGAAGAACTGATGGCCGTTGGGGCAGGAAAGTTCTAGATTGGAGACCCTTCGACCAGAGACGCAGCGTGGGACGTCCACCAACAAGATGGACAGACGACCTTATAAAGATCGCGGGATCAAACTGAATGCAGACCACTAATGATCGGTCGCTGTGGAAAGCCGTGGGGAAGGCCTTTGTTCAGCAGTGGACGTCCTTTGGCTGATAATGATGATGATGATGATGAAATGTACAGTGTTTGGTATCATTTGAAAGCGCTTTACTTGTACATTTTGAATATATTTATATAACTAGCATTTGCTTGTGACTTCACCTGTATTCATGGGCTGATTGCATATAATTCACTTCTTTTTGTTCATAGCTTGTTTAGTACTTATCAGAATAAGACCACTGCAGTAACAATAGAAGGGCCTTGATATTCTGTTGGTTATGAGCTTTAAAGCTTGTCACCAAATTTAGTATTGCGCCCTCTAGCGGAAAAAAGTAATTATGCGCCACAAATATACTTTAACACCAAAATAGTACAAATAATAAAAACAAAAATATCTAAAACCCAACTACGACAAAAAACGACGCTGAAAAAGTATAAAACAATATTAGGCGTAGTCACATGTTACATTTACCTACCTACCGTAGCACTTTGATAACGTGTGACTGCGGTTTACCAAACTTGAAAATTTATCTCTACATAGTGAATATTGCATACTTCAGAATAGTATTGTGTGACATTATTGTCAATTTACAACGAAGGAATCTTGGTAGAGTCTACTGTGTCCATTTACTTGAAACTACATTAGCAACTTTGTTCAGTTCAGTATTCTAAAAATCTTGTTAAATACTTTTTCAGTGTCGTTTTTGTCGTAGTTGGGTTTTAGTTGTTTTACTTTTTATTATCGTTGAAAGTATTTGTTAAGATCTATATAATAATTTTTGACAAAATTTACACTCGCTTAGTTCAGCTGTTAGAGGAGTTCACTTTGAAAGCGTCTATCTATCAAAAGTAAGACTAATAGAAAATGTGTGGTAAAAAAAAATAGTTTAATTTCATTCAATTAACCTTAAATATCTAGTTCTAGTCTACTTTTAAAGTTAAGGGTAATATACTTACGTGCTGCCTGTTATGAATTACGCTGATGTGTGCTGTACGAATCTATCCCAAAACTTTTTTAATAAACTTGATCGTCTCCTTAATAACTGCATTCGCTTTATTTTTGGCGTACGGAAGTACGACCATATATCTCCATACCGGTCTCAGCTAAATTGGCGCAATATTCGACAGCGTAGAAATCTTCGAATCCTCTGCACTCTGTTCAGTATTGTTTGTAATCCAAATCTTTGTTATCCCAATTATCTTAAATGTAATTTTAAATTTATGAGTGACATCAGTCCCCGGACCCTTCGCACTAGCAATGCCCTGCAGCTGTACACATATACTTTTTATTATTTTTTATTTAGTATGGGTTCGCTCTTGACTCCAGTCCAAGCCTAATGCGACTAAGACGAAGTCGAAGATGAAACGAGCTCGCCCAGAAGAAGCCTGTTCACTCGAATTTTGAAAAGATTCAGATTGTAATCCCTTGGAAACACCGACGCGGGCAGCGAGTTCCACTCCTTTGCCGTGCGCATTATAAATGTTGACGAGAAGCGCTTAGTTCGAAACAGCGGCACATCGTCAAGGTAAGGATGGTATCCCGCGGTACGCCTAGACGATCGATGGAAAAAGGGGGCTGGAGGGATGAGCTCATGGAGCTCCTTTCGCACACTCGCCAAAGTAAAGTCTGTAAAATACAGCTAAGCCGCCAACCTTGCGGCGATGGGCTAAGCTATGGAGCTTATCATTCACCAGTTTGTCGTCACCTATTAATCTTATGGCTCTGCGTTCCACTGAGTCAAGTGCTTTGAGCTGGTACTTGGCGGATCCATCCCAGAGGTGACTGCAATACTCCATGCAGGACCGGACTTGACACCTTTTCATAAGACTGCTTATTTCTCCAACTATTTTACTCTCAGCGCCATCAGGCTTTGGAACTCCCTCCCAGATACGATCAAGACATCAACATCAAAATATGTGTACAAAAAGTCTATACGCAATCTTTTTCCTAATGAGAATAAATAACATGATATCTGTTCAGCGTTAAGTACGGATTTTATTGTATTTTTGTATATTTGTGTAGATTTATTTAAGAAGTATTTATGTAAGTATATGTACGTCATTCGTTATGATATTTTTTTTTTGTTATTTTACGCCACCTCAACTGTTTCTGCCTCACCCAATGATTGACTGGTAGAGAATGTTTTAAAGCATTAAGTCCGCCATTTGTACTTCATTTTGTTTGTGCAATAAAGAATATAAACATAAAAAAATAAAATAGAATAAAAGTATAATGACGTCATAAAAATACTAAAACGGTCACGCTCGCGAATAACTCTGTGGCATCGACCAACTTAAAAATAATAATAAACGAAAGTGTTTCACTTGTGTATAAAGAATGTTGATTTCAGGGAAAAATACTTAAAACAATCCATGGAAGCCGTGGTAATTTTTTTGAGTTTTTTGATTATTTGCAGATGACTTTACATTTGAAGCTGGCACTTGGAATCGTCCATTTAAAGTGAATAGATTTATTAAAGGTTAATAATTTGATAAGGGTTGAAAATGAATTTCAAAAGACAAATTGCGATCAATTTTCTTTTACATTTACCAATATAAATTCAGGCAAACCAGTGAGCCGGGTAATCAGAATTTATTAACGGGAGAAATAAAAGGCTGGTTTGAAATTGCGGGCTTGAATGTGTTCACTAATGATCAGCTGAAATATTGATTCCAGGAATTTCCCGGTAAGCCTACTTATAGACAAAATATAGATGGCCATTATATATCGGGTCCAGTCATTAAAAATGTATTGCTTTATTATATAAAGGTCTATAAAAAAACCGCTTAGAAATATTGAGGTAAGAAGTTCTATTTTTTATAAATATGTCGCCTTTGTCGGTAAAAGTCAATAAAAAGGGATAAAATCGGGTATAATGCTATTTTTTCAAATTTTAAACTGCTGCTGACATGGTTTATTTCCGTTTCAGTTACTATTGCGTACCGTATATAAAAATGGTACAGCAACAAAAGCAGTGTTATCTAAAACTTCTTACACACAGCGACTTTTAGCATCGATGCAGTCGCGATGCAGCATCGATGCAGTCACAAACTGTCAACCTTTACACACTGCGCTACTATTAGCACCTATGCAGTCGCAATACTAACGCGCTTTAGCATCGATGCAGTCGCGATGCAGAAGCTGGAAATTGTCAAAGTATACTGTATTTTGGCGACTGCATCGATTAAGTCGCGCTTCTGCATCGATGCTAACGCGCAAATGCCTCGATGCTATATTAAATCTGTTCATTGCTTGAGTCGCGATGCTGATGCGCGTTTTCCAAACGCGAGACCTCATCGATGCTAAAAGTCGCAGTGTGTAAGGGGTCTAACGTATTTAAAATAAGGCTGATTTAACCATAAAAGTGTCCTGTCGGCGCTAATGAAGTTATCGGTGGCACGCACGATTTGGCAATCACGCCCTTTCACCGCGCGCCATGGAGCGCCGCAATGCACGCATGCCTCGGAACTAAACGCCACCTAAACACAGGCACACGCTAAACGTCACTGACTCTGATTCCGCCATTTAACCTTTATTCAACCATTACTTTCGGGCTAATCGTAGTTTATTAGCGTGATTTTAGCTGCAACAGTTTTGTCTCATAATATCGGTCAGTATGTTATTTCCAGGGAATTTTATGAAAATTTTCTTTGACCTTAATCATGACTTACATGCCAGTTATAGAATAAAAATGCTAACAAACATAGTCAAGTTGATACCTAACCCTTTGTGCGCTAGTCTGACTCGCCATTGTTTAAATAATATTTTTTACATTAATGAATAAGCCTTCAAAATGCCTCCGACAGGCTGGAAACTCCTTAATTGACGCAGGTTCTCAGTATCAAGATCTCATCAGAATTTTTAAACCCAAATGAAGGCGCACTTCTACCAAACCTCGGTTTGAAGATAGCTTTTCAGCCTAATGTGATTTATAAAGACAAGAAGTACTCCTACATTAGCCAGTTTTAGCTCAAGCAAAATTACTTAGTAGCGAGAATACTTTCGTTGAGCAGTCTAATTTCATTTGTCGTTCGTTTGCTCGAGATCCTAAATTCAGATTTACTCGTAAATAACACACGTTTTGTATCTCGGCAATAAATACCGACTCGCAGCCTTTACAGCGTCTTGAAATGATTTTCTCCTCAGGGTACGAGGCTTATTTTTGCATCTTTCTCACAGTTTACAGCACTCGGATACTACTCGGGCTTATCGGATAATTATGTTTGTGTGTCAAATTTCAGATTTTTTGGAATTTGCACCCTAAGCCGTGAGAATTGTAATTCCGATTTGTTGATTAGAACAAATGAAATAAACAATTAACGTGTAACTCGAACTATTTCTATTGCGAATCTAACATTATCTAATTAAGGTTAGTTATCACGAAACTTCGCCTATAATTTTTGTCTCAAACCACATCAGACCCACCATGACATTACCCTTAACATTTATCCTATTTACACATACTAGCCCTAGCTCACTATGTGCGTTTAAGCCCTTACTAATTGGCTCGATGATACCGCAGTAAATGTCCGAAAAGGCCCGGTGACGCCGAAACACAGTAAAGGACCATCATCATCATCATCATAATCAGCCAAAGGACGTCCACTGCTGAACATAGGCCTCCCCCACGGCTTTCCACAGCGACCGATCACTAGCGGCCTGCATCCAGTTTGATCCTGCGATCTTTTTAAGGTCGTCTGTCCATCTTGTTGGTGCACGTCCTACGCTGCGTCTTTGGTCGAAGGGTCTCCAATCTAGAACTTTCCTGCCCCAACGGCCATCAGCTCTTCGCGCTATGTGCCCTGCCCACTGCCACTTAAGCTTACTGATTCTCAAGGCTATGTCAGTTACCTTGGTTCTTCAACGTATCTCTTCGTTTCTGATTCGATCTCGTAGAGAAACACCGAGCATAGCCCGCTCCATCGCTCGTTGTGTAATTTTGAGCTTTTTTATGAGGCCCATAGTTAGAGACCACGTTTCAGATCCGTATGTCATCACTGGTAACACACACTGATTGAAGACTCTCGTCTTCAGACACTGAGGTAATTGAGACGAGAATATGCTCTTGCGCAGTTTCCCGAACGCTGCCCAGCCGAGTTGGAGTAAAGGACCGATTGCCTTATCCAGTGGACAATGTGTTAACATAACAGTAATGCTTGAGGTCGAATATTGAGCTAATAATACAACAAGATAAGTATTTATCGGAAGTATCCATCGTATTACGAACTTTTGGACAATGACCCAACCATAGCACTGTTAGATGCTCGAGTACCTTTAGCCGGTGAATCCTCTGTCCCGTGTTATCCGTCCCACAAATATTTTCACCTCAAAACAGCGCACGTCCCGCCGCTTCAGAACCGGAGAGGTTCGCAGAATCATTTTCATACATAAGCCCTTATTAGGCCCCGCTCACACTACACTTCGCACTTTACTGCCAAACCGCAAAGGTAAGAATTTGCATGATAGATTAGAACATCATCATAACTATAATTCGACAACGCGTTTGGAGTATTGGTAAGAGCTCATGACTATTACGCCGGCTGTTGCAGGTTCGAATCCCGCAAGGGGCAAATTTTTGTGTAATGAGCACGAACATTAGTACCTGAGTCATGGATGTTTAATATGTATTTAAGTATTAATGGGAGATGCCCCCGTCTTAATCTTTGTCTGGTATTCGTAACACAAGGAAGAAAATTCCTTACTTCGAAAACACGACAATTGCTGTGTTGTCTGGCGTATATTTATTTATATTTATAATCTAACAACTTTTATAAAATAAAGACAGGTAAAGATAATGTTTGATTCGTCGAACGGTTGAGATATAGAGGTTTTACGCGAAGCTCTGAACCTTCAGTGCGCCTTCAAATTAGAGCGACAGCAGCGCGACTGCAGCTCGAATTTGAAGTGCTTACTGCTGTCATTTACGAGAATGTATGAAATTATCAGCAGCACGGCTGTCGCGCGCCTAAGTGTGAAAGCGCTCTTATCTTAAAGAGTAAAACATATTTCGATACATGTGATGAGTCATCCCTGATGTGCGGTGTCGAAAAGCATTAAACGATTTAGTGGCAAATAATTATAACCAAAAATGAGGTCTGGTTCAGACAGCTAGTGCTCAATGGAGCGCGCGCGTGTGGGCAGAAATTAATTAGTCACTTGCGCTCCAATTACTGGAAACCACAACTGACCAGCCCAAGGTAAATAATGGATCGATTTGGTGGACATACCTGTGTCACTGCCCTTTGGTAATAGGCTGCGGATAGTGTGCATAAGTTGGACCGAATAGTTTAGTGCTATCATAAATTTATTTCTATTATTGTGTACTAGCGGACCCAGCAAACTTTGTTTTATCCACCAGCCTCGTAATTTGATGGTAACGCTTCTAACAAAGTAAAAATTATGAAATTCGGTCCACCTGCTCAATTTTCATATTGTTTTTTTTTCATAAGAACCTTTTCCTGCCTAAATACATCTTTACATGATTTTTGTTTAATCATAGCCAATTAACTGCCTCGGTGGCGCAGCGGGATGAGGGTCGCACTTTATAAGCGACGGCTGCGCCAGAGGTCCCGGAATCGATCCCCGGATCGGGTCAAAAATATAAACCTGAGTTTTTAACCGACTTCAAAAAAGGAGGAGGTTATCAAGTGGACTGTATGTTTTTTTTTGTATCTATGTTACCTCATATCTCAGTCGTTTGTCGACCGATTCGAAAAATTTTTTCGCCTACCTAGAGGTTCTACCTAGTAAGTCCCATTGTTGCCAATTTGGGATCTGATGATGAGATCTTGGTGTAATCGAGGGAAACCCTCAAACTTAAAAGGCACGTATAGTGTTTATTTACTAGAATATTAATTTTGACGTGTTGTTACGTCTGATAGTCAATATCTTGTGGGGCTGAGCTGATGGTAGAACTCCTTAACGCTTAGGAGTTCAGTATTTATAATGACAGAACTAATGATAGGTAGTTTGTAGCTTCGTAAAGAACAGAGTCATAAGGTGCTATTCCCCCCCCCCCCCCCTCTCTTGTAATCTCTAAACATGAAGAAATAAAATTAACTTTAAAAAAAATAAAAACCGACTTCAAAACCAAAATAGACTAAAAAGTCTGAAATGAACCCATAACTATCGAAAGGAAAGGAATCCATTTTATGCAAACAATTTCTTTTTGGAGTCGGTGCCATTACTTTGACCATCAAGCATCAACTATCACAGCACTTTAAGACTTTTTAGTCCATTTTGGTTTTGAAGTCAGTTTTTAATTTTTTTTCTGTTCAGGAATTCTTAGGGTAGCCCGGTGTTTGAAAAGCCTTTGGTATTGGTCCTTCGCCTGATCACACTTCGGTCGTGTCAGATTGCTGTCCCATCGGACTATGAGAGTGAAAGGAATATGAAGTGCACCTGTGTTTGCGCACACACTTGTGCACTATAGTATATCCTGCGCAATCGGTTAGTCGTTGTGACTGGCCACCATAGTCAAAATCAGCTAGAGGGACTATTAATACCCGCCCAGCTTCTTAAATGGGTGTACCACAAGCTAAAATAAGTACACATTAGTAAACAAACAATACGCATGCAAAAAAAGAACCATTTTGGTGCGGATCATTTGGAATTTAAGTAACATTTTGGCAATTTACTTAATTTCTTTGAATGAACTTTTAGAAAGAAAGAAAGAAAAGTAATTTATTTGGTACAGTACAAAAATAATCATAAAAAATAAAACGTTATTATATGTAGTAAAACCAAATAGGTTTCTACTCAGCTTTTAAAATACAGAACTATCTAAGCTGGAGCAGGTGGTTTCTACGGGTTGTTGTTTTGGTCAGCGATAACTGACTCAGGGATGGCTGTTCAAACGATGCTGATGCCAAATAAATAAATAATTATAAAAAAAAACATGTGACAACAGCAAGCGAGTCAAAACTACCAACGCCAGGTCGCCTCTGAGTAGCTTACTAGCTACGGCGTAGTATTTCGTAGCTGCGCTCGAGGGTGCGAGTTTCCCCATTAGTTTTCTTTTATAAAACTTGCATGTAATATAAGTGTTTTTTTTGAATAAGCATAACTCAAATTATCGTCCCTAAGTTGGGCGTCACTAACCAAAACAACACACTGTATGTATCAATTTATTTACAATCAGCATAAAGCAATATACACTCATACCTTATTTGCTTACTTAAAAATACCCGGATATTTTATTTTAAAGACCAGCACACAGCGCGGACCTACCACGCACTGACATCACTTGGAGCATTTCAGTAAATATTTACTCTGAAACTAGAGAATGTTTCTGTATTATTGGTTCTAAAGTTGCGAGCCGCCTTGTATACAAAGTCAACACAAGTTACTTTCGAGAAGAGTCAGTGTAAAGGTGACGTAATGTAGTTTGAATAATTTGCAAGTTATATAGAGGAACTAATTAATGAGAGTTCCTTGAGAGAACCTTTAGTCCAGTAGTAAGTAAATTATTAGAATTATATTAACTCCACCAGTTCTGTTTCGAAGATCTTAGAAGAGTTTTGTTCTTCTGACTAGCTTACAGTCGTCGCTTGATTTTAGATTACATGAGATATTTAAATACTGCCACCTGTTCTATTAGTATCACTATTACGTCACTGTAAATGCAGGGTTTTATTTTCGATATATCAGCAAATTTATTTAGCACTAAAGGTCCCCCCCTGAGTAATTTCGGATTTCCCGTAAAATAATTGTAAAACTGTGCTAAATTTTTTGAAATCAAATGAGTTAAAGGCAGTCTTGTTCAACATTAAATGCTCGTGTTGATTAATATGTTTATTTTGATAAATAAAAATAGCATGGTTATTTACATAAAACACCTTTGAAAAAAGTTCATTACTTTTTATAAAATTTATGAACATAAAAAGATTTGTAATGAGTAAACCATATCAGATACATAAATTAAATAGAAAAGGTTTAATAAAAACTGACCCAAAACAAGACAAAGTCGGATATAAAAGTAGTTGTTTTGTTAATGGAAATTATTAAAAATAAATTAGGTAACTTTTCAGCTTAGCAGTGTTTATTATTTTCATTCAATAAATCTCTCGACGGCTGTCATGATGAAATTGAAAAGTTTCTTTTGCTATAATACCGTAACTTAGAAGGTAACGATATTGGAAAAATTTAAGAAGCAGTCAGTTCATATCATTTATATGCTAAACGAAGCGTTTTGTGTTTCAAAACAAAACAACATCGCACACAAGTGCTTTCATAACGCTGTAGGTATAAGGTTCTTAAAAACGTTAACAGTGCTATTTGCTTTGCAATTTATTTTCAAACTTTTTATGTAGTTGGTTTTAATGACAAACATTTAGTTCATTCAATTGATGATAGTCGATTTGTTGCACATCATCACGAAAAATAACATTTTGCCTTCTTCAAATATATTAATCAATATTGTAGTTACGATTTACCTATTTGTAATGTTATGTTTCCTTTGTTTTTACTTGTTTAATGAAGAATATTTATTAATTTATATCAAACGGTATTATTTTAACTTCAGTTATGGTGTTCTATATAGGGTTGCCCAGTTACTGCAGCGCATCGGGGATGTTTGCAAAGGCGCGAGGTGATTGCATCTACGCGACTATGCGGAAGAAATTGGGGGCAGCCTCAACAGCATCTTGTCTATGCAAGCATGTGCTCAGGTGGTGGTCAGAGGTGCTCGTAGCGCAGTGGTGGCAGCGCTTTGGTAGTTATACCGAAGTGAAGCAACCTACGGCGCGGTCGTTTTTGGATGGGTGACCATTCCGACCATATAAGTGACGTACATCACGAGCATCTCCGTGCTTCGGAAGGCACGTTAAGCCGTTGGTCCCGGCTAATATCGGTTGATATTAGGCGTTAAGCCTAGTCAGAGGCCTTATGGGCGGCTTGATAAAATCTGACAGCAGGGTTAGTCGCTTGCCTTGCAAACACCAACACCCCTCCACCAACCCGCACTGGGCTCGCGTGGTGGAGTATGTCTCAAACTACCTCATAGTTGAGGTGAGGTCTTTGCACAGCAGTGGGATGTTACAGGCTGACTTTACTTACTTTTTACGACAAAGAAACGCACAATAAAACAAACTAATAAAAAAATACTGTATAAATAAATAAAATGATTCATTCATTACTAACATAGGTTAAGCTCTTTATAACTTAGAAATTATTATTACTAAATAATTATTATTATTAAATAAATTATTGTTTTTATATATTTTTTTGTCCAATTATTGATAGACATTGAACTTTTTTTTTTTTTCATTAATAAAACTACAGTCCGCAGACTCTTTGGTCCGTGCCTTTTTTATATAGGTTTTTGTTATGTTGGGTACTTTTTATTTTTGCTCCGCGCAAAAATTTACAGTGCTTTTTACAATACTTATTACTAGGGTTGTTAGTTTATGCTATAACTCTCTTATAAGTTAAACATCGTCTCTTATTTTTACTTAAGATAACTTGTTTTTTTTTTGTTTTTTTTTTCTTGCGTTGTTGTTATAATTGCTATTTTCTTTTTCTATATTTGTTTGTACATGTGCATATGTTTTTGTTGTATTGTTTTTTTTTGTTATTATTATTACATATTTGTATTATTCTATAAGGTTTTGGATTTCTTTTATCCTTGTGATTTTGCTATACAATATTAAACAATAATGCTCTTATTCTAGTTTGTGTTAGTGATTGTGTTTGTGTTTGGGGAGTAAAGTAATCCCTCTACGTCGTCGCCTTTAGGTACTAAGATGTTCTTAGTGACTTGGTTGATGGAGTTAGTTATGTTAGTGGATTGGCCAATATCTTGTTTCGGACTTGCTCGTCGCCTCTGCGCATGGCCATCCGCAGGTTGTAGTCCCGGATTATTGTTGGTGTGGCCTTCTCTGCCCGGATTATCAGACGAGCTGTGGCGTCGTCAGTGGCATTGTCTGTGTAATAAACACAAGACTTTGTGTGTCTAGAGATGGCCACAACCGCGTGGGGAACACTCTTTAGGAGATGGGATTTTTTTGATACTGTGCGCACTATCACCACTGACTCAAAAGTCTGCCCCTGTGCTTCATGTATGGTAAGTGTGCGTGATCCTTCGTCTTTCCCTTGACATTGAACTTTTAAAAGTAGAACTTTCATATTTTAAAATGTGGTAACAGAAATTCATACAAATCTCTTGTATCGTTTTTTCGAGTCCAGATAGCTATCATTTAATCATTTTGTAGTATCTGCTTACGGCTGCCGAAATAAGTTTTGCGAAACCTGATATCCGCCTCCCGGCGAGCCCTTTACCGAATAATCTGGTTTGTGGCGTAAGCTCGCTGCCTACGGAGTGCTGACGTCAGCTGCCCGCCGGAAACGGATTTCAACCGATGAGAGCAGGCGTAGATTTTCTTCTGGATTTTGGACTCGCTTTTCTGGTTTAAGATAAGACAATTTTATAGAACAAATAATCTATGCAGCGAAATTAATTTGTTACTATCTTGAAGTTGAAATAAAACAAAAATGAGGTTCTTAAGTTTCAAAGCATTTACGGCACTTGATATGCCTGGAGATGACGTCACTTGCTTGCGACGAGATGCCAAATGACTTGACGAGTGAAGTGTTTTTTAGCCGACTTCAAAAAAAGGAGGAGGTTATCAATTCTGTGGCTGTGTTACCTCATATCGCAGTCATGGACCGATTTGAAAAGTTTTTTCGCCGAGTGTGTGATTATAATGACAGAAGTTATGAAAGATAATTTGTAGCTTTTTATTTGATATTTGCAGAGTTAAAGGTATCCCTCTCCTCATCCCTCTTTCTATATTCACTAAAAATGAACAAATAATTTTTACAACAACAGCTAACA
Source organism: Pyrausta purpuralis (assembly GCA_963924145.1). Taxonomy (NCBI): domain Eukaryota; kingdom Metazoa; phylum Arthropoda; class Insecta; order Lepidoptera; family Crambidae; genus Pyrausta; species Pyrausta purpuralis. Next base: position 539,050 of record OZ001642.1, on the reverse strand, counting down.
ACCGACTTCAAAACCATAATGTACTTAAAAGTTTTATAAACTCTTAACCCTATAGGAAATAATTTAAGGCGTTTTTTTTTTCAAGTCGGTGCTCTGATAGTTGATTGAGATGATGGCTCTGTTTTAACTATTTTTGGTAATGCTGTCGAAAGTCAAGAGTACCTCTGCGTTCTGTCAATACCTTAAAAAACTGACTGTATAAAAAGAAACTGATCTTGATCTGAGGTTGATCATGAAACTGCAGTTACAAAAATGTTAAAACTAATAAATTGAAACAAGTAAAATGCATCATCATCATCATCATCATAATCAGCCAAAGGACGTCCACTGCTGAACATAGGCCTCCCCCACGGCTTTCCACAGCGACCGATCACTAGCGGTCTGCATCCAGTTTGATCCTGCGATCTTTTTAAGGTCGTCTGTCCATCTTGTTGGTGGACGTCCTACGCTGCGTCTTTGGTCATAAGGTCTCCAATCTAGAACTTTCCTGCCCCAACGGCCATCAGTTCTTCGCGCTATGTGCCCTGCCCACTTCCACTTAAGCTTACTGATTCTCAAGGCTATGTCCGTTACCTTGGTTCTTCTACGTATCTCTTCGTTTCTGATTCGATCTCATAGAGAAACACCGAGCATAGCCCGCCCCATCGCTCTTTCCATGAAAATGCATCAGGATCAAATATTGTGCAGCCACCCATAATGGTTAGTTGATTACCCTAAATACTGACGTTGACAGATGGATTATTCGCATCCATCAGGTACGCAGCATCAATTTTCATTATTCTATTACCTAAGCATTGATGTAACTATACTTAATTAGCCTGAAGTAATAGAGCGTTACAATAAATCTAAGTCCACAAAATTCAAGTGGCTCAAGAAGTGGCAGTTGCTGAGAGAGCAATTTTGTAACATTGATGACGTCACGCAGCCCACGCGTTAAAAGAAAGCCTTGCAAAATTCAACAGGCTTACCAATGTGTCGATGGTCTTGTGGTATTGGCACGCGCCCGGATATGACACAGGGTTCGATTTCTTGTTTGTCGCAGTTGCTTTTTACAAGTGATTTTTATGTTATTAAGTATGTATGATGACAAAACACTATACATAAAATTAAAATGTGGCAGTTTCATTATTATTAATTATGAAATATGTATATTTAGATATTAGGATAAATTGTGCGCCGTAAACTATGCATCAATCATTATTATCATGCGAGGCAGTAAAATGAACTGAGAGACCTCTTACACAATGCGACTTTTAGCATCGATGCAGTCGCGATGCTAACGCGCGTTAGCATCGATACTGTCAAGCTTCTGCATCGACGCCAACGCACGACTGCATCGATGCAAAATAAATGTGTTCATTGAGTGAGTCACGATGCTGAAGGGACTACACGGGACACGGGACTTCGATGCTAAAAGTCGCAGTGTGTAAAAAAAGGGTCTTATTAATATTATTTATTTATTAATCAAACAATGTTTTACAAAAAATAGCACTACTTATATCTTCAGATGTAGCTTATCAGTTACATACGCCCGCCTTTGACGTTAGGACGTCCTCGCAGTAATAATTGAGCCGTCGACCGAGCATGAATCAGTGCATTGAAACCGCACGCGATCAATGGGTTGCAATTAATCGATGATGGGACCCGAGTGATTTGAGCGGTGTGACATACAGTAGTCTTTGAATACAACCATCTATGAATAAATATCAAAAGCAGTACCCCACTAATACCCAAGTCTCTCAAACGTCCGTGGTCACATTCGTTGCCAAGACAACTCCCCCTCAACTGTCAGTGGCAAAATTAAAATTACAGTGGCAAAAATGATAAATATCATGCCAAACCTAACACCCCTTACACACTGCGACTTTTAGCATCGATGCAGTCGCGCGTTAGCATCGATACAGAAGCGCGACTGCATCGATGCTAACCAAATGCATGCCAAAATTCAGTACATAATTTGTAAATTTCCAGCTTCTGCATCGCGACTGTATCGATGCTAACGCAAGAAGCAGCGCAGTGTGTACAGATTGACATTTTGCGACTGCATCGATACTAACGCGCGACTGCATCGCTACTAAAAGTCGCAGTGTGTTTAGAGTCTTAGTCGTCACAAGTTTAAAAATAAAAGTGCCAAAGTCAAGGGCCACTTGAAGGACCCGGCTGAGAGGCGTGTTATTTTGTACATTATTTTATTTTAATTTTCTAATATCATTAATATTATATTGATTTTGATATGAAAAGAAAGCTAAAAGTCAAAAAGAATAAATAAAAACATATGCGTCAGACAACACGCCAATCGTCTTGGTTTCGAAATAAAGAATTATCTTCCTTGTACTACTAATACCGGACAAGGATAATGACCGTCTCCCATAAAATACTTCTTCTTATATATAAAATTCTCGTGTCACAATGTTCGTTCCCGTACTCCTTCGAAACAGCTTTACCGATTCTTACCGAATTTTATATGCGTATTCAGTAGATCTGAGAATCGGCTACTATCTTTTTTTTATACCCTAAGTGATAGTCTGCGTTTCCACCAGGTGAGCAGTCAGATTTAATTAAATGTATATTTATCATTTAGTTAAAGGTTAAAAACAATTGTAAAAACAGGGTTTTCTTTTTGTAATGCTATTGAATGAAAGATATTTAGTTAAATGTGTGCTCACTCAGTCCACACAAGCTGTCAGCCATATCTTTATACTGAAATAAGTTGGTCGAGTCATTGAGTGTTTTTTTTTTTGTTACATATGTTCACTCTTTCTTTTAAGGTAACTTAGTTCAAAATATTTAAGTATTTAGCGATGGCGGACGGAGTGAGCACCAGGCATCCATTTTACTCATGAACGCACAGTAAAAGTGGTTTCTTTTTATGTTGAATAGTTCTATTTCTAGCCAATTCATACAATGTAAACGATGAAATGCGAATCTATAGTTGATTCATAGAGATACAGTAGCGTGTGGATGGAGTGAGCACAATAAATTAATAGTAAATGTTTTAATACGAAACTTGACGATCTGAAATTAAAGCTCCAATTAAATAGAGGTGTAACAAAAAAAGAACACTCAATGACTCGACCAACTTATTTCAGTATGAAGATATGGCTGACCGCTTGTGAGGACTGAGTGAGCACACATTTAATTAAATATCTTTCATTCAATCGCATTACAAAAAGGAAACCTTGTTTTTACAATTGTTTTAAATCTTTAAATAAATGATAAATATACATTTAATTAAATTTGGAGCTGCTCACCTGGTGGAAACGCAGACTAAGTGATAAGGGTGGTCCACCCTTTTTTTTGGACTTTTTTTTTATAATGTGGCATTAAAGACATACATAACCCTAAATTTTTACTTTTTTTATCACTAACCCCTATTTTTATAGCCATTTCAGTAATTTAAAAGTGAAACAAAGTTCGCTGGGAATGCTTAACTTTTTAAATTTCGGGATGAAACAAAATTCGCTGGGTCCGCTAGTAAATTCATATAAACAAAGCCAGGTACAAAATGTTCGTGCTCATCACACAAACATTTGCCCCTTGTGAGATTCAAACCCATAACCGTCGGCATAATAGTCAAGAACTCTAACCTCTACACCAAACGCATCGTATTCAATTGTAAAGATGTTTTTTTGCAATACATCAATTTCACAGAAGTGTGCTGATTCGGGAAATCGGCCGGTGTTACCTGCCCCCGTTATACTCAATTTTATGAATTACCTACCATGGTGAGAGCTCGCACTCTGCAACTCTTGTAATTAACTGAAAAGGAAAAAAACACTCGAATAGCAAAATTACCTTAGTGTTTATATCTATCACAGGAAAATATTACCGTAATAGCGTCTTCTGGCTATAAAAAGACAAAACACTGAGAAACAAGTGAATAGAGAAAAAGTTTTCTGAATGCTAATAAGTCGAGGTAAATTAAAGCAACAAGGTTTGTAATCAGTTGGACATCAGCGGTGGTATTGTCGTCAGCAGCCATTGTGAGGTGTCGTAATAAAGTCTTATCAGACGGCATGATGGCTGCTGGCCTTCGGTGGAACAGCAATGTTGTACTTCTCTGATTTACCGTCACGCTACCGTTGCGCGTTGTTGCCATTTAAGAAGCAAGCGTCTGATTTGACCTAGTATAGGTTCAGTCGCCAGCACATCAGGTTACCCACTTTTGTTGCAAACTAGCCCTTATTACAACTGCGTAAGATACCGAAGTGTTTACCTTGAAGTGCCGTTGACCAAACAAACGGCTCGTGCCTCTTACAACATGGTTTGTAATACTGAATTAATAGACTTTTAATTTCAAAGTGTTTTTGGAAAAGAGTGTGTCTGTTTTTAGGGTTCCGTAGCCGAATGGCAAAAAACGGAACCCTTATAGTTTCGTCAAGTCTGTCTGTCTGTCTGTCTGTCTGTCTGTCTGTCTGTCTGTCTGTCTGTCCGTCCGTATGTCACAACCATTTTATTCTGTAAATATAAACATCACACTGTTTAATTTTGGTAGGAAGATGTATCCTATTACCGCTTAACGATTCTCATACAAAAAATAAAAAAAATATGACATTTAAAGGGGGGCTCCCATACATGAAACTAAAACCAAAATTTTTTTTTGTCAAACCTATACGTGTCTATGGATAGGTCTTTTAAAATGACACCGATGTTTTTTAAACCATTTTCTTTTCAAGTCTAACGTTTCATAGCTAGACGCTTCCAAAGTGATAAAATGGGGGTATTAAGAAGCAAGTTATTGCTAGTGAACCAATTTGATACCTTAGAGAGAGCTCTGCTAACATTGTCAAATGATTTTTCGCCTCTTCTTGATTTAAAGATTAAAGATGTATCATCAGCAAACAGAACTATCTCACAGGAGTCCTTTGAATAAAAAGGAAGGTCATTAATATAGATCAAAAACAGCAAAGGTCCCAATATTGAGCCCTGGGGCACTCCCATTTGAAGCGGGGCACCTGAGGAGTTAATGCCATTAACGTTTACTGTTTGTAGTCTGCCTGAGAGGTAAGAATTCAACAGTTTTGACGCATTATTAGATACACCGTAATGTTCCAGCTTGATAATGAGTGTTTGATGATCGACACAATCAAATGCCTTCGACAAGTCACAGAATACACCTATCGCATCATGTTTATCTTCATAGGCATCCAAAATGTGTTTGACGAGTGCCACCCCAGCATCTGTTGTATTTCTACCTTTGGAGAAACCAAACTGTTTCTCATGCAGTAATTTATGAAGTTTAAAATGAGAGAGCAATTGATTAAATATAACTTTTTCAAATATTTTGCTAAATGCAGGTAGAATGGAAATTGGCCTGAAGTTGCTTGGGTCACTTTTTTCTCCTGACTTAAATAAAGGTATAATTTTACTATATTTCAGTAAAGTAGGAAATTGACCTTGATCAATACATTCGTTGAATATATGTGCTAAGTGAGATGCTACGAGAGGTATAATGGGTTTTATTGTGTCAGTTGATATTCCCCATATATCCTCAGTTTTTTTTTGTTTTAATTCCTTGAAAGTTTTAACGATCATCAAAGGGTTAATATAAGTGAAATCAAATGAGGAGTTACACCTGTCAACACACGATACCAGCAGTGATTTAGCATGCAGAGCGCACGAATTAAGTTGTTTTGTGGTTTCGATGGGTATATTACAGAAGTACTTCTCGAAGGCACCTGCAACTTCATTGTCAGATTTAATATTTTTATTATCAATTTTTAATGTAAACGTATGATCACGTGGTTTATTTTTACAAGTTTCTTTGTTTATAATATTCCAAGTCTCTTTAATTTTATTACTGGATTTATTAATTTTCTCACGTATATAATTAGATTTAGCTACCATGCAAACATTCTTGAATAACTTTGAGTATTTTTTAACATATTCTAAAAATATTGGGTCATTATTTCTATATACTTTTTGATTATATAATTCAAACATTTTTTTCCTACTGATGTGTATACCTACTGTAGCCCAGTCACTGAATTTTGGTTTTAGGTTGTTTATAACTAATTTCTTTGTAGGAAAATTTTTGTCAAATTCACTTTTAATTAATTCAAAAAAATACTTATATTGGTTATTAACATTGTCATTAATAAAAGGCAAAAGCGGAATTTTATCACTTAAGTTAGATTTAAATTTTTCTTTACGGTAATCAGTGACTGGTCTAAATTTAATTTCATTTTTAGTCGGCACAAAACGGTGTTCAAACGTGACTGACTGTCCACAGTGATCGGATTTTACAAAATTTACTATAGATTTTTTAATCACACTAGAGTTACAAAATATATTGTCTAAGCAAGTAGCTGTTGTAGCAGTAATTCTAGTTGGTTCAGCAAAAACAGGAATTAAATTAAAGGATTTGAAAAGGCTTAAAAACCTCACTCGATAGGTTTTTTCTTCATCTATAATATCGACATTGAAATCCCCACATACAACTACTTTCTTTTTATTTGTAAATAATTTCCTGAGTGAGTCCTCCATAATAGACTCAAATAATTTAAAATTACCAGTAGGGGGCCTATAAACACAAACAATTATGTAATCGTCCAGCTCTGCACATGATATCTCAATAGTTCGTTCAACAGAAAGAGATACAATATCTTTGCGCTCTTTACATTTTAAATTATTATTGATTAATATAAGTGACCCGCCATGGATGGCTGTTTCCCTTGAGAACGAACTAATAAGGCTACAATTTTCTATAGACAACATAAGTTCATACTTTTTGAGCCAGTGCTCAGTAACACACAAAACATGAATATTCCTTTCTTGTATGAATAATTCTACTTCTAATTCCTTCCCGGATAAGCCTTGGATATTTTGATGCACTATGTTTAAATGATTTGAATTTTTTGAGCTCGCTAAGTTATGTTCTAAGCAAGAGTTTTCCTCTATTGTCTGAATATTTAATTTAAATAATTGTTAATTGGAACGGATTCCAATGGTAGAATATTCATGTCAATGGTCTGCTCAATAGAAGCAGACTTGGTAGCCAAGTTCTTGGCTGAACAATCTATACAATATGATAGCGAAAAAGCTATTTGTCTTTTGAGATAATTATTCACATAATATTTATCTCTCGTCAGGTAAATCTTATTTTTAAAATAATTATTAATGTCAATTACATGGAATTTGTGAACATTATAGAATGTCAATTTATGCATGTCTAGGTTTATTTTATACCTGTGATTATTTTCTTCGTCTGGCAAGCCGCTGCTATATGGTAAGGTAAACAAAACAATTTTACCTATATTTAGAAATTTTAAACTTTCAAAAATATTTATGAATTTCCTTTTGTTTACATTACCTCTATTTCCTATAAAAATTATTAGGGTAGAATTTACACTGAATTTAAAACTAAGTATTTTATTGATAATAACATCATAAGATGCTCCAGGCATGCAGTGATTTATCACACTTTGTCCCATATATTGTGCAAGTATGGGCCCCATGTTTTTACCAATCTCATCACTAAACATAACTATATTATTTGTTGATTGGTATGGAGTTTTGTTAGGCAGGAAACTGTTGGATTGTACACAGGACAGTTTGAGAGGGCTTGTGGTTGATTTGTGAAGTGATGATGACTCATACCCGGACCCAACAAACAACAATGGGCTGGAATTTGATTTAGAAGGGTAATTACAATCGCAAGAAGTTATGATGTCTGTTAACATCTGGATGTGTTCACCACACTCTTTTTTGGTACATTTATATGTCTCAGTCATTATTTTTAATGAGAGTTTGAGATTTTCTAATTCATTTTCTAATTTCAATATGTCTTTTTCATATTTTGTCACACTATTTTGTAATATTAAAGAACATGCATCTAACTCATCGCCAAGTTGCCTTCTCTCATTTATATATTTTACTTTAGTAAACAAACAATTTTGTTTTTTAACTAATTTATTTGTTTTTTTTATAAACCTGTTAATTCTAACATATTTCTTAAATTTGTTTTTACTGCACCTTGAAATCCCTGTAGAGGTTGTGGTAGGGGAATCCGTTGTTAAATCTATAGTTACAATAGGTGGACTTCTAGGTGCAGTTTGGATCTGGCTGGGCGCACTACCAACTAACTTGTCAAATAAAAGGCTGGTTTGGCTGTCAATGTAGTTTTGCTTCTCCATCTCCAAGTGGTGAATATGATCTCGGGCCTCCTCAAGATCTTGTTGAAGGGCAGTTATGCGATTGAGGTTCTGCTCGTACTCCTCACAGCACTCACCGAACCCACTTATGACGGATTGCAGCTTGTCACGTTCGTCAATTAATAAGCCGTAGTTGGTGTGCAGCTCAGCCATCTCTTTCTTCAATTGACTGTTACTATCCAGCACATCCAACAGTATCCTCTCATTGTCTTCGCTTTCCCTATTCAGTTGCTCAATCCGTTCCTTGGCCGCCTGCAGTTCCTTCAAAGCCAGTAGGAGTTTGGATTCCTCCTGGCGAGCATAGGCTTTGCGAGTAAGCATCTTTACGCTCAATGAAAATAAAAACACGTAAAAAGTAAGCCAAAGAATTGGTTGATCAACTAGAGGTTAGATATTTGTTAACGTAAATACGTAAACAATATAACCTCAACGCGAGAAAAAAATGTTCGTAAGGCGTAATTTTATAGTTAAATATGTGTTATACGCGAACTATGACGCATAAACAAGATAATTAGAAATATCAGAAAGAGAAAACAATGATTCACAATATTTCACAAGTTCGAATTCGCAATGTCATTGACCGGTTATCACCGTTACACATAAACACTAAAGTCCGTGAGTTGTTGCACTTTTTTTACACTAGCACTTAATTATACAGCTTAGTTATGTTTAATGTTGATTTTAAGCCGCTAAATAACTATTAAATTAATTAAATTCAATGTCTAAATATGAGACAAATGCAATCCAGCTGTTAGCGGTAGTGTTGCCAGACCAAAAAAAAATGTATTTTTTAATGCCACATTATAAAAAATAAAAATAAAAATTTCATCCAACAATTATTTATTTTTTAAGGGTGAACAACCCTTATCACTTCGGGGTATGAAAAATAGATAGTAGCCGATTCTCAGACCTATTAAATACGCATATAAAATTTGGTAACAATCGGTAAAGCCGTTTCGGAAGAGTATGGGAACGAACATTGTGATTCGAGAATTTTATATATAAGCTGTTCTTTGATCCGCACGCCTATACTACGATTTATTAACCGATGTAAGAGAAACGTTCCTATCCACGCAGAAAGCTCTTCCTGCGTGGATAGAAACGTCAATTAATATTAAGGGGTGCTGGTTCTTTAATTTTTCATAACCATGTAATGACAAATAACATCTTAGTCTTGCCTGTGACCACCTGATACGTCAGGCATATAATTTTAATTAAATGTGCGCTAATTAAATCCTTAAATTCTTTCATTTTAATGAGTAGTCCTCGCGTAAACTTCAGAACTAAATATAAATTAGTTTGTTATTGTATTAATTAGAGATATGTTCATAGATACACAATAATATATTAGTTATGAATTCTGCCATAAATTGTATTTTATTACACTAACGTATATTCAATATTCAGTAAGTGTTGCCTTTCATATTTTACGAAAAATATATGCCGAGTTGTCTAAATGTACCGAATCCCATTTCGTTGGAAAATGAAATCCCTATGTTTTGAAATTTATATGACCAGGTATTTTATTTTTCGATTAAACTGAAATGAAAGGCCCTCACATATAAATTTTGACTCTCTTTTTTACTAGTTTCGGAGTTGTAATCATGAATATAAAAGTTATTTGAGCATCTTGTGTGCGATAACCCCATCGCAAATACATTTAAAAAAGAAGTTACCACCATCCATCGATTCGATAAAATTATTTTGTGTTGGATAGCTTATTTATCGAGAAAGGTTTTAGGCTAATAAACATCACGCTGCGACGGGACGGGAGGAAGCAAACTCTAAAAGCGTGGACGCAGTCGCGTGGCACTGCTAGTTTAGTATATTATGAATGATTTGAAGCGTGGTTCCTCACTATATTTGAACCCGGAGACACGTCAGCGTGTTTACTGCGCCGAACAAAGGTCCCCAGAGGCGGATAATTCAAATCATTCCGCGTAAATACACTTTTTATGGGCCATTTAGGTGATTTAAGGGACACGTTATTAAAAAGAATAAAGTGGCTTAAAGAATCGCGCCGCTTGTACAGCCGAAATATTAGCCAAGATTCAATTTCGTCTGCAAATAGCGAGTTAGAGTAGGCTTAAGGGCGGCTCACACTACTGCCCAACACAAAAATTCACCAAACCTACACGTCCTGGCATTTTATTTATTTAATTATTTATCATACAAATATCAAAAAAGCAAAAAAAGATATAATATTTTGAAAAATACTTTTTAATATTTAAGAAAAACAATTAAAAGGGACCTAAAAAAGCCCTCGTTTTTCTAATGATAAGCGACATGAACCTCTGTGTATATGATTTCTATTAGAGTTGGGTAATTCCTGAATTAATGTATCAATTAAAGTACTTCAACAATCTAGTTCCTTCAATCACTCGTTCACTATCGTCTATAAGGCTCAGTAATCCAGTACTTCAGTAACTAAGTGATAGAGAGTAAGTTACTGAAGGACTGGAATAGTGATAGAGAGTATACGGATGTACAACGTGTAATGTCAAATGCGCAAAACCTCAGACACCCCAAATGATTTTTAATTTGATTGATCTTATTCTAAAAAAAATAAGGCCACATAAAACCTTATGAAGTTTAACTGGCACTTCTAAACATTTCTTGCTCTGCGGACAACACTTTAGTAAAGTATTCGGTAGGTATTCATGCGCTGCCATTGTTATTATTACTATCTTCGCTGATAGAGAACTAACCATTTCGTCTTATCAATAAATAGACAGCGAAACATTTGAATGAAGTTTTTTTTTATGTGACATATATTAAAGAAGTAGTTCAATTGATTCTATTCGTTATTCCAATCAACCTTTTTCAGATTTTGTGCATTTAACGTAAAATGTTGTATTATTTAGTTACTGCAAGAGCGAGACAATTGCATGATTCGGCTCGCTGAAGATAAGAAGTCATACAATACTCTTCGAATGACTTTAATTATGGAACGTCATTTCGTATAAAATTTTGTACTGATGTAAGTAGGAATAATTAGGTCTTTGTGAAACAGAAAAACTTTTATTTACGCGAACAATAAGAAACGAAACTATCTGTGACCTAGTAATGTGTTGCAACCTTAAAGTCTGTAAAGTACGTCAGATTTGTTTCTAAACTAAGCAAAGTGGAAACGAATGAAGTAAATGAAACTTGAGTTATTTTTTTTCAACTGCTATTATTGCAGATATTGTAAAGCGTCTTTGAATTAAATCTTCTTTTGTTACAATACAAGCTTGACAACCGTGTGTGGAACATTTATAATAACAAACAATCAAGAAAATAACAATAAAATAAAAATAAAATAAAATAAAATAAAAAATATCTTTATTGACCACTAAAAAAAAATAATAATACATGTGTTTAAGATTAGATTATACAAAGAAAAAGCCATAAAGTCTCGCCAGTTACCAAAGGCTCTCAAACTAGGCTTTGCCTGTATCTTGAGAGACCAGATGCAATGTAATATGCTGAAGTATTGGCACTTTAAGATAAGTGAATGGTGTGTGTGTTGTTTGTGTGTGTGTGTGTGTGTGTGTGTGTGTGTGTGTGTGTGTGTGTGTGTGTGTGTGTGTGTGTGTGTGTGTGCGCGTGTGTGTGTGTGTGTGTGTGTGTGTGTGTGTGTGTGTGTGTGTGTGTGTGTGTGTGTGTGTGTGAAAAGATAATAAGTATGTTAGGTTAGCTATTGCAGATCAGATATTCAGTTTGTGTGTAATCTAGAGAACAAAGTAACCGTAGAACGCGTTTTTTTACTTCGTTTAGAGAACAGTTCTTGAAGTTGCATATCGCTGCCATGTTGTTGTAGGTTGCAACCAGGCAGTATCTGGCAAACCGTTTCGCAAAACTAGTCCTTACAGCGGGCACAGGCAGTCTGTAGATACGACGACTAACAATGGTGTCAAAGTTTTCCAGGTGCGTGGCGAACCTGTGAGTATCTAGAGAAGCAGTTAAGATATACAGCTGCCTCACTCGCAACATCTTCATATCATTATATACGGCATTTGTGGGGTACAAAATTGGTTTTCCCAGCATTACCTTGAAAATACCACGTTGCGCCCTTTCCAGCTCCAGCATAAAAGTTTTTGCAGCACCACCCCAGACTCTCATACAATATGTGATTATCGAATGGCACACAGCATAATAAACGGTTTTCATGGCATCTAAATCCGCGCACCTTCTCAAAATTCGCATAATACCAGTTACTTTTCTTACTTTGTTGGCAACAAAATGAATATGACTTGCGAAGGTAAGGTGCTCATCCAATAATAGGCCAAGGTATTTCAGCTCACTTGCCCGCTGGATCGCGAGGCAATTGCAGACGGTAGGGGTGGCACCTCGGAAGCGGCAAGAATGGATACGCAGATTATATGCCCTGGTTGGACAAGACGCAGCTGTGATATGAAAACATAAGTATTTAGTTTTTTTAGTATTTAGGGTGAGCAGGTTTTGTTCCAACCACTCATACATGCGTGCTAGGCCACACTCGGCGGCTTCAAAGGCTCTGTCCCAATCGCTACCTCTAAAAAGAATAGCGGTATCATCAGCGTAACAAATAAGTTCGGCTGAGGGTATATCAAGGTCATGTATATTGTTAATGTAAATAATAAAGAGAGTCGGCCCAAGTATGCTTCCTTGAGGAACCCCGTAGTTGACTGGGAGTCTGTCACTTGCTAGTCCGTCAATGCGCGTCAGTTGGCTCCCACCAGACAAGTAGCTCCTAAACCACTCCAAAGCTATACCCCGAATTCCCATACATTCTAATTTCCTTAGAAGGATGGGAGTCGAGACCGTATCGAAAGCCTTGGCGAGGTCCAGGAATACTGCAATACAGTTAAGGCCGCCGTCAAGATAAGCCGAAACTAGGTTTGTCATTAACATCACAGCATCCTCAGTTGATTTCTTTTGACGGAAACCGAACTGTCTATCAGAAAGTAATCTATGTGATTCCAAGAAGTCAACCAAGCGCTTATTTACTAATTTCTCAAGGAGTTTGGAGAAGGTATTAAGAAGGGAAATTGGTCTATAGTTAGATGGCAGGTCAGCAGACCCGTCCTTATGGATCGGCGTAATTGAAGCAGTTTTCCAAAAATTTGGGAAAACGCCCGAAGAAAGGCTAAGATTAAAAATGTAGGTTAGCGGTGTGATAATTTGCTTTTTAATGCTCTTTACTAATAGATTCGAAATGCCATCTAGCCCTGTAGAAGTCTTGTCCTTTAGCTGAGAGATGAGGAAGCTGACTTCCAAGACATCAGTAGTAAGAAATAACAATAATAAGACTAATAAGACTAATAATAATAATAACAATAATAAGAAATAACGGCTTAGTGCAAGTCGGACCTACCATTTCAACAGTGTGCTGCTTATAGTTACAGAATAAAGTGGCTATGACATACAGACTGACCGATAGACAGACAGAATTGACTAAATTATAAGGGTTCCGTTATTTGCCATTCGGCTACGGAACCCTAAAAATGCTTCATGAATAAAAAAATATATTTCTGAGCTATATTTAACGACACGTTTGATGCAGTGGTTAGCGCTCCTGACTACTGAACCAGCGGTCGCGGGTTCGAGTCCTGCAAGGGGTAAATGTTTGTGTAATGAGCACGTATACATTTGTATCTAAGTCATGGATGTTTTATGTATTTATCAGAGACAAATAAATGGTTAAATACTTTCAAGCATTTTTTATGGCCGCTGATATTAATATTGTAATTTCGAGGTCATCAATCGACATAAGTCAGATAGTCAGACAAACAAACAGTTTTGCAAGAGTCGACCGGGAACATTAGCATCGCGGCGATTTGCACATTGCACAAGATAGGAACGCTCAGAAGCCTCTTTACTTTCAACAATCAAAATGGAATGGATACACCCCTTGCTTTCTCGTGATAATACTTACTCAAACTCAGGTTTTATGAAGTACTAGCGGTCCCGGCGAACTTCTTTCTCCCCTATTGGGACGCGGGGCGACAACGAATCTAATCAAAGAAAAGAAAATGAAAGCCGTCCATACGTTAGCTATGCTTTAATATTATAAAGCTAAAGTTTTTTTTAACGCGCTAATTGTAGGAACTAATAAACCGATTTGAAAATATTTTTTTTTTAAATAATGTATTTATCAAGGAAGGCTTAAGGCATAAAAAAATACTAATATGACTTATAAGAGTTGAGCAACGATGAAAAAAATTGCTAAAACGTTTGGATAGTATTCTTTATGAAAGCTTCCGCACCGTAAATCGTTTAAGATACACAAAAAATATGTATGACGACCCGTCTGGTGTAGTGGTCGAGAAATCGCCTACTACGCAGCGGGTTGCGGGTTCGATCCCCGCACAATACAAACATTTGTGTGCATGAACATGTCTGTTTGTATTGGTCTGGGTGTTTTCTATGTATATCATGTATGCATTTACAAACAAAAAACAAGTATTTAAGTATTATATCCGTTGTCTGGCACCCATAACACAAGCTTTGAATAGCTTACTTTGGGGCTAGATGGCGATGTGTGGGAATTTCCAGAGAATATTTATTATTTATTTATTTATTTACTGTTCCCCTTTAAAAGATCTTCAATAAAGTCCGCGGCAGCATCTGTTTAACTTATATGGTTAACACACTACAAACTTTTTTATGTTCATAAATTTAATAAAAAATAATGTTCTATTTACAAAAGTTTTTATACACACGGGTATTTATTTTATTTATATTAATTTGACCTTTACATCATTTGATTTTAATAAATAGGTATCTTAAAAGCTATCACAGTTTTAACATAACTCCGCACTAAAATAATGCTCACGAACTTGCACTAACCGCTATGGTTGCTGGCCCCTTACATACAATAAAAATATGTGTTTTGCATTAAAATATTTTACAGGATATCCAAACTTTATACAGGCGATGCCGCGGGGGATCGCAAGTCAAGTTATATGTGGTGTAACTAACACGACGTTCTTTTATGTATGAAAATACTCGAAAATGAAAGAAGTAGATGTATTTACCTCATATCGACAGGTGCGACAACGTATTAGTTCATGCTGTTTTGGGTGAAACTAAAGTTGGCTAGACCAGTAGACTCTGTGGACTTACTGGCGGTCATAACTCTATTGTAAAATTGTAATTGACTTGTGGCGCAGCACAGTGGTCCCAAAATTTAAAAAAAATGGACATGCTTCCTATCCGATCCATTTTTTTTTTATTGGTATACTATCAATACTATCGTAAAAAATATACTGTCCTAGTTTGACTAATTCTGGGTAAAAAAAAATAACAAGTATTTTTTAATATGGAGTAAATTCATAATTTATTAATTGATTAGAAACCATAATGAGATCAGCTATAAACATATATAATATGTGAGTAAGGAAGTAATTGTGAGCGTTTTACTCCACGACACATTATACTTATCTTTGCCGCGTTGGGAGATATAAGAGTTTGAAGTTCGGAATTTTCACAATGAATAATTCCTTTCTAGCATATATGAGTTTCAGAGTTGATCTTGTAAGGATGCCTGTCTACGGGAGAACTCAATAAAACAGTTTATACACGAAACGACTTGCTTTATTGTCCTTGAACACAATAAGTACATGCGATAATATTAAGATCTAAGTTACGCGTGTTCGTCTATGTTCCCGGCGATCGACTGGCGATCGGGCGCGGTCGCTCGTGGCTTATCGCTGCGTATGCACAACGTGACCCCAACAATCTCATTACAGTTTCCGATCAATTTTTTTTTTTTTTTTTACCTAGAATTAGTCAAGCTAGGAAAATAGTATTTTTTGCCAAAATAATGATTGTAGTGCTTCCAATAAATGAAACAAATGGTTTGGATAGGAAGCATGTCCACTTTTTCAATTATAGGACCACTGTGCGCGTGCTAAATAAAGTCGAGGACCGGGCTATTATGTAGGGCTCGCTTTCTTTTTTTTTTTTGCTTGCTTTTGTCTCTTTGATTTAACGTTTCTGCATATCGTTATTCAAATGCTGTAGCATCTTTGCTTTTAAACTGAATGATATTTCAAGATAGGTCATAAGACACCGGTTTATTGACAATGCATTGTACTCACGAAGCGTACGGTTTTATGGAAGATTTTACAAAAAAGTAATAACAGTCCCCGTCGCTGATTACGACTATGGCGGTCAGTCTCAACGACTTACCGACTGCGTGGGACATATTATAGTGCACAAGTGTGTGACCAACGGCTTTACGTGCGCACCGAGGCACGAACATGGGTGAAACACCGCCAACTTACCAACTCCAGGCTGCCCTAAGAATTTCTAGATAGAAAAACCCAAGAACATATCCCGGCCCGACTCGGGGATCGAACCCGGGACATCTGGCGCAGCCGTTGCTTTACATATAGACCGATTTGAAAAAAATATTTTTCTGTTGGATAGTTTATTTATTATTTCGAAGAACACAAAACGCGCGGACGCAATCGCAGGGGACCGCTAAATAAGCCTAATTTCTAAATTTAGGTGTTAGCTTTTATGGCACAATGACTAAATGTTGTGGAAGATGATAAATCACTGTGTTGCTAGTAGGCGTGGCCACGTTATACAGATTCAGTGTATAATTCAGGAGTAAGTAGAGTTTGGTAGATTACCCAATTTCGCAATCTGACCCTTGTGCGTAGGCGCCTCGGATACAACAGAGGTTTACATAGTGAGCTCATCCTGATTGCTTGTGTGTGCTCCAAAAATAGCTCCCTCCTCTTATTGAAAGTAACAATGAACACTGATGTGAATTTCTTTGACTAGAACTTATAATGCTATTTTTGTTTGTATAGTTTTCAGTCACTATACAAACTTAATACTAATTATTATCAGCCAAAGGATGTCTACTGCTGTACATAGGCCTCCACCACGGTTTTCCAAAGGGACTGATCACAAGCGGTCTACATCCTACTATCTTTATAAGGTCGTCTTTCTATCTTGTCCGTGGACTTACGTGGACTGCGTCTTTGGTCGAAGGGTCTCCATTCTAGAACTTTTCTGCCCCAAACCTAGCTTCACCGAAACCAGGGTGCAGGGGCTTTTTTCACACACAGGAAAATGTAACGTAAGGTCTCAGTCTAGTTGACCTGTCCGTTCATTGTTGTTATGTGTGTCTTCAATGCATATGTTTTTACATCAGTTTATTTTCAGTATGATGCATTTTACAAAAATGAAAAATAAGATTATTGTTGAGTGCGACCCAATAAAGTGCGAGTCTACTGAAACGATTTATCTTCTTTATGACACGATAATGCCGACTAGATCTCAAGTCATGGTTTTTAATGAATTTGTGGACAGTGTGGGCTCTTGAATCGATCGACAACTTTTTGTGATAAATATTGTGAACAGATGAAATAAGAAACCAAAAATTTGCGCACGGGCGGGACTCGAACCAGCAACCTCTGGCTAACCGGGCCAAACGCTCTACCGATTGAGCTACCGTGCTGTCGGACCGACCTTGCGAAATTTGTGGTCTCTTATGGATACGTCATTATGCGTGACGTTTAGCGCCATCCACCCGTCTGTTTATGCAACAGTGGGTCTGTAAACCGTTGTGAACAGCTATTGCTAGATCACACAAAATTAACGCCTTAACTGTTCACAGAGGATGCCCAAAACCGTGGAAAGTGAAGACAAAAAAGTAGGAAGGCAGATCCCGGGCGTCATTGCACGCATCATGATGTCAGAATTACCGTTAAAAATGTTTTTTTTTGTTCCAGTGTCTACTCTTATTAAAGAATGACTAAAATCCCAAGTTCATGACATTCAAAGCGGTTAAATACCTAAGTCTGGCTCGTCGTTTTGTCTCCCAAAGTGGTATGGGCCTAACGAGCTCGCATGGTTCGCCCCCTTTGTTGCGGTCGGTCGGCTTATGACTCCGTTAATTTTTATTGCGAAACTTTACGACTTATTTGCCAACTTTATCTTTGATGCCTTATTTAATACATCAAACAAGCTTGTTATGGAAGATATATAGGTTGTGTTATTAGCTGGACTGTCGTTTTATGTTTATTTATTGTTGTCTTGTCTTATTTAGCTATCAAATAAATGTAGTCATAATTATCGCTAAATTTTATCTCAATGGCTTAAATACTATGTAGATGGAACCGAAGATAGTCGTAATTTTCCACTCCAAGGGAAATAATCGCCCCTAATCATGCCAGTTTCTATTCACGCTAGGAAGGTACCGTTATGAATAACAAGCTAACATTAAATAATTCAGAGCGTAAACCGAAACGCAAAGTTCCATTTGTATTCATATAAATCATACAGCGAAGTTGAATTATTGTAACTTACGAGTTCCAATTTGCTGGATTCTAATAATAGAAAGCTTTGTGGTGGATTAAAGGTTTGCTTTTCAAAAGCTTATTTCGCCATTCATGTTTGAGTTACACGAAAAACAGCGAACTTAATTTGTTAAGTGCTCGATGAAAATGCACAAAATGTAAGCTGCGGGTTGTGGGCAACTAAGCAAAATACATAATCCTGTTTTGTCATAGTTTTGGCACTCGCAGTTGACAGATAATTTTGATTACTGTAAACAATACGTTTGTTTGTATGTTTTAATGGAGCTTCATATTTATTTATTTAAGTGTAATTAGATTGAAAATTATGAATTAGTGCTCTACTGCGTGGAACGGTAATGTTACAGGAAATGTACGATATCCGTCATAATTCCTAAAATCCAGTTATGTGTGATATAAACTTTGAGATAATGCAAACTAAATAATCTCTGAATCAATATCTTATACATTTCCTCAATAGTTTCGGAATTGTATACATTTCCTAAGAATACAATTCCTACAATACATACATAAATTTCCTATAACATCTACACTAATGAAGTCATGCTAGATGTAAAATGGTTACTCTGATTTAACAACAGTGTGAATAACCGTTTCATGCATGAAACGTCAGACATCACTTTTGTCTTCTCCCAATTTATGTACGTCATATTAGTATTATGAAATACGTGTTCTCATTTTAGGTGAAAGAAAGATTGTTAAATACATAAGGATGATATGGAGTACATTAATAAGGGGGAATATTATTATGTCTCGCCCGTCACGCTACCCTTAATGACGCCGTCAGAAGAGCTCTTGCCACCATTAATGTTCCTTCCACGTTGGAACCACGTGGTTTGGTCCGTGACGATGGCAAGAGACCCGATGGCCTCACGCTTATTCCCTGGGAACGGGGTCGGGCCTTAGTTTGGGATGCAACTTGTGTCGATACTTTGGCCCCCTCCCATCTCAGAGAATCAGCCCTTAAAGCTGGAGCAGCAGCGGAGTTGGCTGAAAACGCCAAGCGTCGCAAGTACGTCTCACTTGCAAGTGATTATGTGTTTGCGCCGTTTGGCGTTGAAACATTTGGCCCATCTGCTAAATTGCTATTTAGAAAAATTTCGCCAAAATTAAATTCTGTGACAGCCAATAATAAATCTGGCTGGTTCCTAGCTCAAAGGATCAGCATAGCTATCCAACGCGGCAACGCAGCCAGCATCATAGCCTCCTTGCCGCAAGGAAATGGTTTTGTTTTTGAATAGGTATATTTTAAGTTATTTTTTATGTAGCATGTCTTAGTTTTAATTTGTATATTTTGATCAGGGGGAATGAAAATTAAGGCGACAAAAGTGACGTCCGAAATGTCTCAGTTTGCAGTTGACCTATTTATAGGTATATTGCTACTCTTTCTTATTGCTGGTGGTGTTTTAAAAACAATTATTTGTAACTGTGATAATAATAGATAAGTGTGTCCTAACTTCGTGTTTGACTGCGTTAAAAAACGTTATCGTCGTCAAAGTTTCTGTTATATTTTTTCACTTAGGGCCGATTTTTCAATGGTTAGATAAAACTTATCAAACTGATAAATTTTAAAGCGAGAGAAAAATGACAGTTACCTATGATTGCTGACAATTAGGTGACGTTTTCAAATTAGCCAAATTTTATTTTGTTCCAAAAATATTTCTTACCTGACTATTGAAAAATCAGCCCTTAGTCACAATTTTTATTTCGCAAACGCCTTGAAGGACGCTGGTAGTAAGTTCTTTGATGATGTGCATTTGAAAGCGCGCTGCTCTTGCTCTAGCTGAGAGGGCACTTACTTACTTTCGTGCGCGTTCCACTCGCCTTTAAGTAAGAGGGTAGTTTCCTCCTCGGCGCTCGGCGCCTTATCTCCGCTGACCTGCCGAGGCCACGCGTTTGTTTGCTAATGTTGTTATTTTCACGAGACTACGTAGGTACTTGTACAACCGGTAAACAGCGACCTTAGTTTACTTGATAGCGTTGTTTACGCGCTACGTCTTTGTTTACTTTTAAAGCATTTATGCAGAATTTTGGCCACAATCTCACTTGATGGTAATTGATGATGTGGCCTAGGATAGATCATGACTAACTAGTAATAGCCTTTTCACTCTAGAAAACACTTTTGGCGGCAGCAATTTCCACTCCCTAGTCGTGCACATGAGAAATGTAGATGGAAACCTATTATTGCGTATTGCTGGTAGTCTACGACGCGACGTAAGGGTGGAAACGGCGTCCACGTCTTGCGTTTCGCTGCTGAAAGGGGCTGGTCGAATCAGATCGTACCTACAATTTTCTTGCGCACTCTCCGAAATGCAGGCCGTAGAAGACTGAAAGACACGCCTGTAGCTTACGTTCAAAAAGTTCAGTGTTTCCAATTACCCTTTTTTAATAATGATATTATGACATTGTACAGGCGGTCCTCGACTTACGTCGTTTCGATTTACGTCGTTTCAAGTTACGTCGAACAATGTTTTGACACTATTCCTCAAGCATACGTCATTTGTTTCGATTTCCGGCATATCGGAGAATTCACTTGTCGCAAGGTCAATGACTGACTGATGAAGATCTTATTGAATTGGAGGCAC
Organism: Pyrausta purpuralis; assembly: GCA_963924145.1. NCBI lineage: Eukaryota > Metazoa > Arthropoda > Insecta > Lepidoptera > Crambidae > Pyrausta > Pyrausta purpuralis. Next base: position 518,011 of record OZ001642.1, on the reverse strand, counting down.
AAGTACAAAAGGAAGCACTCGAGTCACAAGAAATAGCTTCTTCTATTAGTGACTCTGAAAAAGAACTTACACTAAAAAAACTTTCCGTAGCCTTTGCAAATTTGAAGAATGCCATGAAAATTTTTGAAGAAAATGATCCTAATTTTGAGAGAAGTTTTAACGTTAATAACAAAATTTGTGCAGCCTATCACTGTTACCAAGCTCTGTATGATAGCAAAAAGAAAGAAGCCAAGCAATCTAGAATTGATAGTTTCTTTAAGCCAAAAGTTTAATTTATTATTTATAATTACATATGTATAAGTTTTATAATTATTATTAAAATTAATAACACACAAATACCAAAAATAACTAGCAATTTCATAAGTGCATAATATATAATTATTTTAAGAACTTACTTTTAATAATAAAGTACGTCCTTTGTTATAAATGCAGTTTTATTTATTATTTCGAGTCCGTGTGGAACCTAACCCTTGAGTTTTACATGTAAACATATGAAAAATTATGTCTCGACTTACGTCGTTTCGATTTACGTCGCGTATTTCGAGAACCTAACATGCCGTCAGTACGAGGACTGCCTGTATTTGACATTTGAATAACAATAACAATATGTGTGCAGGCGGAAGCAGGTGCACTAACATAACTATAAGATCATTTTTAGGGTTCCGTAGCCGAATGGCAAAAAACAGAACCCTTATAGTTTCGTCAAGTCTGTCTGTCTGTCTGTCTGTCCGTCCGTAGGTCACAGCCAACTTATTCTGTAACTTTAAGCATCACACTGTTAAAATTTGGTAGGAAGAGGTATCCTGTTAACCGCTTTACGATTCTTATACAAAAAATGAAAAAATATGATATTTAAGGCTTCCATACATAAAACTAAAACCGTTTTCTTTGGTCAAACCTATGCGTGTGGATGTGGAGTGTCTTTGGATAGGTCTTTAAAAATGACATAGATGTTCCTGAAACCATTTTCTTTTAAAGTCTAACGTTTCTTCAATAGAGGTAAAATGCCCCTCCACCCCCATCTAACTTCTAAACTAAGCAAGTGTAAATTTTTAACCGACTTCAAAAAAGGAGGAGGTTATCAATTCGACTGTATGTTTTTTATTTTTATTTTTTTTGTATGTATGTTACCTCATATCTCAGTCGTTTGTCGTCCGAATCGAAATTTTTTTTTCACCTACTTAGAGGGTGAACCTTCTAGTTGATCCCATGTAGCTTCTTAAAAAAAAGAAACATAAGGTGCAACTCCCCTCCCCCCCCCCCCTTATGTAATCACCAAAAAGGAAGAAATAAAATAAACTTTAAAAAAAGTAAAAACCGACTTCAAAACCAACCAGCCATCACTTTGACCATCAAGCATCAACTATCACAGCACCGACTCCAAAACGAAATTGTTTGCCTAAAACGGATTCCTTTCCTTTCAATGGTGAAGAGATTATTTAAGACTTTTTAGTGCATTTTGGTGTTGAAGTCGGTTTTTACTTTTTTTTTAATGACGAAAACATATAATGTACATCTTAAGAAACACTTTCAACGAAAATTTGTTTGAACGGGATCGAACGAGTAGTTTTTGAGATATAGCACATTTTCAACAACCGCAAACATAACTTTGTTCTTCATACAAACACTATGAAAAACAAAGTTATATTTGCTGTCAACAAAATATTGCAGTATTTTACTTAGTGCAAGTAAGTGGATTGCCTAATTCAGTTAACGTTGGCACGGAACCCTCAGTGCGCGAGTCCGACTCGCACTTGGCCGTTTTTTTTTGTAAACTGTATTCTTAGCAAACGAACGTTTGATTTGATTTGATTTGCGTGCCAACCCCTATCAGAAATCTTGGAGATATCAAGAGACACGGCGATAGGCTTTAACTCGCAAAGGTGCAACCAGTGCCGAAGGAGGATTCTTCGGCACTGGTTGCACTTTTGCGAGTTTACACGATTTAGGTACTATATTCGTAACAGCCTTCAGTGAGATTCGGTACAGGCGAGATAGATGCGAAGACAACTCAGGCGCATAGTAACGCAGGACTATAGCTGGAATTTTGTCGGCTAGGAGAGCAAATGAATGAGTTGTGATCACGATTCAAATGATGAGACATAGATATCGCTTCAAAAAAGTATGTATCGATAACTCTAGATGGCGCTGCTGTGTTAACACATCATTTGGCGGCAAGGTTGTAGGTTATAGCTATATTATCTGGGGTTATAGCTTATCAGACGAAAAGGCTTTTACGGATTTATATTGCCCCATTATGTATCTATGAAAAACTGTAAAAAATGGATAATTCAAATTCAAATTCAAAATTATGTATTTCAGATAACAATAGAGAGAAAAGTACTCAAGTATTATCAAAACGTTTAGTTCAACTTTCTTCATATTTCTTCTATTCTTGAAATACGAGCATATATATTTGTGGCTTTCGTAAAACTTTAACGAATTGCGACTTACGAGTAATTTCTTTTGTCTGATCTGGGATGTAAATAGAAGGCTTAATCCGTACAGTTAGCGTAATGTTATATTTTACGCTCTTCTTGAAAGGCAATATCGCCATAAGCGAAACCAAGTTGCGTCGCTTGCACCCAATGTGGTTATATAAATAGCATATAAATCCCATATTACCGTCTAAATAGAGCGTCGTATTGATAACAACATGATACAATATGTTTATTGTAAACAACATGAAATTTCATGTAGGTACAACGCGTTTGCTTCTAAATTAGTAACAACAAGCGAGCAGTCGCTGTAAGTTAATAAATGAAATTCCTAGTTGAGGCCCGTCATGAACAGAAATTGTTCGCGCTCGACGAAGAGAACAACAGAAAAAATTATATTCCTTCCGCGACGCGAAACAAGCGGACCTAATGTTTTGGCCAATATTTAGATAAGAAAGCTTTTGCTTTGATTTGTTTTTCTGTACTATTTAATTAATGTTTTCTTTAGCTAGCACTTCCTTAGGTGAACAAACACTCTTGTTTTAACATAAGTCGATTTGTGCTATTATGTAATATAAATATCAAACTTTAATAATAATAAATTGAACTAATAAAGAACCATTCTATGTGACTTTCCATTTTGGATAACGTGGACAAACCTACAAACATAATTATACACCTATAAAATTTTGCACATCTAAGAAGCGTAATCAATCGAACAATGTAACACATACAGATCAAATTGATATTTTTTTTTTTACGACGGTAAAAAGTTTCATAAAGGTATTTTCTGTTATCACTGCTATTTTTTTCAGTGTCCTCGTTATGTAAATAGATAAGTACGTCTTAAGTAAGTAGTCAAGGTTTAAGGAAAACTTCTTTCTTCACAAATACGAAGCAGCTCAAGTGTTCCGCATTGGGATCGATGGCGCAACAGTTCGCGTTACAGATACGCGATGAAATATCGCAGGGTGCCAATAAATTCTTCCGTATGAAGAGTGGATTGTTCACTATCCGTATCGCGGTCCCCGGGCGCCGTCGGATCTACCTACGGCGTTATAATCTTCGCGGAATTTGCATATGGTTTCTCTATAGGGGTTTCGGCCTTGAACACGCGAAAAGGATGAGAATAGGGTTTTGTAATATTTTCATAAATATTCTACACTGCTAGCATTTTTTATGACGACGTGACGACGTGTAGGGTAAAACATTGAACCGTCCTTCGCCTAACAAACGAATTTTTTCATGAAAACACTAACATGAAGTGAATTTGTTTATTACATTAACTAAAATACATTTTTACTCATACGATTGCATGCGCCTTCCCAAGATTAGTAAAATTCGTTAGTCTAAGGATTCTCATAGGTCTACTTATTATTTGTAGCATAACTCCAAACCCTAACGCCCTTTCTCGATAAATAAGCTATCTACGACTATCCTACACAAACATATTTTTTCAAATCATTCCAGTAGTTCATGAGATCAGCGCGTTCAAACAAATGAACAAACTTTTCAGCTTTATAAAAAAATTTAGATAAGTACACTACACTACACTACACACTATAGATAAGTACTACACAAAATGAAAAAAAAACAAACCAACTCGAAGCGGGTTTCAGTTTGTTGTAGGAAAGGGAAGTGTTCGAAATATAAGTTAAGCCGGCACCTGTCGGCTCGGCCCGTCCGCGCGTCACCCAAAAGTAATGGATTTCATGGAATCGGGCGAATTCACTAAATTCACTCGCCGCTCCTCGCAGGTTTATCTCATGGAGATTTTTGATATAATCGAGTTGTACTAAATAATTGTTAAACTTATACATTTTTTTGTCCTCTAACTAATAACAGGAGATGCTGTGGTGGCAACTTTGGTAGTGATACCGAAGTTAAACAAATTACGGTCACCATTTCGACGACTACATTATACAGGCAATATAATTAATTCTATTTTTTTTTAATTATAGATACGCCGTTTGCGCCCGAAAATGGCCACACGAAAGGTGGGTAATTGCCCGGAGTGCATTTAGTTCGGCACGCTATCTCTTTGCGCTATACGTGGACACGATTTCTATTTTGAAATAGGTTTTACTAGTTTTTGCATGTAATTTCTTCAACCTTTTAAGTTATAAATTGTTTATTTATTATAGACTAAGATACATCTTTATTTAGCGTATATATCTACCAACAATATCCACCTCGAGAGATTAAACACCAATAAAGAGACGATGAGTGACGGAAGCACTCTGCTGCCAAACTTCTACCAGTACCTAGCACTATATTGAATCACTTGCTTGGATATGGCGTGTGATTCTCGTTCAAAGGGAACTAAAAATCAACGAAACCGAGCCAAATATTAAAGTGAATGGTCACAAAATTGAGTTTTTTATATTACTCTTGTGTGAAATTTTCTTGTTTTTCATTAAAAATCAGACATTAATCAATGAAGGTCACACGCCTTTTTGACGCGAGTGATTCAAAAATAGGGCCCCAGAGGCTAGCCAATTCTCTGCAATAGTAAAGCTTCCTTTAATATGAAGGATACTGGACTAATATTGAAAATCGATATGTTCAAGGTTTGATAGAGCAACAACTTTTCAGATGAGACAAACTGTAGGCTAGAGTTAATTAAACGGTTAGATTTTGGTGCTTGTTTCACCGAAAGCGCCGTAATAAAATTAAGACGCAGCGGATAATGCAGCGATACAAAGCAGAATATAATTGCATTCACTGGGAAGAGCAGGAGGAATTTCTGTTGCACTATTATTGGATGGATTTACTTCCGATATTGAATTCGCTAGAACTTGCTATTTCAGTTTTCTGTAATAATGGCTGGTCTTACTTGACTTGAAACGTGTAAATATGCAGAGAAGATATACAATAAACTATAATTAAAATAATATTTGTGTTTATTTTATAATGTGAATTCGTATGTTCAAGATAATAATTCTGCAGCTATAACCTTTATCTATTCTAGAATTTAGGTAAAGAAAACTCCAAGTGGTCTCAATAAACTCAAACTCAAAAGTTTATTTGAAAAAATAGAAAACAACACGTAAGAATGCATTTGAATATTCTAAGAGTCTCAAACTCTCAAACAAATGGTTTAAGTTTGACTCTTATCTTTTTATTTAATAAACGACTCCTTATCTGGATGTGTAGGTTTTAAGCAGAACATTAGTACACTTGCAGCGAGTAACAATGGGGAGCAGCGCCATAGATGCCCTTTTACGAAGTAGGTTAACGACGCCACAGCCGCGGGGACAACAGCCACAACAGTAAGACCATTTAAATTTAAACAACAAGTTGTAAGAAAATGTATATTGTAAAAATTTAAAAAGAGGCATTGGCAATAGTGACTGAGTTTGTTGCGCAGTTTCTTCTCAGCACTAGCCCAAAATTGTCTCGAAGCTGTGTTAGGGCCAATGTTGGGACGTGTATAAAGGCTAGCAATAGTTTAAGTGCAAAATAATTTTATTTTGAATTTTGGACAAAACACACACAGGAACGACATTACCATTTTGGTGCTAAAGCAGCCGCAGGTTACCAAGTAAATGAGTCTGGGTAGCACTAAACCCACTGTTATTTATACCTTACTAGAGAATCGCCACTGCTTCGCACGGGTGCAATGTCTGCTTAATCTTGTATGGTTCAGCCAGCGTTTGAAATGTAAGCGCAAAAAAATAATTTACTTACGACTTCAATTAGAAACCTCTTTAATTATCAGTGTTTCACTACTATATTATGCATGTATTATACATATAAACCTTCATCTTAAATCACTCTACATATTAAAACTATCCGTTGCGTAGTTTTAAAGGCTTAAGGATACATACATACATTATCCATTATACATTGGAAGCGATTTAGTTTTATCCTATGTAGTGATATGACAAGATTGGAGCACGATTTTTCGAAGTTATTACTTCGAAGAATCGTCTTTACATAAATAAATTCTCGCTATTGAAACTTTAGACCCCTTACACACAGCGACTTTAAGCATCGATGCAGTCGCGCGTTTTGAAAACGCGCTTCAGTATCGCGACTCACTCAATGAACAGATTTAATTTAGGATCAATGCAGTCGCGCGTTAGTATCGATGCAGAAGCGCGTCTACATCGATGCTAACGCGCGTTAGTATTTATGTAGACGCCAAAATTCAGTTCATAGTTTGTCAATTTCCAGCTTATGCATCGCGACTATATCGATGCTATAAGTAGCGCAGTGGGTAAAGGTTGACTTTGCAACTAACGCGCGTTACCATTGCTGCTAAAAGTCGCAGTGTGTAAAGGATCTTAGTTATTCGTTAACTATTTTAATTGATGTGATCAACATCTAGAAGAAATAAAGGACCGAGAATAAACAACCATATCCTTTCATTTTTTTACCACAAGTCTGCATCTATTAATACCCCAATTTGTGTGAAGTTAGATGTCTGTTCTCCGCGCGCTGGCCGGCACAATGAAGTAATTAACCCATTACACCCGAGGCACGTCCGCGCAGGGCTGCGGCGCTTTGTTCTTCATAATTCCACTAATAATCCCTCTACACTTTACTATCACTCGGAAAGTGTTACTTTTTATCGGTAGCCTTTGAGCCTTGAATTTGTAACAAGTGGACAGAAGCTGTGTATCTTGTTACATTGGATAGTATGGAGTAGTATTATATTATCTGGGGTATGGAGTATGTAAACCGACGGTCTGGTGAAGGGTGCTAGATGAGGGCAGGGGTCCTAGTCTGTAAATAATGTTGCCACCTTGTAGATTTTTTTTTCACTAGTTTTGGTTTGAAATTTCACCAGTTTTAGAGATATTGTGATCTAAATAAATCCCCAGAATTCACTAAATAATTTAAAATGAAATCACAAGCTAAGTCAAAAATATATATTTTAATTGTGAGTACAATGAAAAAAAGATGACAATTAAAATCAACTTCAAATACTTCTGCTGGTATTTCTTCTTCTTCTTCTTCTTGATTGTTATTGCATATATAGATGGCTGATATCACCAATTCTTGCAAACATTTCACAATGGCAAAAAGTACAAAAAGCTTTTGTGGGATCGTTTGCTACTGGCCGTAACCAAGTCTTGAATTCTTCTTTGTTTTCCCATTCATTCCGATATTTTTGAGAATAAAGAGTCTTTTAGTTTTTTTTCAGTGGCGCGTCCATGGTAATTTTAAAATAAAACCTACCCCACAAAAACTTAAGATATTGACTTGAATAATAACGACGAGTAATGCTCCTACTTTCGCGAACGCAAACTAACAAACTTTGCATACGGGTAAGGTTTCATTCATTAGTCGGGAAATCCCCAAGTATAGCCAACGCGATATTTAGCGCTGTGAGCGCTGTCAGCGCGCTACCGCCCATACAAAATAGTTATTCGGAACGGAGTATGGGCGCGCTCATAGTGCCAAATGTCGTGAATCGGATTGCAGTCTATAGCTACCTTCCAAAATAGGTATTTTGTTATCGGTGGTGTACATTTTACTCTAACCCGGACCCAAAACACAACATTCGATAGATATCACTAAAAGTCATCAAATATTATTTTAGTGATTTTCTTTTTCAAAATATCACTGTCTATTCCTAAAATTCACTAGATCTAGTGACAAAATCACTGAAGTGGCAACACTGTCTGTAAATTTAACCCTTGCGTTATTTGCTCTGGCCGTGATACGGGCTCTAGTTAAACGTAATAAGGAATTCTTAAATTAAATTTTAAAATATAAAAATATAAAGTCGGTTTTTCTTTGCTAGTCCAAAAATGTAAACAATCTTTTTATAGCTTTTTTTTAAAGTAAATACCAGTGAATAAAATTAATTAACTTTTGGACATAAAAAGATCTCAGTATTCAACGACGAATAACCTATTTACATTTGTTTATTTAAGTTTCGTGTTGACCTGATTTTATAATTAATTATTTCGTTAAAAAAATGTTTACGTTTGACTAGCATATAAAAACTGACTTTACAACGTGTAACGTTAAACATGCAAAACTTAAAAATAGTTTGATTGGAATAACGAGTAGAATAAATTAAACTTTTAAATATGGGCCACATCACATATTTAAAAAAAAAAATTTTTTCAAATATTGAACTTTATTAATAAGATAAGCCATCACGTGTGCAAACCCGCCAAAATACCTAAAGCAATGGTTATTTATTTAAGAGCGTAAATAGTAATGATAACAATAATAATGTCAGCACGGTGCAGCGACCCGGTGTTATACTCGTAACTACGTAAATTATCAAAGTGTCAGTAAAACTAAAACACCACATAAAACCTATATTGAGTATTATTTTTCTTTCAAATATTATTTTTCTTTCAGAATAAGGTCAATACAATTAATTAAATTATTTCGGCTGACTGAAGTTTTGAGCATTCCACATGACAAGTTATATATTTTTAGATAAAATACATCTATTCATTAAAATAAAATACAAAAATATATTTGTAATAAAATGATAATAATAGTACAGTCGACATCACATCAGGTTACCTACTTTTGTTGCAAACTAACCCTTATTACAACTGCATAAGATATCAGAGTGGTTACCAAGGTAAACGTGATGTTGTAAATATATAAATCAGAATAAAAATATCAATTAGTATTATTACAACCGCAATACATAAAAAAAAAGACTAGGCCACTAGACTATTGTCGCTTTTGGCTGAGATCGCTGATCACTTGCGTTCCCAGAGTAGCGTGCTTATGGAGTATCCAGAGTTGTCTGACAAAACCACGATTCTCTTAGATTCGACTACTAAATTTCAACGTACAGTGACAAGCACATCATTTACCCACTTTTGTTGCAAACTAGCCCCTTATTGCAACTGAATAAGATACCGCAGTGCTTACCTTGACGTGCCGTGTCAGGCGAATGTACGGACAATTTTAACGCGTTTACAAGCGTATTTTTATTAAAAAATATTGAAAAGGTAGGCCTTTGTGCCGTGGACTCGTAAGGGTTTCTCAAGGAGTTAACTGTTTTGAGTACAACTCGTTAAGGCAAAGGTCGAAACCGGTCACCAATATATGGTTTCTGTTGTTGACCCTGATGGCTCTGTGGCTGAACGTTTGTAATTTTCCATCGATTCCCGAGATTAGGCCGGGACTCCACCAAAGCGGAGACGAGTCGAGCGGAGAGGAAGTGTTTTTAAAACAACCAATACAATTGTGTTATTGACAGATCTCTTCTCCGCTCAGCTTCAGTGGAGATCGCTGTGCAGAGATGTGTAATATTTGTATGGCGCGATGGATTTGGAGATATGAGCTGTGCGCAGGCGATACGCAGTGGAGACGGATGGCGTACGGCGGACTCCACTATTGTGGAGACTCCAAGCTGAAAAACATCTCTTCTCGCACAGCACACATCACAACGCACACATGAAATGAAATTAAATGAAGTGAAAAGACTTTATTCTCCTTCCTTTATTCTCCAATGGTCTCCACTGAAAACCAGCGCCACGGCCATGGCAAAAAAGCTGAGTGGAAACCGATCTGGTTTCACTACATATAATAACGTTTTTTTTTAATGTTTATTTCTGTATTTTTGTAGTGTACCTACCAAATAAATTTCTTTCTTTCTTTCTTTCTTTCTTTCTTTCTTTCTTTCTTTCTTTCTTTCTTTCTTTCTTTCTTTCTTTCTTTCTTTCTTTCTTTCTTTCTTTCTATTCGACACAAATTAAAAATAATACAACAACAGAAAAGAAAAAAGAAAAACAAGAAATTAATTGATTGGTAAGTAAATTTGTGTAGCTCAGCATAATTCGTGACAGAATAAAAATATATATAAACATTATCTGTTTTACTGGAATCCCGGCCTTATTTATGTAACATTCATGGTTTCGTTGTGTGGGCGGATCTTGTGTATTTCTCTTAATTTCTTGGCTCTAGAGGCTCTTACTTCGGCAGATGTTTTTCATTCATTATGTATACATTTGTCGTAGCAATAATTAATTTGAACAACCTCCCAGCATTAAAGGCCAAAGCTTTACAACGCGTTTATGTTTATTTTTATGATATCAAATACAGTTACAGCCCGCAAAACGGGTTTTTATGGAGAACTATCGTGAATGGCATCTCTTGCCAAGTTATAGCTTCACGAGATGTGTTTAAATCTTTTTTGACTGCATTTGATAAAAATGGTTACAAGCTTCAAATAAAAAATTGCTTGAAAGACTTAATGCTTATACTTGTACATCGAGATGAAATAAAAAAATGTGAAAACTGTCTTTGATAAATCGTGTCAGCTGTTCGTAAGTATTTCAATTTATAAAAATTGAGCTTGAAAAATGATTTACACAATATAAATCACAATGTGAGACACAATAATAATATGATTAATGTGCGTTGCATGTGAACATTGAACAGACCTTGTATATTTTAATCTGTATTCTATTTTGAAAATAAAATGAATGTTTTATTTGCTGTAAATTAAAGCATTCCCGATTTTTTTAGCAATTTACTATTCAAAAACTGCTAGGCAGTTTTGCGGTATCCATTACCTACTTATGATGTAGCAACCCTTGACTATCTACGAGTATTTATTGTAAATTAAGCCTAAAACATCCTACTGCTGGGCAAAGGCCTTACCTCAACTATGAGGTAGTTTGAGCCATACTCCACCACGCGGGCTCAGTGCGGGTTGGTGGAGGGGTGTTTGCAAGGCAAGCGACTAACCCTGCTGGCAGATGTTATTAAGCCGCCCATAAGGCCTCTTATTAGGCTTAACGACTAATATCAACTGATACTAGCTGGGACCAACGGCTTAACGTGCCTTCCGAAGCACGGAGATGCTCGTGATGTACGTCACTTATAAGGTCGGAATGGTCACCCATCCAAACACGACCGCGCCGTAGGTTGCTTTACTTCGGTATCACTACCAAAGCGCTGCTACCACTGCGCTAAGAGCACCTCAGTATTTATTGACAATGATATAATTTTCCAAACCTGCTGATATAGGTTCCCATTCAAACAGTCATTCTAATTTTAGATGAGATAGTCGAAAAAGTTTCCTCTGTTTCTATAATACAAGCACTCAGAGACGTTTTGAATATAACTGAGGCAATCCATCCTACTTAGCGCCAATAACGCCGCCGTCAAAGAATTCCTTCGCTCGCATGTGGCGTTAAATTAACTTTTTTGTGAGGAACAATCAATATTTCCCTTGTATTTATGTGATTTTAGTTCTTAAATTATGTAGTGTTCTAAGAATATTCATTCTTTTATTGTAAACAGTTTAAATAGACTGCGGACACAAGTCGGTCGAAGCAAGGAGAATATGTACAGATGGGCTTATGTTACGGACGAAGCATGCTTGTGTGGTGTCTCTCCACAGACGATGGCACACCTTTTGCTACGTGAAGGGACACGTACTTTTGCCCTACGTATCCCTTCGCCTGCACACGTGCGGACCTGTACAACACCACTGATAACGCTGTATCAGTCACCGAGTACTGCTCCTCAAAAATATAGGTCTGTCCATCTAATCTGCTGCAAATAAGCTGCAGTAGAAGTTGTCGCAGATGACCTCAGCTAAGCCTCAGAAAAAAAAAAACATATCATTTATATCCGACAACAAAAATCCGTGGGTTAGTAATACGAGGTAAAAATCTCTAAATCTTATTTCTATTTTAATTTAAATCTTAGCTTTGTAATTTAAGATAATTTGTAGAAGCTTTGTAATTTAAGAGTTTGGCGCACATGGTTGACACTTTAGGGCATTAGTCCAGTTCCTCTTAGATTTTAATATTTTTATACTACCTTAATACGATTAATGTCTGTTTTTGTTACCAATAAAATAAAATAAAAACGCTGGAGGTCCTATACGCTGCACCTTTGTTTGATTTTGAATAATACACAGTCTCAACATATTTCACATTTTCAATTCATGAGTAATTTACGCTGTCAGCACTAGGCAGGCCACAAGTGACCGCAAGTAGGCGAGTGGCGCGGCCTGCAGGGGCGCCAATTGGTCTCGTTAGAGCCATTACCGGCCCCTGCGCGGCGTGGTCACTCCAGCCAATCAGTACAAGTGACAAATGACACCGATATCTCGAGCTAGAAAATAGCTTGATGTGCCGTAGCGGGGTGAATATTGAACAGTATAGATTCTGGTACTTGCGAGTGTGATAAATTTGTATACTGTGCTCTTCAAATTCTTTTTTGATTCAGGATTTGGTCTGACTTAAACCATGTGTACTTTAACGTTGTCAAGAGTGAAGTGAGTTTGCCCATTAAATTCAAGTAAATAAGTCTTTATTTGCGAGAACACAGTTACAAAGATCTTAAAATTTCAGTTGTCCAGTGCATCTACCAATAAAATGGTATGCATATTTTTATATAATCATGCTATAAAATAATGAATATCAATTAATTTTACAAATTGTTTGTATACATTCCATTAATTTAATTTAATTACAATTAACAAAGTTAAAAGTGTGTCAACAGTATACATATTTAAATGTCAAAATTCGTGAATAGACCATAAAATTTATATTCCTATCGGAATAGAAGGACAAGTAAAAACTGTCAAACGAAACCGATTTAAGATGTCAGTAACTAACATAAGTAAGTAACATTTGTAGCTTTAAATGAGATAACCTTTCGATCAAGTGATTAAAAACAATGTTCCTAAGATAAACATATTAGTTTACTGCATGATAAACAGTCGACACAAAATATTGAACATGCAACTCTAGTGTAAAACTAAATATTATTTCATTATATAAAATATTTGTATATACATTCCCTGTGTTATTCTGTCTTTAGTTTTTACGTAAACTAACGTTTGTAGAATAGAATAATCATACTGCGTACTTTAAATTTGAAGCGCATTGGTAAATATAAGTCGTATATTAAGAGGCTTCGATTTGGACTAATTTGCCTGTTGAATGATTATTCGTTGGGTTATTCCGCTGTAATGAACAACAACAATCACCGATCAAGTCACTATGTTTCAACAAAAATATTTCTTCATAATATACACAATTTCAGATAAATTTTCAAAAACTCAAATGAGAGAAATTTTCAGCGAGCTTCGATAAGGCTTCCGAACTGTCTAACAGCTGCTAAAAACGGTTCTGCTACTTCGCATCTCCCATCTCTTTTTATCACACAGTTTGCTCCGAGTGACATCTCGCTTTTGTCGTTCTATTCCAAAGGGATAATAATTTTATGGAATAGACATAGTAGTACGACAGAATTTGAAAAGTTTAAAGCTACAATCTGAGTAAATTGTGACAAGTGGGTACAGTAGTTAAAGTTTGTCAACAATATACAAACCAACCTAAGTTTACGTGACCGGCATGTCATGCTTCTTATAATCTTCTTTTTCTTTTCGTGTCGACTTTAGCGTTATGTAAAGATCGCAGGATCACACTGGGCCGCTTTCATTCACTGCTTTGGAAAACCAGGGGAGAGACTTATGTTTAGCAGTGAACGTCGTTTGGCTATTATGATGATGAAATAAAATAGCTTTACATAATCTTCGCAGTAATAAGTAATTGGTGTTGAAATTATGTGGATTTCGACGCAATGGGCTAAGTACATACTGGATTTGTTAGGCAATAAGAAGAGTTCAAACAAATGGTAAAAAGATTTTTATCAAATTCTGAGTTGTAGTTGAAGAAATTTGTGGAAATATTATTTTAAAGTTATATCAATTTACTTATGCGCATCTTAAAGGAATACCTAGATCAGCGTTAAATTCACACGCTCTGTTATTAGATAAGCCAAAGACATAAATGACTGAATATTAAAAACACAGATTAAAGCAGTGGTCAAAGCGCGTGCTTCCTCCGCGCGGTTCCGGTGCGTTATCGCTGCGGTAACGCCGCTCCCACGCTGATTCCCACGGGGCGGCCTTGGCTGATCTGTGATTGTTTTATGATCTGAACGGAGTTTCCTATTCGATTGATACCTAGAAATATTGTTTTATTTTTGTGTCACAAACACCACTACATCAGCAAGTCACTAATAATAATATTCCCCTAGCCGATTTCGACTACGGTGGCCAGGAGAGAGATGATTTTCTGAGACACGGGGGTGAAACGCCGCCAACTTCCAAACCCCAGGCTACCGTAAGAATTTCTGAACAGAAAAACCCAATTATATTTTTTTTGACCCGACCCGGAGATCGAACCCGGGACCTCTGGCGTAGCCGTCGCTTTAAAGTGCAACCCTTTTACCGCTGCGCCACCGAGTTAAAGCCGAGCAAGTCACAAGTCACAGCAAGTGTGACAACAAGCAATATTGTAATGCTTATTGGTTTAACGATAACTTAATGGTGATATATTTTCCAAAAGTTATTTGTTTATATTAAACATACCATAAGAAAATCGATTGACAAGGATTTTCCCGAGCTATCCCGAGTTAGTTATTGTGTTAATGGTAGATTTTTATACAAGGGGAGAAAGTGACCCATTTCACTCGAGAAGTTCTTGGCGCTCGAACGGAGTGAGAGCGCTAATAATTCGAAAGTGAAATGGGTGCTTTCACCCGAGTTTTAGCACTATTTTTCATTTCGACTGTAAGGAAAAATAAATAAATTTATTAAGATATTATGTTGTTTGGCGAGAGATGAAATCTCAAGTTTTTACATCACATATCAGTTTGTTCACTGTCGTTATACATAAAACACAAGATTAGAAGGACAGTAAAGGCACGGAAGACAACAGAGTACTACCTACATAAAACGCGGACGATATCAAATATTTCAAATCTATACTAATATTATAAAGCTGAAGAGTTTGTTTGTTTGTTTGAACGCGCTAATCTCAGAAACTACTGGCCCGATTTGAAAAAAAATTTTTATGTTGGATAGTCCATTTATCGAGGAAGGCTATAAGCTATATAACATAAAGATACGCCTCACAAGACCACAGCAGCAATGAAAAATGTTGCGAAAACGGGTGAAAGATATTCCTTTTGAGAGCTTCCGCTGCATACGCTGTGGAAACCGCTTAAGTTTAAGGCTTTTAGGATATAAAACATGACGCTGCGACGGGAGGGGACGGAGCAAACTCAAAACGCGCGGACGAAGTCGCGGGGGACCGCTAGTCACTGTTAAAAATATCGATCGATTTTTTCTCACATACAATAATAATAGGAGAAGAACGCAACCTTGCGAAAACAAGGTTAGTTGTCACCAAAACTACCACAGATTATGTCAAATTCCAGGTTCAATTTTGCCTCATGAGATAGCGCTATGAATGACCGCTAAAGGTGGGAGTGAGTAATTAGGTTAATGAACAACAAAAATGGCGGCAAGTCGTAATAATCTATGCAATAATCGACCTAACTAAAAAAATATTGCAATTTGTGACAATTTAAAATGAAAAAAAAAACAGGTGACACTTTTATATGGCGGGAAACCGAAATATATTTGTAGATTTTAAATTGTAAAAAATTAGACCAATTGTACATTTTTCAAATCAGTGACCATAATAAATAGGCTTTTAATGTTAAGCTTATCTAAAAATATGAAAAGCTTGTTTATTATTATAATATAATGTGACTCAATTATCTTTAGCTCCATGTCTGATCGTAGCAATTAAAACTGAATTACTTTCCACCCTAGGGATGGAAAAGCTATTTTCCAACCGTCATCTTCACATGAAAGTTCAATTTTTCGAACAGAAGAAATGAAAAGTAGTTTTTAACATCACCACAAATGCACATAAATCGCGTGCGATGTTCATTTGTCCAGCAAACAGCAAACGATTCAACTGCGGCTGTTTATTTTGTCGCATGTCGTGCGTTGCCGCTACGTGACGCCACAACATTCAGGGCCGATTAAAGTCCTACTCTATAAGACCAACCCCGTATTTTCAAAAAATAGCTATCCCTTTCACTCGCAAGGGCCAGCAGGCATTACCGATATGGACAACTATACTCAGGAACGGATATTATGTTGCATAGAAGGAACCTGAATTGACGCTGGAATAACACCGAGTTGTTGCTTCGTATATAGCAGTGATTACGGTGGATTGGATTTTAAATACTCACATGGCTTGTTCATTCTGCAGTTGACTCCACACACTCATATCAGGAAGGAACTAACTCAGGAAGTAATAACGACGCATTTGGGGTATTGGTTAGAGCTCCTGACTATTACGCCGGTCGCGGGTTCGAATCCCGCAAGGGGCAAATGTTTGTGTGATGAGTACGAACATGTGTATCTGAGTCATGGATGTTTAATTATGTACTCGTACTTTAGTATTTATGGGAGACGCCCACGTCATTATCGTTGTCTGGTATTCGTAACACAAGGAAGAAAATTCCTTACTTCGAAACCACGAAAATTGGTGTGTTGTTGGTTGGTATTTATTTATTTATTTGTATCATTCAAAATTGCAGTATTATTTTTGGGCTTCGTTGCAGACGGTGGGGATAAGTGGGGTGGGATTTTTTTTTCATACATAAACTTTTGATATTTTTCTGTAATAGAATAATCGACAGGCGGATTTGATTCGAAGTTTCAGGCGAATAGCAAATACTCATCCCATAAAGTTTTATTGAAAAGATGTAACAACGAATGAATTTTATTACGACATCTTGAAGTAATTTATGGTTTCAGCCTTGAAAACGCTATGGAATACAATAAAGATAAAGATAAAGATAAAGAATTTTTATATGTCAGACATGAGTAGTTTTTCATGCAGATGTTATTAATTAATTGTTGGTTCTACATGTCTTGCCTTCCAGCGTACAAATATTAAAAGTTAAGTTATTTCATGGCCAATTGCACAAATGTTATTTAATAGTCATAATAATATAATAGAAATGTCAATAACACAGTCAAAGTACTTGTATATCAATTAATTATGTCATGAAATTATACATTAAATTCAAAGGGTATGTCAATATTACATTACATTACATTACATTGCACATTAATAATAAAGAAATCAAATACATTATATTATAGTATTCGGTATTATTCACCTCTGGATTTATAATTTATCATTATCGTTAAAAAAGTCAATAAGGGCGTAATAGCATTTTTGTTTTAACATTAAAGTCATTTTTTTCTTAAATAGATTTGTGTTCTGAATTTTCAATTCCATGGGGAGTTTATTAAAAATTTTAGGTGCCATAGCCAGAACGCTTTTTGACATTAATGAAGTGTGAGCTTCACGTAAACACAGCCTATCCCTATGTCTCAGATCACGAGTATTAACGCTTCCTTTCTGTTTAAAAAATTCCGGATTTGTTTTAACGAAAACGGACACTTCTAAAATAAATAATGAGGCGACGGTCAATATTCCATATTTAATAAAGAAGGGACGACAGCTATCAGTGGACTTTAAGCTAAAGATAGCTCTTATACACTTTTTTTGTAGTAAAAAAATTCTGTTGACATCTGTCGAGTTGCCCCAGAAAATAATACCATATCTTAAAGCTGATGAGACTAATCCGTGATAAGCAATCAATACGGCTTCTGTGTTAACTATTTGAGCAAGTTTGTATAATGCAAACGCTGATTTGGATAATTTTAGACTTAATTGCTCTATGTGTGTTTTTCACGTGAGAGCCCTATCAATATGGACTCCAAGAAATTTTGTAGTAGCTACCTCCTCAATTGTTATACCCTGGTATTGAATATTTAGTTTTGGCGCAGCAATGCGTTGACTAAGGTGCATTATTTTTGTTTTAACGAGATTAACCATCAAGTTGTTATTATTCAGCCAGGAGATTATGTCACAGAGAGTACTGTTAATGTCTTTTTCATATTCAGAAATATTTTCTCTACATTCCATTACTACTGTACTATCATCAGCAAAAAGTGTTATGGGGTGATTAATGGCTTTAGGCAAATCATAAGAGTTCTGTCATGTGATGTGTAGATTAATTCTTGTTTTGTTTTAATGTCAATTTTGGATATCTGTACATATTGCTGTCTATTTTCTAAATAAGATTTTATAAGATCATTGAGTATGCCTCGTATTCCATATGCATCGAGTTTGTCTAGTAGGATTTGGTGGTCGACGCAGTCAAATGCTTGTGTCATATCCATATATAAAGCACAAGTTGGTATTTTATTATCTACATTGTCCATTATGATGTTTAAAAACTCATAAATTGCCATGTTAGTGTTCATATTTTTACGAAACCCTTTTTGTTCGTTCGTCAAAATATTTTTCTTCTCAAGATAGGAATATAGCTCTCGGTGCATGTATTTCTCGAATATTTTGTTAAAAATCGTGAGGAGTGCAATAGGCCTATAGCAGTCCATATCTTCTCTATTATTTTTCTTGAAAAGTGTATTCACTATAGCAACTTTCAACCGTTCTGGGAAAGTCCCTTTAGCTACGCAAAGATTAATTATATAACTTAGATGTATTGCTATAGAATTTGTGACAGACTTAACCACCCTAGTACTTACTCCATCATATCCTACACTATTTTTATTTTTTAAAGATTTAATTATATTGGTAATATCAAAAGGTAAACATGGGGCCATAAACATAGACATACTACAAGACGATATTAAAGAATTTATTTGTCGTCCTGAATTTGGAATTCGCAATTTGAGTATACTATAACGTTATTCTCGTTTGAAGTCAAACTGAAAACTAAGGTGAGTTTAAAATTAGTACTTGCTATTTTTAGGGTTCTGTAGCCGAATGGTAAAAACGGAACCCTTTTAGTTTCGTCAAGTCTGTCTGTCTGTCTGCCCGTACGTATGTCACTAGACGTAGATGTATTCCGTTAACCGCTTTACGATTCCTATACAAAAAATAAAAAATAACGTAAATTGTGGGGGGACCTATACATGGAACTAAATAAATAAAATAAAAATGACCATGTGTGTGTCCTATGGATATGTCTCTTTAAATGATACCATAGAATATTTTTTCTGAAAGTCGAACATTTGGGATATAGATGCTTCCGAAGAGATAAAATAGGTGCCCCCCCCCCTCTAACTTTTAAACTAAGCTAGTGTAAATTTGAAAAAAAAAACAATGTTCATTTTTATAAAAACTTTCAACGAAAATTGCTTTGAACGTGATCGAGCCAGTAATTTTTGAGATATAGCACATTTTCAGCAATTGCAAACATAACTTTGTTCTTTATACAAACACTATGAAAAACAAAGTTATGATTGCTGTCAACATAATATTGTGGTATTTTGGCTTAGTGGAAATAAGTGGAACGCTTATTCAATTAAAGTTGGGACGGAACCCTCAGTGGGCGAGTGCAACTCGCACTCAGCCGGTTTTTTAAGGATTGACAGAAAAACAACCACATTTTGTTTTATTCTCCAACCCCAAGAAATCTCATAAACGCATTAACTTTAGATTTCAGTAAATAAGCATTATAATGATTTTGTCAGTTAACACAGCATCCCAAATGGCAAATTATTATAAAGCCATGACTGGAATATTAGCTGATGAAAGCCATCTCGTTGCGAAGATGTTTCATTTCGCTAAGTAATTGCCTGCGATTGCCCATCACAATAGTTCAAGGGCAGCGTCTCATTGAGAGCTTGCCTTGGATGACAACAAGACACTTGGATTTTCATTTAAATTTTTTCGTGTCAATTCTACATTTCCGGTTGTCAAGCCGCAGATGTCACGTGATTGCCGGTAAGCAAGAGGAAATGATTTGCTAACTAATATTGTTTACTTTACAAATGTATGAACAACATCACGTCAAGGTAAACACTGTGGTATCTTATTTAGTTGTAATAAGGGCTAGTTTGCAACAAAAGTGGGTAACCTGATGTGCTAGCCGCTGTACAATGTCAAGGCAAAGAACATGAGGGCAAGAGGATTTTGGAATTGGTTACCATGTCGATACTTTACTATAGGTACATTTAATAATAATAAATATTGGACACCGATCACATACATTGTATTGCTCTGATCGCAAAGTAAGTAACTAATGCACTTTTGTTATGAAAATCAGACACAACGGTGGTACCACAACACCCAGACCCGAGACAATGTAGAAAGTTCTGATTTCTTCATTGACTCGACCGGGAATCGAGCCTGGGACTTTAGAACGGCAACGCCTTGATACCCAGCGTGCTTAGCCACTACACCACGGAGGTCATCTGTTTGAAATTAATACTAAC
This sequence comes from Pyrausta purpuralis, assembly GCA_963924145.1. Classification (NCBI taxonomy): domain Eukaryota; kingdom Metazoa; phylum Arthropoda; class Insecta; order Lepidoptera; family Crambidae; genus Pyrausta; species Pyrausta purpuralis. The sequence continues at coordinate 497,488 of OZ001642.1, read as the reverse complement.
TAAATACGAGTACACTTTCAAACATTGCATCTTAATTTTTCACGAATTATAGACCATCGCCGCCTTATGGATATAGGCACATATAATTCGAAGGAGCATTAAATAATATTTCATCTGTCTGGGCTTGAAGGTTAAGAGCAACGGGTCATTTAATTCAGTTCGTGATAACAAAGATAAGTCACTGACATCTTCTAATCTGCAGTATCAGGGATTAACTTCGCATTTGCTACGATATCGCTTTGGCCAAATGCTAACATTTTTCTAATGTAAATTAATTCTGAAGTGAAAACTTATCTCTGTAAAAAATGTTTTGAAGTCGGCAGGGGCAAGTTTTAGCCAAGAATAATACTTTAAATGAGCTTACGTAGATTTTATAAAATAATTTCACTACGCAAGTTTTTCGCGAGTTCTTTTGTTACACTTTTAAAATTATTCGCTGTTTTATAGGACATTTATTGGCATAATAACATTAGGAACTATGCTTACCTATTGGATTCGCGACCTGCCACTCGTATTTTCGAAATACCATAGCAAGGTAAGAGGTTGTCTATGTGTTCCGTCATTATTATGGTTGATAAGTAGGTGTAAATACCTATACCTGATGTGACATACAGACACACAGATTTGACGTAACTATAAGGGTTCCGTTTTGCCATACGGCTACGGAACCCTAAAAGGAGTGTACTAGCAATGAAAGCCGTTGCATCTCCATACTTTTAATTTACTCCCACGACAAAGAGGGTCACGTTGACCGTGCGCTACGGGAAAGCATCCGAGTGTCTCCCTGTATGTGTGTGTAAAGGCTTTGTTATGTCGTCATCAATTAGAATCTGACTCCACAGTGTACACACTGCATTCACATATCCTATGAACACAGCTGGAACTACATAAATGAAGAAGCGAAGGATGTATGCATAGTAAATAGCATGTTGTCGGAGATTGGCGGCGGCTATCTACGACTACGAGGGTCAAACTGAAAGTTCTTAGAACTGGCCACTTATAAACAATATAATAAAAAAAATATTCTAAAATTTGAAAATAGAACTCTTTGGCAACATTACTGAGTATATATTTCATTCATTTGTCATTTGTTTTACGATTTGGCGGCAAATTGAAAATTGTCTGTGTCACGTCAACATGAGTTTAACACGAGAAAATTTTCGTGCAATGATTATTTATGACTTTCGATGTCATTTAAGTCAACAAGAAAGTTATGATAGACTACGATTGGCCTTTCACGATGAAGCCCCATCTCGTCCGACTGTTTACAACTGGTTTAATGAGTTTAAACGTGGTCGCACTAATCTCACTGATGATGTACGTGAGGGACGGCCTTCTACGGCGACGACTGAAAATAACATCGGTGTTGTGCGGCGTATGATAGAGACTGACAAAAGAGTGACCTATCAGCAGATTCGGACAAGCTTAGACATCGGTATGAGTCAAGTGCACAAAATCCTCCACGAACATTTAGCGGTCAGGAAGCTTTGCGCCCGGTGGATACCTCATAATTTGACTAAGGCTCAAAAACTCCATCGTGTGGATTGGTGCCGTAAAATGATTGAAAGATTTAACGGAGGTGACTCAAATGCTGTGTTCGACATACTAACAGGTGACGAAAGCTGGATTTACTGTTATGATCCTGAAACCAAAAGACAATCTGCTCAGTGGGTGTTTCCTTTCGAGGAGTTGCCAACTAAAGTGAAGAGAGATCGAAGTGCGGGAAAAAAAATGGTGGCCTCGTTCTTTGGAAGGATAGGTCATTTCGCAACAATTGTGTTAGAGGATCAAAAAACAGTTTCTGCAGAATGGTACACTACCAATTGTTTGCCACTTGTCTTGGAAAAAGTTCGAGAGAAACGACCTCGCAGTAGGATCCTCCTTCACCACGACAACGCCTCGTCGCACACCGCCAAGCGAACGATCGACTATTTGGCGACATCAAACGTTGAATTACTGGGTCACCCGCCATATAGCCCCGACCTCACGCCTTGTGATTTTTATTTATTTCCAAAAATTAAAGAAAAACTTAAAGGAAAGCGGTTTATGAATGCTGAAGAAGCGGTGGCTGCGTATCGCGATGCCATTGAAGAGACCCCTAAGGACGAGTGGGCAAAGTGCTTTTCCCAGTGGTTCCATCGCATGCAGCGGTGTATTGACGTCAATGGACAATATTTTGAAAAGATATAATAAAACTAATAACTGGCTAATGTAATCAGTTTTTGATTTTCTAAGAACTTTCAGTTTGACCCTCGTATCTCACTTGCATAGGCGCAATTTGTAGCATCAATCTGGAAACATAGTTTAGTCAGTGCTATTGTACGCTGCTATTCAGAATAAATCTAATCATAGATTATAACGTAGTGTATTATCGTTTCATATATTAAAGTTAATTATGTGACAAAGCCATTGTTTTTCCAAGTTAAGCATTCCCAGCGAATTTTTTTTCGCCCTTAAATTACTAAAATGGCTATGAAAAAGTAGGGGTTGGTGATAAAAAGTGTAAATTTAGGGTTGTATGTTTTTCTAATGCCACATTATAAAAAAATAAAAACAAAAAATTAACCAAGGGGTAAAAATAGTAGCCGATTCTCAGACCTACTGAAAACGCATATAACATTTGGTAAGAATCGGTGCCAAAAAAAAAGCCATTTCGGAGGAGTACGGGAACGAACATTGTGACACGAGAATTTTATATATAATATAACAATGTGACATAAAAAGATAATTACATTACTGGAAACCATTTGCTATACTTAGTATTTGTAAGGTAATTTAAGGTAAACAATGTTTTGTACTTAATTTGTTTTAAATTTGGAACGATTTATGAACGTTTGTTTCAGTTGATTTACATGCATGAGCCTTTATATTTTTGTAAACAGCTCGTAGGAAATTATTGGGGGGGTTCCACACTTTTAGGGATGATATAATAAGAGCGGGTTTGAGGAATGATAAATCAAACCGCTCTGATGCAGTGCCCTTAATACACTGATTTAATTGATCATGTTAAAAGTAAGTATAAAATTGATTTGCGTTGACAAAATAAGCTCGCGGCGGTGTCGAAATATAAAGGCACCGCTACACTGTTATTGATAGTGATAAGCGACAACATATTTACATAAATGTACGAAAGCTCGTACGACTTCAAAAAAGGAGGAGTTTTTTCCAAACACTATCTATAAAATTATTCAAAGAGTGTAAACGAGTGTAACGAATATCAATATGGTTAGGTTTAGAGTTGTAGTAAAAGTAAAAATAGTGTGATAAAGCCTCGAACATATTTTGGGCCTCTCTCGAAATCATACCATAATACAATCTACTACAATAATATATAACTAAAAGATTTGTTTTATATTAATGGTGAGACGAGCTCTAAGTCCGCGTATAAAGGTCAAATCATTTTAGGTGATAATATTTTAACTGTGTCTTTATTATCATCACAGAAACACGATACTGTCATACATTTTTTTGAAAAAATGTTTTTTTTAAATATTTCCAACAAAGAATATTAATGTTTTAAAACCATTTGAAACAGCCCCCTGGAGATTTTAAGAGTTATCTACGTCATCGGCATCGCCTCTCTCAATTCAATGCCTAATCCTCATTTATCTCTAAAAATTTTAATTAATAAAAAATAAAAAACTGAAAAAAATAATTACCTTAATCACAAATTTTCTCAAAAACTAACGTATAAAAACCCAAAGTGTTGTATACTAAAAATATTCATTTATCGTGCTGTATCGACCCTTTAAATATTATCACTTAAAACGAGGTGACCTTATATTTGCACCGGCGCGCGCGCAGCGATGCTTCTCTTCGCACCTCCGATAACTAGACTACCTACTTTATAGCTACTAGCATACTGGCATAATGGACGTTGTTAGATTATAAACTGAGTCAGAAATTCTTCGTAAGTCATTTATGCCTTAGTAAACAAAATTATAACGCTACCTAATGAAGTGTTGAGGCTAAGGTAGCAGAATAGGTTTGGTGACTACAAAAATATTTTTTTATGATAAAATATAACTCATATTATCATCCCTGAGTCGCTTGTCGCTGATCCAAACAACAACGTGTATAAGATCGTGGAAAGGGAGCTGCTATTTAGCAATTACGTGCGGAATAGCGGGCTTTCTGTGCACCCGTATATTGTAAACCCATACTCCATCTACTCAATAGAACAGTGTAGTTGTTTAGAGAGAACTTCACTAAAACACGCGTAACCGTTTTATTGTGCAGATACAGTTTTGATTAGTGGCCCGATGACGGGTGTGTGCGCGTATGTTTTATCGCAAACGTAACAACATTATGGCATTTCTGAATGCGTGTTGGCTACTACACTGGATGACTGGATAGAGATTACGTAAAATTTTACGGGAGTTCAAATTTATGTTAGACGTGGATTGTGTACAAACATTTGTTATGAGTACCGACTCATAACAAATAAATTGTATTTTCCATTAAGCTTAACTCACCAAGGTACTCACCTTGGTGCATTTATTTTACGAGTTCTATTTATCTAAGTCATTTTGGCTGCTTAATATAACTGTCTAAGACCTGGATTCTAATTAATTAGTTTTGGCAGTTAATATTAATGATGCGTCAAGGTGTATTTTCTCTCTCTAATCCAGTGGTTGACTGGCAGAGAATGCTTTCACAATTTGTACAATTTTATGTTTTGTGCATGAAGTTTTTGATAAATAAAGGTGTGTTAGAGACTTTAGATTTTTCATGTCTTAGTTAAACGTTAGTGAAGATGACTCCCAAATAGCCAGGTGGATCTAATGTACATAGTGTTTGTACAGACATCAGCACGTCAAGGTAAACACTGCGGTATTTTATGCGGTCGTAACACGGGTTAGTTTTCAATAAAAATGTTTAACTGAGAGCGAGCGACTGTATGGTACATAATGCATATTTTATTACACCCGTATATACGAGTATAATAAGATGGTTGTCAGAGGGTTGTAGTATTTGAAATACCTTAAATCAAACTGTTACGGGCCTTTAAAACACTCCGTTGGCCACAAACACTTTCTTTCGTGTTTATTTGCTCTCTGCATTTGATTCCTCAAAGAGAGCATTAAATGAGAGGTTGTCAGGTGGAATATAATGCGACCATGAGCTTACATGTTCCGTGGATGTAGCGCAAGAATGATTCTTAAATCTGTAATTTGATGTTTGATCTTATAAGTGAATCAATTATATAACTTTTTATGTATAAACCCTTACACCCGAGCAATACCTGCAGCAAGGTATCGCGTGATTAAATACATTATTTAACAAAATTTTAATCACGTATAGATTGTTTTTTTTTGTTCATTTTATTATATGCTTTGTAATGACGTGTCAGCAAACTACGTTCCATGTGTAAGATATTTTACCTTGAATCATTTTGGATGTCGTCAATATCATCGCCTTTATCATTTATATTTTTATATTTATTAAGTACTAGCGGTCCCAGCAAACTTCGTTTAGCCCCGCTGCATCCCGCCCCAGCCCCGACCCCGTTTATAAAAAGTATCCTATGTCTATCGCCTGGCTTCAAGCTACCTCCCAAGCAATTTTCAGCCAAATTGGTTTGGCCGTTCTTGAGTTTTAAATAGTGTATCTAACACGATTTTCTTTTATATAAATATAGATACGTGTTCTATGAATGTTTATTAATATTTTGCTTATATGTGTATCTTATTTTATATTTGTGTAGTATTAGTATGTATGTAAGTGCATTTTACTTCATTTTTTTACCACTCGTCTCACTTATTATTAATATCCGCCACTGATTAAACTCTCTGAATCACCAAGCGGTTGACTGGTAGAGAATGCCATAAGGCATTTAGTCCGCCAAATGAACAACTTACAGTAGAATAAAGTTTAAATAATAATATTGTTTTTTGTTTTATTCAGAAACTTTTGATTACAATGTAGCCAGTGTTTCATTTTTGTATTCAATTTCCATTGCTTGCAATGTGTGAGAGTTCCAATGGCCATTTCACAGAGGCCTCGTTTTGGAGCAACCACTGAGCGGACAGGTGAAGCGAGAGATAGAGGTGGGATAGTGTTTGCAGCGTATTTATCGAGAAACATACAGACGGACGTATTTTAAAATTACATTTCTACTTAGCTAAGGATATTTGGTGGATAACTCCACATCGCACTAATTCCTTCTTTTGTATTAATTGCGGTGGAGAAAGTGTTTTTCTTTTAGAGCCTTTTCACACTGGCGAGATACGAGCGGGTGAAGCAGATAAATTGATATTTTGATTTTAAAACCGGTGTCAAACAGTTTTGTAAAAACCGATTTTCGTGATTTTTGTAAGATTTACCTAGTCAGAATTCGTTATCATTTCTAGAGTTCACGTTCACGACTGTGTGGAGCTAGCACTTGCTGCTTTTGATAATTTGCGTTTTTTGCTTGAGTGGAGTGTTTTTACGTCATGCTCGTGATAATGACAGTCACTATTTGTATATTCAAAAACACTTTTGTGTTGGTTCATAGTGTTCACTTGGAACGCCGATAGTCTGTTGTCAGAGCCGTGTGTTTTTGTAGTAATCCTAGAAGAAAACATTTTTGAGATAGATGCTTTAGTATTCCTACTCCTTTTCATATCATGGAGTGATCGATAAGTTCGTATTCTATTACTTACTAAAAAAAACCGGACAAGTGCGACTCAGACTCGCGCACTGAGGGTTTCGTGCCAACTTTAACTGATTTAGAGATCCATTTACTCCCACTTAGCCACAATATTTTTTTAACAGCAAATATAACTTTGTTTTTTATAGTAGTTTTTATATGAATAAAAAGTTATGTTTGCGGTTCTTGAAAATGTGGAGTACATTCTCTAAAACTGCTAGTTCGATCTCTAGTCTTTGTCAGGCTCTAAATCATGATTTTATTTACAAAATTCACACTCACTTAGTTTAAAAGTTAGATAGTTAGATGCGGCGAGGGGGGGGGGGATCTAAAATGGGCGACACATTTTAGATTTTAGATTCATGTATGGGAGCCCCCCTTAAATATCATTACTATATTTTTTTACATCTACCTACTAAGTTTCAACTGTGTCATACTAATACTTTCAGAATAAAGTAGCAGTGACATACGGACGGACAGACAGACAGACTTGACGAAACTATAAGGGTTTCGCTTTTGCCATTCGGCTACGGAAACCTAAAAATTAGCGTCTCACACAATGTGATCATTCAATAATCAGAAATTCTCAATCGTTTTACTAGGTAGGAAAATATAACTAGTAGGAACTAACCTTTCTTGATACTGTTTTAAGTCTCTGCTTGTTTTCTTATTCTTCTCTAAGCCTTAAGCAGATTTCATTCCATGCCAACACAATATCCCTTTTAAAATGAATACGTCCTTCAGTATTATCAGGCACTTCGACTCAAGAGTAGTTACGCGACTTACAACTTGCTAGCCGACACTACTCCGTCAAAATGTCGCAACTTTGGGGTCATCATCATCATCATCATAATCAGCTAAAGGACGTCCACTGCTGAACATAGGCCTCCCCCACGGCTTTCCACAGCGACCGATCACTAGCGGTCAGCATCCAGTTTGATCCTGCGATCTTTTTAAGGTCGTCTGTCCATCTTGTTGGTGGACGTCCTACGCTGCGTCTTTGGTCGAAGGGTCTCCAATCTAGAACTTTCCTGCCCCAACGGCCATCAGTTCTTCGCGCTATGTGCCCTGCCCACTGCCACTTAAGCTTACTGATTCTCAAGGCTATGTCCGTTACCTTGGTTCTTCTACATATCTCTTCGTTTCTGATTCGATCTCGTAGAGAAACACCGAGCATAGCCCGCTCCATCGCTCGTTGTGTAATTTTGAGCTTCATTATAAGGCCCATAGTAAGAGACCACGTTTCGGATCCGTATGTCATCACTGGTAACACACACTGATTGAAGACTTTCGTCTTCAGACACTGAGGTAATTGAGACGAGAAGACGCTCTTGCGCAGTTTCCCGAACGCTGCCCAGCCGAGTTGGATTCGTCGATTGACCTCTTTCTCGAAGTTGGACCTACCCAATTGGATCACTTGTCCCAGGTAGACGTACTCGTCGACAACTTCGAGAGTTGAGTTCCCAATGGATACTGGAGTGGGTACAACAAGGGAACTCGACATAATTTTCGTCTTCTCCATGTTCATTTTAAGACCCACTTGTTGGGATACTCGGTCGAGGTCTTCGAGCATAGTGCCTAGATTATCCAGCGTCTTTGCCACAACGACTATATCATCGGCAAACCGAAGGTGTGTTATGTATTCGCCATTGACGGAGATGCCGAATCCTTCCCATTCCAGGAGCTTGAAGGCGTCTTCCAATGCCGCTATAAACAGTTTCGGAGATATAACATCGCCCTGTCTTACACCTCTTCGCAATGGAATCGCCCTCGTATTCTGTTCCTGTACTCGGACCGACATGGTGGCGTTGTTATATAGACACTTTAACACCTCTATATACCTATAGTCTATGTGACACCGCTGAAGAGACCGAAGCACCGCCCAAGTTTCGATCGAATCAAAGGCCTTCTCATAGTCCACAAAAGCTAAACATAGAGGCATATTATACTCCTCGGACTTCTGTATAATTTGCCTTAGCGTATGAATGTGGTCTATGGTACTGTAGCCTTTTCGGAATCCGGCTTGTTCGGGAGGCTGGAAGTCATCAAACCTACGTGCGAGACGATTCGTGATGACCCTTGAGAACAGCTTGTAGACATGGCTCAGGAGTGAGATGGGTCTATAGTTCTTCAATAAGGTTTTGTCTCCTTTTTTGAAAAACAACACCACCACACTCCTGTTCCATGCCTCAGGCGTGATGCCCTCTAGCAGAACGGAATTAAAGAGTCTCTGAAGGACTTTAAGTACCGGTGTTCCACCCGCTTTCAGGAGCTCTGCTGTGATTCCGTCCTCGCCAGGTGCCTTATTGTTTTTAAGCTGTTTCAGGGCCATCCTAATCTCGTAGAGGCTGATGTCCGGGATGTCTTCAGTGTAGTGTCGGGTCAGGATAGCTCTAGCGGAACTTTGGGGTAATCTCATTTATTTTTTTCGTACCCGCAGGCACCGCGCTAAGTAATTTATGGAAGTCAATAAAATGTACGTAATTATTATGGCGCTGTTGAGGACCGGTCTTATCATCATTAATTCGGATTCGCGGATTAAATTGTGTCAGGTTGAATTGCCAACTTTCGCTACAATCCGGGTCTTTTGCTAAATGACTTAACTATACTAATATTAGAAAGCTGAAGAGTTAGTTTGTTTGTTTGTATATTTGAACGCTCTAATCTCAGGAACTAATAAACCGATTTGGAAAATTATCTTGGTGTTAGATTGCTTATTTATTGAAGAAGGCTTTAGGCTATAAAACATCATCACGCTACGACATGAGGGGAGGGAGCAAACTCAAAACGCGCGCATGAAGTCGCGGGGGAACGCTAGTTACTTCATAATTTTATTAACAAGCCTATTTTGAGCAAGCCTTGTATGGGATAATAGTCTTAATTATTAGTCAGACCAAACAGATGTATTAGTATTTCATCTCCCTAATACACTAAACACATTTTTGTTTTCAAAATTAACGCGTTTATATTTAACACGTGAAATTAAATATTCATATCTCAAGGTTTACTAGCCATGAACTCACATCCTCTATTCCTCAGAGACCGGAACACCTAATCGAACGTCATTACGTCGACACATAATTTGCCAATGATTTGCATTTACACAGCGTTCGGCTCAGGCGATGATTGCCGAACAATTGGCCTGTGAGGTGTGAGCACACAACTCAATATATGACAGCAGGAATTAGGCCTGATCTGAGACACGGTAATGTTTTCGGTAAGGTTAAGTTAAGTCAAAACAGTGGCGAAGGCGAGCGAGCGAAGTGTACCGCGACAGCGGCCGCCGAGCGCAACAACCCCTCGATATTGGGTCATGAGACGAGAAGAAAGGTGCTTTTGACATACCTACAAACGTTCAATCTTTCTTTCGTCGTTCTTGCTTTAAAAATGACTAATTTCCATTTAAAACTTCATAACCTTTATTAATAACCTCTTCAAGGTATTATTAGATAATTTTAATGTCATATTTATTTATTCAAGAGCCTTAAAAATAAGTTTCAAGCCTCTGGCTTTGAAAATGACTATACTTCTGTACAACCTTTTATCCCCCTTTTCAACCCCTCACAACTCTTTTTTCGCATTAAAATGTAGCCTATGACCTTGCTCAGGTTTTAGCTTATGGGTGTGACAAGTTTTATTTAAATCAGTTCAGTAGTTTTGGCAAGCGCGACAGACAGACAAAGTTTATTTTCACAATTTATAATAATTAAGTAAGTTTTTTTTAAGACGCCACCGAAACGGTCGCACCAATTATTTGGACTAGGAGTAAAGTGTAGAGTTTAAGAAGGTTTTTAGGCACGTTTGTGAGTAAAGTCAGGACGCGTAGGGCTAGAAGCGTGGCTGTAAAACCGCGAGATTGGAATCTAACGGTTTTAAATCCGGTAGATTATAATCTATCGATAATAATGGTTCAGAAAATGGTTCAGAATTAACGCTTTTATTGGTTCTTACATGTCAACCTAAAACGAAGGTTAAACGGGGATTCGCTTCGCTCACCCAGTTTGACATTTACCTTCCCAGTACTGTTACCATGAGTTTACGACGGCATAAATTGCACAGCGCCTCTAGCGGTCACTGACAGAACCGAAATTTTCCATATTAAAAGTAACATCGTCGCTAGCGAGTAAACTCATGGTACCGGTACTGGACCACCACTTTGCGTTATAATGTACTAGCGGACCCAGCGAACTTTGGTTCGCCCCCATTCTCATCTTCCCCCGGCCCCGTCCCGGCCAGTCCCGCAACTTAAAATTTTAAGCGGTCTCAGAGTAACTTAGGGGTATGATAAAATAGATGTTGGCCGATTTTCAGACCTACTCAATATGCTCACAAAATTTCATTAGAATCGGTCAAGCCGTTTCGGAGGAGTACGGGAACGAACATTGTGACACGAGAATTTTCTTACGTGAACCGACAAACACGAGAAACTTCTTCTTATATATGAAATTCTCAGTTCAAATTGACAGATTACAATTTAACGGATTGAAAATGGTTAGGTTGTAATCACGCGGTTTTTAGGGTTCCGTAGCCGAATGGCAAAAAACGGAACCCTTATAGTTTCGTCAAGTCTGTCTGTCTGTCTGTCTGTCTGTCTGTCTGTCTGTCTGTCTGTCTGTCTGTCTGTCTGTCTGTCTGTCTGTCTGTCCGTCCGTATGTCACAGCCATTTTATTCTGTAACTATAAGCATTACACTGTTGAAATTTGGTAGAAAGATGTATCCTGTTAACCGCTTACCGATTCTCATACATAAAATAAAAAATAATGACATTTAAGGGGGGGCTCCCATACATGAAACTAAAACCAAAAAAAATTTTTTTAGTCAAACCTATGCGTGTGGGGTGTCTATAGATAGGTCTTTTAAAATTATATTAAGGTTCCCAAAACCATTTCCTTTTAAAATCTAACGTTTCATAGCTATCCGCTTCCAAAGTGGTAAAATGGGCGTCCCTCCCTATCTAACTTCTAAACCAAGAGAGTGTAAATTTTGAAAAAAAATATATAATATAGATCGTAAAAAATACTTTCAACGAAAATTGGTTCAGACGAGATCGAACGAGTAATTTTTGAGATATAGCATGTTTTCAACAACCGCAAACATAACTTTGTACTTCATACAAACACTATGAAAAACAAAGTTATATTGCAGTCAACAAAATATTGTGGTATTTTACTAAGTAGAAGTAAGTGGATTCCCTAATTCAGTTAAAGTTGGCACGGAACCCTTAGTGCGCGAGTCCGACTCGCACTTGGCCGGTTTTTTACAAGATAACGGTGACATATATTTTTCATCAATACTTTGAATCAAAGTGATCCTACCGGGTAAGCTTGATATGTGGGCCTATACTCCTGCCAACCGTATAAACATCTGTTAAATGTATCGTTAATTTTTATTGGAAACGACAAAAATCAACGCCCAAAATGGACTTAGATAGCGCCGCCGATTGCCGAATTTAGGCTTTTCGTTCATAATTTATTGACAGTGAAATGTTCGCAAAGACCGATATTGAAAAAACCGGCCAGGTGCGAAGGGTACCGCTTTTTTCCATTTGGCAACGGAATCCTAATAGAAACACCGCCGTACTTATGAATACTTTAGAGCTTGTATGATGGTTCAGTTTTTTATTTTAGTGGGTCAATATCAGGGTGAAAACCAACACTGATGCATTTAAATTAGTAACACAATTACAGTTTTTGTTACGAAAAACTTTTTTACCAACTTCATATAAGGCTTATCCTGTAAAAATTATGAAATCATAAATTATTGCTGACAAATAGGTGACGTTTTCAAACTAGACTTATTATGCTTTATTCGACGAATACTCCTTATCCCTACATGATGTTGGGAAAATCAGTTAATTGATATTGACATTTCATTTGATTTTTGGGCCGAATCCAAAAAGTCTTGTCCCCATTGTTGATGTGTATTTGACAATACGAACAATGGCCCCAAGCCGCACGCCGAACGTTACAACAATATTCGATTCCCGGATAATTGCCGACGAACGCAAGGTCGCCAATGTATTCGCAGGCTTCCACAATGAGCGCGAAATAACAATCCATTTTATTTTTTATTATTTTCCAACTTCAGCTTTTTGTTTATTATAACATTAACAATATTATTTTGATCAAAACTACACAAATATCATGATGTACTTATCGGTAAACGTTCTACGCTGCGTCTTTGGTCGTAGGGTCTCCAATCTAGATTTTTTCTGCCCCAACGGCCATGAGTTCTTCGCGCTATGGACAGACGACCTTGTAAAGATCGCAGGACCGAACTGTATGCAGACCGCTTGATCGGACGCTGTGAAAAACCGTGGCGGAGGCCTATGTTCACCAGTGGACATCCTTTGGCTGAAAATTAACTACCTTAAAATAAAACGGCGTGAATAATAGTCAAATTAGTGATACAAGTGGTGCTACAAGCTTGCCTCTTTTGTAGAGTGACTTTTTGTTACATCTTACATAGACAAACTATGTATACTGTGTATAAAGACTCTGGACTATGAATGACACTTGACGGCAAATACGTATTAACAATGTTTACATTACGATACGATACAGCTGCGAAAAAATCAGCGGATAGTAATATAACACACTATATAAGGTTATGTTTAATTTCTGTAAAAAACTTCTTAATGTTTTTTGGGTAGGTAAGTGGACAGGTTGTAAGATGAACAGTTGTTATTCTATCCACTAGTTTTTAAGCAGCTTCATTTTGCTGCAAAGGTAGACTTCAACTAATAATGAAATTAATTTTAACCGATCATTCGGCTGTGATAACACGCTAATCAAACATTTTTACCAAGCACTTAAACGAGCTTTAATTATTACGTTAACTTTAGTAGTAGAAATGTCACCATCCTTATTATTGGATTAATTCTTGACTGATATTTTACATAGATTGGAGAACCAAAAGCATAAAAGAATGCAACACAGTCAACTTAACTAATCCCACCGCATAAATAGGACAATGTTCTTGACGCAACTCGTAAGTATTATTTTATTTTTTCATCTCTTTTCATGTTAATATAATTTTCAATATTTACATTAACATACCCATACGCGTTCATCATAATTAGTTATCTCGATAAATAAATCGGTCGCGCGTTGCGTGAGTCGCTCTTTCCCGCCAGATCGTCTCAGCGCGCCATTCGCTTCGCTCGCTTCCCGCGCCCGCCCGTGGCTGCCGACAGCGCACGAAAACGTGCAGTGAAAGTGCTGTGTTTTCCTCCTCTGTGCAAATGTGACAGTGAAAAAAACAGCCAGGATTTTGTGGTGAAACGAAAAAGTTTTAATCGTAAGTTGTTTTTTTTTTGCTTAAAATGTGACAAACTTTTTTCAAGTGTGCTAACAGCAATATAAGATTTGTAGATAGTTTGTAATTAACAAGAAATTGTGCAAAACTATCGTATGAAAGTTACTAATTTTTATGAGTAAAATGATATCTACATATTAAAATTTTCACCACGAAAAAGTTGACCAATCCAAAAAACTTGCAGTATAAATAACAAAAAGCTTAGAGATAAATGAAGATTATGATAAAAGTATTTTTTGCAACAGTTTATGTACAAGTATCTCAGGAAATTACTTATTCTTGTGTAAATACTTAAATTCTTTAACTTAATCTAATTTAAAATTAGCTTAGTTTAATTTTTAACCCTTATTACGCTAAAAGGATTTTTTTAACATTAAATACAATGTAAAAGTTCTAAATACAAATATTGTAGGTACCTTACGGCCGCAAACTAAAGAATGTCTCTCTTATTTAGAAAACTTTATTGGATTCTTGAAACCTAATCTTTACAGAATTTGGCCGCGCTTCAACCTTTCAAACTCAATTACGTGTAAATGATAAACTATTCAGGTCTTCAGTATTTGCGAACTCTTATTTATTGTTAAAGGCTTGTTTGTGTCTCAATTGTTAAATTTCCGCCGATAAAGTTATCTTCACAGCTAAAAGGCCAAAATATAAACAATGTTTAAACCTGCTGTTATTGAAAAAGGGTTGTAAAGTTGCTGCTCAATCCCGAGTAATTAATGTACTAATGTAAACAACCTGACTTACATAAATGAGGTATGTATATAAAGTTATTTATTTAGTTTACAAAGTTTAAAAAAGCTTGCTATGATTTTAGCGAGGCAAGTTAAGTAAAAAGTTGGACTTTAATTTGATATTATCTTGATGATAATGTTTTATTAAAACTGATAGGTACTACTATGCGAATAATAAATTATATTAATAATGAAACGAAGTGTTGTGCAGTAAATTTACTTTTATAGTAAATTACTTGCATTTTTTTTAGTACCCGAAATTGAATTTCAACAAAAACCTTTTTGGTTGTTGCATTAGAAGCTTCATACATAGGTAGGATATAGTTTATTTGCACATTATTTTCATAAAAAAAAAACAATTTAAAAGTGTATCAGGTTCAATAAACATTCGAGTCCAGATGTTCGTGTCGGTTCTAAACACCAATTGTTCTTTATAAGGTGACCATATTAACCTAGAACAATCATGATTTTCCAAATCGAGTTTGGAGCGTAAACGGGCCCATACAAATTGTCTTTGTACTTACTTAAACCAACTTTTCATATTTTTAAAACCATTTGCATACACTTTTATTTAAGTTGGTCGCCAATGGCGTGTGGTAAAATATGCAAACTTAACTGATGTTTTGATTTAGCATGTATTTGCCGACTCATCGACTTAACTAAGTAATAAATTAAAAAGACTTTCTGGTTAGTAAAATTTTTACTTTATACGAATAAGCGCAAGAAGTATCCACCTGGGATAATGTTATGAAGAAAGAGTGTAGATACAGAAGATTTGTTTTAACTACAAAAAATGCTTTAAATATTCTGGCCCAAATTCCCAATACACAGTGCAATAGACCACATTTTATTAAATTATGACATATTTACTCAAACATCTATCAACATCCACGACACATATACATTTATTATACATGTACATATTAAAAAAGAAAATAAACTCAAACCCTTCGCCAAAAAAGGTAAAAGAATTCTTAAATTTCTATCTGTTTTTCTACCCTCAAAGAATTCTTTACATAGAAATTTATCTCATTAATCTTAAGTAAATATAAATTCTCAATGCTCAAATAAAGTAATAATAATAATAATAATAATATAACAATAAATTTAATCAACTGATGGCACTCCACGTTTAGCGTAGGCCTCATAACATTGACTTTGACTTTGACCTAAACTTCATATCAACACAAAACTCTACAATTGTTTTTGTAAGTTTCACATGTAACTGTTTAACATTTTCTGTCGTGTTGTCCACATCCATGTAGTCGAAATTCACAATATCTCTCTATTTAAAAACGCTCAGTCAATGTTTGCGCCTGGCAAGCGACCAATCGCGATGCATCACTCATTCATTCCGATTTATAGCATTTATATTGCATGACGACTGTATTGCTCACTATTCTATCCTTCCATTTTCGTACGACAATTTACGATTGCGAGTAAATTGTGATACAAAACGCATTTGTCTTTTCTGTGAGTGTAGGTACATTTACTAAGTGTTGACTTTTCGGTAAAGTTAATGTATAGTTGATCTCTACGTAACTAATCAATACATTTTACCCGACTATGGCAAAGCAAAAGGAGGGTTATGATTTTGGCAGGCTATGTATGTATGTATGTTCATCTGTTCCCTCGTAACTTCTAAACTACTTATCAGAATTCGACATATGACATATTATTAGAAGCGTCTTTATTGTCCGCTGGTTATAGGCTATATGGGGTTTCACAAAATCTAATGTGGCGCGCTCTAGCGGACAAAACATACAGAGTAAAAAAATAAAGTTATTATTCAACTAGAAAGAAAATTAGTAGGTTTCCGTTTGATAACGTAATTCATAACGGGAAATTGTTGTAAGGAGCAAATATTAAAAGTATTCCGTATCTATTTTACCATGTATGTAAGCATTTTGGTTGTACTCGTACTTGCATAATTAATTATAAGATACGAATAAGATAAACGAAAATTGCCGTAAGATTTTGATTCTCTTGAAATAACGAATTATCTAATATTTAAAATTAAGTTTCCCTAGATTACTTCGAGAAGTGGTAACCTTTTACTTCAGCTTAAGAGCTGCGCTCTTGTCTGTGAAGTAGTCCCCACTATTTTCGTTTTTCTGCTTTTCTCTTGAGCTCCTTGGTGCGACGTGACACTGATTTTTTCCTTCACATGGTCAAAATAACTTCTAGGCCTTCCTCTTTCATTCCATGATATTTTCTAAGAACCTGTCATATCGTATCAGGTGTCTTATTATATTTCCCAAAATATTCTTTTTCTCGTCTACAATATTATATACACCTCAATTAAGTTATAATATTGAAAGGGCCAATTCAGCACAATAAATAAAACATTTTTTGTAGACAATACTTTCGGATTTTATACGACAGATTTTGAAAAAAAAATAGGCAATAGTATATTTAAGATTTTGTTTTTTTATTAATTAAGATTAAGACTAACCATGACAAATTTCATTTTTTTAGTACCTGAATTAAGGTCTCAGCAGCAGCAGCCAAAACGTGTCGCCGAGGTATGTCGCTTTGACACGTCGCCTCGTGGGTTGTTGCTTCATTCATGAGTCCGAACTTCTCTGCAGGCTGCAATAACAGACGGCGTAGAATCCAGTTAGTTACAAGGGTCACGTGAGACAATATGTCTGAAGTGTTTAATCATCATCATCATTATTATCAGCCAAAGGACGTCCACTGCTGAACATAGGCCTTCCCACGGCTGTTAACAGCGACCGATCACAAGCGTTCTGCATCCAGTGTGATCCTACGATCTTTACAAGGTCACCCATATTATCGGTGGAAATCTTACGCTGTGGCTTGGATCAAACGGTCTTCAATCTAGAACTTTTCTGCCATCAGTTCTTCGCATGTGCCCTGCCCGTTGCCACTTAGTGTTTAATAGTGATCGTGATTTACGTTTGTATCTTTTGAAAGAAGAGGAAGAGGATGATGATGACTTGTTTAGTAGTCCCACTAGCCGATTTCGACTACGGTGGCCAGTCACAACGACTAGCCGACTGCGCGGGACATATTATAGTGCACAAGTGTGTGCGCAAACACAGGTGCACTCTCTATTCCTTTCACTCTCATAACCCGATGGGACAGCAATCTGACACGACCGGAGAGAGTTCAGGCGCAGGACCAACGGCTTTACGTGCTTTTCCGAGGCACGGGGGTGAAACACCGCCAACTTCTAAACTCCGGGCTACCCTAAGAATTTCTGAACAGAGAAACTCAGGTATATATTTTTGGCCCGACCCGGGGATCGAACCCGGGACCTCTGGCGCAGCCGTCACTTTAAAGTGCGACCCTCTTACCGCTGCGCCACCGAGGCAGTTACTTCGACTTGTTTAGTACAGCGAAGGCGGCTCTACTGTTCTGCAGTCGGGCGACAGAGTCATCTGCGATTCGACGACGACGCGATGAAACGTCACCTGCTGCTGCTACGTGGAGTCTGTTACGGAATCATACCTGAAAGGACTGCGTGATCTTAAAAAGAGAAGTTTAAAGATGGCCACAAACAGTCATTCCGGTTCACTTTAATTGTATTATGAATCACCGTAAATTTTTTCTACGCCTTTGTACTTAATGCGTATATGAGATTTTATTCGGACTTGTCTCTGAAACAGTTTTACTTGTTCGAGTTAATAGTTTACATAGTTAAAGAACATAGTTTAATTACGAAAAGGGACGCAAACACGACTGAACGAATTTTATCTAAGTAGGCAGGGACGGTTACCCACATCTACACAGAGTTTGGTGGTCAAGACGCAGGTCGGAGCAAGAGTTAATAAGATAAATAAATATAAACTTCTAGACTAGATCTTTTGAAGGTATTTTGTCTGTCTATTTGCAATGCTAAGCCAACGTTGAGTTAGTCCAAATTTAACGAACATCATGTTAAACTTATGTGTCTATTTTATTAAGATTGAATTTATAGATAATTTATGATTATAATTATTGACACAAAGCGGTGACATATTTTTTAAATACTGTTTATTAAAAAAAAAAAATTGTATTTTAAGACCGACCGGTAATATGACACGCAGTTCATTAAAAGTAGTACGTATGTTGTTGATCATCGTTGCATAACATTAAACGCGACGTCCTACTGAAACGCTTAACTGGAATTGTAATGCTTTAGCTAAAAAGTAGAAACGTTTTTTTTTTCTTTTTTATTAGCGGAATTTGCTGCCCACTTCAGTCTTCCCAAGGAAATACAACCTAAAGACTTTTAAATTCAGAATGAACAGGCTTCTTTTTAGTGAGATCGCTCCATTGTCGACTCTGTCTATAGGCCCAATCAGTGGGCGTAGTCTTAAGCAAAAATTATGACAGTTTGCGTAGACAATGCAGAGTTAAAATTGTTTTTTTCGTGTATTCATTGACTAAGATGAATTTTTGAATGAATCTGAAACATTTACAAATATTTTTAAAGATTTACTAAAGATAAGTTAAAAGGATATTTGACAGAAAATCAGAAAATTGGAATTGACTACGCGAAATGTAATAAATTTGGCTTCAGATTACGCCCACAGGTCTAGTCTAGAGCAAACCCATTTCAAATAAATAAATAAAGGCCTTGGAGTATTCCAAGACCTTTATTTATTTATAAAGTACACTAATTAAGTTCCCTTTCTAAATAGGTTTCTGCAAACCTAAAGTTATAGCAACAGTCATCAGGCCAAGTCGAGTAAGGCTCAGAAGTGCATGAAAGCGTCTTTCCTGCTGGAACCTTGCTAGGTTTTTTGATCCTGTTTGCAGAATGCACTCGAGGGTCATAGTTGGTTATGCTCGCCTTCTATAGCAACGGAGCGCCATTTTGTTTCGTCAAGCGTACCTACCGGCCATTTGGCGATGTTGTTATGTGCTTGCTTGCTCTTTGAAGCAGTTGGAGTGTTATTATTGTAACGTGAAATGTTTACGTTTACAAGCAATTTGAATGTTTGTTTTATGACATCAAATGTAGTTCAAATTATTTAGGTTGTTGAAAATGTTTTATATCTCATGTGCTATATTGAATAGTAATTTTAATACCAAACCATGGTAAAATATTTATACATTTAATTAGTTTTAATGCCACCTATGTGAAACCATGTTCAAGGCAAATAAATTTAATGCCATTCCATTTTATTTCATAATCTATTTTTTTTTATATTTTTCACTTGCTTAGTTCAAAACTTAGAGGGGGAGGGGGCGCCTATATTTCCACTTTGTAAGCGTTAATGTTACAATGTTTGACTTTTAGATAAAAATGGAAACTATGGTTGGTGTCCCCCCTCAAATGTCACTATTTTTTATATAGCAATCGTAGGGCTGTTAACAGGATACATCTACCTAACAAAAGCTCCACTAATAGTTTCAGAATAACTGTGGACATTAAAAATAAATATTGTGGTATTTTAGCTAAGTGGATATATTTAGTTAAAGTTGGCACGGGACCCTCAGTGCGCGATTTCGACTTGCACTTCCGTTTTTTTTTTACAATTTAGGGCCGATTTTACCACCGTCAGTTAAGACTTATTAGACTAAATAAGTACAAAACGACCGATTTTAAAATGATATTTACACATGTGCCTGCTAACAAATAGGTGATGTTTTCAAATCGGGCGTATATTTTATATTTTTTATTTTATATCGGTTGCATTTTATTCAACGAATATTCTTATTTGACGTTTGAAAAATCAGGCCTTAATAAACAAACATGTATATTACTTTAGGTAATTCATATAGATACCTAAGATCGGTGCTTATTAGAGTGAATTGTGTGTAATGAACAATAATATACCCGAATTAACAAAACAACTCGTTTAAAAGAAACCTGTGTAAACCTTTATGATTTTATTGAAGGTACCTATCTTTAGCGGCTGGCTGAGTGAGTATTCCTATAATGTATAGCTATGCAAAATTACATACACAGAACATCGGAATGTAAGGTTGTGTATAATCATAAAAGTATAATAGTTTGATTATGATTCAAAAATAATGCGTATTTGCATCCTATTAAGATGCAAGAAAGGCGATTTGAAGGCGATTTAATAAACATAAAAATAGTCAAGGAAGTATGCCCTAGCCACAAGCGCAACAATATCAGAAGTACAATTGTTATTATTAGTTATTTTAACCCAGAATCAAGTGTGGACGCTACCTTATAACAGCTCTTGAAATACAGTACGAGATAGTTCTCATCGTAGCTCGGTAATTAATAGCATTCTTTACGGATGCATTTCGTTATGAGGAAGCATTTGACAATGGGAGCTATCGGCTTTTGTTTATTTTTCCCGGAAAACAATCGCCTGTAACGATGCAAATAACGAAATAAGGATAATAAAGATGATCACGATACTTTCAGCATTTCGTTTTTGTTTGAGTGTTATTGATATTTTAACTGTCGAGGTATTCAATATTGTTTTAACCTGGCTTTTTCCATTCAAAAAAAAAAGTTGTAGCCATGATTAAATGCAGTGAGAGTTACAATTTTCACCTGTATTAGATGTTAGGTGTTTTTCGCACTGTTGCAGATAGGGTCATTTTCAGAAACCTGCGTTACAGGATTACTGCATTATTACACAAATGTAATGTTAAATGCAGTGCCTCAAATAATACACAAATAGAAAGCATGACATGTAGTTAAGTTCACTGCTTGTTTGCATTATTGCCCTGGTCATACGCCTTGCCAGAAAGCTTCTACGTTCATGTTCAGCCACAGGACCAAATATAGCCTAGTTTCAAAGCGTAAAGCGTATTACGAGCACTAATGTATCGAGATTAGATCACCCGTTAATATTACACTGCGTTCACGTATTATACACTTAACAATGCAATAGCGTTGTATTAGCGCTCCTTGGCGTAAACAGGCAGATACAGTTATAGACATGAGCATATTTTCAGCTGTAGTTACTTAGCCGTTGTATTTGCAAAATATCGTGGAATTGTTTCTATGCTTCTTTGCTTTTAACCTAACCAGTAGTCTGAAACTTTGTTTCTTACTCTATACTCTATACGAAGCAAAGAAGAACATATATGTATTTATTTTATCGTTTGCGTTATGTATATGTAATATTTTATTAGATCATATTGTATTTATTGTAAATTGTAGTTATTTTGTTTTATGACATATGTTTTTCATGTATATATTTTTTTTATGTGTGAAATTTATCGTATTTTTCTTTTAATAGTAACCCATTTTCTTTTTTTCTGTCGCACCGCCTACAATCGTTTCTGCTTAGCCCAAAGGTATGACTGGTAGAGAATGCCATATGGCGTTAAGTCCACCTTTTGTACAAATTTTTGGTTGTGCAATAAAGTATAAATAAAAATAAGAATCCAGCGATGTAAAAATCATGAAAAATTAGTCCACCCGTTCTCATATTTTAAGTGGTGTAACAACATTTTTAAGTTTATAAGGAAAGAAGAAGAAATATATTTAAGAAGAAATAATGTGTCATCAAAGTAAAAAGTGAACAGAAAGGGAAAAGTCTTAATAATACCTATTCCGTCATTGTCAGACATACTTAGCTAGCTATCCTCTTAGTTCATAATATAGAGTTTATCTAATGAACTCCGTTTCCAATTTAGTTATTTTAATTAAGTAGCGTTCTTTATTAACTTTCATTTTCAGAATATTTTCAGTTAAATTTTTAGAAGTAACGTTCCGATTGTGCTTCTTGATTAAAAAACATCACAGCCAGTATACCTCGTCTATGTAATTAAAAATTTGTTTATCAACATTTTAAATTCGGATTCAAATTTTGAACTCTTGACTTCTGGGAAAAATAGTGATGATTTACGTCAAGGCTGAAAGAGTAAATTATTATTTTCTC
This sequence comes from Pyrausta purpuralis, assembly GCA_963924145.1. Taxonomy (NCBI): domain Eukaryota; kingdom Metazoa; phylum Arthropoda; class Insecta; order Lepidoptera; family Crambidae; genus Pyrausta; species Pyrausta purpuralis. The sequence continues at coordinate 474,970 of OZ001642.1, read as the reverse complement.
GTATTTTTTTTCTGTTGCTTGGGAGAAACTGATCTGAGGGCTTACTACGAGTGTGAAGCATTTTAACCGACTTTAAAAAAGGAGGAGGTTTTGCCAGGTGCCAGGTGCTATCACTTTGACAATCAAGCATCAACTATCACAGCACCGACTCCAAAAACAATTTGTTTGCCTAAAACGGGTTCCTTTCCTTTCAATAGTCAGGTAGTGCATTTTGGTTTTGAAGTCGTTTTTTATTTTTAAAGTAAATTTTATTTTTAGAATGCAATCCTTACTACGAAATAGTTTGTCGAACGATAATCTGATTAACGGATTTCGGTTTCCGTAGTTGACCTCCTAATGTCAGTATTATGTATGAGCTGTCATATTAAATATGTACATATTTAAACGACAGCAATATGAGATCGCTAAATTCTTTTCATAAACCCTTCCCTAAGAATGATCCTTTTAATTCCGCTTAAACGGTTTAATCTCACCCTTTTGTAAGCAATCATTTTTGTTAGCGCGTTGTTTACATTCCATGTTTATCCTTTCCCTGTTTTTGTTAAGCATCTCTGTGATCACTCATATTTCGAGCTACCCGTAATTTCCTGCAGCAGCGATATTGATCCTTTGGATTCACATGTTTCGTAGAGTATGTTTGATCATAAAACCTCCTACTATACTTAAATGGGTACAGAATAAAAATATGAAAAAATATCTGTTGAAATGATTCAAAAAAGAAACTATGATACAATGATGAATATATTACACGGTTTCACTCAGGAGAATTCGAATAATTTATTTATACACGTATAGAATATTTTAATCAACAATCATGTTGACAATATCTAGAATAATCTTATGTTTTAGGTTTTAGTGGTCGCCTCTTGATGACTCTTGCCTGATTGTGGAATTTTTAGCCCTAGATCAAAGTAACCCTTCTAAAAAGCTATTACAATTTATCAGTCTGTGATCTGCGCAGATTTATTTAAACCATCTATAAATTGCTTTTTATACTCGTTAAGATTAACTCGGCTTTTGGTCATAATTTCACCGACCAATTTCATTTGAAATGAGCTTGTGTTGTGAAAGAAATCGAATTTTCATTGCAGAAAAAAAAAGCGAATAAGTCTACAACCAGGTTTTACTTGTGTGAGTTTCTATCTCTTTCTTCTTTTATTTACTAGAAAGTTGTTTTTATAAATCGTGAACAGGTGTACTGATTTTCATTATTTTTATTTAGTTGGATTCGTATTTGCCCCAAATAGGATATTAACACGTTTAAACGAAGTTCGCTAGAACCGCTTCTATTATTTAATGTTGGCATTAAAACAGATATTGCCCTAGACGTTTCTCAATATAAAAGCGATCGCAGCAATGACGATCGATTCGTTAATTCACGAGATCGTCAATAATAGTGTCCCAGTGTTCCCTGCAACTGAGACAAGGGGCCCCGAGTAACGGCTAGGGTGAGCTAACGTTTGAAAAAAGCTAGGAGTGAGCATTTCTCAAATTTTCGGGTCTTGACCGAGTCGTACAACGGTATTCTAAGTAGTTACTATATAACTTCACATCGCATTATTCATTTGTCTTTGCTATTTAGATTTCTCGGTATGATACTTTAATATTAAAATAGTTCTGTGGACGTACTCAGCCCTTCAGTTTAAGTACTTTCGAGTAATGGAAAGCCATAGGTACGTTGCATAAAATCGAACGAAAGGGTAAGTAATTTAGTTTGACAGTCAAACAGCTTTTAAAACGTTAAAGATTAGTTTTATTTACTGTTTGATTAAGGGCTGATTTTTCAATAGTCAGATAAGAAATATTCGTGAAACAAAATACAATATGGATAATTTAAAAAAGTCACCTAATTGTCAGTAATTATAGGTTCCTGTCATATTTAAAATCTGTTGCTTTATAATTTATCTGTCTGATAAGTTTTATCTGATCTTTGAAAAATCCCTAAATATTTTCGTATCATCTATCGTATCGTGTCGAATCTATTTTGATTTATTCATAGCACAATCGTGTGGCCACCTCTCTCGTACGCAAATTACCGCCGACTGACCGTCGAGGACCCTCTCACGGAATTTAAAATCGTTTCCAATCCATTTTGAGTGCACCATCTGATGCAAGTATGCCACCATTTCAAGAAACATATTTACGTTATTTAGGAACGTCCTATGGCCCTATTTTTGACTGATATCAATTGTGCGTGTCTTTTTTTATTAATATTCGATTTTCAAATGAAAATCTGTTAAAATCTACACGACAGTGATTTTAAAAATTAAATAAATAATTAATTAAAAAATTAAATAAATAATCTTGTCTATATTTAGCGACGTTTTCGTTTAAAACTCGCTGCTGCTCGAACGAAAATCAATAAAAATATTATGCGAGTGTTTTTTTTTTCTATAGTCTGCTTTCCTCTTTACTTCCTGATATGACATGACATTATTTTTCTCCTTCACTTGTTCGAAATAGCTTATCCTAGGCCGTCCTCTTCCCCTCTTCCCTTCTATTTTTCCTTCTATGATATTTCTTTAAAAATCTGTCATGTCGTATCAAGTGTCCTATCATAATATTGCCTCGTCGATTTATATACGTCGATTACTCCACCGACAAGAGCGCAGCTCTTAAATTAAAGAAGGAGATTAAAATTTAAATAGAAGAACACAGAAAAATTGAGCTCTTGATGCTTTTTTATCAACCTATAGTATACCACTGCTGAGCAAATTTTATTTGTTTCTTTATCATAAAAATTGATGAAAATGGTATAATTATTTTTGGAAAATCGAGTTTTTTATTTTATTTCCTTTAACAAAAAAAACATATTAAAAGAACAACTCTCAATTCAATGCATTCAATGCCTTCAAACTAAAAATAAATAAAGCTATCCTTTATCTCTAATTTTCAATACTAGCGTATACTTATCGTATCTTCGTTAATATTACCTATCACTTCAAACGAGGTGACCTTATATAAATCCTAACGACTTCTAAGATACAAGCTGTTCAGGTAATATTTAGGAAGGTAATATTCAGGTAGGTAACAAGCAAGATCTATCCCACTTTCAATCTATTGCGATTGAAATAGGTACCTTTTTAAGCTTTAATCATCAAACCGTTTTGGAGTAAACTAGTAAAGGGAAATAGTTTGGGACCCCAATGGATATTAAATACGATAGTTTTACGCTACAAATTAACCAAAAGGGTCTGCATTATGCATACGTCATTTTATCGAACAAAGCTTTAGGGTATTGCTATGTAAGTTTGAAGAATAAATCAATATATTTTGTTTATATAGGGTGTAAAAACAAAGCTGGCTGGATCCTAGCTCTTAGTATTAGCATAGCTATCCAATGCGACAACGCAGCCAGCATCATAGCCTCCTTGCCGCAAGGAAATGGTTTCGTTTCTGAATAGGTAAGTAGATTCTTTGCTTATATTTATAGAGGTGGCAAACAAGTAAGATTTGTTGGTAATGATAAAATCATTTTTTTAAATTAGGATCTGAAATTCAGAAGTTCTAGACTTAGACTGAGCTTCTCCCAAGAGAAACTAAGTAAAACAATACTGAACTAAAGGACTTTTATGGCATTAATAATGTAAAGGTTTGTGTTTTTGAGGTCAAACAAAAACAAAGATGTCGGTTACAATATTTGTCTTGGTAAGCAGTTATGTTCTTTTTTATTGCGCGTATATTATACGTTATTGCTATTTTGTACTGTGCGTCATTGTGTTAAAATCGTGAGAATTTTTAGGAAAAAAGCTTTTCTTTTTGTTTTCGCACTGCTTGCGATCTTCTATACTTAAATGCCAATTGCTTAAAGCATTTCTAGTTCAGTGGCATATTGGATCGATAATTAAAGCCTTAATTGGCCATTGATGCGGGAATTGTACAAATGACTTAGTATTCACAGTCTTGGTTGTTTTTTGCTGTAAATCAATATTTTTTGCGTTATCTCATAGATTATGCCAAGACAAGTAAGTGATGTAGTGCGATAAATTTCATGTTTATCTCGGCATATAATACTAGTAAATTAATAACGTTTTGAATGGAACCATTATCTCTATTATTTCTAGATGACATTAGCTATGTTGTCTGAGTAGATTATTTCGTGACACTATTATTGCTTAGCCAACATATTAACTATCCTAATTCTGCAGATAATGACCTAGACGTACTCGTATTACGGTTCGATGCGAAGCTTTATTAAATAGTCACATTATTTACTTAGGGCCGATTTTCTCAACGTCAAATGAGACATATCAGGCTTAATAAGAATAAAACGACAAAAAGTAATAAAGTAAAATAGGTATAAATTTCGCTCAGTCAGACCGACAGCACGGTAGCTCAATTGGAAGAGCGTTTCGCCCGGTTAGCCAGATAGTTGCAGATCGAGTCCCATCCGTTCGCAATTTTTGGTTTCTTATTTCATCTTTATGAATATGAAATACGACACTGTGAGTGCTTAAAACCTTCTGAACCATATAAAACAACCTATTTTAAAATAACATGTATATAAAAGATAACTGGAAAATAGACTTCTCAAAAGATGAGTTTTTCAAGCTAGATGTATTGTATTTTATTTGATGAATATTCCTTATCTGACGATACAAAAATAAGTCCTTAGTAAAATTAATTCAGATCCTATTAGTCCCAGCATCATGGACCACTCAAATATACCAACAAAAAAGTTTTTTTGATATGAACACATTTTTTTACATGAAAAAAGTCCTAACCCTTTTACGAAATTGATTTACAAATGAAAGGGTCTTTGGCAGATTGATGGCAAAAAGCAGAAAGAAAATGTTTTTCTGTTACAGTCCATATATACGAGTAAACTTATTTATTAACCTATCTAATATTTGATCTACTAGATAAAATGTTTTCAGTAGGTAGTCTATTTTATAATGGACTGTATCCTAAATTTATACACTTAGTAATTCCCTCCGACATTTCAAACCGCAGATCGTTAGGTTACAATAATATCAATTTCAACCCTCGATTCGTAACGCGAGCGAAGCAGAATTCCCGCGGTCGGCACTCTCAAATAAAACAGTGAAATTCCCGTGATGGAACCTCTTGGGACGGATAACTAGGCTGAGGTTGATATAATGAAAAACCCGGCCAAGCGAGTGTCGGGCCACATTGAGCAAAGGTTCCGGATACTTTCCTTCGACACAGTATGTTACGTTATTGTTCAACCTAGCAGATCTATATAGCTACTCGCACCTTCTCTTATTTCACATAGCAATTTATTTAGCTCCCGTCGCAGCGAGAAATATGCTATCCAACACAAAAAGTTTTTAAGCTATAGCATAGCTTCTATCACGGGCCTTGAGCGTGGAGACCGAATCCAGAAATTCCGTAACGAAAATAACCTAACACCCCCCCACTGCTACCGGCACAGCGGTGATACTTTTTAGTTTTTCCATTTATCGATGAATAGCAGAACTTTTAATGACTTTTTGAAATATCACGCTTGTCTCTTTAGTTCAGCAACCCGGCTTTAGGTGGCATTGGTTGTATAAATAAAATGAATAAATAATTATAATTGCATACGTTGATAAAAAATAGTATGCAATAGCTTTACCGTGGCAGTCTCCGAGTGCCACACGTTTTTTTCTCAATCGGTCCAGTAGTTCTTGAGATTACCGCGTTCAAACATACAAACTCGTTAGCATTATAATAATACGTATAGTTTAGCATGCCATATTGAAAACAAAGAGAAACTGTAAACAAAGAAAAATCTCGTCGCCCATGGAACCTTATAAAGCTAGTGAATTTGTGCCCCGGGGCCCCCAGGGCCGGTGGTCTCCGGGAGAAATTGTTTATTTCGTGCGACCGATCGCAGCCATCAGTCTCGTGTCCGGCTCTCGGCGACGTTACTGCAGACCTAATTTGACGGTCTTTCGAAGACGATGTGAAGGAATTACTTTAGTGTCGTAAATATTTTTATCATTCAACGCTCAGATACTGATCAATACGGTTTTATGTAGTCTTTTCTATTTGAAGACTCTCAAAAAGCCCTAAATGTATGAAACACAAGTAGAAGCTGAAGACACCTTAAAGATGTGTCAGTGTCATAGAAAGACCTTTTTGTTAAGCAACTAAACATTTGTCGAATATGATATAAAACGCCTTATTTGAAAACGTCATCCAATTGACGGCAATCAATACCATTTTAAGATCGATTATTTATACTTTTTCAGTCGGATAAGTATTATCTGACGTTGATAAAATCGACACTAAATAGCGACCCCAACCAGCTAGTGTAGGTATTTACGTTCTCTCAGAAAAATCTGAGCCATAAAAATGGTGATGTGCACTACGAAAGACAACTTATTTTACTAACCTTTTTATCCCCGGAGATGTGTGTGATAAATGTCAGTCGATATGAGAGCGATCTGATTCCATTCCTTGCGATTACATTTACTGGTAAGGGAGTGAGCCCCATCGCTCGCGGTGTGACAGAACACTGAATGTGCTTGTGAACTAGAGCTGCCCAACTGTCGATACTTTATTGATGATTCTTCTATTACTAGCGGTCCCTGCGCGTTTTGAGTTTATGTGCGCCTTTACATTAGAACGACAACAGCGCGATAGCAGCGCCCTCGCTGTAATATGAAGGGCTTACTGCTGTCATTTATGTATGAATTCAGCAGCGTGGCTGTCGCGCGGTCGCGCGATGCTAATGGCGTCTTAGTGAAAGCGCTTTATAGCGTAAAGCCAAAGAGTAATGTTTTATAGCCTAAAGCTTTTCACGATAAATAATCTATCCAACACAAAAAAGGTATTTCAAATAGATACAGCAGTTCCTGAGATCAGCGCGTTCCAAAAAACAAACTCTTCTGCTTTAAAATGTTAGTATGTTATCTTAAAAATGAACCAAAAATTTAAGTGAACCTTAGTCAAAATGTTGATTCTTACTGCCGTATAATTACATGAGATGTAAAATGACGCACGAGCCGAAGGGTTTTTGAGACAAGCAATCAATTAACGACGTTTTACTAACAATACACAAACCCTTCGAGTACCTGTAATGATATACATAATACTGAGCATCGGTAGTTTAGTAAGTTTTTTTTTATGCTAGAGGTATTTATAGTAACATAGTCTGTCGACGAACCAACACTAGTGTGGAAGTAAACTTGATCGTATCTGTCTCGGTGTGAGCACGATCCATCACGGCTGCCGCTAAAGGGTTGTGGTTTTCATCCCATAGACTTTTTATCTCAAGAATGATATTGAATTAGCGCCCAGGATAAAAGATGTAGATTTTTGGTAAAACATTCGGGAAAGTAAAGCGGTTATTCATTTTCGAAAAATCTTTTTGCGTTATCTGTAATATCCAAACGAATGCATCTTTGTAATAGATAATCTATCGATACTTATATTATATTATTGTTATAGTTTATTGGACAATATGAGACACCAATCACATACATTGCTCTGATCCCAAAGTAAATTGCTACTGCACTTGTGGAATGGAAATAAGACACAACGGTAGTGCCACAACATCCAGACCCAAGACAATAAAAAAAAAACTGTATTGATCCAACCGGGAACCGACCCCGGGACCTCGGCGACGCCTTGAAACCCAGCGTGCTAAGCCGCTACACCACGAAGGTCGTCATATTGCTGAAGATGAAGAGATTTTCGTTTGAACGCGCAAATCGCAGGAACTACTAGACCAATTCAAAAATATGTATTTGTGTAGGATAGCTTATTTATCGGGGAAGGCTTCAGGCTATGAAACATCACGCTGCAACGAAAGGGAGAGAGTAAACTCAAAACGCGCGGACGCAGTCGTGGGGGACCGCTAGTAATGCATATGCCTTCTCTTCCTCTAACTTTGGGGCATGGAAGAGTCTAAAAGTCTCTTTTTCAATTACATATACTGTTGTGTAGTCGTTTATTTTTATCCAATTTATTTGTGTTGCGGTGTCCACAGAAATAAACGTTATTGGCACCGCCCCAGTATTGTCATCTTGACAATGGACCTGCTCGATAGTAGTAGATACTTGTGGGCGAAATTAAATCTCAAACGTAGTCTAAATCTCGTACAATCAAACGGTAGGGACTGTCAACGTGACAAAAAAATATTGCCGCGATGATACAACGAAATTATGTAGCTAAAGATTTCGTAAAGCTTGTTTTGACGATCTCATGTATCATCAGTTCAAATAGATTTGACCTTCGCGCTGTCATTATCCATCTTTACTTTTTTTATTTAATTTAGATTTTAACTTTACTTAATTTTGTTGACAAATGAGGATTTACGATTTCTTTATTGTTATCTATAAATCAATACCTTGTTAGAGATGTTATATTTTTATGCCTAACACATTTTCTTTATAACAAATGATTTTTTATAGTTCAATAAAATAACGTTAAACTATGAGCAAACTTTTAAAAACCGTTGAAAGTAAATTACTATACAATTAATGACGATGAAAATTCGATACGTTGATTTCCAAAAACAATTGCTGGCCGAATACCTAGTTCCAAATATTTTGTTCTTACAACAGATAAACGTAAAGATACTTAAGTATTATAATTCAAAGTACCTATAGTGTTCCAATGTCAATGCAATCGTATTTGAAACATGAACAACAAAATCGTGGTTACACAATACGCTGCTCTTTTCTTTCAATGTAAGTAGGAGTATTATTTCATCTGACCGCGCCGAGCTTATGAATTCAATTTCCCTTCCGTTTCATATCGAGGAGTCCACAAATTATTGTCACTAGCAGAAACAAAATATTGCTGCTACGGATATTGTAAGCTTATTCGAAATAAATGTGCAATGGTCTTCTGAATTTGAAACTGTACACGATAAATGATAGCGACCGTTAAGTTCGGTGAAACGGAATTCGGGTTATGTGTATGTAGTGAATACGTTGGGATAGGTCAGGCACAAATCCAGTAATCCAACCTAGAACTGCCTCAGCGTATTAAGATCGTCGCTGATTCCATTATGTAGTAGATGAGATGTGTGCTAGGTAATTATTAGGTAGCTCATACCTGCTTTCTGGAATAGTAGGTATTAATGTGCTCGCTTTCCAAAAGCAATTATGGAAATAACGAAATAAAAGGATAAATGAGCTTTCCGTTGCAATGCGACTCACATTAACGCCATTAATAAACATTAATTATATCTTATGCGTAACATTTTTGTGTAATGTAACTGGGACAGTTTGTAGCAACAAAAACATTTTAAATGAAGGGATTTTTATTACCAGTCGTCATACTTTTTATTCGCGACTTTGTTGGCACCGGCTGATGTAGGCCGCCACTCCGGCTTTGAAAGTGTCGCAAATCTCGGGATTATTGTATTTTATTCCAGTCCCAGAATAATTGTGAAAGTTGTTTTGAGTGGTCACGTTCCGAACTACAAACTGAGCAAACTTTTGTTGTTATCGAACCCTATGCGAATGTATTGGAACTATGTGCCTCAATTGTACTGTCTTAGATACATACATATCAAACAATAGTTAGAGAATACATAAACCTGTATTTTAATTAGAACATTTATTAGTTTATATCGTTACAAACATGTCAAGAACAGAGACACGTTTGCGACCGAAATTAGAACACGTTCAAGGACTATTTAAGAATACAAATTATTTTTGTTACGGGATATACTTGTGAAGATTATTTATAATCCACGCCCAACAATTATATATCAAGTGGATTATATTGAATGGGGAAGGTACGAGATTTTTTCAATACTTGGAGTGTTATCAAAGTTCAGTACTAATACTTAGTGCGAAAGACGTATTTTTAGTTAGTAGCGGTATATTAAATTAAAACAATCAGTTCATTTATTCTATTAATTAACATAGTCAACATAACTATTCTATTAAGTAACATAGTTAACATAGTCAGGTTCTTATTAAAAGAAAAAAAACTATCCCATCTTAAGGTAAATTACAAGTTGTGATCATTATTCACAGTGAAAATATTCAACTATTTTGTACTTGTATTTACGCTTCAGACGAACATTAGTAATTATACAACTCAAAGATGATCCTTCTGTCTCTATATTGCAGTCCAGCTTCCCTTAGAATTTACATAATTTTCGGTTAATTAACTTCATCAAAAGCCTTTTCCAAATAGATAAAAGATAGGTGTTTCCATAACAAAATCAAATCAAAATATTTGAATTGTGTAACACAGGTAAATATGGTGTTATTACAGACAAGGTGACAAAAGGTACTTGCTGTGATCAGCCATATTGGCATACAAATTATTAAAATGAAATTAAATACACAGTGTCAAATTGAGTTAAGGCAAGAACTCAATTCTTTCAGGTAGTTTTTAATTAAATACATATTTTTATATTTTAAATATAATAGAAAACAAATTTTATTCAATTCTCCTACTACTATTAAAGTCTGAGTTACAATAGCTTCTCTAGCTCTTTCCGGAACCAAACCTGATCTGGGCCCAAATAGCATTCTGTCATAGGTCTTATACTGTTTTGAATTATTTTAATTAATGTTTAACTTTTCTGTGAAATAATACTTAGCGTTCTATGTTCGTCGCATTTAAGTGTATTTGCTTTCTTTGGTAATGTTACTGTATTAAATGTTGCGTCCCATCAAGAGGTAAAAATGGAAATTACTCCAACAACAAGAGCCTAGCTCTTAAATAACATGAAGATGATGACGAATTTATGAACTTATATTTGAATCCAATAAGTGCTTTTGTTATTTTAGACTGAACTTCTCAGTGCAGGCTCCCCAATGAAAACAACTGAATACAGATTTAAATGAAGGCCCCATTTGCAACTTATCGGGTTACAGCCGCATAAGAATAGTAATGATTAATGAAGCATTGCTTTGAAAATGCTAGAATAGGTTGACATACTTAAGATCATCTTCATGATCATCAGCTTCACAGGGCAACTAAACTTACATAGGGCTCCCCTATACATTCAAAGTAATCGATTGCTAAAATGCTAAAGCCCTTAATCCATATATCTTTATTTTGCTCCACTATTTCATGTAAGAGTTTCTGGTGTTAAATCCATCAAGTGCTGTTTATATGCCTTGAGTTACGCGTAAGCCATGTTAGTCGCGTATGAGTGGCAAACATGTTCTACCCAATCACGCAGAATTAATCGTTACACAAGCAATTAGCTCACCTATTGTAGTTGATTGAGTTTAGTTCACCGGCGTCAAGTACTGCTCCAACATTAATCAGGTTCATTAAGTGCGTAACAACTCTTACCTACTGGAATCTGGTAGATTATAATCCAGTAACTAAGTCATAATCGGATCTATAACTTGGTATGTAAATTAAAATAGTTCATGTGCCTATTTTACCCGATTTCAAAAAAAAGACGGTAATCAATTCAATGTATGTGATATCGTTAGAATTTGATAATTTTTCAGTGTATTGATCTATTAAGGCTTCAAAATATGTGTGCAAAATTTTAATTCAATTTGAGAAAGAGAAGTCATAGCGAGATGATTATTTTTTAATTCAATCAGGTATGTTTTAACTTAGGGTACAGGGTTAATTTCATCAAAAACAATAGTTGTTGAGATATGGGTAAAAACTAATAATCATAAAAAATAAATTAAAACTAATCCACCTTAAAAAAACCGGCCAAGTGCGAGTCGGACTCGCGCACTGAGGGTTCCGTGCCAACTTTAACTAAATTAGGGAATCCACTAAATTCCACTTAGTGAATACCACAATATTTTGTTAATCATAATCATAATCATAAAAATCTTTATTGTGGATCACAGGTTAAAAAAGTTGAACAATGGTAGAAGTACTCTGTGTGTCCTGCCTAGCTAGGGCGTACAATGATAGTTGACAGCAAATATAACTTTGTTTTTCATAGTGTTTGTATGAAGTACAAAGTTATGTTGAAAATGTGCTATATCTCAAAAACTTCTCGATCGATCCCGTCCGAACCAATTTTCGTTGAAAGTATTTGTTAAGATCTACATTATATATTTTTTTCCAAAATTTACACTCGTTTAGTTTAGAAATTAGATGGGGGGGACGCCCATTTTTCCAATTTGGAAGCGTCTAGCTTTGAAACGTTAGACTTTAAAGTAAAATGGTTATAGGAACCTCCATGTAATTTTAAAAGACCTATCCATAAACACCCCACACGCATAGGTTTGACAAATAATAATAATAATAATTTTAGTTTCATGTATGGGAGCCCCCCCTTAAATGTCATTTTTTTTTATTGTATGAAGATCGTAAAGCGGTTAACAGGATACATCTCCCTACCAAATTTCAATAGTGTGATGCTTATAGTTACAGAATAAATTGGCTGTGACATACGGACGGACAGACAGACAGACAGACTTGACGAAACTATAAAGGTTCCGTTTTTGCCATTCGGCTACGGAACCCTAAAAACTGACTATAAAGCTCAAAATAATGTTTAGGTCCTAAAATTTGAGAGATTGATGAGACACAAATTTATTTGGAGTCAGTGCATTATCTCAAGCTTACGTTCATAAGTCTACTACGCACATCATGCTCCGATTTCAAATGCTTTTGTTTCTGCTAAACAGAGGGAGAGTGTTATTTTGAGCTTTTTAGGCAGTTTTTTAAAGGCGATTCTTTTTAAATTATCTGTTGTGCATTTGGCGGGTCTATGAATTTCCTATTTTTATTCATATATCCCATTTCTGGGTACCTTTGGTAATATTTAGACTATAAGTTTTTGTTTTTTAGAAACGTATTAACAATAACCAACAAGGTGTAGCACTTTTCATGGATAAACAGAACAATAAATATTGCTTAATCAATCAAAATAACCTTCGCTGACTGAAATTATTTTTCGTAATCACAGTACTGATGGGAACCATAAAAACGACCTTTTCCCTGATTGCTCGGCACAGCGGCGTCATTCAGGGCCCGTTTTGTATATATCAGCTTAACTGATTCCGAGTCCGGCCCTGGGGGATACTCCTGCAGCCGAGCAGTCAAGGTGGATTGCTAGCGTTTACGAAAATTATGCAGTTTTACGTGATAGTATTTTTTATTAAACCGGTCATAGTTATCGTATTTAAATGTTGAGCTCGTTTTTCAGACTTCGCAATCTTGGATTTGATTTTGCTTTTGGGAATTGAACTAAGTTTGGTTAGTTATATTTCAGGTTCATACAAACATAAGATGTAGGTAGCTAAAACTTTGTTTGAATTCAATTTACCTAAGAGACCTTTGCCTCAATATCATGTCGTAGCTTTTAAAAATATATGCTGTTTAATTTTTTTTTCTTGATTACATTGAGCTAGTGACAGTTTTTATCGTTTGAGTTCAAATTAACAGGATTTATCCTAGCTTACCTACGCGCCTACGAATATTCTGAACTTTGAAATACTCTCTGTAAACTCACAGAACTAGATTCAAGTTATCATAGAAATTTAGTTCTAGTCTACAACTGCCAAATTAGCAGGATATAATGTTCCGTGCAATTCCTAATGCTTCTAACTAATACAGCTGTGTTGTTGCATCTGAAATTCATTAGATTGCATTCCTAGGTGCCGGAAGTGCACGAACCGAATGCTCAATTTGTTCCTTTATAAGATACTTCAACCGATGGTTCTCTGGAAGAGATCGCTGATGGCTCAGTGAATCAAAATAAGTTCGTTTAAAAAAACTAACCCCTAGTAATACAGCCTGATCGACTCCCGGTATCATTTTGTACCGTTCGGAGTCGAGACATTAGGTTCGTGGGGTCCCAACGCTATCTCTTTGCACAGGCAAATTGCTAAGAGGCTAACTGACGTCAGTGGTGACCCAAGAGCTGGCAGCTACCTCGCACAGCGTATAAGTATAGCCATTCAGCGAGGCAATGCTGCCAGCATTTTGGGAACCTTACCACAAGGGCCATTTTTATAATTTTATTTTAATATCCCTTTTGTAATACTTTTTATTTTATTTTGTAGTTTATAATTTATATTCTTTAAGTTGTATATATTATTTCATAGATGTATATTTTAGTTTACGGTATAAAGTTTGTATAATATTTCTGTTGATTACGTTGGTGAATAAAAATAATTCATATTTAAACAAAAAAAAAAAAAAAAAAAAAAAGAAAACCCTAGTTAAATGAAACATTCCTAGGTACTATTCACATACAGTCAGTGATCACGAGAATTTATTTTGAATTCGTTTTAAAATGGATAAAAAATAGCGAAAACTGCATCCCTGCAATCAGTTTCGTATAACGTTAGTTGCAGCTATAAACATTTCTAAGTTGGAGTCATATAAAAAAAACAGTAGGTAGTATTTGAGAACTAAAATAACTTTCTATAGATTAATGAGAAGTGGGAAGTTCACTGGGAAGTGTTTCTAAAAAATGATCGTTCACCTTTTTTAATATGCACGAATCTACGAGTAACTATACAGATTTCAATATTAGGCAAAGATACTCAGTAATATTCACCAAGCAAGTTGAGGGAATACTCTAGCAAGTAAGTGGGTCTAAGCTTTTTGCAAGTAAACCTGATAAGATTGCTCATAGAAAGCTTTCTTTAGCCTGCAGGCGAAGTCTGATGCAACATTTTTGACATTTCGCGTAGACAATTTCAATTTTATGATTTTCTAATTCATCAAATATCATTTTAACTTATGTTGCTTGTATGTTTAATAAATCTTAAAAAATATTTGTAATTTTTAAGCTTCATTCGAAAATTCTTCTCGATCAATAAACACACGAAACACTAATTTTGTTACGGCATTTTTCGAGCGCCACCTGGTGGTTTTACAGGGAACTATGTCGAGAATTCCGACACTGGGTCACTGGGACAATGCAAACAGCAATTTTTCGCACTATGTGCTGGCATACACCTATCAATTTGCCAATATCTGGCGGCAAGTTCTTTTAATGGCTCGTCATTTAAACACCTCGCCTGCGCCTGCGGCTATGAACTACCGACATCTTATTCTGTTCGAGGGTTTTGGTATCTAACCATCACACTCTCACGCGCTATGTTAGGTTGAGTGACAAGGACAGGAAAAGTCGAAACACGGACATCCTACAAACCAGTACGTACCATTATTAGGGCCATTTATTATAACGAGGTAACTGTCGCCAATTTGATACATCCATAAAAATATTTTGATCGTTGTTAATAAATTAAGTAACACAAACGTTTAATTTATTTAGATCACTTTCAAGATTTTTGTTATATAAGCTAACGTTTAAAAAGGCTATGATAATATTATGTCTTGAATGTCTGCTGTTATATTTTATTTTTGCAATAACTCCTTGCAAAAAAACATGAACATTTCAAAAGATGTATTGAATTCAAAACTAAACCAATCTATACAGTCTTATATAGATATCACATTGGGCTGGCTTATGTGTCTGAGCCTGTGTAACTGTAACAGCTGGTGCTACATTACCCAAAATGCCTGTAATCCTTATTTGCATTAATTCAGCTTAAATCAAATCTCAATTCGCACCAACTTCTACAATATTTCGTTTTCATCTTTCAAATTGAGTCTGTTTGAAGCCGCAAAATACTAAAGGCTAAAACAATAAATCATTTGCCCAAAATATATTTATAAATAAAATAATTTGATTCCAAAAATCTATACAAAACACAACTGCATAACCTTAGAAATAAGATAAAGTATCGTTTGATTTTTTGGGCCACTTATTTAACATATTTCAAGTTTAATTCCCTTTTCTTTTGTTTTATTTTACAATGATTACTAAATCGTTATTTAAGTAAGAAATAGCACCAGTCGCTTTATTTATGAATGAATCACTCACTTGGAAATGGCGTTTTTTGATTCGAAAACAAATAAAAATTCTAAGAAAATCACGCGAAATAAAGACATGAGTACTCATCTAGTTAAGCTATGTTTCTTCAAACCCCTTTTGTGTAGATTGCAATTAATTTTCAATCCAAAATTGGACTTTAATCAATGAATATTACACGCTATTTTGACACGAGTATTTCAAAGTAGAGGCCTAGATTATATGTTACAAACAAGGCAGTTTTCACAGGAATTTAAGTCTGTAGCACTAGCTGGAATTTTATTTCAATTTAAAACTTTCAAACGCAAGAGTTGGGCAGTTACTGGTCAGGTGCTCGTTTAAACTGCAGTCGAGCTATTGTGTCTTCCAAAGTGTCGCGATTTACTGCCACATAAATATTAACCTATGCATGATACGGTCTCAAAGCACACATACAATATGCAATGGTGAACACGTGTGTGCGTATTATTTATATCGCCCCGAGTTTGCTTCTGAAAGTTTCCAGCCGTGCGGTCTGACCTATGTGAATATTTAAGTGGTTTATGACAGAGTGTTTTATTGTAAGATTGTTATACCCGTAATAACCTAGACTAGACTACAGTGTCTATTGAGATGTTACCGAAATCACACAATAGTTAGGGTCTCCAAGGCTATATTGAATATGCTTGTTCAGCGCTACTTTAGTACCTACTTAGTCCTTAAGTAAGATTGAAATGAAGATCGAGGCCATCGGAATATTTGAATAATAATGTAATAATGTAATAATAATGTAATGTGTCTACATTTTAACCGACTTTGAAAAAGGAGGTTCTCAGTCCGACCTGTATGTTTGTATGTGTATGAATAGGTGCATTTCTTTTTTTCTTGTATTTAATGTAATGTTCTGTTTACAATTTAACGAATTTCGTTTGTTATAATAAGCATTTCGCAAACTCACATAATATGAAAACTCTTTAATGAGTGACGGAAACTATCAGTCGATAAGCTAGTCGATGTTAATATGCTAGCGTACCTCTGAGTGTAGGCTAGTCAAGTGTAAGCAGTAACATTCTCTGGATATCTAGGTCTTAAGCTAGAAATATATGTAGAACTCTATTTATCAGAACTTTAGAACACTTTTTACAACCTGAAGATACTCTAATGCGATTCTGATACTCTGTATAATAACTGCTGTAAAAGATAATACAAACTCGCGGCAAGATGGCGCTAGTGCTGGATCGCGCCGCGATAGACTTTCCTCCAAATGAGATTTCGGAATTATTTATGAGACAATCTGTAACCAATTTACAACGCAGCGTAATGTGTGTTGTTTTACGTTTATAGCCGCAAACCTGTTCGAGACGGAACGATTTGATAACTCAATCTTGTGATTGATGCAGGCGCGGTGGATCGCGAATATTAAGATTTCATTCTGATAACTTTCACAAGGTACTCTTTTATATTGGTTTAAAGCTCGTCAAAAGTCATCGCAATTTTGTAGATACGCCCCGTCAAGTCCATTATCTGAACGTATCGTCTTTAACAACTATTATAGTACTTAAATTTTGGGATAGTCAATAACAATTGCGAGATTTTTTTCCTGCTATTTTAGTTATTGTGTGTGATTAGGTTTAATGCGACAAGCAATAAGTTCTAATGTTCTTCTTAACACCCTATTTCGTTGAGAAAGAAACTTTTTGAGCTCATGACATCTTCTTGATAAGTTAAATAGTTAATTCTAAATGAAAGTGCTTTATTAACTCTTTTGTACTTACAAACAAAACGGCTACTAAGTTACTCTTTCAAATAGTAATTTATAAGTTTTTGGGAATCTACTTACTTTTTAATTTCATTAAAAAGACTTTACTAAGTAGGTATTTAAATGTTTTAAAATAAGTCGAGAGATTGTCTTGAGTGCTTTTAAATACAAAACGAGCCTGTATTTTAAAACCTAAAAAGTTGAGTGAATGAAAGGATTGAAAGAGGCTTATTTCACTCGCGTTATAATTATACGCTTATACTCATTCCACTTGACTCTTACGATTAAGAAGTGTCATCTAGCGACGCCTCACTGGCTCCGTCGCCTAATCCTCAAGTGCTTAGTGGTATGTGTGGGTATGTAGTAAAGACGGCGTATCACTCACACTAGGGTCTACGAATCTTTGAACATTGTGATGGCATTTATATCTAGTGTTGCAGAACTAAATATCGACACATGGTAATTTACAGTATTTTTTTTCGTCAAACACTTTGCTATTTAAACTCAATTTGAATTATAAGTTATTGGATGTAAAACGATAGACTGTTGTGAGGCAGATATAAGTGACAAATATATAAGTGGCCTGGATTATCAAATTATGTTTTCAATTTTTCAATTATCAAAAATTGTTTCTTCAATTACTTAATGCTGGAAACAGCTTATCGGCAATTTTGCTAACATCAGTACTGTGACTGAAAACCAAATAATTGATAACGCTTTGAATTCAGTGCCATTGAAAGCCTTCATTTTGATATTTACTTGTAAATGCTTCGTCATTGCTGTTCGAAGGTAAGAGTTACATCACTAGTACAATTTTCATCGCAAGTGCTCCTAGTTTGACGACACAATAGAATATAGACGAGCGGGCTTAGTGTTTCCAAAGATGCCTTATTATTTCGCTATGTATCTGGGAAAATGTGAACTTGAAATATCTATCCTCTTAGTGGAAGGCCACAGACCTATTCACATCTTTAGATATGCTTCTCTACATTGTGGTAAATTGAAAAATGGGTCCAGCTTTACATGTGGTCGTAGCCCGTGATGTGAAAATAATGCAGTTGTTATAGCTACATGTTTGTCTTTTTTAATTTTTATTGTTAAGTACACAGCCAGGTTACAGCCGGTGACTTACAAAACATGAAAGTGAAACTTATAGAACTAGACTATAACCTATAAATAGTGTACCTAAAATAACATTACATAAAATTATTTACGACCTCAACAGTAAGTAAATTTTGAAAGTAATAAGAACTGTTAAGAAATAAAACTAAAACCATTTTTATTACCAAATTTCAGAATGTACTCACTCTAGTTGGCAGATACCAAGAGTTCTGTCAATTCTCTTACGAAACAAGTGCGATTTGGACTGAAAGATATCGAGGTCCGGATGGGACTCAAGCAATTCATCATAAAATCGACGCATCCGTACGAAAGGATTATAAAACGAGGTAATCTGCATCTGCATGCCTACGCGTAGCATAAAGAAACCACTCATAAAAAAACTATGAAACTATTAATGAAATACAGGATGTTGTTCTGGTCAGCGATGCCCGACTCAGAGGTGTTACAAACGATACTGATGCCAAAAATGAAAACCGACTTCATAAAAAGGAGGTTCTCAGCTCGACCTGTATGTTTGTGTGCAAATATCTCGCGCTGAACCGATTTTGATGCGGTTTTCAGTGAATTATTTGTTACACTTATATATTTTTTTCTTTAACTTAACCTATCGTATGGGGTTTCGTTGAATAGGTCTTTTGAAATGATTAAGTTTGGTATCATCATTTTATAGGAAATAGGCCTGTTTTCGTAACATTCTGTTGTAAAGGGTTAATTTCTGTTAGTGTCCAATGTCCTCAGCCTCTCCCAGCTAAAAGTTAGTAGGTGGATAGAGCTTGTCTAAGCTGAAATGACGCTCCCCACTACTTAATTAGTTAATTTCGATGTGTGAGTGCAAATATTAAAAACCACACTTTATCTGTGTGGGAGCGTCGACTGCTCCGCGAATAAAGATCTGTATAATCATGGTCGACTAGTCGCGTGATAAATCCGACAACGCTCTCCTCAGCAGCATCGCTGGCATATTGTATGATACCAAACGTCCGCTCTTTCACGCGATCACGTTAATTATGACAAGTTTGACAACGAATCGTTTGAGTCTCACCGGCAACAGAATGACCAATTACAACGGCATTTGTATATGTATTGCTTCCATTTTTTTTTGCTTGTGTGCGTTAATGCGATAGTTGGGCGCGTCATTTCGGTTTATTTTATTTTATTGAACAAATTACAGAGTTGAAGTCTATTACCCTAAATCAAATTAATTTGCATATTAATATTCGCTTTAAAATGTTTTTCTCCAAAAACCATTAAAATATGAAACTGAAACTTGTAGTCAAATATTTACTCTTTTTGTTTTAGCTAAAAGTAAATCAAGATTGTTAGTCATCGCCATCAAAAATATTGTCTCATAATTTCAGATATTTTGTTATTTCAAGGTAATCAAAACCTTATAAGGCTATCTTAATCATGTTTAACAAAACATATTAATAAGGCAATAAAAGTGCTCACATACAAAGGATACGGAACCCTTCGCGTGCGAGTCCAAGTCAGGATTAGCTTCATTCAGTATTAAATTATAACTGTGTCTCTGATTATGTCAAAGAAACTAACAGAGACAGTATAATGATAATTTAATCCGAAAGTGATCTGCTCCTGACTTGTGCAAGTCGGCCTTACTGTCACGGCCATTTAGAGTTGGATGATGATAAAATTATTTATAACTATTATTTAATTTCAAAAGTAGCACCCTGTATCGTAACATCCTTCACGCACGCGTACTTGCCTACACTATGATTTAAAACGCGATCAACACGCGCTAACCCGCGCTCCATAACCGGCCTAATGAACTATTGTCCCTTTTACTAATTAGTATGCGCAACGATCGCGGCTCGATGCCATGCTGATGACTCCGCTTTGTCGGCAACCCTGTATAACGGTGCTAAAAACCGTTCAGATTCAAAATATATTTAGCTTGATGACACTCTATATGCACAAGTATAATGCAAATGCAATTCTCGGCTTCTAGAAAACTTTTATAATTTACATATCGCTGGGGAAATCAATTTTCCAGAGATTGCAAACCAGGATCGCATCACAAATTATTTTTTATTCACCCTAGATTCCTTTAAAGATACACTATTGTAAAATCAGACAAACATTATAATTAAAAGAAGAAGGTTGGGCTTGTGGTAATGTAATAAATGTTCATTCATGGCTAGCTAGCTGATTAAGAAACTGTTAAAGTGTGCTTCATAATTGTTCTATTTGAACTGTTACATCAGTATGATTTGTTATACGTTTGCTTTAAAATGATGAAAGAGCAGTAACACAGAAGCTTTTAAAATAGCAATCACACGTAACAGATCTATTTCTAAATTCAGAATGCACTTGGAAATGCTGACTATAAATATACTTGTTGTTATTAATTTCACGGCTAGCTCGGAGCCAATATGATAGCAGGAACATTATAATAATGTTTTTATTTTTTTGAAGTGAAAACTTCTTTAGCGGCGTTGAGCACTTTTGTGGGATGGGGAAAAAATGTGAAACTCGCGTCAGGACACGTGGGCTGATCGAAAAACCGTAAGACGGTTGGCGAAATTATGGATGTAAGTTGATTTTTCTGAGAGATAAACTTTTTAATGTAATTTAATATAATATAAATTGTAATGTTTGTGTACGATAGCGTAATAAATAAATATTGTATTCTATAAAAATATTATTATCATTATTATTATTATTATAATTATTGTATTCTATCACTAAAATGAAAGTACTTTTATATTGATAATAAGAGCAATTCATTCAAAATTATTCCCTAACTATTCCAAAAAATCAAAAATGCACAACGTTGATATTCAAGTTTTCACTTCGGCCGGCACTCCCGGAGTGCATTTTTTATTTATTTATTATTTTTATTTATTTGGGTTTGCTCTCGAAGACGCGGGCAGCGAGTTCCACTCCTTTGCCGTGCGCATTATAAATGTTGATGAGAAGCGCTTAGTTCGAAACAGCGGCACATCGACAAGGTAAGGATGGTATCCCGCGGTACGTCTAGACGTACGATGAGTATGGGATGAGCTCATGGAGCTCCTTCGCATACTCGCCAAAGTAAAACCTGTAAAATACGTCTAAGCTGGCAACTTTGCGGCGATGGGCTAAGCTATGTAGCTGGCTTATCATCCACCAGTTTGTCGTCACCAGTCACCTATTAATCTTTTGGCTCTGCGTTCCGCTGAGTCAAGTGCTTCAAGCTGGTACTTGTCCATCCCAGAGGTGACTGCAATACTCCATGCAGGACCGTACTAGTGCTTTGTATAGGGTTAAAAGCTGTTCAGGCGTGAAGTATCGCCTCACTTTGTTCAGGATGCTAAGTTTTTTAGCAGCAGTTTGTGCTTTAAGCTCAATGCTGGGACCAAAATTAAAATCAGCCGATGATCTTTAATTATAACCTTAGACATAATAATAACACAGGATAGTGTATTATACATTTGCTCGTAGTACAATTTAGGTGATCTTATTCCTTGAAGAAATTTCTTCCAGATAACAAAAGATTATTTTGAACAAAAGTCAAGTGGACAGGTTTTTACAAAGAAACATTATTTTATTTCGGTCAACTTGTTTTAACGTAAATTAGAGGCAAGCACGAGAGGTATCGCACTTTTACTGAAATCAGTGAGATGATGTAGTGTAATGACTGACCTAGTTGATAAATGAAATTGATTTTTGTTCTGTCTGTTTATATATATATAGTAAAATACTTCACGCTGAACAGATATCATGTTATTTATTCTCATATCTTGTGTATGTTGTGTATTGACACCTAAATTTTGTTTAGGTATTTGGTTCTGACGTTGAGGCGAATACGAATTATTATTTTAACATTTTACGGATTAATCCCAACGCCTGATGGTTGGAACGGTTTACAACATCCGTGGTCACAAGCGTTTGACTGTGTGCGAAATAATTCGTTACGCGTTTAAAAAAAAACGCTTGCCTCTTTCCATTAATGTTATAAGAACTATAGATACAATATCACTTAGACCTCCTTAATTTCGTACCGAGTGGATCTAGACCAGCCTAAAGCAGTAAATCAGTCGGTGGTGATCCCATTCTACACTAATTCACATTTTCCACGAGTTAACTGCGCCCTGATGAATACTTTAAGTAAGCCCAGCCCATTACGATACATCTTATGTTTGTTTATCGACGTATTTTTGCTCTAATAGATTCTACAGACAATTTCTTCGAATGCTTTTTGCTATGGTGGCGGCACACTTTTTTAAATATAAAGTCAATTATTGACATGTTTAATATTTAGTGAATATAATATTTAATGAATTTGTAAACTTTTGAATAAAAATATAAAAAATGAAAAATCGTTTATTTCTTACATCGCCGGAACCAATCACAAAAAAATGGCGCATGTTCTCATTTATTTGTTATGTCGTTATCGTCATGCAGGTTGGTACTCGCATCTAATGCAAAAATAATGGTACATTATGATACAAGTGTGCTAAGTTGATAATTATAAGTATAGAAGGCGATATTGTGTGCGCACGAGCGAAAGTGATTGTGCCATAAGAAAGCCGTGTGTGCCGGATAACACGGCACGGAGCTGGATTTGGTGCGAAGTCAGACGGTCGGTCGCCCGTTTGTGTCTTGATGTTGGACGCGTAAATGAGAAACTCCTATGTCAGGTTTCAGAGTAACAGCCAACCCAATGTTCTAATGTGGACTGTATTGTGTGCGGTGAGGTGGCCGTTAATTGTTCCAAGTGTTTTCTTCAATGTTCTTTCTTCAACGTTCTTTCTTGAATGTTCTTTCTTGAATATTCTTTCTTGTGTGCTCTTCCTATGTTGCTCAGGAGAGATGTTTCTTCTAGCCGCTGCTGGATCGAACTCCAATGTGTTCTTCCTAGAATGTTCTTTCTTGAGTGTTCTTTCTTCTGTGTTCTAGGGCTCTTCCTGTTCCTTAGGAGAGATGGTTCTTCTAGCTGCGGCTGGTGGGGCTCGTGGACTCGTCGAACTCGTCGAACTCATTTTCTACGTGTTTCTGCTCGTCTTATATACAATTTTGTGTCCAAATGTGCGAGCAGGAAGTCAGTGGGAGCGAGAGGTGAGATGGCCGCACGTGATATTCGCGGTCAAAAGGCGTTACCGTAAGGAAAGCCGCGTGCCATCTCATGATCAGAAAGAGAGGGGAGATGGCCGCGCGTGATATTCGCGGTCAAAAGGCGTTACCGTAAGGAAAGCCGCGTGCCATCTCATGATTAGAAAGAGAGGGAAATAGAGCGGGCTTATATTTTGATTTAAAAAGGCAATACCGTAAAGAGAGCCGCGTCCTATTTCCCTATGATTCTTCTAGTCCTCGCTAGCCTATACGAGGGTGTGTGCCTACTAAATGTGTTTCCTATACCCCCGGCTGTTACTTTATTTATTAACATACAAATATTCACAATAAGTTTTAAACAAAACTAACAAATAAACGATTCTACAAATTATACATAAAACAACAAATGTATACTATTTTACATATAGACGCCGTCCTGTACATTCTCCCGCCGTGTGTCGTAGCGCCGACGGAGACTCACTCATTTCGTGGAAGGGGCGGCGTCCTTTTCTTCAATCTGTAGGTTGACCAGCTTCTTGGTAGGGCGTCGCAGGATACCTCCTCGAGTCAACACGTCCGCAGCTCGCACGACGCCGTCGGGTCCTGGGTACACGGTGGTAACTCGTCCCAGTGGCCAGGTGTTTCGTGGCAAAGTGTTGTCCACGATCAGTACGACGTCGTCGGTCTTCAGTTCAGGGCCGCGGCCGCGCGGCTCCCGCCGGCTTTGAAGTTCGGGAAGGTACTCTCGTATCCAACGGTTCCAAAACATGTTCGCTATTGTCTGGGACGCCCTCCAATGGGTCTTGCCCAGCAGATCTCTGTCTTCAAATTGTCCCATGGCCGGTTCATGTGCAGGCTCCAGCAGCAGAAAGTGATTCGGCGTCAATGTTTCGGGTTCATCTGGGTCGACCGCAACGTGGGTAAGCAGTCGACTGCTGACGGTGAATTCCACTTCCTGCTTGGCACAGATTCGGGACTTTAGGGTGATCAGGCCGTCGATTAGTTCAATCGCCGATTCGTTCAGTCGGCTCTGGCGGCTGACCTGATGACCTCTTCTCATGTTTGCGTTGTCTTCTTCGAAAGCTTCTTCTTGGCTCTTCTTTATGATAATCGTCTCGGCTTCAATGATGAGCTCGGCAGGAATCTTCAAATACTTGTTTTCTTCATAAACCTTCTCAACCAATTTCTTCGTTCTTCTATCGACGTGCTGAGTACCCCAGGATGGATCTTTCTTCTTTTTCGGTTTGGTTCTTGAGAAGAATGTTCTGTGTTTCTTCTTCTTTAGCAGGTTGAAGAACTGCAGGACCATGGCTGTCGTGAGGACCAGGCGTTCCCATCTTGAGAACTTGGTTACATTCGGCACGTCTTGTAATGCGGCCGAGGTTCTCTCTTTGAGGTTCAGCGTTCGCTCCTTTCCTGTGGTATCTGGAACAGTCTTCTTTTCTTCTTGCCATGTCGTGTTTTCTTGTTTCTTTCCTGGGTCCAGTTGCTGTAGTACTGCATCAGAGTTCGATGTCCACTTCCTTAGTTCAAAGTGTGCTCGCTGATGGATGTCTCTAACTTTTCTTGCGATCTTGACTGCCTGCTCTTCTGTCTCGAAGCTCTGGATGTAGTCGTCCATGTAGTGGTTGCGTTCGATGGCATCAGCAGCTTCGGGATAGGTCTTAGCGGCTTCTTTCGCGTTACGGTCTTTCACATAGATCGCTGTGGCAGGGGACGACGTGGCTCCGAAGATCAGTGACGTCATTCGGTATTCAGTGGGTGGAGCGTCACGATCTGTTCTCCACAAGTAGCGGAGCGCGTCTCTATCTTCCGGTCGGATTCTCACTTGCAGGAACATTTCGGTGATGTCCGCTGATACTGCGACTCGGTGTTGCCTCATCCTCAGTAGCACTCCAGGGAGTGATTGGAGCAGATCTGGACCGGTGAGTAGGGTATCGTTCAGTGATAAACCCTTCGTGGTGGCTGCTGCGTCGTGCACCATCCTGACCTTGTCCGGCTTCATAGGATTGATCACCGGGAAACAAGGCAGGTACCATGTTCTGTTTTCATTCTTCTGTGCGGGTGCGACTTCAGCGTAGCCCTTTTTGATGAGCGCTTCCATTTGTTCGTGGACCTTGGCCTTCAATGTAGGGTTCTTCTCAATTTTCTTCTCGGTGGCACAAAGTCTTCTTAGCGCATAGTTCCTATTGTCAGGCAGCTTGATATCCGCTGACTTCCATAGCAGCCCGGTCTGGAAGCGGCCGTCCTCGAGACGTATGGTCTCCGCATCCAGTATCTTCAAGGCCTGGACTTCAGGATCGTTCTGTGGTTTCTTAGGCGCGACTCCAAAGGACTCTAGAGAGAAGAAGTTCTTCAGTTGTTCGTCGATTCTCTCTAGCTCTTCTGATTCCTTTGTCACGTGGTTCACGAAGTGGACTCTCTGTCCCAGCGTCCGCGCCTGCGCCCCATGTAGGACCCACCCCAGCTTCGTTAGCGATGCAACTGGCTGCTGTCTATTGCCGACGCGGGTAGACTCTGCCAGAAGAAGTGGCCAGTTGTCTTGCCCGATGAGTATCTCCGGCTTGGCTTGCTTGTAGGTGAGATTCTTCAGATCTTCAAGGTGACGGCAGCCAGCCAGATCGCGTTCGTTGACGGTCTGCGGGGATAGTCGCAGCCGGTTGATGCTTCTGGCTTGGATGGTGTGGCGCTTTCTCTGGGCTCCCTGGATCGTCAGCTTGAGCCGCCTCGAGGACCCCGTTTCAACTTGCCGTTCACCGATTGCTTCAATGCGTAGTGGTTCTACTGGCCCTCGTAGTCCAGCTCGCTGCGCCAAGTCCTCGTCGATAAGCGTGACGGTAGAGCCGTCGTCGAGAAGTGCATACGTATCGATCTTTCTCTTTGGCCCGACGACGGTCACAGGTAATATCTTCAAATAGGCTTGAGGCTTCCTCGGCGTCCAAGTGGAACTCACTACTTCATTCTTCTTTTCTTCTTTCTTCTCTTCACCACTCTTGGCGTGGTGTAGCAGCTGATGATGTGGATGGGGGCACCCGTCTATATTGCACTTCGTGTTGCGGCAGTTATGTTTTCTTGTTCTATACCGCAGGCAACGAAAGCATAGCCTCTTCTCTTTGGCGAGGTCCCATCTATCATTGATGCTCAGCTTCTTGTATTCTTCACAGTTCCCGATGGCGTGCCCTGTTTTCTCACAACATAGGCAGCTGTGTATCTTCTGTTCGGGTTTTGTTGTGTTCGTGTTGAAAGCCCGTTGTGGCTTCTTTGCTGACGCGGCGTTGTCCGGTTGTTCAGGCTGTGCATAGGGGCCGCATCGTTCGGCCTCCCGGTTCAGAAAGCGCGACAGCTTGACGAGGTCCGGTTCTTCTTTATCTTGTTCAGCCGCGTAGTCGTACCACCGATATCGCATGGTAGAGGTCAGCTTCTCTATTGTGTTCTTCGTGATCTCTGGGTTGTACAGGTAGTGCTTCATCTTGATGGCACCCAGCGCTGCGACGATATTCGAGACCCGGCTGGCAAAAATGCACAAGTCCCGTGCCGTGTCTTGAGGCTTCGTTAGTGCTCGCAGTCGCTCCAGTTCGGACATAGCGATGGCATCTGGACGACCAAACCTTGCTTCTAAGGTTTTCACGACGTCTTCTGGGTTGCCATTGTACAGTAAGAGGCTCTCTACTGCTTCCCTCGCACGTCCTTTGAGGCTTCGGCGCAGGCGGGCGAGGTTCTCCAATGATGTCAACCCGCTCTTCGATTCTTCATATGCAGCTTTGAAGATCAGCCATTCATGATGGGATCCAGCGAATATCGGCAGTTCAATGTTCATCTTCGGTTGACTCGCCCTCGCAGCCATAGTAATGGCAGCGGCAAGTTGGGCAATGTCACTTCTCGTTGTCTCGTTTCCTCCCGCCGGTGGGGCGCCGGCGTATGCCGACTCGTTCACTCCCTCCGGTGAGATGCCGATATGTGCTGTCTCCTTTTCTCCCGCCGTGGGACACGTCGCGACCTGCCGGGCAGGTGCCTGCGTCGGTATCGGCGGTAGCGGCAGTGGCTCTGGGATGTGCGGTTGCCCGGTGATAGCCAGCATTTCTATGCGGCTATCGTCGACCCAGGTGCCGGTGCGCTCGTTGTTTTCGTTGCCGGAGTCTTCAATCACGGTGTCAAAGTCATCTTCATCGGTGTCCGTTTCTGCCTCGATGGCCGCTACTTTGTTGGCGGCGAGCTGCAGTTGGATGCGCAGGAGCTCTTCTTGGGCCTTCAGTAGTTTCTTGTTTTTTCTTGATCTCGCTGAAGGCGTCTGCGCACGTGCCGCGGGCGGTTGCACCTGAGTGGGTGCCGCCGGCGGCGGTGCTGTTTGCTGTTCTCTTGTTTCTTCGAGGTGCTCTGGCTCAGTTGCCAGCGGACTGGACGCTTGACTCGTGGCCGACGTATCTGGCATAGTGGTACCAGTATACTCGGTCCCCGACGGTGTTTCTGTTTCGGACGTAGGCGTTCTCTCTTGCGTACGAGAACGAGTGACGGGCATCTTGACAATCTTCAGTCTTCACACGTAGATCCGGCTCGAAGGACCAGCAATGTGCCGGATAACACGGCACGGAGCTGGATTTGGTGCGAAGTCAGACGGTCGGTCGCCCGTTTGTGTCTTGATGTTGGACGCGTAAATGAGAAACTCCTATGTCAGGTTTCAGAGTAACAGCCAACCCAATGTTCTAATGTGGACTGTATTGTGTGCGGTGAGGTGGCCGTTAATTGTTCCAAGTGTTTTCTTCAATGTTCTTTCTTCAACGTTCTTTCTTGAATGTTCTTTCTTGAATATTCTTTCTTGTGTGCTCTTCCTATGTTGCTCAGGAGAGATGTTTCTTCTAGCCGCTGCTGGATCGAACTCCAATGTGTTCTTCCTAGAATGTTCTTTCTTGAGTGTTCTTTCTTCTGTGTTCTAGGGCTCTTCCTGTTCCTTAGGAGAGATGGTTCTTCTAGCTGCGGCTGGTGGGGCTCGTGGACTCGTCGAACTCGTCGAACTCATTTTCTACGTGTTTCTGCTCGTCTTATATACAATTTTGTGTCCAAATGTGCGAGCAGGAAGTCAGTGGGAGCGAGAGGTGAGATGGCCGCGCGTGATATTCGCGGTCAAAAGGCGTTACCGTAAGGAAAGCCGCGTGCCATCTCATGATCAGAAAGAGAGGGGAGATGGCCGCGCGTGATATTCGCGGTCAAAAGGCGTTACCGTAAGGAAAGCCGCGTGCCATCTCATGATTAGAAAGAGAGGGAAATAGAGCGGGCTTATATTTTGATTTAAAAAGGCAATACCGTAAAGAGAGCCGCGTCCTATTTCCCTATGATTCTTCTAGTCCTCGCTAGCCTATACGAGGGTGTGTGCCTACTAAATGTGTTTCCTATACCCCCGGCTGTTACTTTATTTATTAACATACAAATATTCACAATAAGTTTTAAACAAAACTAACAAATAAACGATTTTACAAATTATACATAAAACAACAAATGTATACTATTTTACATATAGACGCCGTCCTGTACACCGTGTATATTATGGTCACAGGCACACGTGTTTCATACGACGTTTTTCAACACACTTGCGAGGAAAAAACAAGACTCTTCATTTAGTAAGTTTTTAATTATTAAAACAGTTAGTAAAAGAACAATTTTCAAAACGGTACTGAACAGTTTTGTTTGGCCGTTTAATACATTTCACTCGATTTTGATGGCAAAAGACTATCGCACGCGTTTTTCGCCTCTTTACGTATGTCCGGCGGAGTTCATTGCGGCGGAATTGGACATAAAGCCAGAAGTGTGACAGGGAAAGAATAGTTGAAGAGAGCTACTAGAGCGAAGGGACCGGACATGAGAAGAGTGGAGGTATGAGAATTTATCTTTAAGATAGGACGGAGAGTTAGAATCGAAGAGAATGGAGTATAGCATGCAAAGTGTCCGAATGTACCTACGCTGCCGAATGGGAAATAATACATTCGTATAACACAAGAAATAAAAACAAATTTGTCATTCCAAACTTCAGGTAAGCCAAAACAATAAATTCATTCCTGGGAAATTGTGTCAAATTTTTCAACAATATACCTAATAATGTCATTGAACTACCTATTCATAAATTTAAGTTACATGTCAAAACTACCCTAATGTCGAAGGGGTATTATAAAATTCAAGACTATCTTAATGACGAAAATGTATGGACAGTCCAGCCTGCACCAAACTGATGTACCTACCTGTTTATTTTGATTTGTATCATTTTTAAGGCAGCTAGTGGTGACTGAGTTTGTTCCGGCGTTTCTTCTCAGCACTTGCCAAATTGTCTGTGTTTTGTCTCGAAGCGCTAGTAGGGCCCAAAAGATAAGGAGATATGTTCTAGCCCCATACGGGCCAAAATTTATTGATAGGTTTGTTCACGTTCATAAGTGGCATTTTGTGTCCTAAATTGAATAAATTATTTTAGACTTTGACTTTATCAAACGACCGATTTTATAATGGCATTTACATAATTGATTGCTGAGAAATAGTTGTAATAAAATAGCTGAGGTATTTAATCGTTTTGTATTACATTCAATAAATATTCCTTTCATAAAGATGAAATACGAAACCAAAAATTTGCGCACGGGCGGGACTTGAACCAGCAACCTTTTGGCAAACCGGGCCAAATTTTTGGTTTCTTATTTCATCTTTATGAATATAAAATATGAAACTGTGAGTGTTAAAAACATTCTAAAGCATTAAATATTCCTTTTCTAAAACTCTAGTAAAATCGGGCCTAGGCGTATCGACGAGAGGTAGAATACCAGTGGCGTAATTTTGACTCGGGGCGCAATTTTGATTCTTTAAATTGACTCGGGATTATTCTGCCTCTCTCTGTACTAAACTTTTAAGAAAGTAACAGCCAGAGCAACAGAGTAAAAATTAAACCTGGAGTTAGCACATACCAAAATCGTTTAGTAGGACCTTAGATAAAAGATTGAAAATCGGAACATGTGTACCAGAATCGGAATATTTGTTTTAGAAAATTAATACGACGTCAAATATTTTTATCCTTTGTTGCCGCAAAGCAAAAACGTAGCATCTGGTGCATAATATGTTTGCATTCTATTTTACGGTTATTTATTGGAATGTACAAAATGCTGAGCTCTTAATTACCACAGTTATTTATTCTCATGCATATTACTATCCTGTATTTTATTAACCCATATTTCTTTCAACCAAGAAGAAGAACCAAGAAGGTAGAAGAACCAAGGTAACGGACATAGCCTTGAGAATCAGTAAGCTTAAGTGGCAGTGGGCAGGGCACATAGCGCGAAGAACTGATGGCCGTTGGGGCAGGAAGTTCTAGATTGGAGACCCTTCGACCAAAGACGCAGCGTAGGACGTCCACCAACAAGATGGACAGACGACCTTAAAAAGATCGCAGGATCAAACTGGATGCAGACCGCTAGTGATCGGTCGCTGTGAAAAGCCGGGGGGGAGGCCTATGTTCAGCAGTGGACCTCCTTTGGCTGATTATGATGATGATGATGATAATATTTCTTCGTGATTAAAATCAGTAGATTCTGAAACAATTAGTTTTTATTTGGGACGGACATCATAATCAGTTGCTTAGACCGTTCTTAACTAAATATACAAACAACTTATTTTCACAAATTGATCTAGTTCATAGACAATTTTGTAAATAAAAACCTCCTTTTATATGCCACAGATTAAGTTATTAAATTTTACTCCGATCACTTACATTGCTCTGATCCCAAAGTAAGTAGCTAACGCACAACACCCAGACCCGAGACAACCTAGAAATTTCTGATTTCTACATTTAACCCGACCGGGAATCGAACCCAGGACCTTGAAGCGGCAACGCCTTGAAACCCAGCAAGCTTAGCTACTACAGCACGAAGGTCGGTATTATATTGATTTGCTCGGTAATTTGCAGTATAATAGTATTAGATATTAATAGGCGTCTGTTCAATTATTTGGTAGACGTCGACTAATTGGCAGGGAATTGATAAATGACAGCTCCTTGTCAAAGTCGGAATATTGCGACCATTGCCGGACATCTGCGATTTTGGATTAATATTACGGGGCGTATTGCGATCTTGCTTTAATCCGTCCAACTTTCAGTCAGTTCGATTACCACTCAACTCGTTGAGTCGCCGAATTATCATTGCAATGCTTAAGTAAAATTAAAAGTATTTTTTTTTCACTCACTCGTGTAGTGCTGTCCCACTCTAATCTGCTGGGTGGATTATACGAAATCGTAATTCGAATTTGCTAATTCGCTTAAAAGCTGCTTAACTGTCAAAAAAATCGCATACGCACCGTTTTTTATTAAGTAGGGGTTTTGCAGCTGGAATGCAGTATACAAATCGATGTTAATAAAGGAAATAATCATCGAACGAAACTGATTCAAATACTTACATTTTATTCAAATAAAGTAAGTAAAGTTAGCCTGTAATGTCCCACTGCTGGGCAAAGGCCTTACTTCGATTATTCTTACATATAAATAGTTGTGTACATTAATGATATTTACTCGTCTTTTCAAGATTTATCCTAAAAGTTGGTCTCAATTGTAAAAAAATATTGCTAACAGAGACTAATGGAAGGCCTTTGCCCAACAGTGGGATGAAACAGATAAAATAATAAAAACATAAAAAAATATGTTATTTTTAAAACGTAAGATTTAATAAAAGCAACAAATCACCGCAGGATGTTTTGTTTTATTCTAGTGGTTAAGCTAAAAACTTCAATTTCAGCTATCAATCTTGTTTCACGGTTGTTTTAGTCGAGTTAAAAAAACGGATGTAATCAATTAAATGTGTTTGTTTGTGATAAAGTTTGAATTTCATAATATTTGAGTATGTTGAGGTATTATTGTTTCCAAACCCGTGCTGAACTTCGTAGAGTATGTACACATGTTTACTTGTATTGAGTATGTTTGTCCACGGATTTCTCAAAAGCGAGAAGCCATAGAGAGATGATTCTTTTTTTAACCAACAAAGGCGAAGCAAAAAGGAGGGTTATGATTTCGACCTGTATGTATGTATGTGTGTATTTGGATACGGATGTTCATATGTTCCCTCATAACAACTAAACTATGCATCACAATTAAACGAGTGAGGTGTCGTTGGAGGCCTCTTGATCATCCGCTGCTTATATGTTAAGGTACATAAAGTTACGTTAAA
Organism: Pyrausta purpuralis; assembly: GCA_963924145.1. Lineage (NCBI taxonomy): Eukaryota > Metazoa > Arthropoda > Insecta > Lepidoptera > Crambidae > Pyrausta > Pyrausta purpuralis. The sequence goes on along the minus strand of OZ001642.1, from coordinate 442,140 downwards.
CTGACTACAGCGCCCTCTAGGAGACCTTAAGTAAAGAAAAATATATACCTATTTTTATGCGGTGTCGTGTGGAGTATCAAATGAAAGAGCTCCCTAAGCTCATTTCAAATCTGTAAAAAATATAGCTTCAAAATAAGTTAAATCAAAAAAAGTTATAAAACTAACACCCAACTACTAAGAACACGCTCTAAAAGGTACGAAACAAGAAAATAGTCTAAGCTGAAATTATTTTGTACAGACTCTATAAATTTAATAACTAGTAACTATACAACTTACACGTATTTAATGTCTGTACGTATTTAGTATATTTTAATGTATTATTAAAAGTCATACTGACAGAGATATAAGATAATCGTACTTTAATGTTTTCAGCAGTCGGGTTTTATTTGAGTGCAATCAGGTATATTTACACTGCAGGTACAGTGTAATTTTTATGAAAATCCATTCAGTTGTTTTTGTGATAAGGGTGATAAATAAAAATCATGAAATAAAATGGAACTGTCTTCAAAAAATGACTAAAAAGCTCGCAATTGGGTCCAAATAACGCATTTGGGTCATACCATGTAACGGGTGTTACAATGGGTCGTACGCTTTGAAAGTGAGGAAAAGATTATCACGCTAACATGGAAATTTTATATAATTCAGAAAACTGGTTAGAAGAACATATACATCTATAAATGATGGGTTCTCAGTTAGTTTTTTTTTTTTTTTTTTGAAAATAAACGACTATTGATAAATCCTTATGACCAATTTTTGGTTGAAAAAAAAAGATGAATTTGCAATAAATATAGGATCAGTAGATTGGGTAAGGTAGGATTTTAACAAAAAATACTTCAATTAAAGAATATCCTCTGGTAGCGTTTTCCACGGAATGACCCATTTGCCCATTGAATAAGGGTAACAAATTAATTTGAATTAGGTGCATGATCTTAATGCTTTCGTACAACAACAGTCTACGCACCAATGAAAAACATCTTAGCTACGCACCGATTCCTAATTATTATCTTTTCTAAACAAAAGTAAATGCCTTATTTTGAGCTTTTAAGTCAGTTTTTAAGGCGGTATAAATTATTTTCAAATTTCTTTTCACTGTTTCTCACCCTTTTAATTAGTAAGCACAAAGGCTTGTTCGAAGTAAAATGTTGAAACAAACAAGATCATTACATCACAAAAGCTTTTATTGACGGCAAGCGAAATTAGACACGCGGCCGATCGGATCGTAGTCATCAATTTGCTACTAAAACCGATCCATTGACGCTATGTTTGCAAATAGGGTTCCGCAGGATATAGGGACCTATATTATTCGTTATTTATCGATCTTCGAAAGTTTTGGAAGTAATGTTTTTTTTTTAAATAATTACACTATTCATATTCAGTATAAAAAATATAAATTAAACCTTTCACAAAGTAATATTATTATTTTTTTAAAGTATGTTTGAAGGTATTAGTAATAAGTTTATTCGTTTATCTTCAGGTACTTCACGGGGATTCAGGTGTTTCCTACAAGACAACTTCAAAACTTAAGTGCAGATAAGAAAGGTTAGTTCATTTTATTTAGTTTTGATATGTTCACGATTATTGCACGCTAAATTTAATGGCAAGCGGTGATTTAACGATAAACTGTACAAAATGTTGTTTGGGACAGCGACGGGTAGATGTATAAATGATACTAATGCCAAAAAAAGGTTTTTTTTTTTCTAAAAAAAAACCCACAAAAACTATTTATTATAGCGATACAGCGAGCGAGTCAAAACTACCAACACCAGGTCACCTCCTCGTAGCTTACTAGCTACTTTATTTATTTATTTATTTATTAAGATTACCAACAACTGTTACATTAAATCTTGGAAAATAAAGATAACAATTATATTATTTGCTAAATGCACAGTCAATTATAGGTAAACATAACCTGCACAATATATTAGAAAAAAGAAGTTAAAAATTTAGTTTAGTTTAGTTAAAAAAATAGTTTTATATACCTAGTAAAGTTGTAAATAAATTTTATTTTATTTTAATTAACAATAAAAAAGAACAAGTGATGATTATTTGACCAGTTCACTGTTTTCCTTAAAATCAAATAACTGGAAACATAACTAATGACAATTCAGTACAATTATGACCTCCCTTCGGAAGGTAGCTAGAGAGCTAGCGAAGACGTCGAGGCTATTACTGTGTTCATTATAAAGTCGACGAACACGTGATAACGGAGAGTTTGCTACGGCGTAGTATTTCGTAGATACGCGCAAGGGTGCCAGTTTCCCCATTAGTTTTTTTTAAATGTTGTGAAGAGGTTTTATTTTATAAAACTGGAATATAATTCAAAGATTAAAAAAATATAAGCATAACTCATATTATCATCCGTTGTCGCTGACCCTGTATGCTGCGTACACATTAAAGCGTCAGAGGCGTATAAACTGTAATCATAACGATTACAACCCTTATAGCACAAATAGTATTTATCTATATAAACGATTAAATAAGAACTATGGAACCCCGGTTCACACTTTTACCCCCGCTTCCGACCGCGGGAGTTCAATCGCTCGAAGCTCATTGGCGCTCGGAACTTCCAAACGATAAACGTAGGCAGTCGTGACGCTGCGTACACACTTACGCATGTTAAGTGACTTGAATACAAAACCATATTTGAAAAAGTAATTTTGCTGAGTTGGTTGAATTCAATTTTAAGACGCTACATTACAAAGTGCAATCTTTAAAAGAGTCATTGTAGCTTTTTGTTATGATATCCAAACGGTATGCTCTTAAGCCTGCACCAAGGCAGCGATATGTTATATTGTACTCATTTCATCCATCGCTGTATCTTTATTACTGAAGGTTTAGTTTCGTAATTAACATATTAGATATTTAAGGATGTAATATCGATAAGGCAAACATTTTAAAAACCCGGTAGTGTCGTGCTAGGTCCTAAAAATAAAATTCAACCTTACAGGTAATATTTTTTTATAATTATAAAAAGACATCCTTTCGCATGCATGCGTCACGCGTCACATTCATAAAACGTTTCAAAATTTCAAACTCGCACGCGTTTTGTCCATACTATTAGTCAGAATCTCCACGCCATTTGAATGTTGTGCTAATATGTAGGAAAAATAAATAATTTGAACCTGCAGTAGCATCTAAAATGTATTGTCTGACTAATAACAAATTTCACAGTGTGTTCAAGCCTTAACGAATAATAAATTATTTATTTGTTGTTTAATTGAGTTGTGTTCGAACAAAACTCACTTAACGTTTTACGTGAGGGCTTAGTAAACGACACCTCGAAATTCGAAGCTCAGTTACTTGTTATTTTAATTGCTATGTTGGAATCACGTTAATTTAAATACTTAGACCCCTTACACCGTGTGACTTTTAGCATCGATGCAGTCTTGACGCAGCAGCGATGCAGTCAGAAACTGACAACCTTTACACACTGCACTATTTTTAACGTCGATGCAGTCGCGATGCAGAAGCTGGAAATTATCAAATTATGTATGTATTTTGGCAATACCATTGATGCTAAATTAAATCTGTTCATTGCGCGAGTCGCGATGCTAAAAGTTGCAGTGTGTGAGGGGTGTCTTGTCTTGTCTCTTTGATTCTATTTGTAACAGGTAGTTCAGACTAAAACTATCCTCGTCAGGTCTTCGGAATAAGTTTTAATTATGTTAATTCTGGCGACAAACATCGTTGAAAAAGCGGCAGGCTTAAGTTCCACTCTATTTCCCTTGCTGGTGGTCTAGCCGTCACACTCACTCGTTCTGTTAAGCTCTTATAGGTGACAGGGATAGCTTACAAAACGGTCTTCGGAAGTTGTCTGAGTGGACTGAGGTTTTATATTTCTATAGAACTATCTGTATTCTCCCTTTTAAAATGGCATACAATTTAGTACTCATACGTTGCAATTTTACCCACCAAAGGCTAAGTAGATAATAATATTACTGATAAGTCGTAGGGTTTGACCAAAAGATAAATCTTAATCCCCCTAGGTACGGACAACAGTACGCCAAAGTAAAAACTGTGGTATCTCATACAGTTGAAATAAGGGTTATTTGTAACAAAAATGTGTTACCTGTTGTGCTGGCGACTGTAATTAATGTGACACCAAGCCGGAATAAATGTTTAAAGGAGTGTAAAGTCCTCTTCACGGACATAGGTTGGTGTAAACTTTTTGACTAAACCTCAAATATAAGGTAAGATGAAAATAATTCCCGATTTAAATATTTGAATATTTCTTTAATTTTTCAAATACTTATTTATAAGATCATTTTTTGCATTAAAATTATTGCAATAAGTGATACATATTTCTTATCTAAATTTTAGGCCACGTAGCACACCGCAGTGACACCTTTTGCTTGTGCCAAAAGGTACTCTTATGTTTTATGTTTGTGGGAACAGACGACAATACCTACTACAAACAATATTAAAATGGCCACGATGAACGTATTGGAAACTTTATTATATCGAACTATGAGAACTAGTCTCCCTGAAGACATAGCTTAAAGTCTATAAAGTCCCGAACTACAGCATATTAAACTGTATTTTATGAGCCCTAAGGGCTGCGCTTGGTTTAACATTTGTAAGTAAGCAAACAAAAATACTCATAAATTATCTGTTGTGTACTACACTGAAACAATAGCCATGAAGTTTTATTGGTAAACTTTGATTAAAATACTGTATATACGCTTGAATTGCTGTTGAAAAGTACTTAATACAAATAATTTTAGTAACAAATTATTTTGTGAAAGTCTATGTAAGATCGCAAAGTTGGAGAATTACAATAGTTCTTAGTCAAACTTTTAAAATAAACAAAGAATACTATTGAAAAATCTTACATTATCATCTCACGGCCTGATAACAAAGAAACATAGGACTTCTTTTTATTCATGTTACTTGGTAAGAATAGGATTTGGAAGAGATTTTAGTGGATGAACCGTAATGAAAATCTCGCTGTAAGTGAATCAAAGTCAAGATGTGTACTCGAATCGTGAAATACGTCCGCAGTAAAAGCCTTCGCGTCCTATTCCGTTAGACATTACGCTTGGGCCTTAATTCGCGTGGAGTTCGCATTAGAAATTAATTCACCGATCGTTTTTTACTCAAAAATACAGTATTGCCTCATCAAGGTCAAGATTCCATTCATTTAGATTCTAGAAGTGAAAATATATCTTACTTGTTTTTTTTTGGTAAAACAGTGAAACTAGTAATCAAATTAACAAAATCTATAAACGTGAGAAGGGCCCAGATTCTAAATATGTATAAAACAATTTTAACAAAACTATAATAAAACGACAATTTAAGCGTCAAACTATGCAGCTGTCGATTACAAATAAAATTTAGGAATCATTATACAACCATCGGGACATCAAGGGTTTACACTACCTTGTTCATTTATTACACTAAACTATGAAGAAATGAACACCCTAAAACCTGTTTAATTCGACGTTTTTAAATCATTGTACTCTGTCTTTTCTAATTTATTTAGAAGAGAAAGAGGCGTTTCTATTAGTTTATGTTTCAATCGTTTCATATTAAGGATCCGACCCATTGTTCAAATGATACTAAGGTGCGTATCCATAAGAGCAGCCTTGATTTGAAGCAAGCAGACTGGTCACTCTGAGGCATATCCGAAGCCAGTGTAAAGCGACACGACCGTCTCCACCAAGTGCCTTATATCCTTACTTATCTTATATCTTTATGAATGTATTGACCAAAATCAGTTTACAAATTTATTGAAACATAGTAAGGTTGTCCCTTTATTTAAATCAGGAGACAAAAGTGACCCCAGCAATTTTAGGCCTATTTCAATATTACCCACAATAAGTAAAATTTTTGAAAAACTCATTTATAATCAATTACTTTCCCATTTTAAACTCAATAATTTACTACACGAAAAATAGTTTGGGTTCTCTAAAGGTAGAAATACAACTGATGCCGGAGTAGCACTCATCACACACATTCTTGATGCTTATGAAGACAAACATGATGCCGTAGGTGTATTCTGTGATTTGTCAAAGGCGTTTGATTGTGTAGACCATCAGACACTGCTCATTAAGTTAGAACACTAGGGTGTCTCGAAAAACTCATTTAAGTTGTTAAGTTTGTACTTATCAGGTAGAATACAACCAGTTAACATAAATGGTACCTACTCTTCCGGAGCCCCTCTTCAAATGGGGGTCCCCCAGGGCTCAATATTGGGGCCTTTACTTTTCATGATATATGTAAACGACCTGCCATTTTATTCCACAAATCTTTGTGAGATAGTTCTGTTTGCTGATGATACTTTCTTGATTTTTAAAATGAAAAGACATGAAGAAAAATTTGACGAAGTAAACAATACTTTCTCCAAAGTTTTGAATTGGTTCACCACCAATAACTTGTTGCTGAATGCTAGTAAAACTAAATGTGTAAAATTCACTTTGCCTAATGTAAACCAACTTATACCAAATATTGTACTAAATGGTAATAATCTAGTCTTAAAAGACTCCACTGTGTTCCTGGGCATTACACTTGACTCAAAATTACAGTGGGGACCTCATATTGAAGCCCTAGCCCTAGCTTTGAAGGTTAGGCTCGGCTGCCTTTGCAGTTAAAAAAATAAGGTATCTGACTGATGTTGAAACAGCGAGGCTTGTGTATTTTAGTTACTTCCACAGTATTATGTCTTACGGTCTTCTCTTGTGGGGTTCTGCTGCAGACATTGATACCATATTTATTTTGCAGAAAAGAGCCATTCGTGCGTGTCTTACGGTCTTCTCTTGTGGGGTTCTGCTGCAGACATTGATACCATATTTATTTTGCAGAAAAGAGCCATTCGTGCTATTAATAAACTTAGTCCTCATGACTCCCTAAGAGAGGTCTTTAAGAAAATCAACATATTAACTGTGGCTTCTCAATACATTTTTGTATGTCCGTAAAAATTTAGATAATTTCATGAAGAAGAGCGACATTCACTCATATAACACAAGAAATAAACACAAGCTTGTCGTTCCTAACTTCAGATTAGTTAAAACTAGTAATTCGTTCATGGAAAATTGTATAAAAATCTTTAATAATATACCACACAATCTTGTCGAATTGCCGGTTGATAAATTTAAGAAACACGTTAAAAACACGTTTATGCCTAAAGGCTATTATAAGGTTCAAGACTACCTGAACGACACGAATGTGTGGTCCGTCCAGTCTGCACCGACTGATGTACTTACCTTTGATGATTTTGATTTTACGGCAGCTAGTGCTGACTGAGTTTGTTCCGGCGTTTCTTCTCAACACTTGCCTAATTGTCTGTGTTCTGTCTCGAAGCGCTGGTAGGGCCCAAAAGATAAGGAGACATGATTCGGCCCCTTCAGGACACATTTATTTTTATTTAATTTTTCATTGTACATTTGACGTTCATAAGTGACATATTGTGTCCTAAATTGAATAAACAATATTTGACTTTGACTTGTGCACGGCTCGGACTGAGACTTTTTTGAGGGCGCCAAGAACCGACAAAATATGTCTCGGCCCGTGGCAACGAATTTGCCTCATCACACGGCGAGCCTCAAGTTGAGGCAGAGTTTCAACTCGTGCGGCCTAGTGGCTGCCTCGCCCCGAGTGCCTCGTTGCCTCGTGCCTCAAATTGATAATCACCTTTATTTATGAAATATCATTCCGTCTCGCTCTCTGTGCGATAGATAAGTACCTACACTTTAATTTATTAGGAAAAAAAATAAATTTGTAGCGTAACAACGTAGCTGGTATTACACATTTCGTATACTATAATCGTGACCACTTGATATCCTAAGTATCATGAAATACGAACCAAGGTCATAATAATGAAATGTTTGCCTTTGACAGTGGCAGTAAGTTGGTTCAATTAGTTGATGTTTTAAAATTTATTGTCTTAATTCAGCTAGGTCTTTTTACTGATGCTTTAACTAATATTTAGGATGTTTGAAGGTTATTTTCATTTTGTTCAATTTCATTTTCGGTATTAAAGTGATTTCGGCATTCTTTGACAATGGGAAGGCACAGTACTTTCACAATTACAAGCCTTAAAAACAGAATAAGGATTAAATATCGTGTGTAAACCGGTAGCGGTAGCGGCCCATGCCTCAGGCAATCAATTGTGTTACAATAACCGTTCTGATAAAGCGGCTTACAAACTAACTTATTCCAATACTTACTCAGTTTCGAATTCGAGACTTACAAATTCCGGAAGGTTCGTTAGATAAAACTTGAACAACGATCCGGAATCAAGAGTTCTTGGTAATTTAATTTCTGTCGTCACGACAATGATAAGAATAATAACCTTTAAAGGAAAGTACAGATTTACGTGCGCAATATAAAATAAAATAGTCCCCCTAGCCGATTTAGACTACGGTGGCCAGTCACAATGACTAACCGACCGCGCGGGACATATTATAGTGCACAAGCAAACACAGGTGCACTCTCTATTCCTTTCACTCTCATAGCCCGATGGGACAGCAATCTGATACGACCAGAGAGAGATCAGGCGCAGGACCAACGGCTTTACGTGCTTTCCGAGGCACGGGGGTGAAACTCTGCCAACTTCCAAAGTCTGGACTGTCCTGAGAATTTTCTTAACAGAAAAACCCAGGTACATATTTTTGCCCGACCCGGGAATCGAACCCGGGACCTCTGGCACAGCCGCCACTTTAAAGTGTGACCCTCTAACCGCTGCGCACCGAGGCAGTTACGATAATCCACCATAGAAAGTAGTGGATATAAATGCTAGGAACATTGAGTGTGCTATTCCTTTTTTCTTACTTCTCTTCACACATATGTATTTGTTAATTTTCCTTGCAATAAGGCTTAGTACTGATTGTTTGCAATTTAGTGTGAAAGGAATAATGCTAGTAAAACTGACCGAACACTGATTTCCTCTCGTTGATACCTTAGCTTATAATAAATATTCTTTATTGCACAAATAAGGATACAAGAAACAATAACATAACAGACAAATCATTTGTACAATATTGGCGTTCTTATCGCTGGAACCGATCTTTTCCAGACAACCATTGGGTAGAGGAGACAACGTTTATTAGTGAGGTAGAAAATGGTGTGCAAAAATAGAGCTAATATTTTAACATTACACTAAAAAGATAGTTACATAATAATAAAAATAATAATAATTAGCATTGAGAAACTAAGCATTTACTTTTCATTTATTATTTTTTCTTGTTATTTTACTTTCACATTTAATCTTTTGTTGTTGTTCCTAACCAAAACTGTAATAGCGAAGATACAATGGGACTGGAGTATCCATGTGGATAAAAGCCCCAAATTATATAAAGAGTAAAAAAAAGTAATTATGCACGGTAGAATTCAACTCAACATGTACATATATTTTTACGTCGTGTTCACACATTACCTTAAAAAAGTGTAAAAAATGTACGACACATGTTAACATGTTGAGTTATAAACAATCAAGCTATACTTAATTTGGTTCGTAGGAAAGAAATGCGTAATATAATCGCTATTTGCAGAAAATAATTTAAAGAATTGTAAAATGTATAACTTTAGTTATTCCTTCAAGTAAGCACATTTTTCTAGGTCAATCAGTTTTATTGTTGAAACTTCATAGACAATCAAATAAATGATCGTTACGTTTTGAACAGTGGAATCACTGAACCGTTAGCAAATTCGGCTCTTGAACGTCTAGTTACTGAGTTTGAGTGGCGACCTGAAGTAAGTGCTCTACATTTGGGAATCACCCACTCCCCCTTCGTCTTCCCCTCCCTTCTACAAACTGCTTTATCTACCTTCCACTCAAAACCTACCATCAAACCTGCGGCCACAGTCTGAAGCACAAAGAAATGTAAAATGTTTATCATTTGAAATAAAAAATTCAAATAAAATTTTCAAATAAAATCAAAATTTTCAAATTTTCGGCTTCATCAATGATCCTTCAAAACATATGTAGCGAATAAAATTAGACTTTTAAAAATTAAAAATATTTTTGTACTGAAATAATGATATAGCTACTACGTACGCTAAAATGATATTTGCTGCAGCAGAAAATTCGTACGATATTGGCCGGCCGCTGGTTGTTCGACAAATAGAACTGTGTCGAGACTTGCACCACTGGAAACGGGTGTTTTTTTGTTAATTACTAGATTCAAATTAGGCCGTCAGTTTGTTTGAAAAAAAAACAAAATTATAAATATAGTTCAATCTTTAATAAATGACCGGCTACCTGTGCCTTTAAAGCATTTAATTTAATTCTTCGCAGTCGCAAAATGTCTCCGTAAGTTAAATGCTGGTTAAACTCTTAGAACGAATTGCCACGTTCTCTCTCACAACAACTGACAAGATGATGAACGACACACGCAAGTTTCTTGAAACAAATGACATAAACAACAACAATCCCAATTAACGCGATGACGAAAGGCGGTAATTAATTTGTTCGTGAAGCTAATTGTTCCCCAGCAAGAACGGGACACTGGAACCGCTTAAAAGGAATCGCGATGATATACGATTGGGATGTACTTAGCTGAGTCAGGTAAACAACGTTTTAAGTTAAATTCGCAAAACCTCGGACACCCCAAATTATTTTTAATTCAATGTACCTAATTTTTTTTTAAAAATAAGGTTTTATGTGATGTTTTTGTTGTACTGGCGCTTCTGATCATTTCTTGCTCTGCGGACGACGCTCTGTCGAGAGAGGAGTCGGTAGGTATTCACCGGGCCGCTGCACCGCGCTGACATTATTATTATTTAATAATAATACGCTCTTATAGAACTAACTATTGGTTGTTTACGTATTTTGGCGGGTTTGCGCACGTGATGGTTTCTCCTATTAAAACATAGACAGAGCAAAATTTTTTTTTTTTTTGATAAATGAGATCCATATTAAAAAGTGGTTCAATTCTGCTAATTATTTCCATCAAACTGTTTTCAGGATTTGCGCATTAAACGTTACACGTTGTATATGAGTAACTTTACCAATAGGGTCAAGTTGATTTTATTCTGTAAAGAATAACTACTTGGCCCACTGTTGCATAAACAGACGGGTAGATGGCGCTAAACGTCACGCGTAATGACTTATGCATAAGAGACCACAAATTTCGCATGGTCAGATCGACAGCACGGTAGCTCAATCGGTAGAGCGTTTGGCCCGGTTAGCCAGAAAGTTGCTGGTTTGAGTCCCGCCCGTGCGCCAAAGAACAATGGCAGGAATTTACCTGAGTTTATTTTGAGGCGTCTAAAAATGTGACATAAGCAAAAACTAATCATTTATTTAATATTTTTTTTTCATGAAAATGGTTTCTCATTTAAAAGCCGGGCTTAAATTGTAAATGTAATAAAAAACTCTCATTTGAATCCTATAAGTAAATTCACTGGTGCTGCCATTTAAAGAAAAAAATACAGTATGCGTCATATTTTTATCAATTTGATTGTACTCTTAAGAAAAATATGAAATAGAAATAACTAAGGTTTTCAACACAGAAAGATGTGAATGTATTTTAAAACTATATAACTTGATTGCAAAATGATTTATTGAAAAAGGGAATAGACTATGAACACAAATTGTAAAATACAACAGCAACACTGACATCCGTCTAAAAAAACAAAAGTCAAACGTCACTTTGACAGTAGCTTGTCTTGACTACTTCGCTACCTGCGTTGTTATTTAATAAAAAAAGATGTTTATTTTGAATGGGTTTTGGATTTGGATTATCTTTATTATCGACTCTCGCTTAACTGTTTTCGGGCATTATTCTTATATTTTGACTGCCGAATTGCCTCTTAGGAACGTTCTTTAGTAGCTTTTTCAGATTTTTAATATATTAGACGCGTTCATTTCGATATAACCTAAAAATACAAAAATAAAGATAACTTTTTTTTGTGGCCTCGACAAAACGAAATTCTTATTGATTATGATAATTTAGTGCAACTGCTATCATTTAATCATTTTTTCAATAGTAGACGCTTAAAATATTTTTGAGGTAAAACATTGTATGGGGCCTTGCCATTGTTCTTTTGGTTTCTTAGTTTATCTTTGTGAATACAAAAAAATGACACTGTGAGTGTTAAAAACATTCTAAACCATGCCCTATTATTATTATTTTTTAAAATGCACGATGCTAGTGGCCAAGCACTCGGGTCCGAGTGCTATATATAAATTGGCGTCAGAAAAAGGTATATACTGTATGTCGGGCTCGAGTGCTCGGCACTAAACGAGTTAAATGTATAACGTTATATTATTTACGAGTATATGAGTATTTATTAAATACTGCTTAGGAGTAGTGCGTCCCAAAAGGCTTAGAGTAAAGTAAAGTGAACACCGTGAATTTCCAACAAGAACTTGTAATTGATTGCTTGTTAATGAACAGTACACTTACCATGAGTTTACTCGCTAGCGACGACGTAACTTTTTGTATGGAAAATTTTAGTTCTGTCAGTGACCGCTAGAGGCGCTGTGCAATTTTCCATAGACTTTTTCTTACGTCGTAGCTAGTGAGCAAAACCTTCGTCGCTATCGAGTAAACTCATGGTAACGGTACTGAAACATCCTTGTTTAGCGTAAGCTCCGTCGTTAACCGCACTCGGTTCTAAGGTAAATACAAAATGTGCGCCACACATCGGGCTCAAAAGCTTTTATCTCTGCGCGCTCCGCGTACCAGCGCGCGTAAATTAAATACTCATCTAAATAAAGTTCTTTGTAATTGTTCACTGAACGCAAGACAGGTGTAAAATTAAATGGCGTGCACTCGGGTGGCGGCCTGCTCTGAAAATCACGAGATAATAATATCATGTTCAATGCACTTTTTAGGGTTCCGTAGGCGAATGGCGAAAAACGGAACCCTTATAGTTTCGTCAAGTCTGTCTGTCTGTCTGTCTGTCCGTCCGTATGTCACAGCCACATTATTCTGAAACCATTAGCATTACATAGATAAAATTTGGTAGGTGTATCCTGCCAACCGCTTTACGATTCTTTTACAAAATATAATAAAAAATATGATATTTTGATTCCATACATGAAACTAATAGAAAAAAAAACCTATCATATGCATGTGGAGTGTCTATGGATAGGACATTGAGGTTTAAGAAACCATTTTATTTGAGAGTCAAACGTTTGTAAGATAGACGCTTCTAAATTGGTCAAATGAGCGAACTTTTTTAATAGCCTACTTACAAAATTAGGGGGGTTTGAAATAAGCTAGTTAAAATATTGAAAAAATACACGATGTAGATCTTTTTAAATACTTTCAATGAAAATTGGTTTGAATGAGATCGAACTAGTACTTTTTTAATTATACCTAGCACAGTTTCAACAACTGTGAATACTATAACTTTGTTTTTCATACAAATGCTATGATATATAACTTTGTTTTTCATACAAATGCTATGAAAAACAAAGTTATATTTGCTGTCAACAAAAAATTGTGGTATTTTGGCAAAGTGGAAGTCTAATTTAGTTAAAGTTGGCACGGAACCCTCAGTACAACTCGCACATAGCTGTTTTTTTTATCAAAAACGTATAAAGTTTCGGCGATAAGAATGAGCCTGCTTAAAAAGTTTAATTAGATTATTAACTTTATTTTATCGTATAACAATTAAGTGTTTTCGTAGCCATTATTATTAGGTTAAAACTAACGTGAAATCTTTCTCAAGAAACTGTTTAGCAAATTCAAAGCTCTCGTTTGATACCGTATCACCCGGTTCACTTTATCGAACTACATAAAAGTAACGTCGATGAACCATCAAAGTTCAGCGAATGTAGCTGTTGCATTACGTTTGAAAGTGTCCCTGCACTTTCAGTTTTCGGGACCGCTCTAATACCCCTTACACACTGCGACTCACGCAATGAACAAATTTGATTTAGCATCGATGCAGTCGCGCGTTTTGAAAACGCGCTTCAGCATCACGACTCACGCAATGAACAGTTTTAATTTAGCATCGATGTGGTAGCCTACAGCATCGCGACCCACGCAATCAACAGATATAATTTAGCATCGATGCAGTAGCGCGTTTTGAAAACGCACTTCAGCATCGTGACCCACGCAATCAACAGATATAATTTAGCATTGATGCAGTCGTGCTTCTGCATCGATGCATACGCGCGTTAGTATCGATGCAGTCGCCAAAATACAGTACATAATTTGTCAGTTTTCAGCTTCTGCATTGCGACTGCATCTATGATGAATTAAATCTGTTCATTGCGTGAATCGCGATGCTGAAGCACGTTTTCAAAACGCGCGACTGCATCGATGCTTTTAATGTCACAGTGTGTAAGGGGTCAAAGGTGTGCAGTCGCCAACACATCAGGCTATCCATTTTCTTTGCAACATCGCACTTGTTACCACAGCATTAGGTTGAATAGAGTCAAGTTTGATAAGCTGTTGGTGCACAGTCTATTTTTAGTGGGTTCGGATCAATGCACAGTGCTCCGAACCGACGACCTTTGAGTTTATGCGCGATTTGGGCGGCGAGCGAGCGGCATGTGACCTGAACTGCGATACAATTGCACTGCCCGTTAGAAATTGTTAAATGAAAATGCATACGTGCCATCGTCACTAACGAACAGGAAATGTTACAGTCGAAATAATATTAGTGCAAAATTTTACTGTATACAACGTGATGCATTAAATGCACAATACCTGAAAATAGTTTGATTGGAATAACGAGTGGAAGCGACTTTTTAATATGAGTCTTATATTTCACAAAATCTTCATCAAAATGTTGCCCTGTCTATTGATTAATAAGACAAGCCATCACGTGCGCAAACCCGCCAAAATACCATAAAATTATTATCCCTTTGGAATAGAACGACAAAAGCGAGATGTCACTAGCAGCAAACTGTGTGATAAAAAGAGATGGGTAGCAGAACTATTTTTGGCAGATGTCAAACAGTTGACCGCCCCGCAGAAGCTCGCTGAAAATTACGTGCATTTGATTTTTTATATTTAAAAGTGAAATTGTGTATATTTTGGAGAAATAATGCGTCTGAAACTTGGTGACTTGATCGGTGATTGATTGTTACGCATTACAGCGGCATAACCCCAACAAATAATCATTTAACAGGTAGATTAGTTCAAATCGAAGCCTCTTTATATACGACTTATATTTACCAATGCGCTTCAAATTTAAAGTACGCAGTTTGATTATTCTATTCTACAAACGTTAATTTACGTAAAAAATAAAGACAGAATAACACAGGGAATGTATATCGACGAATATTTTGTATAATGAAATAACATTTAGTTTTACACTAGAGCTGCATGTTCAATATTTTGTGTCGACTGTTTATTATAGAGTAAACTACTATATTTAACTTAGGAACATTGTTATAAATCACCTGATCGAAAGGTTATCTCATTTAAAGCTACAAATGTTACTTACTTATGTTAGTTACTGACATCTTAAATCGGTTTCGTTTCACAGCTTTTACTTGTCCTTCTATTCTGATAGGAATATTAATTTTATGCAAAATACTTAAACATAAAACAATGGTTAGTTCTTTAAGTAAGAGCGTAGATAGTAATAATAATGTCAGTGCGGCTCATCAGCCCGGTAATATAACTACCTGCCGACTACTCTCTCGACAGAGCGTCGTCCGCAGAGCAAGAAATGATCAGAAGTGCCAATAAAACTAAAATACTTAATTGAATTAAAATCATATGGGACGGCTAAGGTTTTGCGCATTTAACATTACACGCTGTATACGTTCTTATTTGTGATCGGAAGATCTGCAGTATAATAGTTATTATCATTATCAATTTAAGCTACGATCCTCTTTCAGCTCTACCTTAGTTATACAAGCAACGATGATCATTTAATTACATGGAAGGACATTTATATGTGATAACTAGCGGTTGCTCGTGGTTTAACTCGCGTTAAATTTCATCAAATTCCATCGAGTAGTTTTTGCGTGATGTAGTAACAAACATACATTCATATTTACAATCTCTTCACAAACTTTCGCGTTTCTTATATAAGTTGGTTAGTTTGTTAGGATTTCTACAAAATCTTTTTTTTTTCAGTTGGTGTACAACAAAAATGATACTCCCTAAAGGTTTTGGGGAAAAAATCTAAATTAAACTTTGTTCACTGGTGGCTCAGAATTATTCCATTGAATACCGAAAACCGAGCGTTTCTAATTTATTTATGGCAGTTTTTCTTTAGTTATCCCTCTCCATTTCTAATTAAGAACCAGCGACGCCGCATAATAGATCCCTTCTTCCTGGACCATATTTTTTAATCCGCGTCCAAACAAAATGGAATTAAATTAAACAATTTGGGCGGAGCAGCCTTCGCGGATAAACGTCATTCATTACGCCGCCTGTCAGGACGGCTCTTTGGGCTGAAATCTGAAATAAATTTCAACAAAGGGCATTCAGCAGAAGTGGTGAGCTGAATGACTCTATCGAGACATAGATATCGGAGGAATAAAATTCTATTCTACTTCAGACTTCAAGGATTGTCTGACATAACGTCCTCACAGCAAAACAGCGTCGTAATTTGTTACCAAAAATTTAAATAATATCCCTAATGCATATAAAATATTATCTAGTGAGCAAATTAAATCTAAATTTAAAAGATTCCTAGCTGATAAGTGTTACTATAATATAAATGACTTTCTTGAAGATAAATTTTGACTATTAGAATTGATTATTGTGTTACTTTTTATTACTGACTTAGTTATTATAATTATTATTTTCTCAAATTAAAGGTTAAAATATTGACATTACGTATTTACATGCCGAGTTTCGGTAAAACATGTTGATACTAACTAAATTTAATTAATTAAATTAACATCTATTGCTACTGTGTTTGTAAATACTAAGCAACTGTACACGTGTTTACGCAAATAAATACATCTTTCTTTCTTTCTTTTTCACTTAGTCGACCCATAGAAATGAAGTTGAGGAAAAGTTCTTGTATATGAATGATAAGCTTCTTCACTCATGTAGGTATCTGTTACGATAAATATTTGTGCGATCATATTTTTCCCTGGAATTTATTTTTTTATATTCGTATTATAAATCACCGTAATATGGTTCAGCTCAATTATTTGTTTACACACAAACACTATCTATCATACAGTATACCTAATCCATCTTTGTAAGGAATCCCATTTCCCATTGATCGTAATATACGATGTATTTGCAATCAATTATTGTGAATCTATCCGTCAGTGCTCAGTCGGCTGCTAGACAAAGCTTCAGTAAGTAAATAAGTAACATGCACGCATTGATACTCTTTATCGCGTCGATAAAATAATTTTATTTCCTAAACAACCTGTTTTGCCAAATATCCACCTGTAAATGACTCGATAAATATGATGTTTGTAATATATCGATTGCCGCGATAAATGATAAATGAGCGCGCATCTTAGAGCGCTGTCACATTTAGGCGACTTTAGCAGCCCGCGACAGTCGCGCTGCCGATGATTTCATACTATACGGCAGCGCGGCAGCAGCACCGCAGCGGCGCGTAAGTCGCGCGGGTCCGTCCCACTGTACCCATTACCCATTTCAGTGCTAATACGGAGATAGTATTACCACTGCAATGGGTAATGGGTAAAGTGGGACCGACCCAGTCGCGCGATCGTCGCGCTGTTAATGTAAAGGCATCCACTGCTGTCGCGCTGCTGACGCTCTAATGTAAAGGCGCACTTAGGCCCGTAGGGGCTCTATTTTTTAATCACTCGTGTCAAGTGATTTTCGTTGGAATATTAATAAAACATCAACGGTCATCACGTGAAATATTGACACGAGTATTTACAAAGTCGAGTAAACTCTCTTGAAATGACTCTTGTCTGGGTTTTATTCGGTTTTATTTGAAAATCATAGACCTACACTGCGACTATTAGCGTTGATGCAGAAGCGCGACTGCATCGAGACTGCAAAGATGCTAAAATTAGCGCAGTGTGTAAAGTTTTACAGTTTGCGACTTACGCAGTGTGAACGGGGGTTAAACATTAACCAATCAAAATCACACGCCAAATTAAGGCAAGTGGTTCAAAAATAAGGGTTTTTTTCAGTCACTTACACAGATATTGTTTCAGAGCGATGTCGGACGCCGTTTCGGGCAATTCCGCTAATTGTGGGTGGGCGGCACAACAGGTGACCGTCGATTACTATAATTGCCCTGGTATAGGCGATGCTGCGTTCTGATGCCCTATTCTGTAAGACAGACAGTATTTCCGGATATAACCACACCATACTTGCCTTTGACAAACCCAACCACGTCATACGTTTTGATCAGCCCAAAGTACTGTTAAAAGAACATTGGTTCGTTCCACGTATGCTATGCGAAGATATAGAAATAAGAAAACATCAAATTTTCAACAATGAAGATGGTTGGAATATTACATCAACATGGGATCCGCAATGATAGAAAGGGCCCAAGCTAGACCACTCACTGTAAGATCACAAGACCCAGTTAGCTCCTCGTGCGTGGATAGGAACGTTAATTAATATTATTGAGTGACGGTAGTTCAATTTTTCAACTCTGTAAATGACTAATAACTCCTTAGTCTACCTGTGATCACGAACGCTGTAAAGTGTTCGAAACTTCGGGATAAAATTTAATAAATTAGCGAAAAGCAAATCCATAAAATGGAGTTTTATTTCGATGAAAAATATTCGCGTAAACTTCAGAAACAAGTATATAACCTCTCCGTTTACTCGCAAGGACATTCAGACAGGAGTGACAAGGACAGCTAGATTCGAAAATATATGGACTACGTGTATAACAGAATAAGACTGCTGTGCGACCATCAATTTGTGCCCAGTCACCGCCGCAAATGGCAGCTGTGGGCGGGCGGATTATTTTGTTTGTACACCATTCGGTTTATGAAAGGTCAAAGGAATAATAGTCCCCCAGCCGATTTCAACTACGGTGGCCAGTCACAACGACTAACCGACTGCGCGGGACATATTATAGTGCACAAGTGTGTGCGCAAACATAGGTGCACTCTCTATACCTTTCACTCTCATAGCCCGATGGGACAGCAATCTGACATGACCGGAGAGAGATCAGGCGCAGGACCAACAGCTTTACGTGCTTTTCCGAGGCACGGAGGTGAAAAACACCGCCACAATTTCCATATTCCGGGCTACCCTAAGAATTGCTGAACGGAAAAAACTCAGGTATTTAGTTTTTGTCCGACCCAAAAATAATAAGCCTAAGCTTGGCTTTACGCTTTTTAAGAAAATATATGATCTTAATATTGTAGGTACTATTCTATTGAAGTACACAAATAACAGTTATACTAAGACGGGTACTACGAGTATTATATATAACGTTTAGGTATTTCTGTCTACTGGGCCGTGTGGGAGGGACCATTTCTTATCATTTTATGTTTATCCTTTCCCTTCCTTTGAGGCTGGTAACTTTTTCCTTCCCAGAACAATTCAATAATACACAACACGCTTGGATAAAAATATGTATAAAGTAATGAAAGTAGGAAATGTATACGTTCTCAGAATCTCGTAAGCTCTATTTTTAGAAAATTCTGCGATGGATTAGATTTATCACTTGAGTCAAATGCCTGGGGGCAGATTTTCTTGCAGTTCGTATATGAAATAAGTTCACCAATTGAATATTCTTTATCGAAGGTTTTTTTTTGCCTTCTTAAAATCACGATTTATATGCATTTCGATTTCGTTCGTGTGATAGTTTTTTTACGTGTCATATATTTTAATTGTTTTTAGGTAAAACGGTAAAATTTGCAAATGAATTACTACACGAAAAAATTGCAATTGTCGCTCACCACCCTGTATCTTTCTCGAGACCTTATTACCTAAATGCATCATCTTCAAAGTAGTCAGTTTATGTTGGCTCGGCGGAACAATGGCTTAAATCTCCCTTTTCAACTTTTTGCGAATTAGTTCAAAGTATATAAATGCTCACAGTGCAGTAGGCTTTAAATATAAAAATTCTTACATCACATTTTTTTTTCAGAGAGATTAACATTCCGGGGCTGGAGTAGATTACTTCACCCACCGACGCGAATAAATTTTATTGTGTGTTTGAGCGTTATTTACTTTATATCCAAATATGTTAAAGCTACGTACTAACCCATGAACGAAAGGATAAAACAAAGTAGAACCGAACTTTGAGCAGCTTAGACGCAGTTCGAACGCAAAGAAAATTTAAATTGCGCATTATAATTAATTGAGCAGGTACATCCATTTTTAAGAACTTTTGACCTGCGACGGACGACAAAACTGAGGTGTATGTGTTTGGATTGAGAGTATGTTTGTGTGTTCGCAAGCGAATGTTCCCATGTATCTCCAGAACAGATTGACCGATTGACATGCAGTTTTCTGCAGTGGATTCGTTATTTATCGGCGATGGTTCTGAGATAGGTATTATATTGTCAATCGGCCAGGAGTAGCCACGACGGATCTTGCTGGTTTTGTAATTAATAAAATAGGTGCATACGTATTTAGGTTTGGTCGGGCGATTTGTGAAAAAGTATTTAAATCTTTTTTCAATTATGAAGACTATTATTTCACAAGCGGTCCCTTGTGACTGCATCATAAAATTAATATTCCTATCGGAATAGAAGGACAAGGTTAAGCTGTCAAACGAAACCGATATAAAATGTCAGTAACTAACATAAGTAAGTAACATTTGTAGCTTTAAATGAGATAACCTTTCCATCAGGTGATTTATAACAATGTTCCTAAGTTAAACATTAAGTTTACTGCATGATAAACAGCCGACACAAAATATTAAAAATGCAGCACTAGTGTAAAACTAAATATTATTTCATTATACAAAATATTCGTACATAACCTGTGTTATTCTGTCTTTACTTTTTACGTAAATAACGTTTGTAGAATAGAATAATCCAACTGCGTACTTTAAATTTGAAGCGCATTGATAAATATAAGCCGTGTATAAGAGGCTTCGATTTGGACTAATTTACCTTTTGAATGATTATTTGTTGGGGTTATTCCGCTGTAATGTACAACAATCAATCAAAGATCAAGTCACCATGTTTCAACAGAAATATTTCTTCAAAATATACACAATTTCACATAAAGTTTCAAAAACTCAAATAAGAGAAATTTCAGCGAGCCTTCATAAGCTTCCGGACTGCTACTTCGCATCTCCCATCTCTTTTTATCACACAGTTTGCTGCTAGTGACATCTCGCTTTTGTCGTTCTATCTCAAAGGGATAATAATTTTATGGACTGCATACGCCAGCAATTTTGAGGCTTCGAAAACAAAAATATTTTTTCAAATCGGACTTGCAGCTCCTGAGATTAGTGCGTTCAAACAAACAAAAAAACTCTTAAGCTTTAGAATATTATATAGATACGTCGTAGGATTTTCATTAGTAACTTTGGCAGTATTATAGAGTCTGCTGCATCCCCTTCTCTTATGCTAACAGTGTAACAGAAATAAAATTAATAGCTACTTCCATCGCGGAAACAAGTTCAGCCTCATAATGGCGCGTTCTTCAGGCACCAGCGCAATAAATATGAGCATTTTTGTCGTTAAATTCGCGAGAACTGCTGCCAATGAGAAGCGAGAGCGAGGCTCATCACGCTGTAATTCTGCTGCTTTTTGCTGCCGAGACTCGAGATACTGATTACCACTTTATGATGTGAGAACTGAATCGGGCTTAAGAGCCGATTTTTAATCCTATACAAAAACAAAACAAGCTAAGTACGATAAGAATACAACAAATGGTCGGGTCTCGTTATGTTAAGCTACAAAAATTCTAGCTAAGTAATAGTTAGAATTGTTGAATTTATATTTCACGTAAATGAGAGCCAATTTTTTGGGCGGTCAATAGCAATTTTGTTGTAGCTATAAAAACATTTTTGTGACGCTAGACAAGATTTTATATGTATGTAATACTAGTAATAGTTTTTGTTTCGAGACAGCGAAATATTTCTTCCAAGTACTCATTACATTAATAAAGTGTTCAAAATTTTAGATCAAGTCTCTGAGTATGCAAATGCACTTTTATGACAGTATTAACTTTAAATTCTAGCATATGATTGTGCTTATCCCCTCCGTACGTTTAGTATACTAACCTATTTGTTCTGGTCACTTTCTGTTCAACTATGCAAAAAATTGCCTTGAACCGAAATAATTACGTCGGTAATAAACAGTTACCTGTTCTTCAATGTAACAAACATTATATATAAAAAAACTCAATCTTGAAAAGGGTCACAACTTGAACAAATATTTAATTCAAGTTTAAAATATGCTCTCCTAAAACTTTTGTTACATTACGAATAGCGAAGGAAAAGTGAGAACCCAAGCTTTTGCTCCATTTATTTTCATCAAAAAGTTATCTACTTTCCGTAAAAGCATAATTTTAATAGGATATTCTTACCCTCAAATCCATTCAATACTACGCAAACTTTTATTTGAATTGTCATAAACCGCTAATCGGATCCGTTAAAATGGGTCGTAAAATTCAGGTCCAATGAAATTCATTTCTTTCAAAGTAATTAAATGAGTAGAATGCCAAGGCTACTGTTAAAATGTCCCACACTAAATGCCAGTGCCAGTGAAGAACAGATTTGTCCGAGCAGGCCGTCGCGACCCTCTGCATTTTACACGAGATGACAGCCGAGAAGTCTGCATTCTTGGAGGCAAATCCAAATTAGATTTCGAGTTGGAATTTTTAAGGCAAATTCTGATGTGAATAGACTCAGATTACAGCTTCGTTTTTAGTTCTCAAACATTTGCAAACAGTATTTCGACTGCGTTCTGATATTGACTTGCTTTATGTTAACCCTCGGTTCCATCTGATTAAATAAAACTTAGCTAGGTGCTCATGATTAATTACTTTACTTATCAAGAGATTAATTAATAAGGTTCAGCTGCAAAAACTGGTTACCTAAATTAGATTACTTTTTGAGAGCCACAATTCATGTCATATATCGCCTAGCGTTTTTACCAAATGATTTAGGGCAGTTTTTTTCACAATAATGTTTTACAACGATACTAATTTATAAAGCTCTTCATATTATTATAATAATAAACAACCCGTCTGGTGTAGTGGTCGAGAAATCGCCTACTACGCAGCGGGTGCGGGTTCGATCCCCGCACAATACAAACATTTGTGTGCATGAACATGTCTGTTTGTATTGGTCTGGGTGTTTTCTATGTATATCATGTATGTTTTTACAAAAAAAAAGTATTTAAGTATTATATCCGTTGTCTGGCACCCATAACACAAGCTTTAAGTAGCTTACTTTGGGGCTAGATGGCGATGTGTGGGAATGTCCGAAGGATATTTATTTATTTTATTTATTATTTATTATAATACTAATATTATGAAGAGTTTGTTTGTTTGAACGCGCTAATCTCGGAAACTACTGGACCGTTTTGAAAAATCTTGAAGTGTTTGATAGCTTATTTATTGAAGAAAATATTACACTACTACGGAAGAAATAAGTTCAAAACGCGCGGACGCAGTCGTGGGGGATCGCTAGTAGTGTCAAAAAAGAATTCCGGTCTACCGTTTAAAAGGTGAGCAATATTGGGGTTAATGGAATATTTCATCGTGAGTTAAACAGGAAAACAGTCGTGAACAAATGGTACGCCAGGCTCCGCTTGACCCTCGACCTGTGTAGTGGCCGTAAAAAACAAGCGTAAGCCGCGCTCTTTCGCTCCGCTCGCTTCGCTTAATTTATGGCTCGCATATTCACTCGCAAGTCGCAACACGGTCTAAAAGTTATGAATAATCGTTATCGTATTAGTCACTCGTAAGCACTATTTGTTGTAAACAGAATTACCAGTTTTATGTTCGTTTTATTTATCTTAATATCGTCTTTTCCTGTTTTTAACCGACTTCAAAAAAGGAGGAGGTTATCAATTCGACTGTATGTTTTTTTATTTATCTTTTTTTTTTGTATGTATGTTACCTCATATCTCAGTCGTTTGTCGACCGAATCGAAAAATTATTTCGCCTTCTTAGAGGGTGTACTTTCTAGTTGGTCCCATTTTTTCCATTTTGGGATCTGATGATGGGATCTTGGTGTAATCGAGGGAAACCCTCGAATTTTAAAGGCACGTATAGTATTTCTTTACTAGAATCTTAATGTTGACGTGTTGTTACGTCTGATAGTCAACATCTTGTGGGGCTGAGCTGATGGTGGAACTCCTTAACGCTTAGGAGTTCAGTTATTGTAATGACGAAACTAATGACAGGTAATTTGTAGCTTCTTAAAAAATTGAATCATAAGGTGCAACTCCCCCCCCCCCCCCTCTCTTATGTAATCACTAAAAATGAAGAAATAAAATAAACTTTAAAAAAAAGTAAAAACCGACTTCAAAACCAAAATGCACTAAAAAGTCTTAAATAAACTCTTCACCATTGAAAGGAAATCCGTTTTAGGCAAACAATTTCTTTTTGGAGACTCCAAAAAGAAATTGTTTGCCTAAAACGGATTCCTTTCCTTTCAATGGTGAAGAGTTTATTTAAGACTTTTAGTGCATTTTGGTTTTGAAGTCGGTTTTTACTTTTTTTTAAAGTTTTCTATATGTATTATTAGTATAATTAGCATACGGGAATTGTGTACGTAATTATATTATGGGCAAATAAAGTTTCCTAAAAAACAAAAAAGGATATTCCGGAAAATTATAAATGTCATTACCCAGTTTCAATGATCTACAATATTCTATTAATCTTGCCTGAATTATAATGGTAAAATACACTTATGAGAAATTAAGAATCTCTAATAAGAAATATTTCTTGCATAAGCATCGAAAGTTGCCATTTAAAAAAAAGTTTTATCTATTGTCAGTTCGACTGTAGAATGCTTACAATTCCCAATCGAGTTGCGAACTCTCATCATACGCGGCCGCCGTGGCGGCGCCTTGCGGAGGAGGAGGTTGATAAGACTTCTCGGGCTGAAAGGATGAGCTTTGGTATTCCTGAAACTTTCTGTTAGATTGAATAAGCATATACAATGTGTAATTTTGACGTTTTTAGTTAATTGTTAGTTATGGTTGTATTTTTTTAACTAATTAGCTAGATAAACTGTTTAGCTTTCAAATGAGACTACTTTGAAAAAAATAAAACCACCGTTTCAATAAAAAGAAACGACAAATAAATTAATAGAAGAAATTCTAATAAGTGTCATATTTTTGTGTGATAGGTACGAATAGTGACCAACTTTTTACTAACGTTTTTGTTTCTCAGCCTAGGCTAGAGCACGACAGCTTATTTAATTGTCCGTTATGAAAAATAATGGAAAATGTGGGTACGTATTTTAAGCCGTCATGTCAGTTTGGTTGAGCTAT
The DNA here is from genome assembly GCA_963924145.1 of Pyrausta purpuralis. NCBI lineage: Eukaryota > Metazoa > Arthropoda > Insecta > Lepidoptera > Crambidae > Pyrausta > Pyrausta purpuralis. Next base: position 416,903 of record OZ001642.1, on the reverse strand, counting down.
GTCGGATGGATGATAATGGTACGTGCAACACGAAAATAAATACGTAGTAGGTAGTATAAGGGTAATGTCAATAAACAGTTGTTATTCAGAAGTCAATAATTCAGCGGCAGATAATCTCATCAGAGATTACGAGTCCAAATTGGATTTGTATCATTCTACGTAATCCTGAACTGAATAAGATCCGAATAAAAATAGTCGGCATTGTTTGGGGCTGTGATAAATCGTGCGGCGGGATCGTATACGCGGTATTATCTGCCGATTGTACTTTAATTGGCCGGTAGGGCGCCGAGGCTTCCCTGCGAGGAGACTCGGGCGTGACGCAAGCGAGGGCAGGCGCGAGGACGCAATAACGCTGCCAATATGCTCCTTCCGCCTCGCCGCTGACTTTTATCGCTTGTTTTTTCCTTTATGGGACGACAGATTAAAGGATTTCTGGGTAGACGCGTGTAACCACGCTCCGGTCGGACGCCAACCGCGAACATTACAACGCTTTGTGTACAAACAAGGGTGAACCCAAACGGGCTATTTAAATTTCTCATGCCGCAAAAAAAACAAAGCTTTGTTCGTATCAAAATTATTATTATTGCGGTACAGTGCTAAAACTGTTTTGTGACTTATGCGAGTCATTGATACAAAGAAACAGCAAAGGCATCTCAAATTTTAAAATCTTGCTCGATCACAAAATACGAGTTTCATTGGGTCGCTTCAAAAGAAGTATGATGGTCCGACGTTAGCTGAAATGAGATGGATTAGAGAAGATTACTTTGACGAGGACACAAAATTAAATAGGGTTTGTCTGGTGTCGCCCGTTATCATGCAATCTGAGCTTTGTCTGGACACCGCGCGGCAAAAAGTCTCCCAGCTTTTCACGAGCTCGGTTTATTTATATAGATAGTACAATGTATTTTCGCCATTTGCTCGTCGTCGCTTCGCGTATAATTATATCTCATAAACATCCGGACTACATCGTGACTCAGTGGGGAGTAAACAATAAGTTGATAGCTGACCGACGTGAGTGGGAGGTTCCGTACATCAGGAGGGTCCCGCGGGCATACGGGCTCACTTGGCCGTTTCGTCTTTATTTTAGCCGTTTGTATTAATTCGGGTAGGTTCCCTAGGGTCGGATTTCGTGAAGCGTAAAACTAAAATTAGTATGGCTGTTACATTACCGAATGCTTATTTCAATAAGAAAAAGTTAACGAGTTCTCTCCAAGCTTATTGAGCAATGATTTTTTCGTTCGGCCATCTGAAGTTAATATACGTTTCTTGTTAGCCGTTCGAATAGAGGCAATCAGAGCGCAACTTTTTGTCGACTACTTGATAGATCTAAATTGTGTTGATTGATACAAACATACATCTAAATTGAATGAAAATGTACATAAGTAATTTTAATACTGTAAAAATTTTACGCTTACTGATGATAACACACATATTGCCAAGTTCTTGTTGACGTCAAACGATGAAAGCTAAAAATCGAAAAGTGAATGTATAAAAATGTTGCATTAGCTGCCAATTAAGAACAATTCATTTTTCTGACTCTGAGATTATTACCTGTTTTTTCTTTAAAATGTTTCGTTGAAAGTCTTTTAACATTAATCAAATCGGAGCACGGTATTCCGGGCATTATTTATCCGCTTCGCTCGGCGCCCATTTAATTTTGGATGTGTGTCAATCTGTTGTGTATCTTTTGCTCGCGCGCAGTCGGACGCGGCAGTCCCGCGTCGCGTCGGTGACAGATGCCGGTGATGACATTGAAATAACTGTTACATCAATTCGCACGACTTGATCATACTCGTTCTTTAGCGCAATCTCCCTCATTTGTGCGTTCAAAACATGCCACTGACTCTACACGTTAACTTTTTGATCCCACGAACATATGAACTATCTATACGAGCTAGACGATCGACACGTTAATATTTAACGCGAGTCTAATTAACAGTTCTTACTAGCGCATTTATTGTAATAATAACGTACCTATCGCGTCAAACTTAAAGTTCACTTTAGATGGTTTCGACGTTTTCAACTACAGCAAACGACGAATTGACGCAGAGATGCTTTTTTGTAATTAACAGTTTCCTACTTGCAGCCTGTGGATTAAAGTTAACTGTAAATATTTTCAACGTTAGAAAACGTCGACATCTAGTTGAACGTTGATACGAACCTGTAGACTACTCGTTTATCAGTCTATGAATTCGACTAGTCGATCAGAGAACGATAGACCGTCTAAGCGTTGATGTCACGTCGACGGTTGATTTAACTAGTCCGTCTTCTGAACGCCCATGTCTACTCTACACCACCATCACCACTTACGGTACTTAATCGGTCCATAGGAAAGGTACTATCATTCTATACTTTATACTAATACTAGCGGTCCCCCACGAATTCGTTCGCGCATTTTGAGTTTGCTCCCTCCCCTCCCGTTGCAGCGTGATATTTTATAGCCTAAAGTTTGCCTTGATAAATGAGCTATCTAACACAAAAATAAATTTTCAAATAGCTTCAGTAGTTCCTGAGATGAGCGCTTTGAAACAAAGAAACAAACTTTTCAGCTTTATAATCAATACTCATGTATTGATTATGAAGTTAAAGAGTTTCTTTCTTTGCTTAAACGCGCTAAATTCAGGAACTACTGGACTGATTTGAAAAAAATAATTTTGTGGTAGATAGCTTATTTATTTCCATAAATAAGCTATCTAACATATAAAACAACACGCTGCGATGAAAGGGGAAGGAGCAAACTCAAACACGTGGACTCAGTCGTATGGATCATTAGTCAACAATATTTCCAAACATGGTATAATAAACCATTGGATACATCGCATCTCATCACAGTTTTGTATATGAGCCCTTAATTTGATCCTCAAGCGGTCGATTGGGCAAATGACCGCCAATCACGACGGGTTGTCGACGAGATGATTGTCCACATCGACGACCAGACGGTCGTGATCTCGTTCTGTGACACGATGTCCTTAGAAATAATAATAAAACTCTTCAACCGATCTTAAGAACGGCCGATCAGCGAAGTATGTAGGAGATAGTACTAACAGAGAGCTTAGTTCAGGACTTCATTCCGGGACTTATTACGTTTATTCTTAATACTCACTGTGTGAATAAGCGCGATGGCTCCAACTGAAAACCTGGAAAGTGAAATGTATATATTACAGTCACATTGTCATTTTATTCGTATTTAAATTAGGCGTGGAATAACCATGCCCATATTAAAAATGAAACAATGCGGGTGCCATATTTGGTATCGTAGTTATTTTAGTGAGTGCTGTATCCAAGTAGTTGACACAAATTTATATTTTTATTTATTTTTAACACATTTTCACTCATGCGATAGTTTATTACTTAATAGCTAACTTTCGTTTTGTACATGTAGGTTAACATGGCAAAGGTGACGAAAGAAAATACGGTAAATAGATTTATTTCATTATTCAAAACATAAATTAATAAATAAATATTCTATTTACTGTACAAGTTAGAACACAAGAAACAATAACTGTGGCAAACCGAACTCTTTTCTGTTTTTATACTCGTTTTTTATGTATCAGTTTCCTTTTCTTTTTTGACTTTTTTACTATTTACGCAGTTGTTTCTTTTACTTCATACGAATTACATCAATTTCTCATAAATATTACCGAAAGTTTATATTTATCCTCTAAAATTCCCCACATCGCGTACATTTTGGTCCTTCCCCACGTAACTCTTGAACCAGTTTTTAAATTTCGTTCAAATTCCAAATTTTCACTAAATTTTCTTTATTTATTATGCCCATCACGAGGAGCCAGGCAAAAGCGGCTCCGATGGCGCAGATTTCAACTTCTGATCCCGGGGCATGCCCTGCGGTCACAAACGAGGGGGATCATGAGGATCGCGGTAGTGAAGTTGTGAGTGCAATAAGTGAACGTGCGAACTCAACTATTTCAACCGCGACGGTGCTTGCTCAGAAGTTGGCTGCGGAAGCCGAATTCCGTCGTCGCCAGCTCGAGCGGGCACGACAGCAGGCGGAACGTGAGCGCGAACTTGCCGCCTTAGAGGCACAGGCAGACGAAGATGAACTGCGCGCCAAGTTAGCCATGATCGAGGCTACATCTGGTGGCTCGCATGGCTCGCAACGCTGCTCTCGTATTTCGCGCCGCAGCTCTTGTTCATCACAACGGATTGAGACTTGGGTAAAAGATGTAACTCAAAGATCAAAGGTAAATGATTTTGTTTCTATAAATGATGCACTGCCAATGCAGTCACGGGTTGTACAACCGACTGTAACACAGGCTGTTGCACAAACATCGACTTTTAAGTTTAAATTTCCATTAGCCGAGCATACGAACGCTCACGAGGGTAACCCTTAGCGGCTATCACACGCAAATTCGGTAGTCGCACCATCAGTAACCCGAGCCATGCCGACTGATATACCATATAATACATTTGAGGTCTCACAACACAATGCGTCGTCTCCCGCTTTTGCTGATATGGTCAAGGCCATAACGGAATCAGCTTCAGCTACAAGGGCTCTTGTTGTAAGCCAAACGCAACACAAAAAGCCGCATCACATAGACTTGCCGCAATTCTCCGGCGATGCGTCACATTGGCTACAATTTAAGAGGGCTTATGACAGTACTAAAGATTTTTATTCTCCGCTAAAGAACGTCGTTCGTCTACAACACGCACTGCAAGGGGCAGCACGCGAGGCGGTCGCGTCGCTGTTACTTTCGGCGGAGGCGCCCGAGGATGTTTTGCAGCTCCTCGAGCACAGCTTCGCACATTACATTCTCCAGAGCTATTTTATTGCATTCTGAACAAACTTAATTATACAATGCGAATGAGATGGACTGATTTTGCATTCGACAACCAAGCCAACAAAAGTAAGTTAGAGTTACTGAGTGATTTCTTAGTACGAGAGCTCGACCGTCATATTAAGTTTGGTTTGTCACCTGAATCCATCCAATCAGCCTCTACACTTAAATCTTCTACTAACAAATCTAGTGGACGCTCTGAAATATCAGAACACGCAGTAGGCGACTCGAAACCTAAAAATAAATGTACTCATTGCGACAAAATTCATAACATCAAAGATTGTACTGGTTTCAAGTCTCTGTCTACTGAGGATAGATGGTGTTGGTTGCGTAGTAATAAGATTTGCTACAGGTGCCTTAAGGGCAACGTTCACACATGGAATAGTTGTAAAGCAGCAGCATGCGGCGTTGACGGCTGCACTCGGCGGCATCACGCACTTCTGCACGGCTCGGCTGCACCACCAGCACTTTCATCAACGTCACGACCACAGAATGAAGAAGTTGTAGGTTTGTCAACTTCACGTACTACAGCTCGTTCATGTACCACTTTGCTGAAAGTTGTACCCGTAACCGTCACCGGCCCTGCTGGTTCTTACGATACGTATGCACTCTTAGATGATGGCAGCACCGCCACACTTATAGATTCCATGGTAGCCAACAAGATCGGGGCTACGGGACCATCTGATACAATTAAGATTAACGCAATAGGTGGAATGAACAAAAACACAAATATTTCTTACGTCAGGTCAGAGTGGAAGAAAGCTTCCCGCTTCGCAGATCATTTTTGGGCACGTTGGGTGCGAGAAGTTTTACCAATGATGCATGCCAGATCACCATCCCCTAAAAAACCCAGCAACGTAAGCGTTGGCGACGTAGTTGTTATAGTAGATGAACACCTACCACGAGGGGTATGGCCGAAGGGACGAATAACCCAGGTCCACCCGGGACGAGATGGTGTTATCCGAGTCGTCGACGTTGCGACAAAGGGGGGAATTTTACGTAGGCCGGTTAAGAAAATAGCTGTTATTGTCTAGCTACTGTTAAAGATAGGCATTTCGGTTTACCACATGCCTACAAACTACGTATTCTCATACGAGAGGGGAGAATGTGGCAAACCGAACTCTTTTCTGGTTTTATACTCTTTTTTTTATGTATCAGTTTCCTTTTCTTTTTTGACGTTTTTACTATTTACGCAGTTGTTTCTTTTACTTCATACGAATTACATCAATTTCTCATAAATATTACCGAAAGTTTATATTTATCCTCTAAAATTCCCCACATCGCGTACATTAACATTACGGGCAAATTATTTATGCAATATTGGCAGTCTTGTCACTGGAAGCAATCTCTTCCAGACAACCATTGGGCAGGGGAAACAATGTTTATTAGTGAGGTAGAAAGCGGTATACAATAAACATACTAGGTAATAATTTAAAACTTTACTTTATTGCTCAATCTCCGATACTTGAACGAATTTTATCAACGTTTCAACTTATCGTCAATTTGACAAGAAAAGTTTAAGCGGCGGCGTCGTCCAGCCACGATACATTTTCATGTGAATTTCATTACTTCGATAGAGAAGAAAGTTTGGGATAAGCTTTGTCTTCTGGCAATTGATTTACATAAGGTCACCTCGTTTTAAGTAAAAAAAATAACAGCGCTCTTACTACACCTTAACATAAAACCCAGTATTAAAAACCGGCCAAGTGCGAGTCGAACTCACGCACTGAGGGTTCCGTACCAACTTGAATTATTATGACGGACAAAGTTAATTCAATTTGTTTATTTCAGAAAGCCAGATTCCATATTGTTGTTAGTAAAAGTAAATAAAAACAGAGACAAATAAACTAATAAATAATGGTTAATAGAAAAAACACGAACTTAAACTAAACTCGAACTTAAACTTGCAGATGTTGAAAATATATCTCAAAAACTACCGGTTCGATCTTTTGCTTGCTTAGGGTAGTTTCAACGTTGTAATGCCAATTGTTTCAGAATAAAGTGACTGTGATATACAGATGGACAGCTACACAGACATATAGACTTGACGAAACTATAAGGGTTCTTAAAAGCGGCACTACACATATTACACCTTATATTCATTTACCATTTTGGTAGTAGATTTTGTTATGTAATAATAAAATAAAGTAATAGTTAACAAGGTATAGATACTCAAATGTGGCATGCTTTAATTGAAACTAAGAGCCATAAAACGTGCAGATTCCAGTCTAGTGCTTTTCTAGTTTTGCACAAACATACTAGTATTATGCTTCAAACAAAGCTATAACTGAATAAAAACAATGTTGAATTTAATTTCTAAAACAGACTTGAAAATTCACAACAGCTGTAAATCGCGTAATTGTATTCAATTTGCTAGAACATCCCGCGCCCAAGATGGGAACAAAATTGCAGTGGAGTGCGCGCGAAACAATAGGTATTTATTAACCGTGGTCAAAGAGACATAATTTGCATGGCGTGGCCAGGCAATGCCATGGATGACACTTAATTTAAAAAAAATAGGGAACACCTTCTCTTATTTTTAATGTGTTTGTTGTTAGTGTAGAAGAGGGGGAAATGGCGAATTAGTCTCTCGATATTAGCCACTGCAGTTAAAAGAATAAGAAAAAAAATTGAACATACCTCAATGCTTGTCCTCAAACATTAAGGCAAAAAGTAATTAATATCGACTCTTGTTAGGAACTTTTTAAAATTATTATTTAGCATGAAAATACCACCACCATATTACTCAAATAACCTACCTCCTACTGCAGCGCATGTGAATCAATCCGTAAAACTTATCTGAGATAATTACTAAAGATTCATTCACAGCTTTTACGTTTATTGTAAACTACCTTTAAAAACTAAATAAAACGTAAACATTTTCCACTACTATACGTGTTATGTTAGTCGATATATTTTTTATCCTCATTAATTTTTTCGTCAATGTGATACAAGATTGATGACTTTTATAAATAATACGATTTATCATAATACTAGCGGTCCCCCCGACTTCGTCCGCACGTTTTTAGTTTGCTCCCTCCCCTCCCGTCGCAGTGTGATGTTTTATATCGTAAAGCCTTTCTCTTTCACCACAAAAATATTTTTTCAAATCGGTCCAGCAGTTCCTGAGATAAGCGCGTTCAAACAAACAAACTCTTCAGCACTTGTGTGTATAATACACCTCTAAAAATAATGCATTATTTTTTTACAAATTTATTAACATAAAAAAGGTTGTAGTAAGTCAACCATAAAAGATAGACATATGCTGTCGCGGACTTTATTAAAGAACTCTTAATGTTAAAACAATCCTGTCATACATGATTTTTGTATAACTTAAGCGGTTTCCGCAGCGTACGCAGCGGAAGCTCTCAAAAGGAATATCTTTCTCCCGTTTTCACAACATTTTTCATTGCTGCTGTGGTCTTATGAGTCGTATCTTTATGTTATATAGCCTTAAGCCTTCCTCGATAAATGGACTATTCAACGTAAAAAAGATTTTTCAAATCGGGCCAGTAGTTTCTGACATTAGCGCGTTCAAACAAACAAACAAACAAACAAACAAACTCTTCAGCTTTATAATATTAGTATAGATAGGGTGGCCAAAACAGTGACGTTCAATTTTTTTTTGAATGCTTCACATCCAGGGCTATCCAAATATACCATATTTATGATAGCCAAATTTTTTGAAGTTTTTGAGAATATTTTTCATTTTTTTTTAAACTTTTGTTAATCTTAGTTTTAGCTGCCTCATAATTTTATCTACGTAGTAATTTCAAAGGACCATATTCCAATAAAAAAAAAACGAAATAACACCACAAAAAGTAGAGGAATTATTCTTCTACTACTCTGTATGAAAATTCTAAAAGTTAGCTAATAATATCATTATCTCGTAAATTACGAAAATTCGGCAAACATTTATAGGTTATATAGGTATTTGGATAGTCCTGGATGTAAGAATTAAAAAAAAACTGTGAATGCACTCCAGGAGTGCCGGCAGAAGTGAAAACTTGTATATCAACGTTGTGCATTTTTGATTTTTTGGAATAGATTTTTATATAATACAATATTTATTTATTGCGCTATCGTACACAGACATTACAATTTATATTATATTAAATTACATTAAAAAGTTTATCTCTCAGAAAAATCAACTTACATCCATAATTTCGCCAACCGTCTTACGGTTTTTAGATCAGGTCACGTGTCCTGACGCGAGTTTCACATTTTTCCCCCATCCCACAAAAGTGCTCAACGCCGCTAAAGAAGTTTTCACTTCAAAAAAATTTTTGGACGTCACTGTTTTGGCCAACCTGTATAAGTACACTCTATCCATCAACGCGATATAAAACAAGGAAATCGTTTGGTTTCTTATCTCGGTTCCGTTCCCACATCAAGCACCATCGACCACTGAATGAGCAAAAACTGTGAAAGCACTCCGGGAGTGCCGGCAGAAGTGAAAACTTGAATATCAACGTTGTGCATTTTTGATTTTTTGGAATAGTTATTATCAATATAAAAGTACTATCATTTTTGTGATAGAATACAATAATAATAATAATACAATAATAATAATAATAATATATTTTTATAGAATACAATATTTATTTATTGCGCTATCGTACACAAACATTACAATTTATATTATATTAAATTACATTAAAAAGTTTATCTCTCAGAAAAATCAACTTACATCCATAATTTCGCCAACCGTCTTACGGTTTTTCGATCAGGTCACGTGTCCTGACGCGAGTTTCACATTTTTCCCCCATCCCACAAAAGTGCTCAACGCCGCTAAAGAAGTTTTCACTTCAAAAACATGTGTAAAAACTGAGCGGCATCCCTGCACAGGGTAAGTGATAGGCTGCCGGATCCGGATGTGGCCTTGCGAAACTTCACGCCATGAACCGGGCTCCGGGGCTCCGACCGGCGCTTTGCATCCGGCTCCGCGTTTACGTCATACAAAATATGGTGAGAGGGGGAGATCATAAACAAAGTGTCATTTTCGAGATGTGGAATAAGATTTGAGAACAAACGTTTGACTAATCTAACAAGTCATTACATGCCCTAGTCCTAGCTGTGCTTTTTCTGTAGCCTCCAGTTATACGAGAATGAATAAATTGTAAACCAAAATGAAACCAGTATGTATCTACTACACAGAACAGCAGCTTTTCCTGTAACACGACATTCGTCTCCCTCGTAACAAATGCAATATTTCAAACATGAATACTGTACAACTTGTTACCAAATACACTATGTTTGTCGCGCATAGTGCTGCCTTGTGCCCAACTATAATCTTATCAAAGCTAAGCCGCCCGGAGCGCCAGACGGGCTCGCTCGGTCAGCACGACGTGCCCACCGAAGCACAGAATCAGGTTCTAATCGGATTGCTGTAAGCTTGCACCGGCCGCGGCCAAACTGAAAATCATCGACATGCTAATTTCTTTGCAAATTTGAATTTTCCTGCTAAATTCTTGTTCGTCACTGTTTCTCGATCGTTTCTGCTTCAATGCTTAACTGGTAGAGAATGTTTAAGCATTAAGTCCGTTATTTGTATTTTATCTTTGTAAGTGCAATCATAAAAAAGAAAGTCGTGTTTGTTACACTATTTATAACACAAGAACAGCTGAACCGATTATGCTCTAAATTGGTGAAAAGGTGGCTTAGAACAAGGAAAAGGATATACATTCCTTTTCCTACTACGGTGTTGTTTTGGTCAGCAACGAGCGATTCAGGGGTGGCTGTACAAATGATACCGATGCCAAAAAAAAAATATTTTTTTAAATGGAAAAAAACCCACTATTTTTTTTTAATCCGGTACAGCGATCGAGTCAAAACCACCAACACCAGGTAGCCTCTTCGTAGCTTACTAGCTACGGCGTAGTATTTCGTAGATAAGCGCTAGCTACGCGCTAGGGTGCGAGTTTTCCCATTCGTTTTGTATTTTTTTTTAATGTTGTGAAGAGGTTTTCTTGTATGAAACATGCTCAGAACTTAAAGAAATCATTTTTTATTAAATCAACATAACACATATTATCATCCCTGAGTTGGATGTCACTGACCACAATCAAAACAACACCCTGTAGAATACTTTTTATCGCATTCATCGGGGGCGGGGCTGAGCGGGATGGGGCCGGAACCAAACAATGCTCGCTGGGACCGCTTTACTGTTAAAATTACGGGCCTCGGCGGGTCGGGGCTGGGGGCGAAACAAAGTTCGCTGGATCGGCTAGTAAAATATAAAGTAAATAATTAATAAAATCTGATGAAACTTCATTTGAAAAGAGACTTTCGTTTAAACATTAAATGTAAAGCCAGGTAGGATTTATTTAGGAATAAACCCCCGCTACCATGCCCTATTGTGTTCCTAATGACTATGTTGCTAAGGCACTCCCGCGCTCGTATTTCTTTTCCTCTGAATTTGAAACGTCACTCTCTTTGATGAGTTTGGCTCCTATTGCGAAACCTTTCACCTTGTCCTCATGCTTCTTACGAGATGACATAAAAATGATCCAAAAATACACTTTTCTTGCCATACTTCAATTATCAGTCTACAACTAGACACGCTGTTTAGAACAAACTTTGTTCTACAGTAAGTTAAGGCCAAATCGAGCATCTGTGTTTAGTCTGTTTCCATAAACTACCATGTCAAAACGTCCCTTGCGTCAAAAAATTAATAAAATAAATTACTTAAATATGTGTTATAGCGCCCGTATTTTAACCTAATTTGAAAGTAATGTTTTTGTTTGGTTGTATGTAGTAAATTAAAGTGATTCAAAGATTTGTTGACGGCGTAAAAGTATTGATTTTCGTTTTCTCACAATTTTCATAGAAACCCAAAGATCAACCAAAAACAGACATGCCGAAACTCTTATAGGTAGAATATGAATAATCAGTGTGTACCCTTTAGAATTATAGGGCCAAGTTATATCTTTGAAGTATGAGTTTTATTTCAATTGACTTTATCATTAAAGTCCCATTTTCTTAGCAAGTCCAAAATTGTAAACAATATTTTTAAACTTAATAATCAGTGAAAAGTTATAGTAAATTAATTTATTTTTCTAACAGAAAATATATCAGTGTTAAATGATTAATGCCCATGTAAAATTTGAGTTTTTTGTTTCTTATTTTTAAATGAATATTTTTTTAATAAGGTATGTCAAGCAAGATTGCTTACAAAATTCGACAAGAAAATAAAAACAGACTTGAAATAAATATCTGTCTGTACAGGAGTAGTATTGTAAGATAATCGGTACAAATTATGTTGTTATAATATTGGTAGGCATATTATTACCCTTTTTGTGGAAACATCATATAAACATTATCATTTAAAATAATAGACATATGTAATAATACTAGTACATATATCGAATCATAGGCAGAAAACTGTGTCATATCTGTTCGATTGCTCTTTGCTACTTTTGACAGCTCAGTGTTGTTGTTGTAATGGCCATTGTCATGTTTGGAAGAAATGGTGAAAAATTATCGATGTAATATCTATGTGTAATTTGTTAATTTTTAAGTGATTTGTTCTCTATTGCTTGAAAACTTTTTAAATATCACGATGTTAAAATGTATGTGCTATAGTAGCTTAAAATTGATTGTCCACGAAGAAACACGACAATAATCTGTATCAAACAGGAGGAATCTAAAATATTAAATAGCAACACTTCGTACTTCCGTCATTTTAAAAATGTGACGCATAATTTGTTCTGAACAGCGTGTCTACGAGGGTCAAACTGAAAGATCTTAGAAAATCAAAAACTGATTACATTAGCCAGTTATTAGTTTTATTATATCTTTTCAAAATATTGTCCATTGACGTCAATACACCGCTGCATGCGATGGAACCACTGGGAAAAGCACTTTGCCCACTCGTCCTTAGGGGTCTCTTCAATGGCATCGCGATACGCAGCCACCGCTTCTTCAGCATTCATAAACCGCTTTCCTTTAAGTTTTTCTTTAATTTTTGGAAATAATTAAAAATCACAAGGCGCGAGGTCGGGGCTATACGGCGGGTGACCCAGTAATTCAACGTTTGATGTCGCCAAATAGTCGATCGTTCGCTTGGCGGTGTGCGACGAGGCGTTGTCGTGGTGAAGGAGGATCCTACTGCGAGGTCGTTTCTCTCGAACTTTTTCCAAGATAAGTGGCAAACAGTTGGTAGTGTACCATTCTGCAGAAACTGTTTTTTGATCCTCTAACACAATTGTTGCGAAATGACCTATCCTTCCAAAGAACGAGGCTACCATTTTTTTTCCCGCACTTCGATCTCTCTTCACTTTAGTTGGCAACTCCTCGAAAGGAAACACCCACTGAGCAGATTGTCTTTTGGTTTCAGGATCATAACAGTAAATCCAGCTTTCGTCACCTGTTAGTATGTCGAACACAGCATTTGAGTCACCTCCGTTAAATCTTTCAATCATTTTACGGCACCAATCCACACGATGGAGTTTTTGAGCCTTAGTCAAATTATGAGGTATCCACCGGGCGCAAAGCTTCCTGACCGCTAAATGTTCGTGGAGGATTTTGTGCACTTGACTCATACCGATGCCTAAGCTTGTCCAAATCTGCTGATAGGTCACTCTTTTGTCAGTCTCTATCATACGCCGCACAACACAGATGTTATTTTCAGTCGTCGCCGTAGAAGGCCGTCCCTCACGTACATCATCAGTGAGATTAGTGCGACCACGTTTAAACTCATTAAACCAGTTGTAAACAGTCGCACGAGATGGGGCTTCATCGTGAAAGGCCAATCGTAGTCTATCATAACTTTCTTGTTGACTTAAATGACATCGAAAGTCATAAAAAATCATTGCACGAAAATTTTCTCGTGTTAAATTCATGTTGACGTGACACAGACAATTTTCAATTTGCCGCCAAATCGTAACACAAATGACAAATGAATGAAATATATACTCAGTAATATTGGCAAAGAGTTCTATTTTCAAATTTTAGAATATTTTTTTTATTATATTGTTTATAAGTGGCCAGTTCTAAGAACTTTCAGTTTGACCCTCGTAGTAGAATATATTTAAGTCTATGGTCTACAATTATTGTTTCTATAGATTATTTTTATATGTATGTTATTGCATATAATGGTTTTCACTCCACCTATAGCCATTTTTCTGTATGAGCTAAAGTTTTGACTGGCAGTGTCGCTTTTTGTAAAAAAATACCTTTGTGCAATTAAGTCTTTCAATGATACGAATAAAAAATAAAAGTAATACTGAAAAAAAATACATCTTTTTTTAAAATTGTAGCCATACATTCTAGCAAAAAAAAAACTTACGTTCTAGCCTGAAATAATCAGTAACTAATTTTATAATGTTACATACTTGAGCTTCGGGGAGTATAATGAAATAGTTCAAATAGTCTACAGTCGAGGACTGCGATTGTCACGCACATTGCTGAGTTTGCCTGGAACTCAAGCTTTGAGGACAGAGAAAATAATACAGAGTAGCTTGCCCTATAACATTTGAAGACATTTTGTGTGTTCTCACAAGAGAAAATATATGAGACTCTATTATGAGAATTGAATTGAAAAAGAGCGCAGGGCCGAATTGAGACGTACCTACTGCGGGAAATACTATTTGTTTTATTGAGTAAAAAAATAGGACACGTGCAAATAAAATTCTTCCCTTGGAGTTTCGCGGTGTGTAATGCAATATTTGACGACGGTGTTGGTGTATTGGTAAGACCTCCTGACTACGAGTATTACGCCGCCGTCGCGGGTTTGAATCCCGCAAGGGGTAAATGTTTTGTGTGATGAGCACGAACATTTGTTCCTAAGTCATGGATGTTTATTATGTATTTAATTATTTATGGGAGACGCACCCATCATAATCGTTGTCTGGTATTGTACGGAAGGAAAATTCCTTACTTCGCAACCACAACAATTGGTGCGTTTTCTGGCGCATGTTATTTTTTATTTATATTTAATATTATTTAACCATATATTATTACACTAAGACACAAAAATAAATAATACATTTCAATTATAAATAAGTATGTTTCTCCCAAAAAATCTTTTATTTATAAGTACTGACTACAACGTGCAAGTGAAAATGATTGTAAAAAAGTGATGGGAAGCACATTATTTTATCCAAATCGTATTTTTCTGACGCGGAACCCATATCATCTTGAGGAAATTGTCTCAAGGTGAATGAAAAATATCCCCTAAGAAAACCGTCATGGGCGTCGTATATCAAATGGGACCGTCATATGTTTGCCGAGATTGGCCCGGCGCGGGAAGGAAAGAAGGGATATCTTCATTACCCTCTAATTGTTCCCAGTGACACCACACTTTGCAAACGCCTCATGTCACAAGCTATTTGCTTATGTTACAAGAATCTTTCCTTTTTTTGCATTTCATTATGAATGAGTTGTTTTGACTTCGGTTAATAGTTTCAGGCCTAAAACCTTTAGACTAATGTTCAGGGAAAGTCGTTGAAAGTGGGTTATGTAAGGTCTGAATTAGGTTTCAATTTAGTCCTTCAAGATGTAAAATCACAACTTCTACATACATTTTTCTTCAATAACATCTAAAAATTCGATGCAGTATTATCATTGTTTTTTTTTTGGGCAGTAGTTTTAATGACACACATGCATGGTCTCCTTTATTAATTCTTAATTTAAGTCAGCAATCTTCAAGCTGCTTAAATTGACAAACGGCTAAGTACATTCCTTAAAATGAGACGGAACCCAAGCGGCCCTTGATGACACAGAATGTGTGTTCTCATTTATTATTTCACAATTTAGTCTAAAAAAGTTGTTAAAACCGATCCCACGTGTTGTCGTGTCGGCGACTGCTCGGCGTCGTCACCGTCCGTCCGTCCGTGAGTGACAGCGACGTCGACAACGTCACTCGCCACGCAAATAAACCACGTCCATGCAAGAATTTACGGGCAGAGATTTTCTCGTAAACTAATATGCATAGTGCAGGATAGTTTTACAAAACCGACTTAAAAAAACTGACTCACAGCTTTTAGCTTAAAATGACGCATTTATCTTCAATTTAGAAGAAGCAAATTGTTTTGGAGTCTGCGCATGATTCACGTATATATCAAGAATATAATATAATAGAATAGCATTGTTATTTATGTGACACACGCACATATAAATAAATTACATTACTATAAATCAAGCAAATTTATAGAAAACAAAAACAAAGACCCCAAGTGTGCCAAAAAGGTCCCTCTAAGGCTCAGTACATGTCGTGATGTTAAGCATGCCACGACACTGATTTTCAGCGGGAACCCCTGCTAGGCACTGGGTGTAAACACACACTTAAAGGGAAAAAAACCGATTAGATTATTTTCCATTTGTAAAAGAAATAAAAAGATAACCACATCAACAATCAACATTCTACGCATAGGAGTTAGTTTTTTTAAGGCAGTTAAATATTTTAGACACCTCTGCATATACCCACATACCTACACAGATAACGCAAGGCTGACAAGGCGTTGACACTTGTGGATAAGCAGGTGTTCTTCAGCCGGCCTCCAGGTGAGCCGTGGTCGTATTTAGCCGCGAGTCCGGACCGCAAATAGCCGACGACAGCTGCGAGGCCGCTGCGCCCGCGCAGTGTCACCGCGCGACGTCACAAGGCCGGGAATTTTTACTTGTAAACAATTTTATGTGTGCCATAAATTACACGAGATGGAGATAGCACAACATCTTCCGTTTTAAGACACAGAATGTTAAAGACAACTCAATTCCAGCTGCTCGTGATAGAATGTGATCAAATCTGATGATATTGCAAGAGTAAGTCTTCACAGTACTACAATCTTAGTTTTGTGATGATGTGGTTAACCAAATGTAAGAATGGCTTTCGCGACTGCGGACTGTCAATAAACAAGAAATGTCAAAGGAAAAAAAACAAGAAATATGAAAGGTCAGTTTTGTCAAACTCTCAAATAGCACTCGTAATCCATGGAATTGGTACATTTTGAGTTGCATCAAATGGGGCAGTTCTGATTTTTTTATATGTTGTATATAATGAGGTGGTAATGACAAATATTATTTTTCCACCTCGAAAGCCTTCCGGAACATTGTAAAATTCATGAAAAGCCATTAAATTTTTGATCATTTTTCAGTTTTTGCCATTTTTTAGAAGTGAAGTCAAAAAATTTCGTAGAAGTCAATATGAATTCTTTTAAAGTAGACTAAATTTGCAACAAAATGAGAATATTTGGGTCTCGATAAACTGAATAGTTTCAAAGATACAGCTGTTCAAATGTTTGCAAAATTTCAGAAAATTTTTTTTTTTGAGTTTTTACTCGTTCTCGTCAATGTGGTCAATTATTGATATATTTCACGGCATAAATTCATAAACGTTTTTAAAGAAGTCATTTTTTTAACAAAACGAGACCAATTTGATGTATGAAGATCTAATAGTTCCCTAGCTACAGCTGTTCAAAGTTGCTGAGGTGAGTGAACAAAATGAAATACGACTTATGAAATAAGCATTATGATTTTAAAAAGAAATAATTACAGCATAAAAATTTAAAGACTGTGTTTTACATATTATGTTTGCATGTGGCGGTTGAAGTTGAGGTCGTCACAGGAGTTGTATTATTAGTTATTCTTGTATATCTTTGATGGACCAGGCTGAACCTCTAAATCGACGGTACACCTTTTGGGAGCTTGCTTCGGTAGCATTTCATCAACGACCAGCTCAGGCAGGTCGAAATCGTCATCTGATGATGGGTCATCGATGGTAGGTTCATCAATGTCATCACACATCAAACTCTAAATTGTATTAAATAAATATCCTTTGGACATTCCCACACATCGCCATCTAGCCCCAAAATAAGCTACTCAAAGCTTGTGTTATGGGTGCCAGACAACGGATATAACTTAAATACTTTTTTTTTGTGTAAATACATACATGATATACATAGAAAACACCCAGACCAATACAAACAGACATGTTCATGCACACAAAATGTTTGTATTGTGCGGGGATCGAACCCGCACCCGCTGCGTAGTAGGCGATTTCTCAACCACTACACCAGACGGGTCGTTAAAATTATTATTTAAGAAATTTTGCAAACATTTGAACAGCTGTATCTTTGAAACTATTCAGCTTAACGAGACCCAACTATTCCCACTATCTTGCAAATTTAGTATACTTTAAAAGAATTTATAGTGACTTCAACCTAAAACAGGTCCTTAGTGGTAAAAAATGGCAAAAACTGAAAAATGATCAAAAATTTAATGGCTTTTCATGAATTTCACAATGTTCCGGAAGGCTTTCGAGGTGGAAAAATAATATTTGTCATTACCACCTCATTATATACAACATATAAAAAAATCAGAACTGCCCGATTTGATGCAAGCGAAGACCCCTTTTATGGTACGATTTCCATGGATTATCGGTAAACACTGAGATAAAATATTGTTTTGTTTAAAGATATATTGGTGGATAACTTATAAATATCTTTATAAAATCTGAATGGTACATAGCTTGATGCAGCAAATAGATAAACTATTGAACATAACACGAAATATTGCACTGTGACCGCAGGTTCAGATATTTTTAGACGACTCAATTAGAGGAGAAGTGATGACATATTTAGTTCCTTGTAATTAGTTTCACATAGAAACCCTTTTCAAACCATTCAAGTGTAAGCTATGAATAATCAATTGGATGTACCATGTCAGCCGGCATGTAAATAATTCAGCGCTTTCTCTAGACTTGACGCTGAGTGAGTTTGTTTGGAACTTAGGTGCTGTAAAACTTCATTTTAGTGTGAGTTTGTGGCCATTGTGTCCAGTTCTAAGGACACATATCGTGTTGCGTTGAAGTCAGGCTATATTCTAGCCGTCAAAATCGTGATTCCAGAAAAGAAAGAGGATAATCTTTATATATAAATAGATCTAACTTTCATGTCATCTAGTAAAATTTAAATAATATTTTTTATGTATTCAATTGACGACCCGTCTGGTGTAGTGGTCGAGAAATCGCCTACTACGCAGCGGGTGCGGGTTCGATCCCCGCACAATACAAACATTTGTGTGCATGAACATGTCTGTTTGTATTGGTCTGGGTGTTTTCTATGTATATCATGTATGTATTTACGAAAAAAAAAAAGTATTTAAGTATTATATCCGTTGTCTGGCACCCATAACACAAGCTTTGAGTAGCTTACTTTGGGGCTAGATGGCGATGTGTGGGAATGTCCAAAGGAATTACTCGTAAAATCAGAAATTATGTGGGAGGATGTTCAAAAATTAACTTTAAAAAAATTTAAAACCCAAAATAAACTTTAAAATGAATCCTTTAATTAAAGGCCAAGAGTTTATAGACTTGTTAGTGTATTTTGGTTTTGAAGTCGGTTTTAATTTATTTTTTTAAGTTTTTCAACTAAGGGAATACTACCCGAAAACTTTCAAAGACAGAGTGAACAAGGTTCTTCTAGGTGAGCTCGCTTCGTCGTCGAATTTGTCTTAGCCCAATGAGGTCTAGGCTAGAGTCAAGAGCAAATCCATTCAAATAATAAAATAAAATAAAAAAATATTATTTTTTAATGATTATATGAAAGAAGGGTCGCATGTGTTTCTCGGCTCTGGTTTATTTTTATCTTTCAACTCGACGTGACTTATTTCTATTTTGGTCCAAGCTTGGTATTTCATTCGCGTTACATCTTCTAACTTTAGCTAACTTTACCCTCAATGCGAAACAAAAGGGTCACCCTCACGTTGAAAGTTTAAAGGACTTATAAAATCCCGGGCGCGCTCCTCGGGCGCGGTTGCCAAAAATCCTGTATTCAGACGCTTTTTTAACGGCCACTGAAATCGTAAACCCCACGTATTACAATACAAATATTGAAAAAGCAAATAGGACTGCCACAGGTTTATCTCTCAACTTTATGGACACTAAATTGTATCTTTGCTTACGTTCGAGGGTGTTATAATAAGTAAATAAAAGGCGTTATTTCAAACCGTTGTGGCATATTGCCTTCATCCGCGACAGCCGGTGCGGCAGTAAAGGAAAGGCATAAAATCTGATCGGGTGCCTACAATATATTAGTGAGCACATACCCAGTCAGATATAAAATTGATCTAATATTGATAGTGCTTACATGCGTGATACGGCGCCTAAGATTGTAAATTGGATTGCCATGTTTGATTTCCCAGTAGGTATACTGTGCCAATTCGACATGCGTCTTTAGTCGAAATATGATAATTTGTAGATTTCATGAATAGACGATAAGTATCAATACCTACATACACTTGTTATAAGACACACCAATAAATCATTTCGATGACGCGTTACATTAATTAGTTTGTCCTTTGAGCATCACTTTCGCGCCGTTCAAATATAACTCGGTAGTCTCCCTGACAATGACTCGGATATTACGAAACTTGGAAACGATCAAAATACTGTTCTTTAATATATTGGTTTAGATTTATAGCTTTCAAGTGATAAATATGCGATCGCAACGTCAAAAGTGTCCAATCACACGCGCGTACTTCGAATTTTCGAAATACGGACATCACAAAATCGTACCAAAGCAATTGCAATACGAAAACGATCGAGCTAGGTAATATCCCCGGCGATCCTTGGCCGAGTCACGATGCTCTCGGGCTGTGTCATCTTCATTCACGGCTATTTGGTGAAAGTCTCGCGACGACTCTTGCTGCCAACGGCTATAGTTAGCGTTAACTTTACAGCACGACGCGCGCGCACATATATTTATTGTGTATGTATCTGATTCACGAAATGAGTTTGTTCCTCCTATTATATAGCGTTATTTAAGTCCTTAAAATAAGTTTTTTTTACTCTAAGCACGCAAACGCATTGTTAAATAGCATAGCAGTGGAATACAGGATGGTGACGTGGTAAGTGTATGTTGGGCCGCCCGCCAACTTACGAGTATCTGCCCAGTGTTCACGCTTCGGCATAACGGTCTCCGACATGCCTTCACACCATTAAATGTTGTCTCAGTTGATTAATTATTATGACCATAAACTTAGCCAACAGTAGCAATATAGGCAGACCTCAGAATTTTCCGAAAGTATGTAATAATATGCTCACACCGAATTAGGGTTGGTTGATCTCAAAAAGATAAGCGCGAGAGGTATCAGTATTATGAGTACTTACGTAGTGTGAATTCAATCATCAATGGCCTTTAAGTTTATTATAGACGGTTTATGGTGTAAGGTTTGTAAATCGCCTTTTAAATAGGGTGCTGTTTTGGTCAGTGACATCTAACTTAGAAATGAATATGCTCAATGAAAAAAAATATTCACTTTAAATTATGTGCAAGTTTTATAAGAAAAACCTCTTGAAAGCATTGACCCAGTTATTACTACTATTCTTTATAAAGATCACCTGAGTTATAAAAAAGGACATGTAGTTTTATCAAGCTTGCAAGTTAACACTTATTTTTTTTTTATTCCAATTTACCTATACTTTTCTGTGTACCTGATATTCATATTAACATATTTATAATAACATTTAAATTTAAAAATATACTTATATAGAGTAATAAATATAATTAACAAACACATTTTGTTCCGATTTTCTACATAGGACCTTAATTGTTTTGAGGCATAATATTTCCGTAATAACTGGGTTAAAAAAAAGGCCAACTCACACCCTAGCGCGTAGCTGGCGCATACCTATCTACGAAACACTACGCCGTAGCAAGTATGCTACTAAGAGATGACCCGATGTTGGTAACTTTGACTAGTATCGCAATAATTAACTGTTTTTTGTTTTTTTTTTTCATATATTTTATTCTTTATATTTTTTGGGCATCAGTATCATTATACAACCTTATACGCTCGTCGCTGACCAAAACAACAATGCGATAACGGCAAAGTCTACCGTATTTCTGTCAAAACAAGTTTGTGGCCGATGGAGTCACGTTGCATTGATGTCTTTTCCGTTTCTTGTTAGCAAGTGTAGCGAACCACGACTCGTCACATAGCCTGCGACCCACCGCAGCACGATTGCGCCACTTTGTCCGTGTCTCCGTAAGCCTTTCCCAGTTATACCTATAGAGTCAATGTGAACAGCAGTCATGTCTATTTTGACGCAGTCCTTAAAGCAAAAAATTGACTTCTCTACATCCCTTTTTGAAGTTTACTAAAAACATACACACTCAAAAGAACCACTAGGCAGCAAACATGCAAAAACACATAATTTTATTTATATAATCCATTTAGTTTTCAAGCATTTAGTTGTTCAATAAATAACTGTTAAGGAAAACAAATGGGCGACTTTTATTGTAACAAGCGTGCGAGAAACTGGCTGACGATTGATCGGCGCGCGCGCATTCATCTCTACATTCACATGTTATAAGAGGGTCTACGTTTAACAGTGTCACTATTTTCAAAAATAAATAGTGACTACTGACACATTCATTCTGCTATTTTAGTTAATTGACCATGTTTTTTTTTATAGGTTAAAGATTTATTGGGCAGGTATTGAGGTTTATCTGAGTCACAAACTCTGCACCTCTCATTGTATTTTGATTGAAGTGACGCGCGTTTTGACGTCGTGAACCAGCGATTTTTATTAAAGGGGTTTAACGCGAGAGATGTAGACAGTACTTTACTATGTACACACATTTATTTTCACAAACATAGAGCTTATATGCACAAATATCAAAAGTCTTTTCATCGCAAATTAAATGCTCATTCGTCAAAACGTTGAAACAATTCACTTAAGAATATTCAGATACACGAGCGAGGCCGAAACGACGTGAATATAAATCCTCGTAAAGTGTTTCAAAATATTGTAATTTATCGCCGTTTGAAAAATGATCGAAGCGCACGCGGCGCAGGTACATTCATAAAGATAAGCAATCGCGGAGTGTTTATTTTTAAGAATTTGAAGGTCTCTTCCTGAAACAGATGAACGTAAACAAACAGATGGTTATTACCAGTATTAGGTAATCTATGATATAACTGCTTACATATTTAGATCCGCAACAGGTAACTTCTTATAGCATAGCAGACTGCAAAACTATTTTAAAATCTGAACGAAATATGCACGATCTTACATTGGAACCTATATAATAATAATAGTCCCCCTAGCCGATTACGACTACGGTGACCAGACACAACGACTAACCGACTGCGCGTGACATATTATAGTGCACAGGTGTGTGCGCAAACACAGGTGCACTTTCTATTCCTTTCACTCTCATAGCCCTTAGGGACAGCATTCTCACACGACCGGAGAGAGTTTAGTTGCAGGACCAACGGCTTTACGTGCTTTTCAGAGGCACGGGGGTGAAACACCGCCATCTTCCAAACTCCAGGCAACCCTAAGAATTTCTGAACAGAAAAACTCAAGTACATATTTGTGGCCCGATCCGGGGATTAAAACCCGGGACCACTGACGCAGCCGTCGCTTTAAAGTGCGACCATCTTACCGCTGCGCCACCGAGGCAGTTAGTTAGAACCTATACATACCAGCATTATTAGAAGGAGTTGTAGAGCTTAGGCATTTCACGCGTGTTATAAAGTAACATAATATAACTTGCCCCGTAAGTTTGACTATACGTGTAACTGCCACAGTAAAGCTTTAATCAATCATAACTAGCATCTACATTTCCGGTAAAAATTGAACCAGACTAAAATTTATTTCAAAAAAATACAAACAGTGATCGCAGGTTTCAATATCTAAATAGGGTTGACCATGAAAAATTATGTGCCTGAAAGTAGGTGGCGAGCGTAATGCTAGGTAGGTGCGCCGTAATTGGGTGCCATGACGCTGACGGATTTATGGAAGGGTTTGATTTATGTTGCACAGGTATTGTACGAATTTTAATATATACTTACCTAAGTAATGTATTTAAGGTTTGACCTCTTTTGTATTTTTTTAATCGAATGAGGCGCTTAATATTTCGATTTAAGAGTATACTTATTTCAATTAGATGGTGAGTCAGGATAGCATTGTGTAATGACAATGCATGATATAGAATATTTGTTGTCGAGTTTGTGTGTGTGTCAAAATGTATGAACCTCAAATACCTTGTTAAAAACGCTTCGCTTGATGCTTTTAAACGTAGTTTTTGAGAATCTTAATGCATACTTAAAAGAAAGTCGTATTAGTAACACTATTTGTAACTAAAGAATGGCTGAACCGATTTGACTGAAAATTGATGAAAAGGTAACTTAAAACCAGGAGAGGTCATAGGATACTTTTAAAAAACTCGTTAGACGGGGCCGGGGCTTGGATGGGACGGGGCCGGGCTGAAACTATGGAGATGTAGCTTAGAACCAGGAGTAGGGAAATAGGATACTTTTTACCTCGTGAGACGGGGCCGGGGCTGGGTAGGGATGGGGCTGCGGCAAAACATAGTTGGCTGGGACCACCTAACTTTTAAAATTACGGGACTGGGCGGGACGGGGCCGAGACGGGGCCGGGACGGGATGGGGCTGGGGGCATAATAAAGATCGCTGGGTCCGCTATTATTTTATAAACAAGAAACTTGTCTTTTAACTGACAAGTGGAGGAATTAGTTTGACACAAACCAGTTTGATTTCCCCAGAGCATTGGGGTCTCAAACTCGGTAGGTAATTGAGTACTGAAACCGATATGATGATAGATTCATCAAAATGCACCGCCCATAGCCGTAGCTCTCTTGCTCCTGTTTGAATTCAGTTCGTCAATAGAGTTCGATGCTGTAAACAAGACCTATCTTAATTGACATTTAGAACTTCAAATATATTGATTCAGGTAGAAATGTCTAGATTTCGAAGTGGAATGTTAATTGTATTTGCTTGAACAACTTGGCTGGCACGTGCTTCAGCAAGCGTAAGTAACTTTGTGACTCAGAAATTACGTAACTAACTTATGTTTGATTAGGAGTAATAACATTTATCCTAAATTAAGGTCTTGATAATATCAATCTTAAATTAATGCAAAATAACATTCTTGACTTTTGGTTACGGTATTTACGGAGTTTAGTAAGACGGTGTTACAAGAACTGGTAAGTAAATCCGTCGTACTAAACTCAATCCTAAAAAATGTCTTTGCATTTTTTTAAACTAAAGATCGAAAACGATTCGAATACTTTTACAAGCAAATCTGCAAAGAGAATATTGACAAATATGTGAGAGTACATACGACTTACGACATGTTTTAATTCTAATTGAATGTATGCCAAAGAATACAACGTACAGCTGAATACATAACTGCCGTAATTTTAGATTTGTTACGGAGACAACTCGAAGAAATTATTTTGTATAACACATTAAGAAAAATATTCCGAGCTGAAAATAAGATAATCGTCGTGGGAAATGGTTTTCTCCTTCTACTCACGTTACGAATGCATCTTATAATAAAATACGGACGCTGAAATGTTACGTAAACCTTCGATTTGAGGTTAGCTAAACTCTGCTGATTGAAGATTTACATTTTTAATCCATTTTAGCAAGTTCGACAAAACTTAATATTTCCCAGACAGATGTTTCGGCTAAGACTACCTTATAGATTGTGTTAGACCTTATAACACAATCAGACAAAATGCTCCCTCCGCGGCTTGCAGTGCAAAGTCTCTTATTAGCTGTAATTGGTTCCGATTCATTTTTCGGAATGTACTTACCCGTTTGTCAAGTTAGGCAGCTTGATGATAGCTGAATAAGGGCCAATTTTACCAACGTTAGATATGACTTAGCTGACTGAAGCCTGATTTTTCCAAAATGAATGAATGAATTGCCTAATTTGAAAACGTCACCTATTTGTCAGCCATAATTTGTTTAAATGTTATAATCAAATCTGTCGTTTTATACTTATTCAGAGTAAATTTTATCAGCGTCAGATAAGGAATATTCGTCAAATACATTACAAAACGCCTAATTCTAAAACGTCACCTATTTTTCAGCAATCATTTACGTACTCGTAAATGTCGTATTAAAATCGATCGTTTTATACGTATTCGGTCTGATAAGTCCGATTTGTCGATTTCTATTTTATTTTCATTTATTAAGAAAACCAACAGCTTAATAATAAGATGTACAAAGTCGTTAGTTCTTATATAAAGTTAAGCCAATAACAGGTTTCCCTATATTTGCAATCAGTTTAGGACGCTTAATAATAGTATGTGCATAACAAATTAAAACAAGTTAATTTTATGATGTAATATGAAACATACATTTTAAATCTCCGTGAAGATATTTTTTTTCTTATAGCTAAATAACCTAAGTAAGTAGGTAATTACTAACATGTTATTACGTAGGTATATGACACATAGACAATAATACTACACGTTAAATTTATTAATGTAGATGAGACCATATATATATGGACATAAATCAATTAAAAATAGAAAACAGTTTAAGCTCAAAGAAAAAACCACGACTCCGAGGCATACCTATATCATGTACATTTGTATCAAAAAGTGCTGCGAGGAAGCATGATATGCTAATTATAATTTTAGTAATTTTACTAAACATCTTACGATAAAACGCTGAATTGAACGACGAATCAATCAAAGACAAAGAAATTATTGATGAAACGAAGTGCATGCTGGACTACGTTGTGTGTGTGGGGTGTATTTTATGTGTACATACGTATGAGTGTATAAGTGTTATTGTTGTTGTTATGTAGGTATGGATGGACATAATATCTACTTACATAGATTAGGTATATAATATGTGACGTTTAGTCTAGTGACATTATATGAGAAGTTAAGTTATGTCAAGTAAAGTGATGTTGTTGTTTTTTTCAAAAAATAAGTTTAAGATGAGTTAAGTTGAGTTAGCCCTACGATCTTTTATCTAGGGATCAGTAGATACCGGCGAGGATACCTACTACTAACGGATTTACGTGACGATATTTATATCTTTTTTGTATAATAACCGAAATGGAAAAAGGTAAAATCCAGCATTACAAAGTTTTGATATATGATTAAGTCGTGCTTAGGTGCTACTAGTGTTGTTTTTATTTTTTTTAATGCATTCGTTAATCTTTTGTTTAAAAGTATTTTTGGAGAACCTGAAAATATCAATATCGCTGAACGTCTGGTTGTGTGTGCGTGCTATGCGCGTAAGAACAGAGTTAGCTGAGTAATTGGTCATATGCCGCGGAACATATAGCAGTGGGGTGTGGCGAGTTCGCCGCACCGGGGTACAAAACGACAAGCTGGCCAAGAGGTTGGGGCAATCGATATTGATCGAAGATGAATCGATCCCTTATACAATCTTTTTATATGTAGACAAAACTTCAATGTATAAACAGAAGAACGATGAGATATGAGCAGCGACTAACAAATGATATCAGGAGAAACACTCATTCGAACTAGTGGCGGTAGAAAGAGTATGGCAAAACCAGAGCTTGCATTGGACTCTGTCTTGGACTTGATCTTGGTCTGGGTTTCCTGGCCCTAACTTTATCGTAAAATGAAAAAAACATGTTTACATATAACATATTGATTAGATAGGTTTTTCCATTGACATTTTAAACTCAAGCCAATTTTAGTGTCAACGTATTACTTTTTAACACGCGATAGGGCTATTTCTGACTTCAATTACATTGATCAATTTAAAAATGGGTTTAATTTAGGTCCGTTACTCGTATCACGATGAGATAGCATCGTCCATCGCATACACTAGCCAGTCATCGTGCAAACTAATATCAATTTTGCTAAAGATTACTATCTAGCCTAGACAATTCATTACTTTTTCTACTTCATTCCGTTTTTAAGCTTTATGGTGAAAAACTTTAACTGTTTGAACGATATTTACTTATAATTAAACCTTTTCTATTTTTGAATATTCCAACTGATTTTTACCATCAAAACCAGATACAATATGGAAATCTCCCTGATTGCTGTTCGGTCATTTTGTTAGTTTTTTGTGCAATCTGAAGCATTGATATCGGATCGATGTCAAAAAAATGGCTGCTGCGTTAGAATGGAATAACTGGATTGTTAACGAAATATTTTTCTTGTTCTCGATATAGCTATGTAATTTTAGTTTGTTAGCTATGGAAAAAAATGGAAACATGAATTTACATCATAATTTTGCCACTTACCATAATAACGTAGTGACTACTGTTGATTGTCAGATATACTTGATTTCACAATTAGTGTTTTTATAAATGTGCAATTTTAAATTTAGTCTTTGTTTATTTCAGGAAGCCTTCATCAGAATATGAGTCACGGACATTTACTGTCTCTTGGGCAGAACTAAATCAAGGTAAATCCACACTTTATTAATAATGTCAAAAACAAAGAAAACGAAACTACTAGACTGTATTCTTGCACACGAAATCCAATTTTGTGTGATTGATCTAACTAGGCTGACGAGAGCGCCAAAATGCCTTTCCGCGTTGAGGTAATATCAATCAATAACCCTGTTAGGGTGATGCCCTTGAGTGTCAGGTTTTGGTTGAGCCTCCGAAATCACTGGTTCAAGTAAAGCTGTCCTGACTAATGTGACTGTACTTTTATCCAATGAACGACTTGTTAGTGGACAGCTCAATACTGCAACTCATCAGTCAAAAAAGTCAAAAGTCAAAAAGTAAAAAATAATTTATTCAATTTAGGACACAAAATGCCACTTATGAACGTCAATAATTAGTGTAACATCGATCAATTATGGCCCGTATGGGGCTAGAACATGTCTCCTAATCTTTTGGGCCCTACTAGCGCTTTGATACAAGGCACAGACAATTTGGCAAGTGCTGAGAAGAAACGCCAGAACAAACTCAGTCACCACTAGCTGCCTCAAAAATGATACTAAGATAGTCTAACCTTAATCTTTCAATTGGAGAGATAATTTTAACAATGCTTTGATAATAATTGTGTAATTACCTGCCAAGCACCATGACCATGACTGATGACATTAGTTTCACTTTGAGCTGAGAATGTAACGCATACAATCCCGACGTGGCGTGTCTGTTGACGTTCACGATCGACGAGGCGCTGGTCGGCTGCCAACACGTTTCGACGTGGCTTGGCAAGCGCACCGCAGTTCTCACCTGCCTTTATGTTTTCATTTTATTGTAAACGTTATCTTACATACTATGGGGAATAATCATTTTGGGCGTAGTTCAAATGGTTCATATTATTATTATATTTTTGTTTTGATAGTGTCTCTTTTACTATACAAACTTAAATTGCATTTGTAAAAAACAACTGTGTCAGACGAGGAATCGAACCCCGTGTCTTACGTTATCCGGGCGTGTGCCTATCCCACCCGACCTCAACAATGATTGTTTAACAATGATGTATCATCTTAACTGATTGTTAAATATTGATTAAATATTTCCTTTCGATATTGTGAGAGTAATCTCACTCAACTTTGGTGAGGTCAGATAAAAAAGAACTTGCAAAATTCAACAGGCTTGCCAAGGTGTCGGTTAGTGGGATAGGCTAACGCCCGGACAGTGGGTGGGCGGGAATACACGGGGTTCGATTCCTTGTCTGACACATTTGTTTTGTTTAAAGTGCAATTTATTTATGAATATTAGTGAAATACTGTCGACACTACAGCCTGTCTGTACTGAAGATAAGTACTGACTGTAATTCCAGCTAGCATTGTTCGCCGGTGGGTACGAGTGACGATTATATTTATCTCGTAGTCTAATTCTCTTCCAAAAGATTCCATTACATTTGATCTTTACTCACTACTTCAGGCAGATTTCACCAACGTCAGACTAGACTTATCCGACCGAATAAGTACCTACATAACGACCGATTTTAATATAACATTAACATTTAAAATAAAAACTGACAAATAAGTGATTTTTCAAATTTGGCGTATTTTATTCGACGAATATTCCTCATCTGACGTTGAAGAAATCAGGCCTTACTTTTGCAACAACTGCTTTCACAATACTTCAGCTGCATTCGTTGTGTATGCAGCTAAAGAAATTCCTTTAAAACTGTTCTAAAGTACACCAAATAATTGCTATACATTAAAAAACAAACTAGATGTAAAACACAAGCATTTGTATGACGACCCGTCTGGTGCAGTGGTAGAGAAAACGCCTACTACGCAGCGGGTTGCGGGTTCGATCCCCGCACAATACAAACATTTGGGTGCATGAACATGTCTGTTTGTATTGGTCTGGGTGTTTTCGATGTATATTATGTATGTATTTATAAAGAAAAAGTATTTAAGTATTATATCCGTTGTCTGGCACCCATAACACAAGCTTTGAGTAGCTTACTTTGGAACTAGATGGCGATGTGTGGGAATGTCCAAAGGATATTTATTTATTTATATTTATTTGGAGTTCATGTGATTGAACCCTTTTAAGCTTTCGTGTTGCATTATATATACACTTACATAGGGAATTTATCGCGATCACGTTAATTGAATCAGCTTATACATGCCAATAGCTTACAGGCTAACACATAGCGAAAATAATGCAGTCATTCTTTTCCAATCCATCAGTCAATTTAAAAAAAGTGTTATCCGTTCGAAAGATGAACCGAGGTTGGCTTGACCTTTTTCGTTCTAGTGACTGACCCGTTGTAGTGGAGTATAGTCGGCAAGATGAAGGTCAAGCTACTCTCGAGCGAGCCGAGACGCCGCGCGGTGGCAGCGCGCCAGCGCGTCCGGATTCCATATAGTTTCTGTTTAGAGGAGCTAATTTAATATTTATAAAAAGATAATCGGTTATCGATTAGTAGTGGAACCCATAGGTATTTGTGTATGATATCAAGATTGATAGACGCTGTCCTGTCAGGTTGCAGCGCTACCTAATGGGTCAAATTTCACGTGTAAATTGCTTTCAAAATCAGCTTAGCACTTTTATAATATGCAGAGATTCAATGCGTATTATTACACCATCAATAAAATAATGACAAACAATAAATGAAATTATGACATCAATAAAATAATAATATTCATTATTTTATTGATGTCATGTAAAAATTAAATAATTTAGTAATAATTCTGGTAAAAACACGGCATTAGAAGAGAATACATCCACACATAAAAAAGTATGCTTATGCTTAAAAAACCAAAATCTCTTTTGTTCCGGAAAACAATAATAGCATTATATAATATTATAATTATAAAATTGAAAACACACAACAACATTTTTTTCTTAATAAAGTCACTTTAAAAAAAACCGGCCAAGTGCGAGTCGGACTCGCGCACTGAGGGTTCCGTGCCAACGTTAATTGAATTAGGCAATCCATTTACTTCCACTTAGTAAAATACCACAATATTTTGTTGACAGCAAATATAACTTTGTTTTTCATAGTGTTTGTATGAAGAACAAAGTTATGTTTGCGGTTGTTGAAAAAGTGCTATATCTCAAAAACTTCTCGTTCGATCCCGTTCGAACCAATTTTCGTTGAAAGTATTTGCTATAATCTACATTATATATTTTTTTCAAAATTTACACTCGCTTAGTTTAGAAGTTAGATGGGGGGGGGGGGACGCCCATTTTTCCACTTTGGAAGCGTCTAGCTAAGAAACGTTAGACTTTAAAAGAAAACGGTTTTAGGAACCTATATTTAATTTTTAAAGACCTATCCATAGACACCCCACACGCATAGGTTTGACTAAAAAAAATTTTTTCGGTTTTAGTTTCATGTATGGGAGCCCCCCCTTAAATATCATTATTTTTTATTTTTTGTATGAGAATCGTAAAGCGGTTAACAGGATACATCTCCCTACCAAATTTCAATAGTGTGATGATTCAGAATAAATTGAGTGTGACATACGGACGGACAGACAGACAGACAGACAGACAGACAGACAGACAGACAGACAGACAGACAGACAGACAGACAGACAGACAGACAGACAGACAGACAGACAGACAGACTTGACGAAACTATAAGCGTTCCGTTTTTTGCCATTCGGCTACGGAACCCTAAAAAGAAGCTTATTCCAGTGATCACAAACTTTTTTTTATATGAGTCCTTGCTCTTGTCAACGAGATTTACTTAACCTACCACCAGATATTATAAGGGTCGTACCTAATACATCTTCTCAATCACAAATTCCATAATATAAAACAGTAAATGCTTTCGATAAAATCGTTTTTTGTGTCGTTGCAACCTTAATCTGGCCACTTCCAACACCCAAATGAGGCAAGAGATAATCGTGTAAGCGCGTCTGCATCAGAACAACCCGCTGCGACTCCGCGCCCCGTCATATATCAACCTTGCAAAGTATTTTTGTTCTGTCATCCATCACATTCCAGTCTCCTAAGTTCTTTATGCATTTTTCGAGCAAATTTTGTGGTTGTTAGCACTTATGTTTTCAAAAAATGCCACTTTTTTGTGGTTAATTCAGGTATTTTACAATACTTTGTGACGCTGCTAATAAAGGCAAGATAAGATACAAATACGTAGTTAATACATTCAATATAAAAAAAAAAATCTTATCAATTTTAGAGCAAGATTTCTCATTTCTCCTCTTTAGAATTGCTCTAATGTTAAATGATTGCTGAAGCCTATTGGCACTCAAAGGTCACACACTCATATAAAGCCGGCCCGAGTGATATTTTCCCGTCACTTTCACTCTGTCACTTATTCGGCCACTCCAGGGCACAATGTTACGAAGATTGATCGCAGCTTTCTATTACCACCTGCTCATCAATCTTTGCTCTAATTAATATGACGCAAGAACTTTATCTAGATGTTTTAGTTATCTTCGCTCAGAAATAGTCAACAGATAGCGTGAGAGATATAACATTCACGTTGGAAGGCATTCAAGTTCACATTCAAGTTTCTGAAGAACCATCAATTTATTGAAGCTGTACAATTCGACAGATTGGCAATTTTAACGAGAGTTGAATATATAAGACAGTGAAGTTGATAGACATTGTTCTATTTTATAGAAGCACTACCATTAAAGTTTAAGTATAAATGATTACGAAAAAATACTAACATACGGCGGTTTGAACAGAAACAACGCCATATGTTATCAAAACTTGTGACCAAATATTTATCAACATGACGTCTAGCAATTAAGTTTATTACAATATTTATTATGCGGTATACTGCTAAAATTACACAAAACAATTAAAACTCATTACAAGGTTGAGAGTTGATAGAGCTAACTTGCACACAAATATTATATCCGTACTTTACTCCCATGCAATTTTTATCTTTTACGTAAAATATTGCTCCTCAATTAACTTTATAAATAAAAGATACCAAACAAAACATTACCAAGATAAAATAATCATAATACACAGCATGAAATGTTTCAAAGAATTCATACACAAAAACTATTGACGAGCCATGAGGGTCAGCCGCGACTCGGACAAGCAAAAACTACGGCGTCTTGTGTCAGATAAAGTTTAGGAGACGCGAAAGTTATTTATGGCCTTGTATGACTTTACGCACAAAACACGACCATAACAGTTTTACGATAGACGCTATCATGTGACATACAACAGAATCAATGGCCCTTCAGTTGTGATTCAGTTTTAGTACGCTATATTTTCTGGCGCAAACGTAAAACAAGCCTACGTATCTCAGGTTTAGCTTAATACAGGGTTGTTTGCCTGAGAGGATACTAAAGCTAAACACGATGTAGAAAAATTTGTAAGTATTCTGTGAGGTATCAAGGTTGCCGAGCTGTAATACACTATATTGTTTGAGGTAGCTTTACGAGACCGTGCAGTAGCAAACGAGTGTGTTAAAATACATCGATACTAATATTATAAAGCTGAAGAGATTGATCATTAATTCGTTTGTTTGAACGCGCTAGTCTCAGGACCTACTGTACCGATTTAAAAAAATGTTTTTGTGTTGGACAGCTTATTTATCGAAACAGGCTTTAAGCTATAAAACATCACGTGAAGGGAGGAAGCAAACTTAAACCGCGCTAACGAAGTCGCGGGGGACCTCGATATACTTATAACTTTAATAAATAATCAAACTTACTTCAAATTTTGTAATACCAATTAAATTATCATCAGGTTTTAATTTCACACAATAAACACTTTTGATAGATAAGTAAGTAGTACGAACGTTTGTTCCTCTGGATAAGCAACAATTAAAGCAATAATCGCATTTGTAATGAAAATAATGAAACCCACCATTAACTCCCGAGAGTTACGTGCAATGTTCATTCCGCAGACGTTACGGGCCCGCAGTTACGGACTGTGTTGCGGATTACTCCATTTTATTATTCGAATAAACTGCTCCCGCAAAATACGACCAATTTAAATGCTGTTCGAATTTTGCAAAAGACGTGTCTAGAGAAAATCCGTGCAAATGCATTTAGAAACGAATCCACTTTCATGATAAGGTGGCGGGGCTAGTGAAGTCGCAAGAGTGTGGTATCAATAGCGAAACGTGGACGGCGTGTCAACGTGTCTGTCGAACGCGGCTTTCCGCTCTATTCCGCGGTACTTTTCAAATAGAAAATATTTTATGTCGTATATCGACATAAAATATTTTATTATGTTACCAAAGGGACAGTAGACTCGGCTTTTCATTTTAAGTTCCAATAGGTTTTATAGTATGAATTGAAAAATAAGAAATAATTTTCGATCGGAAAGGTGTTTCATAATATTATGCAGTTTAAAGACCCTACCCATTTCCCTACATGGGCCGAGCTAGAAAAAAATCTCATGCGTAATTAGTAGCGACACAATAATTTTATAATAACTTAATACAAGATTAAAGGAGGCACCAAAAATTTCAGTGTTCTAAGACACTGAAATTTTTTGAAGGTTGGCCGGGGAGTGGACGTTCAAAGCTAAAATTTAGATGCCTCATATCAAGGTGTATCCATGTCACCCTTTTGTATGTTCTACGATATTAGGATGCCTTAGTTTAGGAGAAAGAACTATTTTGATTACTTTTTTTTTAATTTACACCTATTTATGGGTTTTCAATTATATTTTTAATGTAGCGAGGACTTAAGTTAGTTTGTTTAGAATAAGTATCACCCTAAAAACTACGATGTATAATACGATAAAAAAGTTTGATGTTAAAATTACTCAAATAGTAAGATTATGAAAATCGACAAAGTGATTCTACTGCTTATTTGAACACTTTGATGACTTTAAGAATAAGAGCATACATGACCTTTCGAGTATTGCTGGGTTAGAAATAAATGGAAATTGTGTTGACATTAAACAGTTCCGCTATGACGGCAAAGGGTGTTCCAACCCACAGGGGCCGGCCGACTGACCGGGCACTTTTGATTGGAGAAGTTTTAAGGGTGTTACACTAATAACGTAGAACTATTAACAACGTATTTGAGTTCCTTATATTAATTGAGGTGCGGTTACTTTCAACACTGTCGAAAGGTTACAGGCATGAACAGGTTCACTATGATTAAGCTTGGGATGCCTTAGCTGATTACCGTGATATAGTTGAAAAGGTCAGAAAATATTAATTACGTAACTTATCATTTCTTATCTTTTATATCCTAATTTGGAAATAAGTAAAGTAAATTTTAACTAACTTCAAAAAGGAGTATGTCAATCAGACTGTATGTTGTTTTTTTTGTGTTACCTCATATTTTAGTAGTTTGGGGACCATTATAAAAAACCTCTTGAAAGGGTTTACTTTCTAGTTGGTTTCATTGTGGCCAAGTCGGGATCTAATGATGGGATCTTGGTGTAATGAAAACAAAAAAATTGAAAATAACTATACGTGCTATAGTGATTTTTGTACTACTGTTGACATGACGTGACGTCTGATAGTCACCATATTGTGGAGCTGAGCTTATGGTAGTGTTTAGAGTTTATGACGCCACAACTTATCTTAGGTACTTTGTAGCTTGTTAAAGAACAGTCAAAATCCTATAGGATGGGAGGATCCACCTTAAACACTAATACAAATTGAATTAACATTTTCAAAAAAGTAAAACCGACTTTATAAATTAATTTTCTTACTTCCTACTTAAAAAAAAATGCTCCAAAAGTATAAAATAAACTATTCTCTTTAAAAGAAAGACCTCCATTCTAGGCTTAATGTTTTTATTGAGTCGATACCTTGGTAGATGGTGCTTAAGATGCCCAATGCGATGGCACCCACTGGAAATTGTTCCCCTTTAATGGAGTCCTATCTTATAATGTGTCAAGAATTAATTTAAGACCTCTTAGTGCATTATGTTTTTTAAGTTAATTTTTAATTTATAGTCGATTTTACCAACATCAGAGAGGACTTATCCGGCCGAATAAGTTATAATTAAAATTGTGAAACATACGGTTTAAAATGTCATTTTCATAAATAAATAAATAATAATAAATAAATAAATCTTTATTGAGCCATATTACAGTCAGGTCAGCTTAGACTAATGTAGTTATTAGTAAAAA
Source organism: Pyrausta purpuralis (assembly GCA_963924145.1). NCBI lineage: Eukaryota > Metazoa > Arthropoda > Insecta > Lepidoptera > Crambidae > Pyrausta > Pyrausta purpuralis. The sequence goes on along the minus strand of OZ001642.1, from coordinate 380,888 downwards.
AAAGAGCAGCGTGGGTTCAGCAGCTGAACGTGATCCCCCCTCGAACTAGATGTGAGTCTGTATCTCGAGGGATAGAAGCAGATCCAGATGAGAACCGTAACTTTACGCGTTAGTTACATAAACAGATGTTTTAAAAATATGATGACAGATGTTGTAATAATAATTATGGCTTATTTATGATACAAGCATGGAGCACTTACTTCCCAAAATATATTTTTTGTCTGATTGTTTGGGAAGAAGGTTTAACTTAATATTAAATGTGTGTGTGTGTGTGTGTGTGTGTGTGTGTGTGTGTGTGTGTGTGCGTGCGTGCGTGCGTGCGTGTGTGTGTGTGAGTGTGTGTGTTTGCACGTGTGTATGTACGTGGCTCGTGGGTGTGCGTGTATGCTATGTGCGTATGAGTATTGTGTGTGTGTGTGTTACATATGAAAAGTGTGCCGATTAAGGTGCGTATGTTGTAAAAAGAAATGTTACTATATATACAATATAGAATGGTTGGCAGTATTTAAGGACAATATCATGATATTATGGTGTTCAACAAGTCCTCAGTATTTTCGTAGTCAAGAGTTTGTAAATAATTGCGAATACATGTTTTGCATCCATGTTTGGTACTGGGATAAATGTTTTTTATTTTATTTAATTTATTGTATAGTTTACAACTCATAATCGAAAAATGCCGTCTTGCTAGAGCAGTTCTGTGAGGTGGAACAGGGCAAACTTTCCAGACTTTCGTTTTTTATAAAGTTTGGGATCAAAATTTAGTTCAGAGTGCTTTCTTAGAATAGTATGGAGTATAAACAACTGTCTGACATTTAACACACCGGTGTCTGCATACAGCTGAGTTGACGGATATCGAAAAGGTTTCCCGGTGGATACCTTTAGAACGGCCCTCTGGGCGCGTTCCAAAGACATCATTGTAGTTTTTGGTGCACCACCCCAAACTGGTAGGCAATAAGTCAACAGTGACTGACATAATGCTAGGTATGTCATTTTGATAGTAGCCGAATCCGCAGCATCCCTTAAACGACGAAAAACAAAAATAAGTTTTCTGACGCGATTTGTTAACTGCTCAAATTGATGTTGCCAGTTTAGAGTCTGGTCTAGAAACACACCGAGGTATTTAACTTTGGTCGCCCTAGAGACCGATAGACAGTTACAGCTAGTAGAGTCAGAGCATAATTTATGAGCTTTAACTGTGTAGTTGTGAGGAGGTAAAGAAGATGTTCGTGCGGCGAAAGGAACATAACTGGTTTTTGCTAGGTTTAAGGGTTTTTTAAATGATTGCTTTTAAATAGTTTACGTCCAATTAGGCGTTTTCTATCATATTTTACGAATTTTCCTTATGTGATGTTGGTAAATCGACTCCTAGTAAGTTATCTCCGAGTCATAAAGGCGATTACATATTGAGGGCATAATATAGTGCCCAAAGCGAGCGCGTAGGCTTAAGACTAAGCTGTCTGGCTTCGGCGACGCAAAGCCGATGGCATCCAAGTGAATTACATCACACTGTAATTTATTCAAGAATAAATCAGCCTATTCATTTTAAAGCAGTGAAATTTTAACAACAAATCGGAATTGAAAAAAAAATGTAAGCGCACCCGGAATACGTTAAGTACCCTCCTTATAATTCATCTGTAAGTGCATACAGATTATACATGATATCAGATCGGATTATATATGATTATACATGATCAATTATTGATGAATAAAACATTCATAAAAGTAATCTCTATAGGAAAAGCTTGCGGAGACACGTCCAGAATAGCGAAACCGCGTTGAGGAGGGTCGGAAGCTATGCGATGTGTCCTGGTTAGCGCCACTTGTCTGAAATAGACGAAAAGGCCATTGGTACCTTCATGAAACTACGCAATTATTGGAATAACAAAGTAAGCACAACACTTATATTATTTTCAAATAAGAATGTTGTTTACGTTGCTTTCAATAAATTTAGTCAACATAAGCCCAATTTTACTAAATTATTTTAATACATTTAGTTAAAGTAAGCTGCAGTATACTTAATTATGCTTTAACTGATGTGGATTAAAGCACAAAGTATTCATGCATATTAATATGATTGACTGAACCAAACATTAAGATTAATTGAGTTTACGGTTACGAAGCAAGAACTCTCTAGTACGCTGCACTTTATGCTTGAGCTGAATAAATACAGAAGAAAAGACAACGTCTCCATTAATACCGCTAAAGAATTCCCGTTGAGTTGTGCATTTGATAAATGAGCCGTTCCATCGCTAATCTTAATTAATGACTGCGCTTGACAATGCTGCGTCAATTTTGCGATTAATTATGTACTTTGTCATACTGATATTGAAACATTGTAAAATATTTTTATATTGAACTGTTCGTATTCAAACCTTCAAAGGTGTTTGTGTTGGTAAAATTAAAGTCATCTTGTTTCAAAGGGCATTCAACTTCGCAAAAATTAAAGGCATTTTCCATAACGTCTCTTTTATTGTATCATTTATGTGCTTCACTTAAAAGCCTCCTGTAGAAAGTCGTCAGATAATTTTCTATCTTCCATTTCGATGTAAAACGAAAAGCCGAGTAGGAAAATAGACTTTATTGAAGCACAAAATGTTATTATTAAAGCTTCTTTAGCCGTGTTCGTGACATGCGGATAAGCCTCGCGCTATCGCTCAAACACACACCCAAAAACAAACCCAGGGGCTTATTGTGTAAGAGCGCTTTTGCACTTAATACTTATACGATCCCGATTCATTTGATACTATATTTCTAGTATCATTTAACCACTTGGAGGTCAGCATAAAATGTAAGGTGAGTAATTTATATTATTATGAAAATCTAATGTTAGGTACTAATTATTTTTTTGTTTTGGTTGTGTATTTTGAAGTTCACTGTTTTGAAATCACTCAAACAAGGTCCATTTGTAAGGAAGGTTGTTATTTGCCGTGTCATAAAACTCAAGGAAAATTATTAGTCCATTTATCATGATGATATTTTGTCTTACAGCATACATAAACTTGTTCTGCATACCGCTTAACCTTATGACAGGTTAAGCGGTAGGCGGCCGTCGGTCAGTAAAATAGTAACATTATTTATAGGTTCAGGTTCAGTGCACACAAACATAGGCCTCACTTCATAAAAGAAAATATTTTAACTCTGCCCTGTATATATCTATTAGAAGTAGTTATATTCGTCAGGAAAAACATAAACCTATTCCAGTATGAAAAAAATCCACGCCGAAAATTTAACTTAGTCCTTCCAGTTCCTCTTATGGAAATGTACAGAAATAGCCCAGTTTACAGATGTATTCAAATATATAACAAACTACCAAATGAACTTAAAAGCATTACATGTGACCAAACTCTTAAGAAAAAAATAAAGATAATTTTATTAAAGAAAAGTTACTATGATGTAAGTGAGTTTATGGAAGATGTTAAATTTATGTAATATTATTTATAATTAGATATTATGTGCTCATTTGCTGTTAACTTAGGTACTCTGTTTTAATTTAATTTAATTTGTGCAATATTTAAGTAGGTAATGATAATAAGATGTTTGCTGTACCCTACCGGGTGTGCATATGTAGTACATATTTAACTATGTGAAACACTACTATGTATTTTGTGCAAATAAATAAATACTAAATACATATTAAATCTGGTCGCCTTACACAGTAGATACCTTGAGAGAGAAGACTGCAACAATTGGAACTTTTAAACGAATACTCATACTTTTAATGTGATTTGTATATTTAGATTTGTATTTCTGCATTCATTATAACTTTCACTATAGAGAATGTAAAATTATTAAAACCAAAAGACAATATATAAATATGTAGTTAAAGACTCCGAATAAAGAGCTTTACAGACATAAACAAAGCTAGCACGCAGGGTTCGGGTCAGCCCCAACATCATTCTACAGATGCTCTCAGAAATATTTGACTGTCCATATATAAACCACTGCTATATGGTTCATATATGAACTAATACTCAAATGCAATTGGATGGCCAGTTTAGTCAACTGAATTTAATTTAACTTAATTTATGTTATTTATTTTTATTCGTATACATTTTGATTCAATTTCATTTATTAATATAATAATTAAAATGTATGTATGACTTAATTATGTCGAAATAAAATAAAATCTATACTAATATTATAAAGCTGAAGAGTTTGTTTGTTTGAACGCGCTAATCTCAAAAACTACTGGCCCGATTTGAAAAATTATTTTTACGTTGGATAGTCTATTTATCGAGAAAGGCTTTAGGATATATAACATAAAGACACAACTCATAAGACCACAGCAGAAATGAAAAATGTTGCGAAAACGGGAGAAAGATATCCCTTTTGAGAGCTTCCGCTGCATACGCTGCGGAAACCACTTAAGTTACACAAAAATCATGTATGATTATACACACAGGTATTTATTCTTATCAAAATAAATACATTCATCATCACGAGCATTTCATTTAGAACCAAGTTGCCTTTTATATCATTTGATTTCAATAAATATCTTAGGAGCTATCACAGTTTTAACATAACTCCGCACCAAAATAATGTTCGCAGCTTAAGTACAACTGCGCTTGCGCTAATATATTATAAAGCTGAAGAGTTTGTTTGTTTAAACGCGCTTATCTCAGGAACTGCTGGACCAATTTGAAATTTATTTATTTATTTATTTATTTATACTTTATTGCACAACCAAAAATTTGTACAAAAGGTGGACTTAACGCCATATGGCATTCTATACCAGTCATACCTTTGGGCTAAGCAGAAATGATTGTAGGCGGTGCGACAGAAAAAAAGAAAATGGGTTACTATAAAAATATTTCTGTGTTGAATAGCTTATTTATCGAGAAAGGCTTTAGGTTATAAAACATGACGCTGCGACGGTTTGTTTGTTTGAACGCGCTTATCTCTGAAACTACTGGCCCGATTTGAAAAAATATTTTTGCGTTGGATAGTCCATTTATCGAGGAAGTCTTTATGCTATATAACATAAAGATAAGACTCATAAGACCACAGCAGCAATGAAAAATGTTGCGAAAACGGGAGAAAGATATTCCTTTTGAAAGCTTCCGCTGCGTACGCTGCGAAAACCGCTTAAGTAACACAAAAATCATATATGACAGGATTGTTCAGCATTAATAGTTCTATAATAAAGTCCGCAACAGCATATGTCTATCTTTTATGGTTGACTTATTATAACCTTTTTTATGTTGATAAATTTGTAAAAAAATAATGCATTATTTTTAGAGGTTTATTATACACACAGGTATTAATTCTTATCACAATAAATACATTCATCATCACGAGCATTTCATTTAGAACAAAGTTGCCCTTTATATCATTTCAATTCCAAAAATATCTTAGGAGCTATCACAGTTTTAACATAACTCCGCACCAAAATAATGTTCGCAGCTTAAGTACAAAGTGCGCTTGCGCTAATATATTATAAAGCTGAAGAGTTTGTTTGTTAACGCGCTTATCTCAGGAACTGCTGGACCGATTTGAAAAAATGTTTCTGTGTTGGATAGCTTATTTATCGAGAAAGGCTTTAGGATATAAAACATGACGCTGCGACGGGAGGGGAGGGAGCAAACTCAAAACGCGCGGACGAAGTCGCAGGGGACCGCTAGTAATAACAATAAAGCTATTTCAGCTCTAAATTTTTCATAATATGAGCTGTCTTGTTTTCAATTTAAAATAATAAACGCATTATAGCAGGGTCAGTGCGCATTTAGGTACTGTACAAGAATAAAACTGTATAGTCCGCGCGTTTACTAGAACTCATCGCTTCACGGTTCAACGCATTGGAAAATTAGGATTGTGAACAGTTATTAGGCTAGTAAGTGAATTTCCACTTTCAAAGATTTAGACCCTCCGGGCCTAAATGTGTTTCGAACTAAGTCAAAACTAAGGGACTAGTTTGGCAAAATTCTAATCAAAATTGTTTTCCTCAGTCCAATCTTAGTTAAAGAGTAGTTTCTTTTTTAGGGTGCCGTAGCTGAATGGCAAAAAACGGATCCCTTACGGTTTCGTCAAATCTGTCTGTTGGTCCGTCCGTATATCACAGCCACTTTATTCTGAAACTATCAGCATCACACAGTTTAAACTTGGTAGGTAGATGTATCCTGTTAACCCCGCCTTACGTTTCTTATACAAAAACTTAAAAAATATGATATCTAAGGGGGGCTCTCATACATGTAATCATTTGTTTTTTTAATTAGTCAAACCGTGTGATGAATTAGTCAAACAAATGCGTGTGGGGTATCTAGGTGTAGGTTTTTTAAAATGCCGTCAAGGCTTGTAAAACTATTTTCTCTAAAAGTCTAAAGTTTGAAAGATAGACGTTTCCGAAATGGTAATATGCCCCATCTCCCCCTCTAACTTTTGAAAAAAAAAACGTGATGTAGATCTTTACAAACACTTTCAACGATAATTTGTTTCAACAAATTCGAATCAGTAGTTTTTGAGATAAAACACATTTTCAAAAACCGCAAACACAACTGTGAAGAACAATGTTACATTTGCTGTCATCAAAATATTGTCATATTTTGGCTAAGTGAAAGTAGGTGGATTCCTAACTTTATTAAAGCTGGCACGAAACCCTCTGTGCACGAGTCCGGCTCTAACTTCATCATCATCATCATTATACTCAGCCAAAGGACGTCCACTGCTGAAAATAGGCCTCCCTCACGGCTTTCCATAGCAACCGATCACTAGCGGTCTGCATCCAGTTTGATCCTGCGATCTTTTTAAGGTCGTCTGTCCATCTTGTTGGTGGACGTCCTACGCTGCGTCTTTGGTCGAAGGGTCTCCAATGTAGAACTTTCCTGCCCCAACGGTCATCAGTTCTTCGCGCTATGTGCCCTGCCACTGCCACTTGAGCTTACTGATTCTCAAGGCTATGTCCGTTACCTTAGCTCTTCTACTTATCTCCTCATTTCGTAGAGAAACACCCAGCATAGCCCTCTCCATCGCTCGTTGTGTGATCTTCTTTATGAGGCCCATAGACCAGGTTTCGGATCCGTATGTCATCACTGGTAACACACACGGGTTGAAGACTTTCGTAATTGGTAATTTCCCGAACGCTGCCGAGCCAAGTTGGATTCGTCGATTGACCTCTTTCTCGAAGTTGGACCTACCCAATTGGATCACTTGTCCCAGGTAGACGTACATGTCGACAACTTCGAGAGCTGAGTTCTGAGCTGAGCTAAGCTTCGGCTCTAACTTAGCTGGTCATATTTTAAATTCAATTCTGTTAAGAACGGAACTTTTTCAAGTCTCATTTTGGTCTCATAGGATTTCTAGCAACTACAAAAGCTACTAGTAACAAAAACGCTTCCTACGTACATTACGTAGGCCTGCGAGACGACTACGAGAATAACATATTGCACCTTATTGACCTACTCTCGTATTAAGTAAGAGATATTCGTAGCACCAGCAATGCTACAGCTCTACTACGCCGTAGCAACGGAGGCTTTGGCCGTGCATGTAGGACCTACTGGGTATCTTTCATAATCGTCTCGTAGACCTACACCTACGTTGCTACGGCGTAGCACTGCTGTAAATTTGCTGGTGCTTTGATTATCTCTCACTTGTTTTGCTTGCTTAGTTTTTTTAGTGTCAATACAAACAAAGATACAGGGTGTTGTTTTGGTCAGCGATGAGCGACCCAGGGGTGGTTGTACAAACGATACTGATGCCAAAAAAATATAATCTAAATATAAATACTTTTTTTTAAAATAGAAAATACCCTAAAAATCCATTTTTATTGCTACCACTAAACTAAACTACCAATACCAGGTCGCCTCTTCATAGCTTTCTAGCTATGGCGTAATATTTCGTAGATACACGGGAGCTACGCGTGATCGCAGGTTTCCCCATTAGTTTTGATTTTTTTTAGAATATTGTCAAGAGGTTTTTCTGTATAAAACTTGCAGTTATGCTTATTCTAAAACTATATTTTCTATAAATTATAATTTAAATCATTTGGGGTGTCTGAGGTTTTGCGCATTGAACATTGCACGTTGCATAGGCATAAGTTTGGTAAGGTGTAGTTTTTTTTATTGTTTTCAATACATATACAGGGTGACTTTGTTATCACTACCGAAATTTTGTGTAAAGACTCCACTGATGAATATGAACAACTTTTACTATGGGGGCAATTGTGAAATCGAGAAAAAAAAATCAAAAAAGAAGCGGTCAAAATGTATGGAACAGCTGTTTTTTTTTTCTCGATTTCACTATTGCCCCCATAGTAAAAGTTGTTCATATTCATCAGTGGAGTCTTTACACAAAATTTCGTTACTGATAACAAAGTCACCCTGTATACTTATATTATAAAACGGAATAGTTTGTTTGTTTGAACGTGCTAAGTTTAGGAACTACTGAATCGATTTGAAAAAATGTTTTTGTACTAGATAGCTTATTTAGGATAGGAAGGTTTATCATTTAAAACATCGCGCTGCGTCGGGAGGGAATGGAGCAAACGCAATACGAGATGCAGTTGCCCCCGCCCGCTAGTTTTAATCTGATTTCATAAGTATTGTGAAATCACAATTAGTCTTTATACTGGTGCCTACTTAAACCTTATGCATTACAAGCAATATTTAATAGCAACGCTGACTGCTGACTGAACGAAATAAAGCTATTTCATAAGGCGTAAGTAAACACGACAGCCGTACAATTGTAGCTACAATCCCTGAGCAGGTGTTTTCTAAGCGGCTTACATGTCCCGCCGGAGACGGTATGGTCGGGACCCTATTTTTGCTTCAGTTATTGTGAATTTCGTTTAAAAAGGAAAAAATAACAATGAAAATCACGCAAAATATAGACGTAGTGACATATGTGGAATGTTCTTATTTTCATTGGAAAATCGGATATGAATATAACACACCATCTTGACGCGAGTGATTCAGAAATAGATGCCCTGGGCCTAATGCGGGATGATCGCAGTTACTTACACTTTAACATAAATCTTTTGAAAAACAGCTTGTAGAAAGCAAGGGCAGGCAGTTTCTAAAAGAAAAGGTTAAGAACTCAATTTATTAATACTATTGTCTTATTTTATACAATAACAACTTCTTTTTTTGTCTTGCAAAGAAGAGCAGGCCGGGTACAGAAAAAATAGTAATACTTTTGTCAATATTGACTTACTGTATGCATATTAAACCTACATATTTCTTCTACTTTATACATCGGTAGGTTTAAACTAAATTTTATGATTTGCAAGGCACGGAAGTAACATAAAATATCGTAGCGTTATTAAACTTATTAAAGCTAATTGGAACATGTAAACTCATATCAAACCTCAAGCGGATGTGTGCAGTTAATCTCTATCGTGTCAAAATCAGAACGATTAAATATTGAGGACACCTAAGAAAGTACTTTTTGATGGGCTATCAACGTTTTCTAAGTAGGTCGTCGGTGATATTAAAATTGTATTCTTCGCCCCGAATTTTCCATTGAGATGACTTCAAAAAAAGTTCGTTACGGTCGTGACCCATTAAACTGACGCATATATTTTTTATGAAGAAATATTTTAAAGTACCAAACTTTAAAATATTTCTTCATAATATTCGCGTCGTTAGATCCGCGCTGTGCACTGCGAATAATAACTTTGCACCGATAAGTGCTATATGCTGTTTTACAATGAAGGCCGCAAGAAAATGATCAACGACTGAACGAGGATGGATTTGCAGAAAACACTTGCAATTTTTTGCTTGGACAATCATTCAAAAGGGATATTTCGCTTCGGGAAAAGGTTCGCTGGAGCGCCTTTCTTACACACTTAATTCAAGCACGTTTATAACAAGTGTATTATTTAGTACAATATGGATAAAGCTACTTGATAAGAATACTCTATTGCGTAGGGAAAAGGAAAACCTGTTTTTATTCAGTTTGCTACATTTCAGATGAAGCGAAAACTCTTTATTGTGTGTACCAATTATTTTCTGAAGATCGTTTGAGCAAAAGCATCGATGCGTTAAGATTCGGCTTCGGTTCGTTTTGTGCATTTCATTGTATGGACCTGCTGCAGGCACACGAGATAACCATTGAATGAATGAATGAATGAAATTATTTATTGCAAGTTACAATGACGCATCTTTTTATGTAGAACTTAGACACTATATTAGTTCATACTTTAACAAAAATATAAGATGGTTTCTTTTTCGAATAGGAAAGGTATTTAGTTATTTTTTATGTTGCATGTCTTACTTTTTTTTTCTTCTTTGTTCCGTAAATAAAATGTACATACACAGATGAAATAAGTATAATTTAACCACGAATTTATGTTGAAAATGAACAGAAAAATAATATGATCTGAAAGGATTTGCGTGTCGTTCTTAAAGTATCTAACGGTATCCGAATATAGTAATGTTATAACAATTTCAAGTTTACTACGAGTATTCAAAACTAGTTAGTAGATACTATGACAAGGCTCACGATCTTCCAAGTTGCTTTAAAGTCAAGTGTCCGTCTGTGATCGTGCGTTTGGTTATTGCGTATTGAACGTCGAGTTGTTTCGTTAATTTGGCAACACCGTTCGCTTTCGTAATGGCCACATAAAATATGTTTGCCCGTAATCTAAATTCCTGAGTAAAGATACTCCTTGAGTGGCGCGTTTGGGCCCTGTGCAGATTGTGAGTAAAGCTATTTAATGAAACATTCAATCTTCGTAATTGACATTAAAAAAGTTGTGTTAGTTACACCACTTGTAACTTGCGAACGGTTGGAGTGATTGAGCGCACCTTGAGAGCCCATATACAGTGCTAGGTATTTAAAATTACAAGTGTCTAAAAAATAAAATAAAATAGGAACCACGGAATTTACTACTAGTTTACACAAAAAGTTGACACATAAATGCGCGTCTAAATTTAAGTGCTTGTTAACATCACCAAATTCAGTATTGCCAAAGTTTATAAGTAAAGGAGTTGTCTCCAACTTCAAGTACAGATCTCAAAAAGCCACCTAGTATTGTAAAAGGCAATCCAGATAATCACTTTTGGTGTTCGGTATGCTCTTTTAGTTATTCAGCCTTTGACGGCTAAGAGTAGATTTTACCAACTTCAGATAAGGATTTTTTATGGAATATAATACTAACGTCACGTGGCAGTATTTTCGGTGAGTCTCGAACTTTGTCGGATACCTAAATAAAATGGCTGCCGCCGAGCCGAACCCATGATCAGAAAAAGAGACAATATAATTTTTAACTTTTTTTTTCTTCTCCGAAACTTGGGTTTGGCCACGTTCCCTTCCGCGAACGCAGCATAAATCGCAGAGCTCACAATGGGCTCACCAAGGTGACCCGAAAGCCAAAACAATTATTTACAACTAGTAATGAAATTATATTTTATGCAAATTGATTATTCAAATTTTAATTACTACATTAATGAATTAAATGATAATTTGCAATTTTAATAATATATCAATTTTAATACAACACCTTATTAAAAAACGTCACCTATTTGACGCAATCGTTTATGAAAATATCATTTTGAAATAGCTCGTTAAATACTTATTAGGTCGAATAAGTTCTATCTGACGTTGGTAAAATTGACTCTAAGTCATTGAAACTTTGCCAGCGATTTGTATTCGAAACTGGAAAAGTTAAAAGCATTACTTATTTTAATAAAGATTCACGACAAAAATTATATCTATAAAATGCGACATCTGGGCTTTCAGAGCAGCGGTAGTTCTTAAACTCATAACTTGTATTATTGAATTAATAATTTTAGAATAGCGGATTCTTTGAACAGCTTTGACATAAACTTGAAAGATAAAGAAGAAGTTTTCACGAATTTCTCTACGAATACAATGTGGTTCTATTTATAATGTTAACTTAATATGGAGGAACTGAAATGTACCACAGTTATTGATGTAAAATAAATAAATAAAAACTTTAAAAAAAAGTAAAAACCGACTTCAAAACCAAAATGCACTAAAAAGTCTTAAATAAACTCTTCACTATTAAATGAAAAGGAACCCGTTTTAGGCAAACAATTTCTTTTTGGAGTCGGTGCTGTGATAGATGATGCTTGATGGTCAAAGTGATGGCACCGACTCCAAAAAGAAATTGTTTGCCTAAAACGGGTTCCTTTTCATTTAATAGTGAAGAGTTTATTTAAGACTTTTTAGTGCATTTTGGTTTTGAAGTCGGTTTTTACTTTTTTTTAAAGTTTATTTTATTTCTTTATTTTTGGTGATTACATAAGAGGGGGGGGGGGAGTTGCACCTTATAATTCGATTTTTTAAGAAGCTACTAATTACCTATCATAAGTTCCGTCATTATAACTACTGAACTCCTAAGCGTTAAGGAGTTCCACCATCAGCTCAGCCCCACAAGATGTTGACTATCAGACGTAATAACACGTCAACATTAAGATTCTAGTTAAGAAACACTATACGTGCCTTTAAAATTTGAGGGTTTTCCTCGATTACACCAAGATTCCATCATCAGATCCCAAAATGAAAAAAATGGGACCAACTAGAAGGTACACCCTCTAAGTAGGTAAAAAAATTTTTCGATTCGGTTGACGAACGACTGAGATATGAGGTAACATACATACAAAAAAAAAAAATGATAAAAAAAACATACAGTCGAATTGATAACCTCCTCCTTTTTTGAAGTCGGTTAAAAATAAATGAATACCTAATCCTTTGGACATTCCCACACATCGCCATCTAGTCCCAAGGTAAGCTACTCAAAGCTTCTGTTATGGGTGCCAGACAATGGATATAATACTTAAATACTTTTTGTTTTTAAATACATACATGAGATCCATAGAAAACACCCAGACCAATATAAACAGACATGTTCATTTCAAAAACCTTCATCATTTTAATTTTGGCTACGCTACATACAAAAATAATGACTTTTACAAATGTTAACTAGGCACGATGACGTAACATTTGCAGTTAATCTTTCCTGGCAAGTGCTAGTCCGGCTCGTCAAGGTGCTGACGTCACGGCTCCAGAGGCTCGCCGGGAGGTAATTACTCGACGTCCTCTTTGTACACTCAGCCTCGAACCGATACCCAACGCCTTTGTTGTTGACAGAAGCTAACGTGCTAAAGGCCTGCGGGAAAACGATTTATTTATTTTCGTACCCGCTGCGCCGGCCGCGACTCTGCCGCGAGCCTTTTGTTTTTAGATCAACATTTTAACTTGGGCATCGAAACGTGAAAGTTAATTTTCATTTCGTTAATGCGTGTTCTTCTTTATTTTAATGGTTTATAAATCGCGTTTGGTAACTTTGGATTTCCTAAAATTTTATTAAGACGAGACTTTTCTTACATTATTTGAAGTGAGTTTTGATGAAATTATTTTTCTGTAAATGCGAAACTTAATCCTTGCACTTATTTAAGGGCTTTATCAGCTTAATTTTTGTTAAAAATACAAAAAGGCAATACCGTAATCTGTAGAGTATTGGTGCGTCATATCTTTTGATTGAGACGGCATCCTTTGACCAAGATGATGGAGATGAAAGAGAGATAAGTCCACGAATCTTATTTTCCCTCCGGCGAAGAAATGTTATAAAAATAAATTCTTAAGAATTCCTAACACGCGAATTTTAAGCGGATTGTATTTTTGTGTGAATATTGTTTCGTGTTTTTCCTAATGCCTTTCGTTTTTCGAGTTCATGAAATATGGTACCTATTGTGTCCCTTCGTGGTCTTAGACTTCGATTTCAATAAATTTAATATTAAGAATTAACCATTTTATATAACAAACAGGCGATTTCTTTATAGAAACTAGAAACTGAAACGACTAGTCTTAGCTCTGCTGAAGTATTAGTGCAAAGCAAAAGGTAAGCTACGATTTATGTAGAAAGTTGAGCTTCAACAAATGACGACAGCGCCTTATCTCTTCGCGTCAGACAAGTACTAGTGTCGAACTCTTATTAAACTCTTTTATTTTGCTAACCGAACTATTTAACTTTAACGATTTCTAAATAGCTAGCTTATTGACAAAATGTGTAGAGTAAATAATAGGCGAGAAAATCAACCTTATATTAGTTTTGACGGTGAATCCAATTCATGGAGGTTGCATTGCGTGCGTATGATCTGTTGTGTCGAGGTTGTGAAACTAAAAATTGCGATTTTTTTCCAGATAACATTGATCCAAATAAATATTCTTAACAAAGAAAAACTGTAATATAATGTTTAATAGAAACTGCTGATAGAAATTAAATAAATTTAAAATTAAATAACATTAAACAACAATTAAATACTTTATTGAATCGTGATAGACAAAAATAACAAAAAGAAACAAAGCGTTATCTTTGTTTTCCAGAAAATTTAAGTTATTTAAGAAAGTATATTTCATAGTTATATTTCATTTTAATAGAAATATAATGCGGCAGTATTATTGTTTTTTTTTTTAAATCTGCTCATCATTATTTGCTCTCAGTGTTTATTGCGACGTTGCCAGCTTACCTCATTTATAATACTCGCCGCATAACGCACGCTACGGTGCCAACTTCATTACAACTGCAAATGGGCGCACGTGGGACACCGAGTGCAAGGTAGTAGTTGAATTATTTTGTGTGAAAATAGAAAAAAAAACAAATATGCAAATTATATTTTAAAAAAATAACACGAACACTATCTGGTCTGTTTTGTATCCTTAATTTTCCAGGAATCAAAAATAACACGTTGTACTTCTATTACTGTCATTATCATTATAATCTCAGTACATTAAAAAAAGATATAGCAGACCAAATGTCTTTGTGTTGTATATGCTTCCAAATGTGTTTGTCTCTATTAAAATATTAGTGTCTAGTTAAGTATTTCATTATTGAATATTTCTAGTATTAGTCTAAACAGAAAACGATTCTGTATCGTGTATTGTGTATAGGGGCTTACGTAAAACTACTTAACGTTAGGAACAACATGTGTATTTTGAATACAAACTAGATACCATATATACACGCAAAGCATTTTATATGCGAGTTCGTTTATGTATTTAGCTGCTGTCAGCACTAAATAGTTTTAAAAGTATTTGTTTTTGTCAATGTTGACTCAAATAAAATACTCGTGAATCTTTAAAATACTGAGTACCTAGACCTACCAACTCTTACCTCGTTATAAGTTTGATAATCATAGTCAAAGGAACTATTCATAACTACGTAGACTTATCAAAGGGAGGCCCAGACGAGGCGGGCGAGACTGTGCTAAGTGCGATTGTCTCGTGTATGATACAACAGTTAACAATATATTTCTCTAACGACCACGGCCGGGTTATTCCGAGGGCTGCCTGAATATGCAGATTACGATCTACCGTCAAAGGGAGGCTGGCGCGGCGGCGCTGATCAAAGACAAATTGTATTATTCCCAACATGACACATTATTCCACCAAGTTATTATAAATAAAATAGCTGAAAGTTCATTATACATTCTTGTTGCGTGTATTCTAGAAATTGTACTGGCTCCAATGATTCTCTGGTCAAGTTTTGTTCCGATTTATTTAACTAGAGTGTTGTTCATTTTTGTCATGTCTTCGCAAGTAATCGGAGTTTTATGCCTAGGCCTGATTTGACCAACATTAAAAAAGGAATATTCGTTGAATATAATTCAAAACGCCTTATTTAAAAACGTCACCTATTTAATAGCAATCAGTTATGTATATTTCATTTTAAAATGGATCATTTATACTTATTCAGTCGGATGAGTCTTATCTGACGTTGGCAAATTCAGCCCTAACTAAAGTTATCAGTTTGTCTATGACAGAATAAAAGTACGACTAGTATATTTTTATATATACCTAAGTACGATTTTTAATACTCTACTTTTTAATACTCTTATGATTGCATTTTATAGGATCACTAGCGGTCCCTCGCGACTTCGTCCGCGCGTTTTGAGTTTGCTCCCTCCCCTCCCGTCGCAGCGTGATGTTTTATATCCTAAAGCCTTTCTCAATAAATAAGATATCTAACACAGAAATATTTTTTTAAATCAGTTCAGCAGTTCCTGAGATAAGCGCGTTCAAACCAACAAACTCTTCAGCTTTATAATATAATTAGCGCAAGCGCACATTGTACTTAAGCTGCGAACATTATTTTGGTGCGGAGTTATGTTAAAACTGTGATAGCTCCTAAGATATTTATTGGAATCAAATGATATAAAGGGCAACTTTGTTCTGAATGAAATGCTCGTGATGATGAATGTATTTATTTTGATAAGAATAAATACCGGTGTGTATAATACACCTCTAAAAATGATGCAATTTTTTTTTACAAATTTATTAACATAAAAAAGGTTGTAGTAAGTCAACCATAAAAGATAGACTTTTGCTGTCGCGGACTTTATTATAGAACTCTTAATGCTGAATAATCTTATCATACATGATTTTTGTGTAACTTTAGCGGTTTCCGCAGCGTACGCAGCGGAAGCTCTCAAAAGGAATATCTTTCTCCCGTTTTCGCAACATATTTCATTGCTGCTGTGGTCTTGTGAGTCGTATCTTTATGTTATATAGCTTAAAGCCTTCCTCGATTAATGGACTATCTAACATAATAATAATTTTTCAAATCGGGCCAGTAGTTTCTGAGATTAGCGTGTTCAAACAAACAAACAAACAAACAAACAAACAAACAAACTCTTCAGCTTTATAATATTAGTATAGATTACAGTACTAAGGCCTGATTTTACCAACGTCAGATTAGGAATGTTCGTTGAATAGAACACAATAAGCATAATTTAAAAACGTCACATAGTTGTCAGCAATCATTTTTGTGAAATTTACTGATTAAGTCGGATTCAGACTCAGGATTCTGATTCCTTATTTATGTAAATATAAATTCCATTAGAAACGAAATTGCTTTATATATTTACCTTATAGCCTAAATAATTTACAAAACAGAAACCCTCAATAATAATACCACTCGCTGATTTGTTTTGATGGCGGACGATTTCGCTTTCAATTTGGAGCTTACGCAGAATCCGTAAGGATATAAGCAGCTTACAACTTGACATGATTTATTCACATGACCGTGTAATGAGGGCTTTGTCATTCATATCACATAAATTATATTTTTTATTCCTCTTTTTATACACAGCTTATTTTCATTAAAAACTACGGTCTTTTTATGTCTCTCTCTGTAGACTGAAGTGTGCACCATTATTATTAATGTATTCTCTAATAGGTATTTAGCTTCTTACTTAATACTTAGATCTCATCTATGGTCAATGATTATGTATTGTTAGCCCAACGAAAACGGAACGTCCCTTTATGCGTGGTCTATGGCAGTCGATCACGTCTGTCAGTAGAGTCCCCTCCCTTCGCGCGGCTCATCTCGGTCGGTCGTCGCTTGCGCGTGTCTTGATGTGATTTAATATTGTAAATGTCCCCGTAGTGTTTACTAAATTATATTTGTAAGCCTAAACGTATGTGGTTTGTACTGTGTTTGGCCCTGGCATCCGATATTTAAGATGAGTATGACTTTGGTATTTTATTTATAACCTTTCCCAGTGAGGGTTTAATAGTATGCACTTAGTTAAATTTTGAATATTACCAAACGACTCCAAAAAACATATTTTCTGTACTATATATTTTTATAACTTCATTATATCTGTGTATAATTTTTAATAAATCAGACACCGATTACTCAAACAAATCCTTACATTTGATTTGCTAAAACAGATAACCAGTTTGCAAAGTAATTACTGCGTTAACTCCAAAGACGCTAATTTTTAATCACACAAGCGGCAGTAATTTCTCGAGAGAAAGTTAGAGGTGAAGATAACTAAGCGGGACTCGGTGCGATGGCGGCTGACTCCGAAGAAGTTCACACTTAGTTTAGTTAGCAGGTGATGTGACGACGCTTCGGCGCCTCTACTGCGCTAAATTATAAAGTCTTTAGTCTCCACACTTGTGGAGCTTTCAGCGGAAGTTAAAGCCACGCTGATACTAAGAGCTGAAGATCCACGAGTAAAAATAAACGTTGATTTAAAAACCTAAATAATCTAGTATTCATGCTCGTAATTTTCATAGTCCATTTAATTACCACCAATTAATTATATTTTCGGTATCTCCTTGTGACAACGTAGCATCTTTTCTTAAAATTATGACTTTTCTCATAATTATTCAATTTCTGACGTCATTTGAACTTCATTATTTATAATGATGAAGGTTGGATTTATCTCTACCAACCGCACCGTATAATATCATATTTATGACTACTGTAAAATTTAAATTTTACCTAAAGATTTCGACTCGGTATCGTGTCACTAACGAGAATCACACACGTTCAAACCAATTATTTTCCTGGCTGTCACAATGTCTTAAAACATACTTAGGTGTGGTTGTGCAACAAATCAAATAACGGGTAATTTGTTACGTTATTTCTAATCGTTTTTTTGTACAGGCTCCTTTAATTTAATTTATTTTTAGGGTTCCGTAGCCGAATGGCAAAAAACGGAACCCTTATAGTTTTGTCAAGTCTGTCTGTCTGTCTGTCCGTCCGTACGTTTTCTTGTGCCTTATACTAATATACTTTATACTAAATATATTTTATAACACACAAAAGTTTGTGAGGATCGATGCTTCTTACTTTAAAAACTACTACTTACTTTTCCATCATGTATGTAAGGTATTTAGTATCTCTTATAATATTCATACATCTATTATTTTTATTGTAAGTTTAGTATCATTGCCTACTTGTATAATTTATATTCTATGTCAATTCCTTAAGGGTTTTTTCTTTAAATAAGAGCCAAGCTTTTAGTTGGTAAACGTTTTAAACATTTTAAAGTATTAGCAGAATCTCGTCATTTGAATTGTACGTCGATGAATTTAGTTTGCTAGAAACTTCATTTATGAAACTAAGGCTTGTACGGGTGCGAAACTAATTTAATTTAATTAGCCATACTCACTACGAAAGCGCTTTAAGAGACCCGCTCTCTACAACCTACATTTGTATCACGAATACAGAGTGCTTCTTCTACGATAAAAATAATAAGAGAATAATTGAGTATACATTATAAAGGTTCAACAACCATTTTCAACGGACTTCGAAAAAGAAGGAGGTTATCAATTTGGCGAATTTTTTTGTGGCGTTGTTACTTCATATCGCAGTCATTTAGGGACTGTTTTTTTTAAAATTTATTATTTTATTTTGGTATTAAAGTGCGTTTTTTAATAAGTTGATTTTAATACGTTGTTTACTTTTAATAACAGTTATTTATTGACTTAATTGACAATTGTTCAAATACATAATTGTTAAGTTAGCATTCTGTACACCATCTCTGTAAGATAGGATAGTCCCATCTTAGACACTGGGTTGTTACTCATTTATCCCCAGCTGCCCTGACTCGCAGCTTATTATAAACGTGGAAGTCACTTTTCGGCCGTGACTATAATTTAATACTACTGTTCCCTCACTAGTCCTGTAACCCAACCTGTATAAGTAACTCCGGAAGAACAATATTCCGCGCGCATTTCCCGAAGCCCGTAACCACCCGGCGCGTTAACGCAACCGGCTTCCTTCGGCCCGCCGAATTAATATGCTCAACACTTATCTAATATACGTCAAGGTTAACGCGCTTTTAATTAAATTTATTATCATGAGCGCGTACGATATGTGAAGTATTTTAGACAGGCTGATACACGAGAAAGTATTCTTATATTGGTGCTAACACACATTTTGAGAAGAAAGTAAAATCTTGTTTTAACATGGTTTTTGACACCTGTCTGCCTGTCGTTTCATTTGCATCGTGCGTTTGAGGTGGCATCCGTATTTGTATTATCTGTGCGAGTATTTACGTTTGAAAGTGAAACGCAAAGACACTGATTTATCTACTCGTGATTCCGGAACGATAGTTATAATGTTTTAAATTTATTGAGAGCCTCGTGTACAAACTCTACTAAACCGTTATTTTTTACCGAAGATACATACCAGTTAAGTTGATTTGCTAAATATCTACTGCTATGGATCTACACTTGCACCATACTCATCAGAACTTCTTATTTCATTATGATAGAGCAATAAAAACTGGCATTACCAAGGAATAAAGAAATCGACAATATCATTTACGTCTCGAGCAACGGATAAATCAATTAAGTCATTAATTAAGGCGGACTAGCAGCGTCAGCGGAGTCAGGGAGCCTACTTCAAAAACTGCCTACCAATATCCCTTTTTTTAGCACTCTCCTATGTTACCCTTCGACCAAAGACGACAAGACAAGATGGACAGAGGAGCTTGTAAAGATCGCAGGATGAAGCTGGATACAGATAGAACTTGTGATCGGTCACTGTGAAAAGCCGTGGGGGAGGCCTATGTTTTGCCATGAACGTCCTTTGGCTGATGATGATGATATGTAATCTATCATAGGATCGATGAGTTTTTAAATTTTTATTCTTTCATCCGTTGTATAATTAATTACAAACTACAAACGAAGGGATTCAAGGGAACATAGGTAGCACACACGCTTCTTCGACATCCCGCCTGCAGCCGGCACCTCAGCTGACACCGCGATTGCTATCCCGTTACTGAATACATTATATATCCCCTTCGCGAACGGATGCTTCACGAGTAAACATTAATGTTCTATATAAGTAAGTGTCACGCAAACAGCTTTATAGTAGTATATCTGTGTCGTTTTATTTTTTGGAGAAATTCAACCCACCCCGCACATTTTACTTGATACAGCTACAAAATAATGTGGCAAGATTATCGAAGTGTATTTTTCGTGATTTTAATACGTTTTTGGTCTTCCAGTCATTCTTACTCTAATTGGAGTACCTACTATGAATAAAAGTATGGCTGCAGTCAAAAATAAGAGTGTTGTGTAGAATAGGACCCCAGCTCCTGTAATAATGAGGGTCTGTCGACATGAGGCGGACTCTTTCACTTTCAGATGTTACATGATAATCGGAGTGACGAAGGTTTTTTCAACTCTCGCTTAACTTTAGTTAACTTTACTATGGATGGTTTATCAATTCAGGTATTTATTAGACTCTAAAATCTATGTTGTACTTAAGGATACATACACATATATAAAAATGATGATCAATACAAAAACTTCTTAAATTTTGTGAAATATGTTACTTCAAGAAAACATATTTACAAAATCATAATAATGTGTAATGGTATCGTTGATTGTAACAACATAAATAAAATATTTAATTGTTAAATGTGATCGCACACTTTTCATAGTTTTGGAAAAAAAACTCGTTTACGTTTAATTCGTAATATTGTTCCAACTACTGTATTTTTCTTTAATTCAAATAGTGCTCAGAACCGTCAAACTTTTGATGATAAGTAAGATAACACTTTATTCTCATCACATGGGTAAATCACATATTGTTTTAATTGAAATGGTCATATACAGGCTGTCCGAGATAGCTTTAGCGATATTGGAGAGACGTAATTAAAAGAAAATTTACTAATACTTTTATTAATGATACAATACCGAAAACTCGGAAAATAAATCACTTTCGCATACTAAAATCTAACCTATATTTTGATTTTAGTATGGAAAAGCGTTTTTTTTTTTTCAAGTTTTCGGAATTGTATCATTAATAAAAGTTTTTGTAAATTTTCTTTAAAATATCTCCCGCCAATATCGCTAAAGCTATCCCGGACACGCTGTATTTAGGTAATAACAAGTATTTACTTACTCACTCCCAATAACTTAAGAAAATGTAGAAGGCTATCATAGTAAGATAGCGCCTTAAGGCGAAGATGCCAGTAATATAACAGCGCGACTTCCGAGCTTCCGGCTGAGCGTCAGATACGGCAAGTATGGCCATAAATTTAGCATCTTATCGAATCGCCTCGCTGCTATTGTGTTTCACTCCAACATGAACTATGTCTGGAAAATATTGTATGGTAGATTTATAGGGTCAAATTGGGACAGAATACTAAGCATGATAACAATATGTGTTATGTTCTTACAATGGAATGAAATTGAAGACACATTCTCTTAAACAATTGATGTAACACTTCATTGCAACAACAAAACATTACGAAGTAGGTACTTCATTTACATAAATAAGTTCAGTTAAGCCGTTCGCCAAAGGCTGTCACTGTTTAAACTAAAATTAAAATGACAATGAATGATTTCAGCATTCGGTCCACTTCCTCTGCACTTGACATACTAATTTTTAAATAATGAGACAACCTAAAACTTTTAATACTTATGTTAGAAGCTAAATCATTGTTCCCTTATTAAATCTTTGTTTGAAACCTTTCCGTACTTTCATAGTCTCACTACACAATCAAAACCAGTAAACACGACAACAAAACCAACATTTATGTTAGTTAGTGTAAATAAATCAAGATGAAGGTACAGCGCCTGTTAGTTGATTGTGTTAGTCGCTGTCCAGTTGTAAAACAGAGAGGCCCTACTCTGCACAATTATGTCCATATATGTAATATTATGATAATGATAGATTTTAACAAAGAATATTAGGTATATATGGTATGGTTAGGTTTTTATACGTTAGTTTTTGAGAAAATTTTAGATTAAAGTTATTATTTTTATATTTATATTTTTATAAATTAAGGTTCAGATTAGAGAAAAAAAGCATTCGGCAATTAATTGCGATAGACGAAGCCGATGACGTAGATTACTTTTTAGATTTACAAGCTGCTGTTTGAGAAAAAAAAAATCTTTACTTCATTCCTGACTCCAGTGACTTTGCCCACTGACACCTGAATTGTAACGCGAGCGAAAATCAATGGTTTTTAAGTCTATTTCAGGCGATTATGGTGTTATGTTTGGAGACATTGCTTTTCGTAGCTAAATAAACTTATGTGACCCTTCGCAACACAATTGCATCTTTCTGACCGTGTTTCTGTAAGTTTTTGCCAGTTTTAAAGGTCAATATTTAAAGCAGTGATGTCTCTCTTGACATAATGGACTCAGTCTTTAAAGCGAAGCAATGGCCTCCCAAAGCTATCGTGAGTGGGTAATCGCTAGCAGCAATGATGCTGATAATTATTATATCTGCTACCATAGTAGGACCTTTATCAGGGCCGAGTTCCGGTCGCTTTTGTATGCACAAACTTGCCGACGAGAAATTGCAGAAGTGCTAAGTCCGTGTTTGAATTCGCTACTCAATAACTGTACTTAAAAGCTCTTGCAATATACACGAAGAGTTTTAACCCAACATTTGCTGTAATGGGTAATAAAAATCTTGTGCTGAAAATTTCTCTAAGGGTCGATTTTACCAACGTTAGTCAAGTCAAGTCTAATGACTTATCCGCCTGATAATTGTCATTTCACTTAAATGATTGTTGACAAATAGTTGAAGTTTTTAAATTAAGCGTTTTGTGTTATGTTTGATGAATTTTCCTAATCCGCTATTATTTTAACGAACAGTGGCTTATTATTCTAAAAGTTTAAGCATAAGTTTCAATTAATTTAGTTTTTATTTTCAATTTTCATCTAATCGAACTTTAGAATTGATTTAGACCCCTTACACACTGCGACTTTTAGCATCGATGCAGGCACGCGTTTTGAAAATGCGCCTCAGCTTTGCGACATACGCAATTAACAGATTTAATTTAGTATTGAATCGCGCGATAGTATCGATGCAGTTGCCAAACTTCAGTACATAGTTTGACAATGTCCAGTTTCTGCATCGCGACTGTATCAATGCTAACGCGCGTAAGCATCGTGACTGTAGCGATGCTAAAAGAAGCGCAGTGTATAAAGGTTGACATTTTGCGACAGCATCGATTCTATCGCGCGTTAGCATCGCGACTGCATCACTGCTTAAAGTCGCAGGGTCCAAAGGATTTCCGTGCTGAAAAATTGAGAATTACCTAAGTTAGTTGATAAGTATCGTATTTCCAGAAATAGATTTTACTTTTAAACGTGACTTTTCACTCCAATTGAGGATTGATCGGATAAATAAATAAAATATTATACAAACTGATTGGTTTGGCTCAAACAAAAGATATTCGACATCAAATAAAACGGTCGCCGTTCAATAGTATGAGTTAATTACCTACCGTTGGGAAAAGCAGTCGTTTATTGCAGCTGCAATATTTTGTGAAATTGCGACGTGTGAAACAATTAAAGACTTCATTTTGCACAGTCAGCTTACAGAAAAATAACTTCTTAATCCACTTACACCTAGGCGGGTCGACTTACCCGCGCGTAACTTGTTACCAAAGTAATTATACCACTAGTTGGCAACTTAAAGTATGTTTACACCTTTAAACCGCCAGATATAGGTACTTAGTTAATATTTTATTTGAACTCACCTTACTAAATGCTTTGAGTTTATCAAATACCGAGTGTGGTGGGACTTCAAGGTAAAATATTTAAGAAGACACATACGCATTTTGTTAGGTATTTTAAATTGCTGTGAACCTACGCTACAATTTAGCATAGGCATATAGGTTCTTAGAATTTCCATACGAATAAAAATAATACAATAAAAAAAATAAGCGCCAGACAACACACCACTTGTTGTGGTTTCGAAGTAATGAATTTTCTTCCTTGTGTTACGAATACAACAACGATTATGACGGGGGCGTCTCCCATAAATACTTAAATATATATTAAACTTCCATGACTCAGGTACAAATATTCCTGCTCATCACACAAACATTTGCCCCTTGCGGGATTCGAACCCGCGACGGCCGGCGTAATAGTCAACGCACCAAACACGTCGTCGTCATACTATAAAGACATACCAATACGACGTACCGTACTTATCTTCAGTTTTATGACGCAGTGTGTTTTGTTTTATTAATTTGTCATACTCGTAGTAATGAGCGCTCACTATAGAGATGAGAGCTTCCAAGCTTGCCATTTGACAAAAGCCGTACGAATTCTTTAGTAGTTCAGTCACCCGTTCTTAGCGGCCAATTATTAAGTTTAGCGACTTCCAACATTCTTGCGCGGAGATACTTTCCTGAAACGGAATTAGTTGCGTGCCCTCCGATTAGTTGCGGGGAGTTCTAACGACTTATTTATTGTACCCGCGGTCATCGGGTGGGGTTTCAATAAGTGTCCCGGCTCGAGAGGGTTATTGGGCCGCGCATCCGGCGACCCCGTTTTTTGTAGCGCTGTCTACACAAAAACTTTCTTCGCCAAAGCGCCCGCAGCTGCGCTACAATCGTACTGCTTTTAATACTTTTCAAAAGAGAACTAATACGGCACTTCCAAAAGGCCCGTGATAAAGTTTTGCAGGAAACAAAAGTCTGTAGGTTTAGTATTTTAGTAGTAATTACGGTTACCTATTAAGGATGCTTTTAGAGAAACTGATTTGCACCATAATATGCTCGAGTTAGCCAATGATTGTTTGCGTTATTTATGTTTTAATTTTAATTAAGTCAAGTGCTTTAGCGGCTGATTGCCTGGACCGATAGAATAAATTAAATTGTTTGCACAAGCAATTTACGTCTTCCATCAGTCCTTGCAAATTAATGGTCTTAACTAAATGATATTAAGATAGTATGCAGTAGTTGCCTAATTTCGAAGGAATTAAATGAAATAAATACCAAAATTTTTCCTAAGCAGAGCTGTGATCACTTTACGTATAACACAATTTAATAACTCAATCTCACATCAGCAGCTGTATTACAGGAATCGAACAATCTCTGGAGCATGTGTGTGAGTGTGTGTCCAACGTGCATGTTTATAAGGGGTAACTTGTATCCAAGTTTGTACATTAGTTAGCGCAGAAGAGCGAAATCTCGGAGAACTCTCAACAGCTCTAGTTGGCAAGATGCACCGATTTCCTCGTACCTCCTAATTGCACTCTGCAGGACTTGTTTTCTCACAATCGCTTTCAAGCTACGTAATTACCCTGCTCCACAGTGTAACTTAATAGAATGGAATTATAAATCCTAACTTCCAAGTGAGGATTTGGTGTCGCATAAGTCCTCTTAACTGCACTCCGGAGTCGCGACACGCGCTCGCTTCGCTCGTTCGCGCCACTTTGCGGAGTCATTGCACAAAAGCGTACCTACGCATCTCTTCACTTAGTTAGTGGGAGTATACTCCTACTTATAATCACGACTAAATTCAAACTAAGTGTTATGGTAGATCAGCCAAGAACTAAGCGTACATCACGTATTAGGCTTCAATGCATGCACTGATCAAATCTATAGTCCTTATCCAATCTAGGTGGATAGAAAGATACGGATTTTACCGTAATGTTTACTTAACCCTTACAGTGAAATTCGTTTCTTACAAGTACTTACAAAGTCTTTAGCGATTGGACCCTTGATCTGAAAATATCTGCGCAAAATTCCACGGCTCCTCCGATTACCGATTTACGGTTTCCCCGGCGCGTTTAACCGACTCATATTTATAGTCAATAAAGAGTAATGCGACCATATTTTGAGCTTAAGCGACCTTCAGCGTAATAGGAGTCCGGCAATCGCTCTGACGTCATGTCACATACGTATTTTTTGTATTATAGGTGTAGACCAGCTTTATTGACTAGAATGTGGAAATATGTAAGACTAGCTGATGTCCGCGACTTCGTACGCATGGTATTTTTATTTCTTCAATTAAACTTTCTTTCGTACCTTTTTATCCCAAAATAGCACCCTAACTAAAAATATTAGCAGTTAGGTTCACATCATCTATTAGGAAGGAACGAGTTTTATGCAGAAGGGGACAATGGTTTCTAGATGTTTTAAAAAGGTTCTCAACGTTGAAATTTAATCGATTGTTTAATATTCTTTTCATATATTTGTCATATTTGAAATTAATTCCAAATTCTTAAAAATTTTGGTGTTGTTGTAAGTCATGCTTTATTAGCATTCATATGGATCACAATTGTCTTGTCCAATAACACTCGCTTTAAATGATTTGATAGTATACATATAGCTCATTAGAGTTGGCCTCTGAGGTTTATGCCCGCAACACATAATGTTTGCCCTTGCACTATTTTTATCATTATTGCTTAAAACAAATTTTAATCATTTGGGATGACACCCTTCATGTATGGTAGCCCAGCAGGTTTGTGTTTAACTGCCATGCGCTTTGAATGGGATCTGCAGTGGTGTGGTACTGGAAACTGGTCGTCCCGGAGTACCTTTCTTATTAATTTCTGAAGCTCAGCAGCCAGGTATTTGTCACAGATGCCCCCGCTCTCTGAAAGAACGTTTTGGCCTTGGTGACGTAGGTAACTGTGATGGATGGTAGTGAGAAGCACCATTGAAATATTCATCGTATTGGTGGCCTTTTTAAAGACTCTGTGACTGATTATGATCAGTAGGCCTAACATGTATGATATAATATTTATTTCGATTGTCATGACAAAATTGGTCGATCTATGCTATTTTATCATACCTAACATGCCAACCACGTGGGATCAAATTATCCTGAGCGATAACGAGATATGTCAATTCCTAACCATTCACTCAATTTAATGACAGACTTGGCTAAATCACTTCATTCGAAAAACGTGATTTTGATATAAAAATAAAACAAATGATACATTTTATATTGCGATCCAACCTTAGCCTTTCAATTTCCAGGCAGCTCAATTCCGACTCAGTGTAAACGAAGATTATCAATATAATAATAATACTAAAATGGTACGAATATTAATATTTATGATATTTTATTCAAATAATATTATAAATATCATGCGAAATTGCAATACGAATTGCTAATTTGACAGTAAGTGCTGAGCCGTCTTACCTATCAAAACTGCATCGCAATACGCGCCCTTGACACTATACCACAGATTATAACACGATACTGTAAATATAATATTGTAACACCACATAGCAAATAAATCATAAACTAAAGGCACAAGAACAATCACTCAATTGCATACTAAAAACGATAACCATGTTGATAGTAACATCTTAAGAGTCGATTGCCGCATCACGCCACTAGATGGCGCTGTACCGAGTTACATTGCGGTAACGCCTGCGTTTTCCCGATTCCTCAAATAGTCTCGTAGGGCATTAAATTTGTAAGTTGGTACCAGACCTCACTCAGCGTTAGCGCTAAGTAGTGGTACACCCTCAGCTCCCAATTCTTGAGACTTTGTGGTGTCCCTACCCCTGCCTCTCGCCTGGTATATCTGTAAACCAACCCGTGCGCATACAACAACCTAGTGTTGAAGTATTGTATCCACGCTCCGTTTTTGAATATAATTTGGGTTATTATCTAATCCCGATTGTCTCATTTCGACGACCTTACCTACCTGGACGACATCTTCACCTCTGGCGAGATCCAAGCAGCTCATCAATCATCACCTTCACGCCTCCTGATCGAGTCACCTACCTGGACGAACCCCGGGTAGCGTCAACCACCATCACCAACACTACCTGCCCCGGCAACACACCAACCGGCTCTTCTCACAACTGGCGCTCCAACTTAGTGGCCTACTTTGCTTGATTGTAGTACCACACACCCAAAGTGGCTACTCCAGGCAAAAAAGATAGTGACCTACTACCCAAATTTCTTGTGACGAGGGCTGGCCGAAAGACCACAATCAAGGCATCGAAGAAAAAGACTGACCCAAAGATGGCTGTAAACATCTCAACGGACCAGTTCCAGCAGCTCCTGGAGACCATCAATTCCAGCCGACGAAGCACCTTGGCATCGTGCTCAGCCGCATTCAATGGCGAAAAAGACCCCGAAGCAGTGGAATCATTCTTGGCGGCGGTCAACGTCTTCAAGAATATTGAGAAGATCACAGATAGTGAAGCCCTCGCTGGACTACCGTTGCTCCTTCGCCAAGACGCAGGAAAATGGTGGCAAGGGATCAAGCACAGCGTCACTCAATGGGAAGATTTCCAGACTCGGCTACGTGAAACGTTTGCCCCGCAGAAACCCGCCTGTCTGATCTACCACGAACTCATGAGCGAGAAACAACGCCCCAATGAGCCTATGGAGACCTTCATCTCTAAAAAGAGGATGCTCTTCTCGCTTCTGACAGACGCAGCCCATTCAGAGACGACACAGCTCGACATGCTGTACTACCTCTTTGACATTCGCCTGCGAGAACGGATACCACGCTCGTCTTTCAGGACGTACGACGAGTTGATCAAGTCAGCACGAGAGGTCGAAGAGGTAATCCATGAAAGGAACAAGACGGGGAGTCTAATTAGCAGAGGCCCGAGAGTCAAATGTGCCTACTGCCGTAATTTTGGACACACAATCGACGCCTGTAATAAAAAGAAGAAAGGAGAAACCAAACAGATTCCCACCATGAGCGTTCCTAACAACCAGCAGACGCAGGCTCCTTCTCCGTCACAACCCAAGTTCTCCTGCTACGGCTGTGGCGCTCCTGGCGTAGTACGAACGAACTGTCCCACTTGCTCTTCGAATAAAGTACCGATCAAGGCAGAGCAAGCTGATTTTTGTTCTTTGAACATCGGCTCAGATATCCGAGCACGACCAGTTATCTCCATTGGCATCAGCGGTCTCCAAGGATACGCATATGTAGATACCTGCGCCAAGGCCAGTGTCGCTTCCTATTCACTGTACAAGCGACTGAAAGAGCTAGGATACTGCTTTAGCGAACGAACCATACAAATCTCTTTGGCGGATGGCTTTCCTAAAACCGAGAAGGTTCAAATGGTTACGGTGCCAGTATCCTTATGCGGGCGCACATTTCTCACTAACTTTGTCGTCCTGCCCAAATCCACGGATAATAAAACATTGCTAGGTATCGGCTTCTTGGAGAAAGCTGGCATGATACTGGATCTGCCCCAATTCACGTGGCATTTCAACGATAGTCCAGAGGTCCTTTACGAACTCTATGATGAGGACTTTGTGACCTTCACAACAGACGCAGAACCTGCCGCATCGATTACCCCACGAATGCCAATAGAGTCCGCAAAGCGATGGGAAGATCCCGCAGTAGCCCCAGAAGCAGCCTTACCTAAGGAGAGTGCAAAATATAAGCTCTCTTCTTTAGAGCTCACCCTTGACCATGACGTCGGCAAACGAAGGCGCACTATATTCGACGGTTATTCACCTTTCGCCGATTATATGATGAGAGATGCACAAATCAACGTGCACAGGTCGGAGGTAGAACTGTCGCCACACTCTAAAAGTTTGTTTCCTGGCCCCGATCCATATGCTTGTAAAGACTTAAGTATAAATTCCCTGGATGTCAAAGTTGATTGTGAACCAAATAATGAGTTGACTGAGAATCAACTCCTTTCTCTTAATAAATTGATCCAAAAGTACGAAACTGTTTTCACTGACAATGGTAAACCTGCTTCTCATGTTGAACATCGAATCGACATTATAGACCATGGTCCCATAGCAGTCCCGCCTTATCGCCTCTCTCCTCCTCGAAAAGAGATCCTTCGTAAAGAAATTGACGAAATGTTAGCCAATGATATAATTCAACCCGCTGTAACTCCTTGGGCTGCCCCAGTAATATTAGTACCAAAACCCAATGGTGAGATCAGAGTCTGTATAGACTATCGTAAGCTTAATGCAATAACGATACCTGATACCTATCCAATGCCTAGAATAGATGACCTTTTGCACGAGGCGAAGCCCACACGATATATGTCCACCCTGGACCTTAAGTCTGGGTACTGGCAGATCAAAATGAAAGAATCTGATAAAGAGAAAACAGGCTTTATAACCCCTTTTGGAATATATGTCTTCAAAAGAATGCCGTTTGGATTGCGCAATGCACCGGCAACATTTCAAAGACTTATAGATCAACTTCGAGTGGGCCTTGATAACAACCATATAAAAATCTTGGCATACTTAGATGACCTGATCTTATTCTCATCTCACTCTTTTGAGAATCATCTAGCCGATCTTGAGGCAGTCTTTCTGAAATTAAAAGAATATAACCTCACAGTAAACATTAAGAAATGTCGTTTCTGTCGTTCCACGATACCATACTTGGGACATATTATCACACCAAAAGGTCTAGAGGTAAACCCTCAGAAAGTGGAAGCAATCGCAAATTTAACCGCTCCAAGAAATTTACGACACTTAATGTCTTTTCTCCAAACATGCTCTTGGTATAGGCGCTTTATTGAAAATTTCTCCAAAATCGCAGAACCATTGACTAGACTGACCAAGAAGAATGCTGTGTGGGTTTGGACTGAGGAACAGGATCTCGCATTTCAAAAATTGAAACAAAGTCTCACGTCTTCTCCCGTATTAAGTCAGGCTGATGGTACTAAGCCATACCGCATTAAGACCGATGCAAGCAACTACGCACTTGGCGCCGTATTAGTTCAGGGTGATGGGAAGGATGAACATCCAGTCGAGTATGCCAGTCGTCTTTTGACTGCCACAGAGAGGAATTATTCCACGACCGAACGAGAAGCATTAGCTGTGGTCTGGGCAGTTAATAAGTTCAGGAGTTATATCGAAGGCTTGCCAACTGAAATTATTACCGACCATCAGGCCTTGAGATGGTTGTTGTCCATGAAGTCACCAAGCGGTAGACTAGCACGTTGGGCGTTACAGCTTCAGGCATTTGATCTGAAAATTAAATACTTACCTGGAAGAGTTAATGTTGTTGCTGATGCACTCTCTCGACCACCATGTAATGATGAGACTGTCAGCAATTGTGGTGTCTGCCAAGTCAGCATCGACATGCCTACTCGTAACCCAGCAGAAACAAGAACGGAACAGCTGAAAGATGAAAATATTGCCAAGATTATTAAGGTCCTTGAAAGTAACGATTGTCATGAAGACGCTTCCTACTGGAGCGAAAAAGGATTCTTTATGAACAATGGCCTTCTTTACTGTTACGGTCCTGGAGTAGATGACGAACATGCTCAGTTATTAGTCCCCAATCATGAATGGGCTAACGTATTGCGAGTTTACCATGACCATCCATTAGCTGGTCATTATGGATCAGACAAAACCTACGAAAAGATATCAAAGAGATATTACTGGATCGGTATGCGGAAATATATAGAGAGTTATGTCCGGCAATGCCTTGCGTGCCAACGCTACAAACCCTCTAATAAGAAGCCTGCTGGACTACTACAAACTTCATCAATGAACCAAAGATTCGAAGTGATTGCATTTGACTTGTTTGGTCCTTTACCCGAGTCGATAGACGGGAAGACATGGATATTTATTGTAGAGGATATAGCAACTCGTTGGATAGAGTTGTTTGCATTGGATGTTGCATCTGCAGAGAACTGTGCCAAGATATTGATCGATGAGATATTCCTAAGATATGGTATGCCAAGAAGGTTAACAAGCGACAATGGACCACAGTTTGTAAGTGCTGTAATGCAACAAGTAACCTTTTGTCTTCAAATTAAACATTCGTTCACACCCGTGTATCACCCTGAGGCAAACCCCGTCGAACGTAGAAACAGGGATCTTAAAACTCAATTAGCCATACTGGTCGAACATGAACATCGACAGTGGTCCCAACAGCTTGCATGTATTCGTTTTGCAATGAACAGCGCAACATGCTCTTCTACTGAATACACTCCAGCGTATCTGACGTTTGGACGAGAGCTTAGGACTCCCGATGATACGGAAAAGGACCTACGAGCTATCGTGATATCAGAAAATTTTATTCCCGAAATTACACCCAAGCTACTACAGCTAGCTGAGACGTTCAAACGTGCGAAAGAAATACAAGAAGGAAAAGAGATAAAGAGGAAGGTATATGTCGACAAAAGTCGTCGCCACAGTCCAGAATATCAGATAGGAGATCTCGTACTTGTGACGTTACACTCACTTAGTAACGCATCCAAGGGATACAGCTCGAAGCTGGCACCTCGAAGAGATGGACCATACGCAATTCTGAAAAAGTCCGGCCCAGCCTCCTACATGATAGGCAATCCTAGAACCAAGGAGCCACAAGGAGTTTACCACTCATCCGCGTTGACGCCTTACTTGGGGGAGCAAGAATCTCTTCCTACACCAGTCCAGCCTTTAAGAAAAAGGGGAAGGCCCAGAAAGGCAAACTCTATACCCACTAAAGAATCAAACCCCATACGTCGTGGCCGAGGTCGGCCAAAGAAGAATTAAACCAACCAACTTCCTCGTCGAGGCGACGTCGGAACCTGAAGGGGGAGACTGTAACACCACATAGCAAATAAATCATAAACTAAAGGCACAAGAACAATCACTCAATTGCATACTAAAAACGATAACCATGTTGATAGTAACATCTTAAGAGTCGATTGCCGCATCACGCCACTAGATGGCGCTGTACCGAGTTACATTGCGGTAACGCCTGCGTTTTCCCGATTCCTCAAATAGTCTCGTAGGGCATTAAATTTGTAAGTTGGTTCCAGACCTCACTCAGCGTTAGCGCTAAGTAGTGGTACGCCCTCAGCTCCCAATTCTTGAGACTTTGTGGTGTCCCTACCCCTGCCTCTCGCCTGGTATATCTGTAAACCAACCCGTGCGCATACAACAACCTAGTGTTGAAGTATTGTATCCACGCTCCGTTTTTGAATATAATTTGGGTTATTATCTAATCCCGATTGTCTCATTTCGACGACCTTACCTACCTGGACGACATCTTCACCTCTGGCGAGATCCAAGCAGCTCATCAATCATCACCTTCACGCCTCCTGATCGAGTCACCTACCTGGACGAACCCCGGGTAGCGTCAACCACCATCACCAACACTACCTGCCCCGGCAACACACCAACCGGCTCTTCTCACAATATTCAAATTAATAAATATTTTAGGGATAAAAAAAATCCACAGAGACTTTCTTTACGAACTTTTTACCGTTTTTTGTTTTTAAGAGGATAAAATATAGCATGACACAGTCATATATTTTTGCTCTAAATACTTACGCTATTTTCCATTTATCGTCGTTTCAAATTCAATGGTGGATCAATTGATTATGTTTCACCGCGAATTGTCGAAATTCGATAAAAATATGTATTGCATGTTAGGGTGCAATGATAATTTTGCCATATTTTAAAATTTGACAGTACGACTTGACTTTCATGGCAGCCATATTAGCAACGTATGGTTATATCGAATTTTGACAAACAAAAACGATAGAATACCGCGGTAAATTTTTATCACGGCGTGTATGTTAAGCCGGCAGGATAAGAAATTTTGTTTATTGTCTGCCTCAATTTCTAGTTTTAAAAAGACAAACAGAGAAACTAGAAATTCTAAAAACATTTTGATTACTTCTATTTTACTGCTTACCCTGGCTCGATTTGTAACTCTTTCTTTTATTGTACAGAAATACAATTATAAAACCTCTACAATTTTATTATAATTATGTATTTATTTGTGAGGTTGAAACTTATTTCAAAGCCAGTATTTACAAATATCCGTCCAGGGCTTTTTAGGGCTTAGTCGCCATTAGCATAAGACAAGATACACGGCCGCCTCCGGTTGTTTCGAGCAACTAGGAGGCGGAACAGCAGGGTGAATTGAACATCATCCAGGTGTTGTCTGATCTCGATATTTGATCAATCAATATTTAATCGGAACAATTCTAGTATTGTATTGACTCTGTATTCATATCCTGAAGGTCATCGCCGACGGTGGGGAATGTCCACTGGTCAGCTTTCGTGTGAAATAAATAAATCTCTTTCAGACTAGTTGATAAGTTCTCTTTATTTATTTTACTAACACTTAAATAGATTTACGTTGATAACTACATAATTTTAGAGTTCCGAAGCCGAATGGCCCAAAGACGGAACCCTTATAACTTCGTAAAATCTGTCTATCTGTCTGCCTGTCTGTACGTATGTAAGTCCGTTTGTTTATTCTAAAACCATTAGCATTACAAAGTTGAAACTTGGTACGTAGGTTTAGTCCGTTGACAAAAATACAAAATATTGTTATATGAGGAGTCCTATACATGGAACTATACAAAAACATATCTTATTTTCGCAAACTTATACCTGTGGGATATTAATTGTAGATAGGTCTTTTAATTTTTTAACATTAAGAAGATAGACGCTTCCAAAGTGGTAAAATGGGCGTCCGCCCTCCAACTTTTGAACTAAGCAAGTAAAAAAAACCGATATGGATTGTTAAAAATACTTTCAATAAACATTGGTTTGAACAAGATCGAACTGGTAGTTTTTGAGAAAATGCACATTTCCAAAAACCGCA
Source organism: Pyrausta purpuralis (assembly GCA_963924145.1). Taxonomy (NCBI): domain Eukaryota; kingdom Metazoa; phylum Arthropoda; class Insecta; order Lepidoptera; family Crambidae; genus Pyrausta; species Pyrausta purpuralis. The sequence goes on along the minus strand of OZ001642.1, from coordinate 345,910 downwards.
AATCTACAAATATATCACTTTGTCCTTCATAGAAACACTATGAAAAACAAAGTATATTTGCTGTCATTAAAATATAGTGGTATTTTTACTAAGTGAAACTAAGAAGACTCTTAATTCGGTTAAAGTTGACTCGGAACCCTCAATGCGCGGATCCGACTTGCTCTTAACCAGTTTTTATTTGCGAAAATTTATTAAATAGCTGAAATAATAGCAAAATATTTTCAAAAACATTGTTATGATCTTGTCGTGGCCTTTCAAGTTGTAGTCAAGAAAAATCCCATTGCGTGTGACCTCCCAGTCCCCGTCGAGTGTTGTCGCTCACATTTTATTTATTTCGTTTATTATAGCAAACTTATTAGATCCCCAAGCACTCTTATTGGGATAGCAATACCCCCAGCGCTCCACTCCATGGCGATATTAACTATTTCACGCCGTCCTGAGCGAATGATAAAGTTTTCTCGAAACGTGAGCTCGGTTTAAATTTAGGCAGTGGCGGCAAATCCGATTATACTCCATTAAATATCTTCTGAATACACGCGCCGTGGGAGGAATCATATTCTAACTAAAACGTGTAATATATTCGTGAAGTACACGTCGAGGCGAATATTGCCGGGTGGTGGGGCCTCTAATATGTCGTCAATGACCATCCTAAGCAGTGATTTTAAACACAAATTGCACTTGTAAAAATCTACTTTGGCTGTGACACGAGAAATCGAACCCCGCCTTACGCTATCCGGGCGTATGCCCTATTAATGTAATGCCTGTATGCCTCATTTTCCATAGCCATAGTTGCTTTTTACAGGTGCAATTTAGATAATTACGTTTGAATAACCAACAAAACACTATAAAAAGTAAAAACAAAAAAATAATACTGATTTACGTTGTCATTACAATACAACCGTTATTAAGCGTTGAGCAAATATAATAACTAAATTGGACTTTAATATTCAATTTATATTTTGGTTATCTAGTACATTGTTTTAGACTTACTCATAAGTTCACTCGACCTTTGCCTCCCACCCAGTATGCTGGGATCCTAATCGACGGAGTCTCGATGAGACATTATTTGCATTAATTCAATAAGGGACTGCACAGAAATTGGATTGCGGCCGTCTGTTCTGGAGATGTCATTTCAGATTATCTTGCTTAAATTATGTCGCATATTATTATTGGTCTAAGTTACTAACAGAACAGAGAAGTGTAATATTAAAATATTAGCTATATTTTGCACACCGCTTTCTACCTCACAAATAAACGTTGTTTCCTCTACCCAATGGTTGTCTGGAAAAGATCGCTTCCAGCGATAAGACCGCCAATACTGTACAAATGATTTGTCTGTAATTTTATTCTTTCTTGTGTCCTTGTGCAATAAAGAATATTTATTATTATTATTATTATTAACCGTTGGATGGGCTTTCTTACTCAGTTGGTGTCGAAATAGAAGATATACATTGCGAGAATGGGTTATGAGGTATCATTGTCACGATCAAATTACAATGACTCTAGAAACGCTGTGTTACCGTGGTTGGCGCATGAAACATTCATTTATGTTTTTATCTATATATTTAGCTGCAAATTCAAGAGAAGGGTACTTATTTAAATCAGTATATGTATGTATGAGTATCATCGATTCTAATAGTGTAAGCTATAACATCCATTAAAAATTATCACTATATTAGGTGTTTAACGGTATAATAGTAATTTTCATTTCAAGATAAAAAGTAGAAAAATGAAACATCAAGACAAAAGACATCATAAGATGGGGATGGGGAAATTTCCTCTAAGATCGAGGAGATTTGGCTACGCTGGATAGCGTATAGGAAAATTAGAAACATTTATTTCATTTTCTAAAAAAACATTTCAATGCTAAGGCTGGAGCCTACTTAGTAAGTACGCGTGGTGCCTGTGACAGGAGACCCCGCATTTTAACAAAGGGAGTGACACGTTTTAGAAAAAAACATGAAAATAAAAATACAATACTCGTACAAATGTATACAGCAAAAATAAACTTTCAATCTTATGTTAAACAAACAGCTTTATTTATATGAAAATGTATGTGTGTGCGTGTTTGCGTGTGCGTGCGCGTGTGTGCGTGTGTGCGTGTGTGTGTGTGTGTGTGTGTGTGTGTGTGTGTGTGTGTTGGATTGATAACTGTATTGTACGAGGTGACGGCGTAGTTTCTATTTTCCAGATTCTTGTCTCATTGTATCTTGTGTTTGGCTCATCGTAGTGTTGTTTACAATTTAGTTCTTGAATAAAAGTTATAATAAAAATTTGGCTTAGATTGTGTGCATCAAAAGCGGTGGTAAAAGCCACTGATTTCGCTCAGGGTATTTTGTGGTACTATTGAATGGAACAAGTATTCGCGCTGTCATGCGTGATGTATGCGCGTCATGCACACGCCCAATACGTCAGCGCGACAGTGAGGCATTCGCCAATAAAATGGCGACTCCCAATGGCACCGCTTTATAGATATCGCATGAAATATACCGCAGCACAGGAGGTAACATGTTTCGGAAAAACCGAGTTCAAAACCAAAATGCACTAAAAGTATTAAATTAACTCTTGACCTTTTAAAGGAAAAGATCCATTTGAGGCAAAAAAAATCTTTTTGGAGTTGGTGCTCTGATAGTGACTATTTGAAAAAGTCAAAGCGATTCATTTAAAGGCTCAAGAGTTTGTTTGAGACTTATAGTGCATTTTGGTTTTGAAGTCGGTTTTTACTTTTTTTAAAGTTCATTTTAGTGCTTATAGGAGGGGAGGGGGGAGGGGTTGCACTTTATGTCTTTAAGAAGAACTCTGTACTTTAAAAAGCTTCAAATTGCCTATCATAAGTTCTGTCACTATAATCACTGAACTCCTAAGCGTTAAGGAGTTCCACTTTCAGCTCAGCTCCACACAATGTTGACTATCAGATGTAACAACACGTCAACATTATACAAACATAATATACGTACTTTTAAACTTTTAGGGTTTCAATCGATGTCACCAAGATCCCATTCTCAGATCGCGTATTGGCAATAATGAGACCAGCTAGAAGATTTAAGACGAAGCCTTACGTTACTATAGTTGCTGAAACACAACATTAATGTTTTCTAATTTCCTGATAGTAATATTATCATCCATGTGTGAACTAAAACGTTACTCTATAGCTAACTACCTACATCCAATTCTTCTCGGCTTCCACTCAAGCGCGGTCTGATAAAACCGACCTAATTTTATTTTCTTCAAGGCCGTGGTATGTATGCGAGTGGACATCGATACTCTAAGACTCTTTACACACTGCGCTCCTTTTAACACCGATACAGTCGCGATGCTTACGAGCGTCAGCATCGATAAAGTCGCGATGCAGATGCTGGAAATTGTCAAATTATGTACTGAATTTTGGCGACTGTATCGATGCTCACGCGCGACTGCATCGATGCTAAATTTAATCTAAACATTGCGTGAGTCACGATGCTGAAGCGCGTTTTCAAAACGCACAATTTCATTGATGCTAAAAGTCGCAGTGTGTAAGGGGTCTAAAGATATTCAGTCCAAAGTTGAGTTATAATTTGCGTAGCGCAGATTAGTAGGGTTATTCGATTTAGCATATATGGTAATGCTAGTCCAGTATGATGTCCCCTTCCACCGACACGTCCTCAAATCGACATGCAAATGATGCTTTCGTCGCTGCAGCCCTTGGAAGTGACCTCTCGTCCATTTCACGGCTATAAATTCTACGCGCTGCGAAGCTTGAAAACTAATGTAATTGCCTTGTTGAATCTGAGTGCAGCGATTGCAAGCAATATTCGGTATAATGCAGAGTTATCCCCTGCTCTATCCTTTGCATAGCATCTACCCGTCCATATAAATTGTAAGCAATATCCGGATAAGATATATTAAACATGTATTTACCTAGTTCCTCTACGCTATAATAACGGAAGCTCATTCATTGGCAACAAATTTAGCTTTTATTCGCAAATTTTATTAGATCATTTTATGAGGACATCCAATAGAATACGGATATTCAATTTCCACAGTCCGTCGATGAATTGGATAAAACCAAAAAGGCGCCAACTCTCTCGAACATGATGTGGGTCGATGCCGGAATGGGAAATGTGACTGAAAGTATACTCAACTCCGAAAATATAAGTGGACAGTTGTTGAGTCATCTTGTGATACAAACCGATTGTTGGAATGTTAGAAGCGTGTGAATATTTTTGGCGCTGACTGTACCTACTAACCTTGTACCCGACTTATGATAAACTAGTATGAATATGGAAGGGTTTGTTAGTATGATAAATATCACAAGGAGTATTAGCATAAAGAAAGTTACTGTTTATTTACTGTAGCAAGAATGTTTTACGTGAAGTTAGGACAGGACGTTTTTAACGTCCCGAATGCCGAATGGAAAAAAACACAACCCTTATAGTTTCGTCAAATCTGTCTGTCTGTCCGTCCAATGTCACAGCCACTTTATTCTGAAACTATTAATATTAGTTAACTGCTTTATGATTCTCATACAAAAAATAAAAAATAATGATACGTATGGGAATACAGAAAAATAAAACCCTTTTTTTGCCAAACCTAGATAGGTATAAATCTTTTAAAATGACATCGAGGTTTCTAAAACCATTTCCTCTAATAGTCTAACGTTTGAAAGAAAGACGCTTCTAGAGTGGTAGAATTGGCGTCGTCTCTAATTTATAAATAGATAATAAATTAAAATTAATGTTTATAATCATGTGATGATTTGATTTGCATTATAATTACTGTCAGTGAATAAAACTGCCCTGTGTACAAATACGCGTGAGAATGCGTTGGTGTGCTAACGGCGTAAGGCGCTGAAGCATAAACCAAACTTATCGGTTAATCAGTACAATTTATACACCCACAATGCTGTAAATACACTTCTGGACACATCTATTGGCCCACCTTGTATTTTCAGTTACGTTTGGTCCTAGCTAAAATTTTATATTAGGTCGAGCAAAAAGTTTTTATGCAGTTTTGAGGTTCAAAACTGCATAAAAACTTTTTGCTCGATTTGCACATTCAAAATTCATTCAATAGTCTTTTTTTGAATTTCGAACATAGAATTTAAAGAAACAAAAGACAATTTGGAGCCTATTTGTTGAAATCAAACAATCGAATACTAAGAAAACTTGGTTTTATTCGTTTACTTGGATTTAATTCTTGAAAAAGTGATTGATATCTTTGGTTTTGCAACAAACATTACTTATTCTTAACATTAAGGTGAGGTTGTATCAATATTCTATGGATACTTCACCTGAAGTCGCCGCCCAAGCTGTGGAACTTATTCAGGCCGGACACAGCCAAAGAAACGTGAGTGCTCAACTTAATTTAAGTCGATCTGCGATCCGAAATGTTTATCGGAGGTACCTAGAGACTGGCGGCTTTGTTCGTCGCCAAGGAAGGCCACGATCTCGGGTCACAACTGAAAGGCAGGATCGATTCATCGTGACGATCAGCTTGAGAAATCGTCACCATTGAGATACAAAACCAACTTCGCGACTTCCACGGAGTATCTGTGAGCACTCGAACTGTTCGGAGAAGGTTAAAAGAACGCGATATGGTACCACACAAGCCAGCTAATGGGCCCAAACTAACGCGAGCCCACCGAACAGCGCGCCTTCATTTCGCACGCAGTCATTTAAATTGGACACAGCAAGATTGGGGCCGTGTACTCTTTTCTGATGAGTCTAAAATTGTGTTACATGGCAATGATGGAAGGAAGAAGGTCTACCGACGTAAATGAGAGCGTTTCGCACAATACTGCTTTGAAGAGAGGGTTGCTTATGGCGGTGGCTCGTGGACTGTCTGGGGTGGTATATCCGCGAGCGGCAAAACTCAACTTGAGGTTGTTACAGGACCACGGCTGCCAACATTAAATTCTGAAAGGCACATTCGTGAGTGCTTAGAACCTCACGTGATACCATACGCCGACTATGTGGGCCCAAATTTCCTTTTTATGCATGATAATGCAAGAGCCCATGCGGCCGGCATCGCCAGGAAATATTTTCGGGATGTGAACATCACAGTTGTAGACTGGCCAGCCAGAAGCCCAGACATGAACCCCATTGAGCACATGTGGGACGAGTTAAAAAGACGTTTTAGAGCTCGTCAGCCAGTTGCCCAGACGATGCAGGAGTTGAAAACTGCCATAGAAGAGGAATGGGAGATGATCCCTCAAAATTTCATAGAGCGATTGATAAACTCTATGCCTAATCGTATGAGAGCTGTGGTAGATGCCCATGGAGGCAACACGCGTTATTAAATTAAACCTTTTTTTGATAAAACATGTTTTTTATTCAAAAATCAATTGCCTTTAACAAGGCGCATATCCGACTTGTTAGGCGTAGCTCCATGTCGTATGGTATTCTGAATTCAAATTCAAAACAATATGATCGAAGAAGATGGTAAAATGGTACCTATGGTAGGTTTAAAACTGCATCAACAGTTTTTGTTCAATTTAGCAATCATATTTTGGTAGGGGCCATCGAAACCTAAACTCTAAGGTGGGCCAATTGATGTGTCCAGAAGTGTAATTTTAAATCAACACTACACTTAACATTTTGTCTTCTCTCATCCGTAAAATAAACCCAGGATTCCGGATTGTCGACTCACACAAAAGAGTGATTCTGACGCGCATTAATTACTGACCGCGTCGTTTTTCACCTCTGTTGTCCTGAAGAGTGACGAATGACCTCACCAGTGGTCACCCTCCCAGCACCCACCCACGCTACGCGGTATGCATGAATCAACAACAAATTTATCAATGGCACCCAAATTGGTTAGCGTTACTGCCAACCAATCTAGCTTGTTGTTTCATTGTCCCGCAAATGCGTGAATGCCTTCAGAAAACTAACTAAAATGCTCCAAAAACTGTCTTCAAAACCAAAATGCACTTAAACGTCTTAAATAAACTCTTGAACCATCAAATGATGGGAATCCATTTTAGGTAAAGAGATTCTTTTTGAAATCAGTCCGATCATAAGTTCTGTCATTATAATCACTGAACTCATTAGCGTTAAGGAGTTCAACTATCAGCTCAGCTCCACACAATGTTGACTATCAGACGTAAAAACACGTCACTATTATGATTCTAGTAAAAAACTCTAAGCTTGCGTTTAAAATTTAAGGGTTTCCCTCGATTGCACCAAGATCCCATTATCAGAATCCGACTTGGCAACAATGGGACCAACTAGAAGGTGTAACCTCTGGGTAGGCGTTTTTTTTTCAAATCTGTCTACAATTGATAACCTCCACAACATCAGCTTAGAATAAAAAACGTCAACAGCGTCGTGATTTCTTTCTTGACAGTTTTATACCCAATCTCAGTAACGTATAAACTAAACAGGTGATTTGTTTGGGTATTTTATTTTGGCGCTAAACGAATGTGCTCTAGCGCCAGCCACGCACTTGGCGCGTAAACCGAGACGCGGCGACATAATAAGATGAATGGAGTAAGAGCCTTGAGGCCTCATAAAAGTTCCAGAAAGGATAAAAGCGACCGTAAAACTCTGTATTCGATCTCTGGAATTTGGAAAGTAAAACTGGGTTAGTATCTTCTTACATTGAAAGGTTTTAGGAAGGCTTTAGTACGATTACGAATTGTTTTTGTTTTTCATGCATTTCAGATAAACAAGTAGGTACTTCCAAGGCTTATTATCCTCAAGCTGGCAGCGATAACCGACTAAACAAAAATAAGAATCCTGTAGTAATTTACCCCGTGGCATTGATCGGCATTCCTTTTTTTCTCAAAGATTACTAACCTATTCGTAATAAAACCTTAGCTGAGCCTTAGAATAAATAAAATAACGTACATTGTACCTACTTACTACTTCGCCCACATAATGTTTTAACATCGATAACAGCAAATACCGGCTTAATGGCGGTATGTGACTAACTTCACATTGAACAGTCGGTAGTGCTGTACCGAATACCATAGATAGGTAAATTTAATATCGCACGAATATTTGAAACGAACCCAGTGGTTAATTTACGCATACTATGGCACTCCAAGGCTGAACATGTCCCTATAGCAAAATGTTAATCACTTAAAAAACATAAATTTCGATAAAGTGTGTGCTCAGCATTCACTGTTTTTGAGCTTAATATAAATTCGGTAAGCTTTACACTCGACGCCAAATTAAAAGATAACAGCATGCCTCACATAACACGTGCTATACGATATACAGAGTGATCACGTACGAACTACGAGCTGTGTAAGTTCTTACGTTGTTGACAAATTACCTAGCTAGTTAGTAGCAAAAAAGTATTAAGTATTGAGGTAGTACATATCCATAACAAATGCCTTCATTCATGTGCGTGTATTAATAGAGAATCCATAATAGATATTCAAAATTTAAACTTAACCGTGAAACTACGCAAAGTGCGAAGCCTTCCGAAAAAAACTGATGCGATGCGTTGACGTTGTGACGTATGACGTCAGTCGTTGCCGTGCAGCTCTGTTGTTCTACGTAAAATAAATAAAATGATTATTTTATTTCACACACACTTTCAAACCTACTTAACATTAGTCACAAGAGTGTAGACTATTTCATTAGCCTGCACTTAGTTAAACCTGTATCACAGGCTAAAAATAACTTACACTTTTATGTAAGAGTAGCACAACCGCTGTTATAAGTGCACCTTCACATTAGGGCGGCAGCAGCGGGTACATAAAAAACAGCGGCGCTGCCGCCATTTATGTATGAAATTATCAGCAATGTCTGTCGCGCGACCGTCGCCCTGCTAAAGTCTCCTACGAAAGCGCTCGTACGTTCCGACGTCGCAGCGTCGCGATCGACGCAACCCATTGGCAAGTGGCATCGTTCTGAATGTTTTTTTCATTGAATAGTATGCTTTGCTTTCATTTTCATTCAATTACTGTAATTATGTTACTTTCAGTGATGTCACCAATTTTGTGTAGACAGAGAACGTATAAATTAAATGACTCTTAACACAAATACAGTCAAAATACAGGATTTCTAATCACAAATGTTATCTAATATTCTATCTTTGGCGTATTTTACAAAGGCAGACACAGTAAACCAATATTGAGGTCTAAAAAAATTTTTTGTCTCACAGATTTTTCTCTGATTAATGGACAGATATTGATTTTGATTTTTAACAAAGTACAGTTTCGCCTCATAATGCCATCTATAGAGATCAGCTCTTTTAAGTCCATAAAAATTAAAATGAAAATGAAGTTCATGTGCGAATTATGAAGCAGCCACGAGTCAAAAGGCGCAGCCTCATTACAGCGGCGATGCTCTTTGCTCATTAGCTAAGTGGTCTACTTCTTTCAGCGGCTGAATGTAGCAGCGCTTTAAATCAAAACCCGCGTGAGTCTTTTATCATTTGAAAAGTAATAAGAGCAGTATTCACTTTATTTGTATCTGTAACACATTTTCCTACATTCACATAGTATTGAAAACCTTAATTACGATTCAGTTTCTGTTATTTCAGGTATCTATTTTTGATTAACTGTAAATGCTATTTGATGTTTTTTTTAAATATTGATCGGGCATTTGACCACGATCACACCACACAGCTGGTGTTAAGTGATGATGTATCATGTTTTTTCAGAAACAGCCTATTTACGGTGAACGCACATTTATCCGAGCCGAACGCGTCGAACGAATCGAGGAGGCCTCGGCCGCATCGGACGACTCAACCGCATTGGACGAATCGACTGAGTCGAAGAAATCATGAGATAGCGCTATGAATGACAGCTAAAGGTTGGAGTGAGTATGAATATTTTATCCGGCGAGTCGCCCGAATCGTTCGAGTCGACAGCATTAGCCGCACCGAATCTGTGGACGTCATCCGAATTTATTTGGGATTTCTCGGGTTCTTCCAGATTCGGACGATTCGATGCGGATAAGTGTGCGAGGTTTCGTGAGATTTCATATAAATAATTCTAAAATTTGTTTGGTTCGACTCGTTCGGCGCGTTCGGCTCAGCTAAGTGTGCGTTCACCTTTACTCTTCTGTCGAAAATGTGTTTGAAATATGTATATATTTTTTTTTAACTATGTGTAATTTAAACCACAAAAAAATAACACCAAAGATTTCATGAAATGAGATAAATTATACAATATAATGTTTCAAGCTTTCATGGTCACATTAGAATAGTCAGTAACTCCGTGATCATGGCGCTTGCAACAGTGCCGAAATATCGGAAACTCATAAATAATAAGGTACATGGTAGCAATCCCGTATCTAACTATTCTAAAATTATACAATGTGGTTGTAACACCAATCTTTGAGAACCATATTAGGTTTAAATAAATCACACAAATATTATGAAGGCAAAAGTTTGTGAGTGTGTATGTTTGTTACTTCTTCACGCAAAAACTAATGGACGGATTTTGATGAAAATTTACAATAATATAGCTAATACATCAGATCTGATAGATTTTTTTATTTGTTGTGATATTTTTTGATATCCAACAGTCAGTCAACATCAATAAAAAATACAACCTTTGATCTGTTAGGGCTTGTTATGCCTATTTACTTTATAAGTTTGCGTAGGATCGGACAAAGCGGAATTTTATTCCTTGCAGGTACCTACGAGTTATGTTTATTCGTATACACATAACCATGAAAAGTAATAAGATAGGAAAACAAAGGGAACGATGTATGCTGGTCGGTTATTGCGTGATAAAACTCGAATGAGAATAGTCGCCTAAATTGCTAAGTAAGCACGCGTTTTAATGATCTTCAAAGGCGGTTTGCAGACAACGGGGCAGGCCGGTTGACCGCAAAAGACTTTAAGCAGCAGCAGATGTCTGTCATCTTTGTCTTATTAACTGCGTGTGGTGCTTAAATTATACGGTTTTTATTTTTAACAATAAACTAACCAATATTTCTTAACTTTCTTTAAAATCCAAGGTTCAATGTCAATTCAGTTATAGTGAGTGTGTATATAATCACTATAAGTATTTATATTTTTACCAGCGGGTCCTCGCAACTTCGTATGCGCGTTTTGATTTTCTTTCGTTCCCGTAAGTCTTACTTAGCTGAGATCAAGATTGCATTCCTAAGGCGTTCAGAAAAGCAAATCAACTCTTCAGTTTTATAACATTAGTATTAGATTCAGATTTCTATATTCACATTGAAACCGTATGTTTCCTTATTAACTGCAGTTTTTTTTACAAACTTCATTCAGTGGTCGAGAAATCGCCTACACAACGTCGAAATCAAAATTTTCTTTATTTTCTCCGGTCTGGGTGTTGTGGTACCACTGTTGTATCTGATTTCCATAACACAAGTGTATTGGCTACTTACTTTAGGATCAGAGCAATGTACGTGATTAGTGTCCAATATAAAAAAAAAAACTTCTCACTCGAGTAAAAGGCAGTTTTCACTGCAAAACCAAATGCCATCCTTTTCTGATGGCTAACGTGGCGATACGTGCTTTGTTTACGTAAATGCGCTGATCGTTGTACCCGAATCTTAGTCGGTGATCGCGAAACTGCTCGTTATTCTACTTATCTGGGGCAGCTGATCCCGCGCAACACATAAATAACCCTCGCGACGTATCAGCGCTAAGTCCGCAACCTTCCCACCACTCACAATTAATGGCCCAATGTTTTAATTAGTAATTATACAGTTCCAGGACAAACCAAGATGTTTTATTAAGTAACTTTAAGAAAATAAACTAATATTATTGTATAATATAATGGACATACGCAGCGGGTTGCGGGTTTGATCCCCGCACAATTAAAACATTTGTGTGCATGAATATGTCTGTTTGTATTGGTCTGGGTGTTTTCTATGTATATCATGTATGTTTTTACAAACAAAACGTATTTAAGTATTATATCCGTTGTGTGGCACCCATAACACAAGTATTGAGTAGCTTACTTTGGGACTAGATGGCGATGTGTGGGAATGTCCAAAGGATATTTATTTATAAATAAAGAAGGTAACACAAAAAAAAACGAGCAACTGCAAGTCGGACGCGCGCACTGAGGGTTCCAAAAAAACATTTCTTTAATAATGTAATGTAACTAAAGTTTTAATTCGTTTTCTTAATTTTCCTCTTATCTGTAATATAATACGTGGCTTCGTACCAAGTTTCATGATTCTTAGTTTACGGAAAGTACCCTTTATGAAGCTTTAGGTAGGATAGTAAATCGGAGTATTTGATATTAATTCCAGCTTTATTTATCTCCACGTGTTCCTGAGGAAAAGGATCTTAACAGAGAGACAGACGGATGGACCTCCAAATGATCCTATGGATTCCGTTTTTTCCTTTCAAGGTACGGAACTCAGTAAACTAACGTATTCCCAAATCACATACACAGTGAAACTGGTGCCAAGCAGGCTGGCGCCAGAGGAAGACCTTATACCATTCTGCTGCATTTGTCTTCCCCATTTTAAGTCCTTAAGAATGTACGGACAACAACACGTCAAGGTATACACTGCGCTGTGATATGCCGTTGTAATAAGGGCTAGTCTGCAACAAAAGAGAGTAACCTGATGTGCTGTACCTAGCAAAATTTTCCAGCATCGAGACTGGAATTTTTGATGAAAGTAAATTCTTAGTATCTTCGATGTTATTTGTAATTGGTATTTGTACCCAGAATTTATTTTGCAACGTGATATTCAATCTTTTTTACATATTTATTGACTCCTTGGGTTTCTCGTTATTGTACGCGGAAACCATACATATGAGGAGCAGAGAGTGCGTACCTAATAAAAGTAAGGGGAGATTTGCTAAAAACATTGGAGGAGACGGATCCGCAGCGCGCGGCAATAAAACCGTATTGCTTATGCAAACAGTCCCCTCGAGGAGTTTTGTGTTATATCCTTTCTGTTCGATTATATGTGACACGAGCTGATTTCATTATGCCTTTAATATAATTTCTAAAGGAAAGTGGCTGTGAGCTATCTGCATCTATCTCGTCCTATAGATACTTATTACCTCTAAAAAGTGTACGATCCCTTAAAAATAGACTTTGTAAGCCCCTGCAGATATTGGACTTGATTAGCTGACGTTTATAATTCTTGATACTAGTTAAGATTTGTATTTGTTTATTTCACTTGCGAATAAACTGCTCCCTCGGGCAATGCAAATAATTCGTTCTAAGATCATGTTTCTGTCTGGGAATCGACCTATTATTCGGCCAAGGCACTTTAGAGTGTTACTCAAACTATTACCGACAATATAATCTGTAACCCTAGACTGTGGTGTGACCGTGCTATTAAGATCAATAGCCGCATCTAGACTTGTTAGATGCACTTGTTCTTTCTTTACTTTTTACTAACTAACCATGTCCTCTAGAACTACAAACTATAATTCCGATAAGTGAATCGGAATGGTTTAAATTCGTATTTTTTAAAAAATTATAATACTTTTTTACAAATAGTGTAACAGTTTCAAAATGCTCAAAATGTAGAGAGCGGAGAAGCTATATATATGCGTTAAATTATTTTATTAGGTAATCAAATGCACATCCATTATAAATCGCACTGTAATCACAACGAGCGCTTTTCACGACTGTATAAAGTATGGTTATTGTATTTCTGTTCAACTCTTTGTTATAGCAGATTAATTAATACATTTGCTTAATATTTGTCGTGATTTGTGATACATGTATGAATGAATTAATATTGGATAATGGAATACTTACCTATGCAATCCAAAGGTAGGCACGTATTTTAACCTAGCACGCGCAGAGAGCCTGCTATTACAAAATTTATAATATTGCATATTTTTTTTATACTAGTAAATTCGCTGTGGTAAATAAACAAATGAAAATTAAGTCATTTATCTTACGTTCATAATATTAAGGAAAATGCTGAAATCCTAGATCTGCTCTTTCAAACCCGGATCGCAGCGTGCGTGAGACAATGCTTTAGAGTAGAGCCCGTCACTTGAGCCGCACCCTGCCTGCAGGCACTCTGGTAGATTGCCCACCCTTCGTCACGTTGGTGCAGGTCAGGAGCAAAACAACACGTATTCTGACCAGTAATCTTTGCTTTTCCACAAAAAAATACTGGTAAAGCGTAAACCTATATCTGGTAAAGCGTAAGCGATCGTAATTCAATAACAGGAATTATGATCGCTGCCTGTTTGGAAAGGTCCTCATTTATTTACGTGCAAGTGTTAATCCTCTTAATTTTTTATTGTATTTCCTCTCCAGTCAAACATGTTATAACGTGAACAATTTTGAATTGATTTGATCAGCTTTCATTGTCATTTTGAAATTCCTTAATGTGTGCAAGTACAAAATATTTACTCAAGTTGTTGCCAAATTTTAGGAAGTGAATGAGACCATCAAAGCCAGCAACTTTTACTATGGCACCATCTTTCAATTTTTTTTATGTCTCCATACATTATCGTCATTGTAGCTGAATGATTTTGTATGAGTCGCCTGAAAACTTATTTAAAATTTCGACCACAACCCCATTCTAAAAGTTGTATGTTTTGATAGTCTCATTCAAGTCTTAAAATTTGGTAGCACCATACAAAAAACACCTTGTATGTTGCGAAGCTACGGTGAGGTATTAAAATAAATAATTAATACCATACGATGATACGTTATTAATGTATAAATGAATACTGAAATAAACAGTAGTAGCAAAGCAATGTTTAATTCTATGTTTTCTAATAATGATACTCATCAAAACACATATTTACTTCCTTTGCTTGTATGATATTGTTTTAGCACATAGTTGAAAATGTATTTGAGAAAGATTTTCCTTATAGACTTTGGTATGCAGCAGGTTGGTTTAGTACTGTTGTCGGTACAACCCGGCTGGATCTCCTCGACCGGTGACTGCAATTACGCGCCGGCCTGACAGGATGATTGGTGGACCGGTCCGATTGCTAGTTCGCAGCCGCATTACCGTACAGGCCAAATAACGCCTGATAATCAGCCCCGCCCGACTCATGTCACACTCATTAAGTACGAGTTGAAACGACAGCCTTATCATATACGGTCCAATCAATATATTAATTTACTATCGGTCCCCCGGTCATCGTCTGCGCGCGTTTTGAGTTTGCTCCCTCCCCTTCCGTCGCAGCTTGATGTGTTATAAAGCCGGTTTTGTAAAGCTTTCCTCGATAAATAAGCTTTTTATTCATACTTTACTGCAATGTAAGTCGTACAATTACTTACTTACTTAATGCCTTATGGCATTCCCTACCAGTCAACCGCTTGGTAATTCAGAGAGTAATCAGAAGCGGAATTTAATAATAAGTGAGAAAGTGGTACGAAAAGAACAGGCCAAGTGCGAGTTGGACTCGCACACTGAGGGTTCCCTACCAACTTTAACTGTTTAGGGATCCACTTACTTCCACTTACCCAAAATACCACAATAATTTGTTGACAGCAAATATAACTTTGTTTTTGATAGTTTGATAGTTTGCGTTGACAAAAAACGTATTTTAGGTTTTAGTTTCAACTTTCATGTATGGTATATTTTTGTTGTATGGGACTCGTGGAGCGGTGAACAGGATTCATATACTTATCATGTTTCAACTGTGTAATAAATAATAAATAAATACCCTTTAGACATTCCCACACATCGCCATCTAGTCCCAAAGTAAGCTACTCAAAGCTTGTGTTATGGGTGCCAGACAACGGATATAATACTTAAATATTTTTTGTTTGTAAATACATACATGATATACATAGAAAACACCCAGACCAATACAAACAGACATGTTCATGCACACAAATGTTCGTATTGTGCGGGGATCGAACCCGCAACCCGCTGCGTAGTAGGCGATTTCTCGACCACTACACCAGACGGGTCGTCGTAATGCTTATAGTTTTCGAGAAAACACGGACGGACAAACTTGACCAAACTATAAGAGTTCCGTTTTTTGCCAATCGGCTACGGAACCCTAAAAAAAAGCAAAACGCACTAATATAAGCATACTGGTGTATGCTTAGCGTGGTTCTGGGTGAAACTTCCTAGAGGCATGGCCCTATGCCACCCGCCGCGTCGCAGGTTGCGGATAGCGAAACGGCCCCTAGATATAGGGGTTAGCTGCTTCGGCAGTCGCGGACAATTGGGCGATCCATCTCGAGGGGTGCTGGGGACGCTCATGGCTGAGTTTTCCCTATAAAATGGCACTAAACCCGTAGACAGTGGATGACAGTGGCGAGAATGAGCCGCCACTATAATCAAAGCTCGGACCCGGGTAGACTAAACTCGTTAGCCTTGGTTGGTTATTAGTCTAGGAGATGCAAACTCCGAAATCAAATTGCACCTACTGCCTTGCAGGGAGGTGTTGGATCACCAAGGGCTAGGGTGTCATCCCGAAATTCTGACGTGTAGTGCCTTGGGAAAGTGCTACACTATGTTCCCAACCGTACATGAAATGAGTGACTATGAAGATAATGTTTTGCCATGCTCTCCGGCTAGCCCCCGGCGCTCCCAGATATCCGGGTCTGGGACTGTGAAATATGTTACCGAGGACCAAGCAAGGGTGGATACCCAGGCCCTTTCTTTGGTTAATGCTACTGGTCAAAATAATAGCAAAGGAAAAGGCAGTGCTGATAGTACGCGGCCTATAGTAAACAAAAAAATATTAACTCAGCAAGTATTTCATAAAGGAATGTTTGAAACTAGAATGAGATCCAACTCTATTAGTGAAATTAACTTCTCTGCACAACAAGATACAAGAGAAAAAGACGAAAGTTCCGAAACCTGGAAGGATGTATCCAATAAAAAACGACTCCGTAGTCCTGAGGTAACTGTGCCACCATCAAAACAATGCAAACTGAGTACCTATTGGCTCTCAGAACCTCAGGTTATCCCTACATCCAACAGATTTGCGCAATTAGAATTAGAAAATGAAACACCACGGGAAAAAATCGAAAAGCCTATAAAGCCTCCTCCTATCTACGTGGATAGGGTGGAAAATATACAGCCACTCACAAACCTCCTAAACGAATACGCTCAAGACAACTATGAACTTAAAGTTATGAATAACAATAAAGTTAGAATACAATCTAAAACACCTGATGTGTACAGAGACATTGTAAAACAGCTAGAATTAAAAAATACGGAATTCTATACATACAAACCCAAACAAGAAAGGGCATTCAAAGTGGTGCTAAAAAATCTACACCCATCGACCGACGTAGCTGAAATAAAACAAGCATTGGCGAACTTACACCACAATTGCACGAATGTCTGGAACATTAAACAGAGAAATACGAAGAAACCACTGCCAATGTTTATCATAGAGTTGGAACCAAATGAAAATAACAAGAAAATCTATGAAATTAGATACCTTCTGAAATGCCGGATTTCATTCGAACCACCCCGACCTAAGCGTGAGATACCCCAATGTGCAAAATGTCAACAATATGGACACACTAAAACTTACTGCCGTCGAAATCCAAAGTGCATCAAATGTGCTGGAGATCATTTGTCAAGTGACTGCCCCCGTAAAACAAGATCTGATCAAGTCAAATGTGTCTTGTGTGATGGTAACCACCCCGCCAACTACAAAGGATGCCATGTATATAGGGAACTTCAAAAAATTAAGTTTCCTAGTAAACCTGATCCAAAACAAAAAACATTGTTATCCAGACCTAAACAAGTCCAGGAAATTATACCACCTGTAAAAAATAAAGGTGAAAAAACAGAATCACAAGACACACATTATAGAGATGCTATACTCAGGAATAAACATGAAGACAAATCAGACTCAAATGAAATTCAAGAATTAGTATTAATGATGAAAGAAATGATGCAACAACTTAACACTATGACAAACGTTCTTTTAACTCTCACGACAAAATTGGCACAGAGAAACTAAAAATTGTCGTATGGAATGCCAACGGGCTGTCACAACATACCCTAGAGGTAAAATCTTTCTTAACGATACACAAAGTTGATATTTTATTGATTTCTGAAACTCACTTTACCAAAAAATCTCACTTTCAAATGAACAACTACAAATTCTATCATACGATGCATCCTAATGGGAAAGCACAAGGTGGCAGTGCAGTGCTGATAAGAAATAACATCAGACACCACGAAACGATAAACTATTGTTCAGAAGCAATCCAAGCAACAAACATTGTTATCGATGACTGGACTGGGCCTCTAACAATCTCAGCTTTATATAGTCCCCCAAAACACAAACTCAAAGAAGAAGATTATAATATATTTTTCAAATCCCTTGGACCAAGATTCATTGCTGGTGGCGACTACAATGCCAAACATACCTATTGGGGATCACGTAAAATAACAACCAAAGGCCGACAGCTTCTGGGATCGATCGAGAACTTAAAATTATCTGTTATCTCATCTGGTGAACCAACATATTGGCCAACTGATGCCGGAAAGATACCTGATCTAATTGATTTCTGTGTAGTTAAAGGAATAGCAGACAAATATTTAACTTGTAAATCAATGACGGATCTTTCGTCTGATCACTCGCCCATCGAAGTATTGCTGGACAATAATATTGCACTAACCACTAAGCCTTGCCGATTATATACTCATAAAACAAACTGGCAATTGTTCCGAGATACAGTAACAGCTACACTAGACACGAAAATCCCCCTTAAGACAGCAGAAGATATAGAGGCAGCTGTGGAACATTTCAACAGTACTGTGCAGCAAGCGGCATGGGACGCAACACCTGAAATTCCTAAATCACCACTAGACGCATATAAATACCCTACTGAGATCAGGGAGTTGCTGGGTTTGAAAAGAAAAACACGCAAGCGATGGCAACAAACAAGATACCCAGCGGATAAGACCATTCTTAACTCAATAACAAGAAGGCTTAAACAACTTCTTAAAGAAAATAGAAATCGGAGAGTTCAACTGTATCTACAGGACCTGGATTCTACTGCCGCATCAGATTACTCCCTATGGAAGGCGACCAAACACCTTAAGCGACCGACAGCGTCACAGCCTCCTATACGTAAAGTAAATGGGAGCTGGGCTGTAAACGACTCTGAAAAAGCGCAAACTTTTGCTGAGCACCTAAAAACCGTTTTTATACCAAATCAAGACCATGGATCTACCATGACTGAAAAGGTATCGGACCTACTGAAACAAATGCATCAGATAGACCTTCCAATAAAAAACTTCTCTAAAAATGAGGTAGTAAATGCAATAAACAAGTTAAAACTTAATAAGGCGCCTGGCTACGACTTAATCACCGTAAAGACTCTGAGAGAATTGCCGAAAGAAGGCATGCTGTTCCTGACTTTCTTATATAACTCAATCTTAAATAGAGAAACAATACCTGTACAATGGAAAGTGGCACAAATTATTATGGTCAGTAAACCTGGGAAAAAATCAGAGGATGTAAAGTCCTACAGACCTATAAGCCTATTACCAATTGCTTCCAAAGTTATGGAGATCCTGTTTCTTAACAGACTAAATCCAATAATAAATGAAAGGAACCTGATTCCTGAACACCAGTTTGGCTTCCGCAAAAAGCATAGCACCATTGAACAGATTCACAGACTCGTGGACAATATAAGTACAGCTTTTGAGAGCAAAAAATATTGTACTGCTGCCTTTTTGGATATTTCACAAGCATTTGACAGAGTTTGGCACGATGGACTTTTGTTTAAGATAAGGAGAACTCTCCCAATAAATTATTATAAATTTATAAGATCATACCTAGAAAACAGATATTTCTTTGTAAAACAAGGTGAAGAGATAACGCCACTACATTCTATAGATGCTGGGGTTCCTCAAGGAAGTGTGATGGGGCCTACGCTGTATCTCCTATATACTGCAGACTTACCAACCACAGAGGGAATTGTCACTGGAACTTTCGCTGATGATACTGCCATCCTCTCATTGGATAAATCGCCGGATGTGGCATCCCAAAAGTTGCAAAATAGCTTGAATAAAATCGCAGACTGGCTCAGAGACTGGCGTATCAAGGCGAATGAAACAAACGAATGAAAAAAACACTTTTACTAATCGAAGGGGCACATGCCCACCAGTCTCTCTAAATCAAGTCGAAGTCCCTCAAGCTGATGAGGCGAAATACTTGGGAATGTATATAGACAAACGACTTACTTGGAGAAAACATATATTCACCAAGAGGTTAGCAATGGGCCAAAGGGTCCGTAATATGTACTGGATGTTTAGAAGAGAGTCAGTACTGTCCTTAGAAAATAAACTTTTGCTTTACAAATGCACTATAAAACCTATGTGGACCTACGGTATACAACTATGGGGCACAGCTGCCAACTCAAACATAGAGATCCTCCAGAGATTTCAATCAAAAATGCTGCGTATGATAACCAAAGCACCATGGTTCGTTACCAATGACAGACTGCATCACGACCTAAAAATTAAAACTATAAAGCAAGAGATTGCGGATAGCGCACAGGCATACAGGACCAGATTATCCAATCATCCCAACACACTTGCCCAGCACTTAATGGACGAGCCGACTATGCCTCGTCGCCTGCGGAGGAAAATACCACAAGATCTATTGGAGTAGATATTTCTTTTTGGGAAGGCGGGAGTGTCAGTGGATACTTACCGTACAAGATCTTAAATACTTATAAACCAATTGCTAAATGTCCACTAGACGGACAGATTGCAAGCAAAGTGAATATAAAAAAAAAAAAAAAAAAAATATAAGCATACGTACTTACTGTAGGTGCACTCCCATTTCAACGCATTTCTTCTTAATTACATTTTTGTTTTTTTAATATGTAAATGAAGATCTTGTCTTCATTCATAAGTTGTATAGCTGCCCTTATAAGATTTATGGAACTCTATGGTTCTTTAAATGTCTTTAATAGATTTGGCAATGTCGAGATGACTTTGCAAAATATAATTCAAAAGGTTTTTAAATAGGTGAAGCAATAGCTTTAAATGTTGTTTCTCTTCATTTTAGGTAAGTTATTTTATGTTAAAATACAGTGCTGGTGAGATGTACTTTTAGTTAATGTTTATTAATAAAATTTCTCTTCATTTTAGAGCAACACATTGTTTTGTTTCCCGACGATAAAATATCATTATAAAACAACATTTTGCACTGCTACTGCTGTCGATAAAACATGGAAAAATTAAAATATGAATTTATAATAAAAGCAGGCTCAGATCCGAAATCTAACGTGATGTGTATAAACTCTATAACGGATACGGATAACCATACTTTTATTATTCCGGAACATCTGCAGAATATAACACTGCATCAGGAGATAGCCGAAACTCAAACCTACCTAAAAGTAAAGGCTACCCTGAAAAGAAGGCATGAATCAAGGCAAGTTTGGATTTCACTAACACCTGATTTGCGCAAGGTCTACGTAGATGAAGAAGGAAACATGCAGTTTATGGAATATTTACTGGAAGATGTTATACCGGAAAGGAAACCACTAGCTGCAGCCATGTCTGTGGATATTATCACAAAATTTCTGGAAAACTATGGTGATGCGAAGAAAGATGAAAAACCGCAGAACTATAAAGATATGAATGAAAAGTTTATAATAGACAAATTTACACTGAAAACATCTAATGGAGTTCAATGGATGGACATTTTTGAGTCAGAATGTGCACGGTTAGGCATCGAAGAAGATTTAAAAAAAATTGAAACTCTTAGGCTATTTTTAGATAACTCGTGTTTAAATTGGTACAGCTCTATGCTAATGAAGCACACAGTAAATTCAGATTGGTTCGTGTGGAAAAAAAGTTTTTGTGATACGTATGCAGATAAGGGGTAATCGCCAATAAGGTATGCGATTTTATTTAAATACAGACAGGGCTCAATATTAGAATACGCTTTAAAGAAAGAAAAACTATTGCTTGAGATAAATAAGTCAATGGATAAAATTACTATGATTGATCTTATAACAACTGGATTACCAAATTATGTAACAGACAAGATTGATAGGTCAAACCTAAATCAAACTGAGGATTTGTTCAACGCCATTAGAGGATTAGAACATCTTGTAAACAAGAAAAATGTTGATCAAACTAGACCCTTAGTTACAAAAAACATTAGCAAAGAAAAAAATACGAATTATCAACCATGCAAAATTTGCCAAAAAGAAAATAAATTCAATAGGTATCATCCAGAGTCGGCATGTTGGTTCAAAAATGTAGAAACTAATAAACCAAAAAGAGAACAAATAAAAAGTGTTAACAATTCACAATTAGAGACAGAATTAAATGAATCTGATCCAAAAAACTAGACATTCCACCATTAATTAAAATTAAAGTAACAATAAATGATACTATAGAAACACTAGGAATCTATGATTCAGGTTCCAATGTATCCCTCATCAATTCAAAATTATTATCCTTAAAAAATAACTCAAATAATAATTACAAACAAAAAGCAAACTTAAGAACAATTAATGGTGTGAAAAAATCAGTAGGTCTAGTAAATTTAAAAATGAAGATTTTTAAATTAGAAAAAAATATTACGGCTTTTGTCATAGATCAAGAGAATTTTGACTATGATTTTTTAATAGGTCTGGACTGTATAAAAGCATTTCAACTAATTCAAAATGAAAAATTAGAAATATCACAAAGTCTATTCAATTATAAAAATATAATTCCTGGCTTTACAGGTGAAAATATAACACAAGAAAAGGAAGAAAATAATGATAAAATAGATAAAGATAATATAATGAAATTCAATAATGGATTGCAAGATGAAATAAGAGTGAACTTCAATGAAAATATTGAAACTGAAAACTTTGATGTAACGGTAAACCAAATTAACTTTGATCAACAATTGCAGGTTGATTACTTAATTAATAAATATAAATCTGTTTTTGCCAGAGATAAATTTGACATAGGCACAGTTAACGGTTATGAAGCTCGCATTGATTTAATGGTAGATAGTTATTGCAGCAAAAGACCATATCGATGTAATGCTGAAGATAGAAAAGAAATAGAAAGACAAGTCTCACAGTTACTTGACAAAAATCTAATTGAGGAATCTTACAGTCCCTTCGCAGCTCCTGTAACTTTGGCTTATAAGAAAGAAGATGGGAGACGAACTAGATTATGCATAGACTTTCGTGACCTAAACAAGATTGTTACTCCTCAATCACAGCCTTTTCCTCTTATAGAAGACTTAATGATTAAAACAAGAAATTGTACGATTTTCACAACCCTGGACATAAATTCAGCTTTTTGGTCGATTCCTTTGAGAATTGAAGATAGGCACAAAACAGCATTTGTTACACAAGATAGTCATTATCAGTGGACCTGCCTACCATTCGGTTTGAAAACAGCACCGGCTATTTTTCAAAGAGTATTAAGTAGCATTATTAGAAAACATAATCTGTCAAACTTTACTGTCAATTTCATTGATGATATATTAATATTTTCTCAAAATTTTGAAGACCACATTAAACACTTATCATTGCTATTGGAAGCTATATCGAAAGAAGGCTTCAGGTTAAAATTTTCAAAATGTAATTTTGCACAAGATTCGGTAAAGTATTTAGGCCATATAATAAAAAATAATAGTGTCACCCCGTTAAAAGATAATTTAATCGCTATAAAAGATTTTCCAGTCCCTAAAACACAAAAAAATATTCGTCAGTTTCTTGGAAAAATTAATTTTTATGGGAAATATGTCCCAAACATGTCCATTATTTTAGAACCATTACACAACTTGTTAAGAAAAGGCCAAAAATTCATTTGGACCGAAAATTGTGAAAAATCATTTAATCTTATAAAGAAAATTCTATGTTCTAAACCTGTATTATCTATTTTTGATCCAGAGCTGCCAATACACATATATACAGACGCTAGTATACAGGGCATAGGGGCCATCCTTAAGCAAACACAACCAAATGGAGAAGAAAAACCTTGTGGTTACTTTTCCAGGAAACTTAATGATGCTCAGAAACGGAAGAAGGCGATTTATCTTGAATGCTTAGCAATTAAGGAAGCTGTGAAATATTGGCAGCACTGGCTCATTGGAAAACGATTCACAGTTTTTTCTGATCATAAACCTCTAGAAAAACTAAATATCAAAGCTAGAACTGATGAAGAATTGGGAGATCTTACATATTACCTATCACAGTATAATTTTGAAGTTAAATACTCACCAGGAAAGTACAATGTAGAAGCTGATAGTCTTAGTAGAAATCCCGTACTAGATGCAAATGAAAGTCAAGACGAAATATTAAAGACTATAAATTTAATTAAATTAGAAGATATTTATAATGATCAAAAACATAACATGAATATAGAGCAAAACAAGCATAAACTAATTTTAAAAAATAAAATATATTATAAAACAGTGGGGAAAACACAAAAAATTATATTGACTGAAGAATTTAGTAAAAAAATTATAAAAAACATACATATTTCTTACTGTCATATTGGAATTAAACAAATGGAAAGGAAAATTAAACCATTTTTTATAGCTAAAAACCTAACATCAAACATAAAAAAAAACATGTGAAAATTGTGATATTTGTATCAAAAATAAATCTAGAACTAAATATAAGTTTGGATTTATGTCGCACCTAGGTCCTGCTACTTACCCTTTTGAGATTGTGTCCATTGATACCATTGGTGGGTTCGGTGGTTCACGTTCTACAAAAACATATTTACACCTCCTGGTAGACCATTTTACACGATATGCTTTTATATTAACATCAAAAACTCAGAATGCACACGACTTTATTCAGTTGGTTAAAAATGTATTACAAGAAAATAAAATTGGCTTGATACTTTCAGATCAGTATCCTGGCATAAACTCTAAGGAATTTAAAAACTTTTTAGAAAATCAAAAGATTCCTATTGTGTTCACTGCGGTTAATTCTCCATTTTCTAACGGATTAAATGAAAGATTGAATCAGACATTAGTTAATAAAATAAGATGTCGAATTAATGAAAAAACAAAAAAGTTAGCATGGACTACTATCGCCCATGAATGCACTCAAAAATATAATGAAACAGAACATACAGTGACAGGGTTTTCTCCAAAACATTTATTACATGGGAAAAATGTTAATATATTACCGGATGAACTAAAAGAAACTATTTCACTAAATGAGTTATCTCAAGACAGGAAAATTGCATTAGAAAGAACTATAAAATCACATAATTATAATAAACAAAAATTTGATAAAAACAGAATACATTGCGAACTAAAAGTGGGAGATTTAGTGTATGTAGAAAACGGGAACCGGTGAAATAGGAAAAAATTAGAAGAATTAAAGATTGGTCCATATGAAGTTATAGGTAAATTGTCAAACTCAATATATAAAATAAATACTGGGCATAGAAAATCGGAATCAAATCTTTTTCATCTTACAAAATTAATACCAATACCTAAAGATACTTAATATAACTATCTGAAGGGGGGGAGATGTAAATGAAGATCTTGTCTTCATTCATAAGTTGTATAGCTGCCCTTATAAGATTTATGGAACTCTATGGTTCTTTAAATGTCTTTAATAGATTTGGCAATGTCGAGATGACTTTGCAAAATATAATTCAAAAGGTTTTTAAATAGGTGAAGCAATAGCTTTAAATGTTGTTTCTCTTCATTTTAGGTAAGTTATTTTATGTTAAAATACAGTGCTGGTGAGATGTACTTTTAGTTAATGTTTATTAATAAAATTTCTCTTCATTTTAGAGCAACACATTGTTTTGTTTCCCGACGATAAAATATCATTATAAGTATTTTGTCACTATATCTTCATTATATATCACTCACTGTATATATATCTTCTTCACTATATATCGTCTGTCACACAGCCAAAGTTGCTTTTTACAAGTGCAATTTATATTACTTACATTCTTATTATTAATATACTTAAAATGCTATGCTCTTGTCGGTGGAGTTTTTCCATTCTTTTGTATTCCATGCGATCTTCTTTACCTTTTGATACGGCATGATGTCCAACCTTTTCTTAATCTGGGTCATGTATAAATATTATTTTTTTTACAAGAAAACCATTTAAAGGTCAGGATGTAATTTTCAACTTCATTTCGACACTAGTTAACTACAATATTCATCTGAAATATGAAGCCGTAATGCAAATGCAAGCTCGTATTTTTATAAGAGGAGACTTAATAGGTATTAGCATTTCAACACACATTTTAATCCGGATCATAACACGAAGTTTATTGGATATTAACATCGTACATCTTGCCAATTTAGCTTTTAGCTTTCTAGGTGCCCCCGGAATACCGAGCGGTTTATGCCATTAGGGTTAGATAATACGTATTATCTTCATCGAAATTGTTCTTTATTGGCAACCAGAATTGAAGGCATACACAAGGTTTAACCTTGTATGTTTTATGCTAAAGCAGCACACGGACAGAATAAAATATTCGTAATTACAAGATTAACGAAGAAGATAAATAAATTGTTCTTATGTAAATTACAAAGCGCTTATTTCTTTTCGATATTTTTTTTTAAAGAAAAACGTCCAAACTACAGGTTTTCGGCTCTATTATTTACGTGATTTTTCAGGAAAGATTGCAGCTTAGAAGTTTACTTTAATGCAAAAAAAACACAACTTCCCTGCATAACTTTTCTCCGTATAACGATTCCAACCTCGGGCGGTCATAAGGCAGAGTTTTCGTTATAAATCGAGTTATGGCAGTTTTATTATTTAACGTCCTGCTGGATGTCTGTAGGATTCCAATATGTCAAAGGTTATGAGGCATAAAAGTGAGCGCCACTATCCGCGCGTATTTCATAAAAAGGATCGTTCCATTGTTGTAGCCGCGCCGATTGATGCGCTACATTGGTAAGCTAGTAATGTTTATTATTATTAACTAGCGGTCTCCCGCGGCGTCGCCCGCTCATATTTCCCATAAAATATTTTAACGCATATATTCATTGGAAGTAAGATGCCAGAAACCATAGTGATTAGCGCAAGAGCGTGTAGTACAGCATTATTTTTGTGCTTAGTTATTTTAAAACTGCAACATGTATCATACTGTAATATAACGGTAATGGGCCATTATTTGAGCACCGTTTTTTGATGGTCACACGTTTGTAATTCCAAACATATTTAATGTTTAGTTTAAGAATAAATTTTGTATGTTTTATCATGTATCTATCTATATGAATTCACTTTAAAATGTGTAATAATATTTATAGTTTTGTAGGAAAAAATATTTTATCATCGGAATCGGGAGTAAAACTGCTGTTCTTCGCGCGTCACACCGAGTTGACGCTCAGTTTAAACACTTATGTCTTGCTGAGCTTTTACATTATAATAACATTATATATGTCAAAAAATTGGACATATAATCAGGATAAGTTATATTGGGGTGGAAAAAATCCGTCATTAGATTTAAATTTAATATAATTAATTTTGTGTCGGTCACACGATTTTAGCATTTCCGAAAATGTGACACATAAATGCTCATAACTTCAAAAAGGTTCAACCTATCGACACAAACCAAAGTTCCGCAGAAACTTCAGACGCGTTAAAACACCAATAGAAGACAAATTAATATCTCACAGCAATGATATAGCTTATTACAGCCCCTTGCTTTTTATTTTTTTCTTCAGACCCTAGTTCATGTGACCCTTCATGGGTGATGTTTTAAGATTATAAGTCAGCGTTACGAATAAATGTCTACTATTGAATCATAAAACCCATAGTCAAGATTCATTTGAGCTGATTAGATTACATAAGCGTTAGTTACTTAATTTAATATTTCTGAAAATGTAAAATTTTCGTCACATGCGTGGCACAACTTTCGTGGTCAATTACCCACGAAAGTTACAAATCATACCACGAAAGGTTATCAAAGTGTACTGATCTCACTAGAAATTATATTTTATGGTTTGTAAATGCAGTTAAAATAACCGCTTTAACGTTTTATACTTGATTTTTTTACTAAGACAGTTTCCAGAGGCACAGTTATGATTTATAGAAATAATGTAGCTTACTAGAAAAATATGTAGAACATGACGTATTAAATATTGATTTTCATTCGGCTTTGAATCACCTGATCAATCTATTTACTAATTATATAACAGCGTAAAGTAATCATAATAAGTTACTCTAAAAAAGCATACTCATTAATTAATTAATTTTCGTGCATTATTCGTAATTACCCCAATTTGTGTTATTTACATGAGAAAATAATGAATATCACAAAAGCAAACCTTGAAAATAATTATTTGCCACTAATAAGAATGATGGCAGTTTATGCCAGTTGTCTTTACTTAATCAACCAAGCGGCATGGCTAAATTTTGAGACTGGTCTAAACCTGGAAATTGTCGACGAGACCGTTTAAAGAGTCTTCTTTGAGGCTACTAGATAAAGACTGTAAATCATGAGTTTGTTTCGCGGGATAAATACAATAAAAACTGATACTATACCTCCAAGGTTTGACAATAAGTGAGTGACGTCTGGTGTTTATTTCCAAAGATGCTAAAGAAATAGTTTAATTCTTAATTGGATAAGAAAAGGTCGTATTTTGAACGCTCTTACAGCTATGATCCCGCAGCTAGTAAAATATCTGGAAGACCAATTTGTTGCTTGTAAGGTTTATGAGGGGAATAATTTATGCATTTGACTTTGAAAATAAGTTCTGACTCTTCTCATAATAGCCGGCAAATATAACTACTGAAATGCAAGGTTACCTATATGTAATTTGAGGCACTACTTTGGAGGGTAAAGAGTTGATTGCTACAGATTTGTTACCATGTACCTTAGCTTAACTTTATAACCCCAGATAATTTCGACAGAATACGAATACTTACCAAGATTTGTCAAGGAAGTGATTAGGTTACAAAACACTAAAAATTCCATCGTGAGTATGAGTTTAAATTGTCGAATGTCAAAATACCATTAATTTGAAAGTGTGAAACCGTAAAATTTAATCAAGTATCCTATCGCTGGCAGATACAGTCAGTGTTATGTGTCGAGGACAAATGCGAGTAAACAGTGAATTTGAGGTAAGTAATACCGCAAATGAGTGCAATAAATGAAGAGGGAGGGTAGACCATTAAGTCTGCAAATAACAGCACACTCCCAACAGTTTTAGGTACCATGTGCTCATGGCACTTGCGACAGTGTTGTTATATCAGATACTCGTAAATAATTTGGTATCAGATACTCGTAACTAATTTGGTAGATAGTAGCAATATCGAAGGTAATATAAGCTATTCTTATGTTAGTGTTCATCATGAATTTTAAAAAATATATGTAACACCTAAACACATTACTTTTTGTCTCATTCTTCATTTAAATTAATGATTATACTCATGGCTGTAAAATAACCAGTCACATTTAAGGATATGTACTTAGATTTTTATTATTATGATGTTTGTAAGTTTGTAAAGGCTAATGAACCGATAATAGCATTCAATTTATGTTATCACAAATTATCTATTTAGCAGCAAGTATAATAAATGCAGTATTTAAATATGTATAAAGTTCAATATGAGGTAATAATTTAAGTAATTGATACTTTTATTACCGAATTATCTATCCAAAAAGATGCTGCGTAACTTTCGTGTCTCGGTGAGTAACTTTCGTGGCTGACGAAATTTTAATATTAAATATCTACATGAATAATGAACCGATTTTCATGAACTAACAGATTTTTTTACAGTTTGATAGCTTCTTTAAAGCAGTATTTTTTTCATTTGAATAATATCAGTATAAATTTTCGCCACGAAGGTGACACGAAGAACACTTTCTGAAGAAATGCCCTAATGTAAGCTTCGAATATATTTATTTAAATTAATTAATGTAAAGCGCAATTTCGTGATGATGAATTTGAGTATTTTGATAAGAATAAATAACCGTATGCATCAAAACACCGTGTGCAATAATATTTTTTTATCAAATTTATGAACATAAAAAAACTCGGACTCGCGCGCTGAGGGTTCTGTGCCAACTTTGACTTATAAGGGTTCAACTTACTTCCACTTAGCCAAATTACCACAATATTTTGTTGACAGCAAAAATAACTTTGTTTGTCATAGTATTTGTATGAAAGACGTTTGTGGTTGAAAATGTGCTATATCTCAGAAACCACTAGTTCGATCTCGTTCAAACCAATTTTCGTTGAAAGTATTTGTAAAGAAATTGACACTTGCTTAGTTCAAAAGTTTAAAGGGGGGAGGGGGAGGGGGGGACGCCTCTTTTACCACTTGGAAGCGTCTATCTCCCGTTTGTTATAGTATCCGTCTCCGACTTTCAGAAAACATGTTCTTAGGAACATCGATGTCATTTTAAAAGATCTATCTATAGACAGCCCACATGCCTAGGTTAGAGCAAAAAAATAATTTTGTTTTAGTTCCATGTATTGGAGCCCCCCTCAAATGTCATTTTATTTTATTATTTGTATGAGAATCGTAAAGCAGTTATCAAGATACATCTTACTACTAAGTTTAATTTATGTATATATAATAGATATGTGTTGAACTCTAAAGCGGAACAAACCCCCCGTTTTTGCAACATTTGACCGTTGCGCTGCTCTTATAAATCGTATTGTCATGTTTTATAGCCTAAAGCCTTCTTCGATAAATAAGCTAACCAACACAAAATTAAGTTTTTTTTTCAATCCTGAGATAAGCGCGTTCAAACAAACTCTTCAGCTTAATAATATTACTATAGATTGTGTCACATAAACGATAAATATTGAAACAATGGAATTAGATATATTTGAGTAAGTAACAGGTGTATTTTAGTCTTGACTAATCAAGTAACCATACAAGTACAAGAAATGACATAAAGTAATCTCCTTCAGATTATGTCAAACAATACGGACAGGCAATACATTACATACTTACAGAAAGAGAATAACGTATCTCATAGTAGCTGAGGTCGTTAACGCATTTACGGGTAATGGACGAGTCGATAATTCGCTGTGAGTGCTCACCGAGTTAGTTCGAAAACAAGGTACGAGTATATTTAGAAGCAACGTAGGTTTTGATGTACGACTTTTTTTGTTTTCTATGAATTAATAGTAAACATTCAAATTGAAGCACGAAGCAATTTAAATAAAAGAATGAGAACAAATTACATATCTATTCATAAAGATGAAATAAGAAACCAAAAATTTGCCAAAAGGTTGCTGGTTCAAGTATCGCCCGTGCGCAAATTTTTGGTTTCTTATTTCATCTTATTGAGTATGAAATATGACACTGTGAGTGTGAAAAACATTTTAAAGTATTACATATCTATTATTTATTTCTCTACTGGTCAATCTAAACCTAACAGGAGGAGCTTTGAACGAATGTACTTTTTCATTCGTCCCGCTCAGACATCGAGACAGAGATCGGTTATGCTCGGTATTTAATCCTCTCATTTCAACAGTTCTATGCTTAGAACCGTTCTAAGATATTAACCGAGCAATTTAAAATGTCTGTGTTCTAACGAAAGTAATCAATAACGAAGGTGTACTCTTCTAATTGGTCGGCTGATTCTAGTTTTGGCTTAATATTACCTCACGATATGTCTTAATGAAATGCTCTTGTATGTATAATTATGATTGTCAATTTCACCACTTATATAGTTTAACATGTCCAGTACGCTGCTATTGTACCTACCGGACATGTTAAACTATTTAAGAGGTGAAATTGTATCCACACTATTCTAACGTAAAATATTATTTTGCTATTAGGTCTTATGCGTCGGAATATGCAGTTTATAGTTAAACAACCTAATTATTTGAATGCTATTATTATTTATTAGACTAGAAGGACGACTTCCGTGGTCGAGTGGCACGCTGGTTTCAAGCGTCGCCATCTTGTGAGGTTCCGGGTTCGATTCCCGGTCAGGTCAATTTAGAAAACGATTTTTTATATATTTCCTCGTGTGTCGGTGTTGTGGTACCACCTTTGTGTCCGATTTCCATAACACAAGTGCATTGGCCACTTACTTTGGGATCTGAGCAATGTATGTGATTGGTGTCCGATATTTATTTATTTATTATTGTTTGAAGAAATAAGTACTTAACTGTACCTTCATTCCACCTTTTTCTCACGTAAATAAATTTCATTTCATTTCATTTATACCTTGTACCACCCATTTTGTTATAAAAGGGGTAATGTTTTTTTTGGAAAACACGTGACGCTCAAAGGATGTCATGGTCTTTAGAAGTTTAGCATAATATATATCACGTACGAGTATAATGCGGTATCTTCTAGAATTGACTTGAGAAACTTCAATATGTTCCGCTGAACTTGTATTGCGGTAATCGCCTCGTTCGTGCCACGTGCACTTATGAAGCAAGTTAGATGCAACTGGCCGGCTGCCAGGCGCGATATATCGACGACCTAAGCTGCGATAGATGGATTGCACTCCAACTTGGGTTATTATTCAGGAATGCGCTCTTACGCTTTAATAAAACTTATGCTGATTTAAATCAATAAGTAAAGTTTCTGATGAGCATTTAGCGAGATCTTTTGTCTAGACTAGAAAGATAAGGTTTTCAATTTTCACACAAAATGTAAAAAAGTCAAGAACTTTGACAGTCTTTGAAGTTATACTCATTTTGTGTTAAAATTGCAAAATTTGCATTAAATGGGTGGGTTTGGAATGAATTAAGAGCTCACATTTTAAATATATGCCCTTTAGCAACTTTCTGGCTAACCGGGCAAAGCGTTCTTCCAATTGAGTTACCGTGCCGTCAGTCCGACCAGGCGAAATTTCTGGTCTTTCGTGTCATTCCATTGACATATATTAATCAGACGGTGCCATATTTGTGTACTCTTTTAGTTCGCGAGGCGTCATCTACTTCTAAATACAAAATCATTGTTCATTACAGAATAAATTCAACTCTGGAATAGAAAACGCTTAGCTATCCAATGGTTTAGAATGTTTTTAACACTTACAGTGACATATCAATGCCTCATGACAGTATGCAAAACGCAGTTACCATGGCAACACTGTGAACGTTAGGACCGTTGACACTCATTTGACAGACAACGCAACTGAAAAAAAGTGTCGTGTGAAGACAACAAAGCATTCTGCGGGATCATACTCTATGAGAAGTTAAGGTCCGTAATATTAGACAGAAAGCCATCTAGCCGAACATCTGGTCCTAATAGAAAAGGTCCGGCCAATCTGGCAGAGGGTCACCGTTTTTGCGCGTGTTCGGCAGATCGAAGCAAGATTGACTGGACGTACAGTCCGTGGGAATATCCATAATATTATTTAACTAGAAGTCTTTGCGTTTTGAAGTTGTTCCCTCTCCTCTCGTCGGAGCGTGATGTACTATAGCCTAAAGCCTTCCATGATAAATAAGCCGTCCAACACAAAAATATTTTTTCAAATCGGTCCAAAAGTTCCGGAATCAGTGCACAAACAAACTCTTCGGTTTTATGATATTACTATAGACTATCGCCGTATTGTCTTGTAATAGGAATCATCTTTTTGATGCTAGCTGTGTGGGTACTAGTGATCAGCGACCTGCAAAAACGGGTAGATATAAAAATAGATAAATATAATTACTTAGGTTTTAATAGCAGACAGCTAGGTACTTGTAACACTGTTTAGGTAAACTAGCAACAAATTAAAAGTACCTATAGTGCTGGAGTATGTCTTGGACCTCATACTTACTTGAGGTAAGTACTTCGCCCAGCAGTGGAATAATTACATAGTTAACTAACTAACATGGTCTCAAGCCTCATTAGACCATAAGATTAAGAGGTTCTTACTGTTTGAAACTACAAGAATCAATCTTATTGATATTTTTATCACATAAAAAGTGGTTTTCCAATACGGTTGAGATTTCCGTTGCTTAATTTGATTAGAATTACATTGTGCAACTTAAAGCAATCGAAGTCAGCATCAAAGTGTTTTTCATTAAGCACTCAGTGCTTTCATTTGGATTGAGATAGAACGTTAAAGCCGTAAAAGTGCAAATTACTGGTACCTACTCTGTAGGACAGTGTGAATATTTTTAACTCAAGGTGAAATATAAATTTAAAAAAAAACTAAGTGCGAGTCGGTTTCGTGCCATCATTAACTGAAAGAGGAGCCCACTTACTTCCACTTAGTCAAAATATGACAATATTTTGTTAACATCAAAACTATTTTTGTTTCTTATAGTGTTTGTATCAAGAACAAAGTTGTGTTTGTGTTTGTTAAAAACATGCTATGTCTCGAAAACTACCAGTTCGATTTAATTTAATATTTTCTTACAAGTATTTGTCAAATTTCTTCATTTAAAAGTTATAGGGAGAGGCATACTTTACCACTTTGGAATCGTATATCTCTCAAATGTGTTTTAGACACCTTAATGTCATTTTATTTAGATTTAAGTCTCATATATAGGAGCCTTTTCTTTATTCTTTAATTCCTTAAATATATATTTTTTAAAATCATACCTTCATGAATACATGTACCTACTAAGTTACAACTGTGTAATGCTAATGTTTCGAAATAAAGACAGAGGGACAGATAGACAGACTTAACGAAACTATAAGGGTTCAATTTTATTCCATTTGGCTACGGAACCCTAAAACGGGCGAAGACTTACAGAGTGGGCGCACTGGAACGTTTCACCGAACCAACTCGGGAGTTAATGGAATTGGCGGAGTGCGAATTGTGGTCGTCTTACGGTAATTATATGGCCATTGTTACGCCACTTCGCGCCTGGCTTTGCATCCAGGAGTAATTGTAAAATTTTCACCTCTGTTAATTTCAGAACTGTGGCTTCATATTATACACATGGACTAGCTAGGCTGTGGTATTTAATATAAATATTGGACGATAATTACATACATTGCTCTGATCCCAAAGTAAGTAGTTAATGCACTTGTATTATGAAAATCAGACTCAACGATGGTACCACAACACCCAGACCCGAGACAATATTGAAAATTTTGATTTCTATGTTGACCCGTCGTCGATTTCTTTTTCGTCGTTTGAGGTCGTCACGTTAATACATATAACCTAGCATGTTTTATTTAAAAGTGGTATCTTTGAAATGGCCAAATGGTTGAATCGTTTGCTGCTTGTCTTATTACTAATTACAAAAGTTGTAGTGTTTGTTGCGGTCGACAGCTGTGCGGCGGCGGCGGACGAACTTTTAATGAAGAAAGAGCGCGAGTGCTCCGATCACATCCGCGATCGCATCTCACTCGGTATTCGATGTCGGCCGGCGTTGGCGCCAAAGAGTTTTCGTCGAGCCGTAGAAGTATAGACAGTTAAGAATATTTTTAACACTCAGTTTTATTTGTGTATTCTTGTGAGATGAAATCAGAAACCAAGGAAAAATATTTCTATAAATTTAGATTTCGTTCGTGCGGCAGTTATTTTAGGTGTAGACATTTTACTTGATTTTTTTGGTAATACGGTTTAATAAGCAATCGAATTGCCTTAATTCGCCTCCGCGCGCCGCTGCTGTCACTTATGTATGATATTATCAGCAGCGCCGCTTACGTGCGACCGTCGCGAGGCTAAAGGCGCTAAGTGTCAAGGCGCTCTTAATTTCATGTTGTACACGTGTCACTATTATTGTTTCGCTGACGGCTAAGTGCTCTCTCGTAGAGGGCTGGTTTCATTAATGAACCATTATTTGAGGACTCATTCGCCCGGATAACTAATAGGCGCTAACATAACGTTCGCTTATTGTATTAATAAATGTGCTATGTTACTTGTAATGATACTATTTATTATTAGCTTGGTACGGTCATACGACGTAATGATCTACAAAGAATATTAACCCTTTCTGGGGCAGTATTCCAGACACAATAGAACTTTTATTGTCTAACAGCTGTTCACCGTCCCGAAAGGTGTTCATCTTTAATATTTCTACTATTTTTCAGATATTTTTATGCATCAAGAACGGTATACTTAATAGGAGTATTTAAGTTACATTAAATGATAATTTAAACTATATCCTCCAAAATTTAGCCAACCCTATCATGGACACTGGGAGATACAATGGTTATTAGGCACAAGGAGAGCTTTTTGTAACTTCCGCACAACGAAATTCACGGTCCGGCTTCCGACTATTGTTTATTTCCGCCGCGAGAGCAAAGCAAACGT
Source organism: Pyrausta purpuralis (assembly GCA_963924145.1). Taxonomy (NCBI): domain Eukaryota; kingdom Metazoa; phylum Arthropoda; class Insecta; order Lepidoptera; family Crambidae; genus Pyrausta; species Pyrausta purpuralis. The sequence goes on along the minus strand of OZ001642.1, from coordinate 309,977 downwards.
ACCTATCTCTTGTTTCCTGAAAGTCCAGATATTCCACTCAGCTTTTTTTTTTGAAAACTCCAATGTCAACCTCGTTGCAAGACGAATCAATTTATTGTTCAGACGATCGTTAACATGAAGTAAGAAATCAACATTACAAACGGTTGGCGAGATCGCAGCGCAAGGCTGGTGGGTGGAATGCAGATTGCAGTCGCTGCGAATCTCTGAGCTCGAGTCCGCCGTGCTGTATGCAGTCGAGCTCATTAAGTGCATTCTGCTGAGCATACCGCGGCCAAGCTATGCCAACATAGCCAGTACAGGGCCCCTATATTTGAATCAATCAAAATAGCGTGTGATATTCATTGTCTGATTTTAGGAGTAAATTGCTTTTTAAAAATCTGTTGCTCTTCTTGATTCTCATATAACCTGAGGTACATGACGCTGTGACAATAGAGTGACATTATTTCTTAAACAAATAGTTATTATTATAACAGCCAAATTAGCACACACATGAAGTCAGTACTGCAACGCACAGCCCTGAGAATCAGTAAGCTCAAGTGGCAATGGGCAGGGTCCATAGCGCGTAGAACTGATGGCCTTTGGGGCAGAAAAGCTCTTGTTTGGAGACCCTTGACCAAAGGCGGGGTAGGACGTCCACCGACAAAATAAACAGATGACCTTGTAAAGAATGCAAGATCAAACTGGATACAGACCGCTTGTGATCGGTCGCTTTGGAAAACCGTGGGGGAGGCCTATGTTCAGCAGTGGACGTCCTTTGATTGATAATGACGATGATGATGAGCTCCTACCATATAAGAGCACTGTTTTAAATATTAACATCCCGATCTGCAGACATGACCTCTATTTGCAAAAGATTCACCTCAAATTTAGACATAAGAAGTGCAGTTATATCTTTATGGTTCAAGATTTGATGGTAACTGTACAAACCTTGGAAGTTGTTTACTTTGCAAATATTTAAACTAAATTCAGAGTCCTATAGTAATCGAATGGTGAGTGTTTTTTGTAATTCTTACTACAACGGTGGAACATTCCGGCCAATCGATTACAGTGATCAAACATAACAACCCAATGCAATTCGATGCACCCGTGTCAGTCGTCACGATAATATGTATATGTATACACATCAAAAACAGTGATCACTTTGAAAAATCAAAATCTTCTTTGTTACGGTAGATTATAATATTATGATGAAATAGTTTTTTTTTCTTAATTTATAATACGAACACAATCGGAAATACAATCGATGCATAATTTAATCACTTATTTAAAACTAAGGACAGACTGGTATGTACCCTAATAACAGTGTTCACAGTTTAATTAATTTTATTTTCAAACACGATTATTCTATTTAAAGAAAACACACAACAAATGATTTAATCATTTTCTTAATAAAAATAATCTTAATCCATTCAATCGTTAAAGTATGTGATCACAAACATGTGTTTACATTGCCTTCATTAATATTTAACTTTAACAAAACACGACACACATTGTACACTCAGTATCGTATTTGTATGGTTTGAATTATTAAAATTGTTTATTGGTATGAGCGGGGATCGTTTCATTCTACGCAGGATAAAGGGACTCGAAAAAAAAAACCTACGGTTGAAGGGACTTGTGCTTCTGCAATATTTATTTATTTATTAATTCACGCACAAATAAACTGCACGCTAGCGGACTTAATAACAAAATCATTACCTCCCAGATAACCACAGGTCTATGCAGAAAAATAAAGGCGGTGCGAAGAAAGTGACATATGGACAAAGATTTATTACGTAAGAGTGACATACATTTTCATTTAGCAGCATCATCATCCCACACTTAAAATATATTTTGAGTGTGGGATGGTCTCAACCTAGTCTTTTTATTTGTGGTATTCGTAGGGCCATTTGTATCTAAATGCAGGTATTCAATACTTAAGGAATCTTGTCTTATTGCTCCCGTTTCCAAACCTTTATATTAGTTAGTAATTCTCACTTTAGATAGTAATTCACACTCGACTGCGTAAAAATCGGTCCAGTAGTTTTTGGGATGGAGTAAATAACAAAAAATCATGAAACATAAAAATAAGCCGCTTTAAAATACTGATTTAAAGCTAAAAGGAGAAGCAAATTCATGTGGAGTCGGTGCATGATGAGTGTAGACTGTTGGTGTAGATAAGCTTGACCAATTATGATGAAATTGTTCTTTATATTGAAATATACCTAATCGAACTAAAAAGGAATTATCTTGCTATGATTTCTTGTTTTCGAGAAATCCGTAGACAAACATACAAATATGCAAACATACAGACACTAACAAAACTTTGCTCACGTGTTTGGAAGCCTTTATAGTTCAACATACTCAAAATATTATCAAATTCCAGCAATATCTCATACACACACATTGAATTAATTACCCCCTTTTTGATTTCGGTAAAATACGCTTGTGTGTGCGCAACCTTTTTAGTATTGGTTCAGCTGCTTATAACCGCGCGACTTCAATCCGAAAGAGTTAATGGGTGAATCGTGTCGCCAAATAGTGAGCGATTAACGATTGTACTATGCAAACTGTACCTACTGATTTAGCCGACATCTTGCACTGTTTGTAAGGCTATTCATTTTTTTAAATACTATAAACTCATGGGCCTTTGCATCTAAAGTTGCATTTAGATTTAACCAACTCTTAATTTCATTTCTTTATAATAGCGTGCGCGATTTGACTTCATTGTGTATGGCGGACACGCGGGGCTGCTGACGCCCCCGCCGGCATGGCGCCACAGCCCAGCCCTCTCTGTTTACTCTACGCACCAAGTACATTACAATTGTTTACGTAAATCAACAGTCCTTAGCGTTACTTAATTATCTCCGTTTATCTCGTCGCTCCGGATTATTTAACACCGGACTCCAAATAGCACAGATAATGCCGCGTAATTGGATTATAAAATTTTATTCACTCTAAATTACTTTATCTGCCCTTTAGGAACGTGGGTGAAATTTATCTGATAAAATTAATGTCAAAACCTAATTGGTGTTAATAAGGAACGACTTCAATATAAATTAGCTACTTTACTCGTACTACGAGAGACTTGCTACGAGCAGCGGCCGCATTTCGTAGCAGTTCGATTTCGTAGACGCACTGCTACAGTGCATCTACGAAATTGTTACGGAGCCATAGACCCTTTACACACTGCGACTGTTTTTAACAGGCGCGATACATATGCTGGAAATTGACAAGTTATGTACTGTGTTTTGGCGACTGCATCGATACTAACGCGCGTTACATCGATATAGTCGTAATTCTGCATCGATGTTAACGAGCGCCTGCATTGATGCTAAATTAAAATCCGTTCGTTGCGTGAGTCGCGATGTTAAAGCACGTTTACAAAACGCGCGTCTACATCAATGCTAAAAGCCGCAGTGTGTAAAGGGTCATAGCTGTACAAAGCGCTACGCAGCCTTACTACGACCTAACATTACTAAAGGCTACGTTACATAAGCTTGTAGTTGGTGCACTTTCATGTCATGCCATTTTATTACATACAAAGTCCCTCATAAAGTATATCACATTAAGTATTTTATATTCATAATTCAGAAAACACAACTTTTCGCTAAATTAAACATAAAAGACACGGCACCTATCTAGCTTATTTCATCATCATCAATATCAGCCAAAGGACGTCCATTGCTGAATATGCCTTCCTCACGGTATTCCAAAGCGACCGATCATAAGCGATCTGTATCCAGTTAATGTCTAGCTTATTTGCTTATATAATATTACAAAAATCAGCACATCACCGCACTGGATTTCTTAACAATCGAAATTAATTTTAATCTTGCTATTAAAAAGACATATTTACTTAATTAACCGTTTCGAAAGAAAAGTTACTCTAGAATGCAATCAAAAAAATAAAATAGCCAATTTACTTGGTTCCTGTAAAGTGAAAGTCATTTTCCTCAATAAACAGAGCGGCCGGCCCGAGCTCGGCTCATAGATCACTGGCGGCTGTCGAAGCCTGCCGGAATGCTTGCTTTTATCTGTTTAACGACCTTAAATAAACCATTAAATAAGTTTTTTTCAATTATATCGAAGAGACTGAATTGACACTGATATTTTATTCTGGAGCTTTTCTAGAACTTGAAAAACAAAAGGCTCTTTGAAGAGCTCTCTGTACAAGATATAAAAAACTGTTTCAAGTACTTCATCTAGTCGTTATATAACAACATGTAATGTTAAATGCACAAATCTGAAGATATTTTGACTGGAATAACGAGCAGATTAAATTGAACCACTTTTTAATATGGTTCACATTATTTACAAAATATTCATTATATTGTTGCTCTATCTATTTATTAATATGACAAGACATCGCGTGCTCAAAATCGCCAAAATAGGTAAATAAGCAATGGTTAGTTCTTTATGAGTGTTTATAGTAATAATAATAATTTCAGCGCGGGGCGCGTAGGTAATATGACTACCGACTCCTCGACAAAGCGTCATCCGCAAAACTAACACCACATAAAACCTTAAATATTTTCTCTTTTAGAATTAGGTCGATTGAATTCAAAATCATTAGGAGTGTCTGAAGTTTTGCAAATTTTACATCACAAGTTGTATTTCCTTTTACAATTTGATTTGCAGGTAGAATCAGGCATTGACAATCTGCAAATCGATTCGAATAAAAAATTACGCATCCTTGGCGAACCCGATACTGGGACATCAATCACTTTAGCACACGTGCCGCTTCGATATCGACCTTAGTTTTAGGGCGTTATGGTTTATTTTAGAGATTGAGAAACCTGTCTCATTACGGGACTTCACGAGCGGCATATTTTGCTAACGCTCCGGAATATTCACCGCGCGGTGTCACCCGCATGAGGGCCCGGTGCTCTACTGGTGATATAGAGGGAGCGATAATTTCTTAAAGCATGTGTTTATGTTTTTACCATAAAAATATTATCCTTTTCGAATAGAACGACAAGAGCGAAATGTCATTAGCAGCAAAATGTGTGATAAAAAGAGATGAGAGATGCGATGTAGCAGAACCGTTTTTTGGCGGCTGTCAGTCAGTTTGGAAGCCCATGAAAGCTCGCTAAAAATTTTGTTCATTTGATTGTTTAAAAATTAAAATGAAATTGTGTATATTTTGAAGAAATAGTTCTCCTGAAACATTTTGACTTGATCGGCTATTCATTGTTGTTCATTACAGCGAAATAACCCTAACAAATAATCATTCATCAGGAAAATTAGTCCAAATTGAAGCCTCTTAATGTACGTCTTATATTTACCAATGCGCTTCAAATTTATAGTACGCAAATTGATTATTTTATTCTATAAACGGTAATTTTCGTGTAATGACAAAATAACACGTGTAATGCATATCTACCAAGGATAGATATATAGAACAGGATTCCAAGTCACGTGGGGAAAAGGCAGGTAATTTCGTAACTATAAATATTGGTGCAAAAACCTCCTTACCATAAAATTACAGCAAATTCGAGTTATTGAAACCACACAAGGGTCTTGTGCGTTTGAACCTCTTGATCTTGGTAACATTTTATTATTGCTAAGTGTGTACTCGAAAGGGCTTGGTTTGTTGATTCCCGAAGTCAGCACGGGTCTTTCCTCTAACTCACACCAACCGCTTTGTGCCCTTCTGCTCCACAGATAAGGCTTAGTTTCCGTCGTCGCGAAGAATGCGAGGCAGTGAGCTTTGTTTGCGGCGCCCATAAATTGTTCTACAAATAGAGATTTAGATAAGGGCGGGCAAATTGAGCGGCTCCTGGACCGCACCATTCGTTACGCGTCCGGTACATTTGCTAATCAATTTACGCAATACGTTTTGCATAGGCCGCCCATTAAAGCCGAAATTAACCCTAACTCGGAAACCTCAGACTAATTAGATAATTAAATCTGTATTGAAAACGGATAATAAATCTTCGGTTTAATTGATATACATGTAACGTATATGCTAAATGCTCAACATCGATTTGGTGATACAGATCGAATTAAAAACCTCATTTTTTGAAGTCTATTGAAAATTCCTAACACCTTTGATTTTGTATAAGATCTCATGTCGCTAGGACTCATAGTTTCGAATATACAGGGTGTGGCCTGTAATATGAGCAAATTTTATTAATAATGTATAGGCCCTTTAAGTAACCAGATATCAATTCCAAGTTGTTATAAATGATTATAATGAAAAATACAATATTTGTCATTTTCTAACAAAATAAATCAGCAATGTGTCGAACCAAATTATGTCCAGTCGTAATAGAACTTGACATTATTATTTACTACAATGAGTTGACGATTTCGATATACATTGATTAGGGATTATAACTTTGATTTACTCTCCTGAGCTAAAAGCACAAACTTTTAAGCACTAAATTATTATTATCAAATTGCTTCTATTACGGACCAAACGGTGTTTATGCGAAAAAAAACCTTTAAACCCTCGCCTTCTTCCACCTTAAGGGGTACGGGCTGGGACTTTTGATACGTTAACCTCTTAGTTAGTTTAAAAATAGTTACGAAGTAAAGTTTGTGTTCCAAGTGATTCCCTCGCTTATTTCCTGCGCCCTTCCCGAGCATATTTAAACGAGGCACAATAGATATTCCATTGTTATGCGCTTGGGTGCTGAAGCGTTAATCAGTGTAACAGTATAGTGCCACCAACTTACCTGAAGAATGGCCAAAAACAGATCTACGGTTGTCACTTTGAAAACGTCATTGCTGCCGGTATAAGTCAGTGTGACCATTATTGATATTTAAATGTTTTTAAATCAATTTTAAAAAGTTCAGAACATATTCTTTTTATCCCTGAGTTTAAAGGGAGCAAGGAGACGAAAACTAAAATAGCCTACATTTTAATTTAATTCTCTTTAATTATGATAAGTGCTAAAGAATGCTATTCGCCGTTAATTCTACCTTTGCTTATGCAAAAAAAAAAACAATTCGTGTTTTTTTTTCATCTGTCATTCTTCAGATGAGTTGTGTTAATAAAAAGACATTTTCTCTGTGTGTTTACTATAAATGTTGACTTATACAGAGTACTAGCAATTGCAATGGGCTTCGTTAAAAGATGTAGAAGTTTGTTTGGCCGAGTCCACCGGCGCTCGAATCTCTCAAAGTGAAAACAAGCAACTTTGTGCGGCCTTAAAATTCAAAGCAAAAACTTACTCTACTTTGTAAAGAATAAGAAACAGGTCGCCTCCTAACTTAATATCATTAAATCGTTGAAAGCAAAGTGTGCCGCTTACATTAATTTCCGTAGTTCTGTGCCGCGCTGGTTGGTAGCTATATCAATTTAAAGAATCGGTGCAATGATTTTATCAAAACCATATTTGGTTTATTCGTATATGCTACTATTTGTTAAATTCTTTTAGATGTCATGTCTAGCACAAAGGAAAATACCAGTTTTTGTATAGAAACCTGGGGTGCGATTGTCTAAAGCAATCGTATTCATTTGACAGGTTGAAACGTACGGTATGGTCTGTCAAATGGCAAAGAACAAAGGGTGTGACAATCATATCGTACGTTTTGAACTGTCAAATGAATACGATTGCTTTACACAATTCTACCTCTGAACCGATTGCATGTTCATGATATACTAAATTATAGCCAGCTACTAAAAAAACCGGCCAAGTGCAAGTAGGACTCGCGCACTGAGGGTTCCGTGACAACATAAATTGAATTAGGGAATCCACTTACTTCCACTTAGTAAAATACCACTATATTTTGTTGACAGCAAATATAACTTTGTTTGTCATATTGTTGGTACGTAGAACAAAGTTATGTTTGCGGTTGTTGAAAATGTGCTTTATCTCAAAAACTACTTTTTCGATCTCGTCCAATAGTCCATTGAAAAAGTTCTAGAGTGCGTGAGTTAGTAACGTAAGATGTTTCTTCGGAAACATGTCAAAAGTCCCTAGGTAATAAACATACTAAAACCCCGGGACACTAGGAGGAGCCCCGGAGTGAGGGGAGGGGGGGAAAGGGTCCATTTTTTCATTTTTCGCTTAAATCTCAAAAACGATACATGTTAGAGAAAAGCTTTCAAGGAAAAGTTGAAAGGCCATAAAATTATCTACAAGTTGTAGCTACATCATTTTTTTCTATTCGCAGCCGTTTTTGAGCTACATCCCACGAAAGGTGAAAAATTCGAACTCCTAAACTCTCCTAAAGGCTTCCATGGAGGAATGTGTTTTTTTTACCAATTATAGACCTAATTAAGAGCAATCTATCAAATCGGATTTAGAAAAAACTAAAGGCTGTAAATGACTAGGCATGGTATATTATTGTTTATTTATGTGTTTTGATATTGTAAACAACCGTCCCAAGGTAGACAGTTGTATTAGAGCTGTTTTCTTAATTTCACACTTCCCATACTTAACAAATACGAACTTACCCAAACCACATTCAGAAATATTTCCTCAAATAAACTCTGTTACACACAAAAGTAGCACACATACACACTTTGAGATATTATATCGCAGGACTAAAGACTCTCAACAAAATGAATCAGACACTTTCCTATTTCAATCCCTTAGGAGGCTGCTACCGCTCCTAATCATAGATCTGCTAACTTGTTACTTCAACAATGGATAGTCAATACTTAATTGATGATATTGATGAGGCTTGCACGGTTCCTTGTGAATTGATTATAAATCCTAGCTTTATTAAGAAGAGACTAGACGAATCCCCACTGCTTGCTATTAAACTTAATATTCTCTCGTTTAACGTAAGAAGTGTTAATAAAAATTTTGACTCACTCTTGATTTACATGACTAGGCTGAGAATTTGTATTGATGTTATAGTTCTGTCGGAATGTTGGTGCAATGAGGACTCAGTTCCTCCGTTAATTGATGGTTATTTAGTACATTTCACGAAAAAAAGCTATAACCAAAATGACGGGGTTATGATGTACATAAGAAGTGACCTTACCGCCACAGTTGACGAGATAGATATTGACGAAGCAAATTGCCTTGAAGCTAGACTAGAAAATATGACGATTAACGGCATTTATCGGCCATTTTGCTTCAAAAGCACTACAAAATTTTTGAACTCATTAGACGCCTACTTGTCTAAAAGCCGATCCCGAAATCTAATAATAACAGGTGATATAAATATCGACACACTTGACTCCACACGAAGCGATGTAGCAGAGTACCTTGAAATCATTGGCTCCCACGGCCTTCTCAATTCTGTTGATATTCCTACTCACGGTCGCACTTGCTTGGACCATTTTATGTGTAAACTAGTTTATGGCTCTATTTGTTTTGTACTTGAAACAGATATCACTGACCACTATCCACTGCTACTGTCGGTTTCTGGCTGTAATCCTGGTTCGGATAGGCCTAATTTGTTTACTAGAACAAGGCTTAATTTTGAGGCACTGGATGAGGCTATAAAATCCAAAAACTGGGACTCCTATTTAGCAATAAAAGATCCCAATATCGCCGCGGAAACCCTTATTCATTCACTTCAGGATTTAATTAACTCCAACACCAGTACTGCAACTATTAATCGTAAGAAAACGCCTCTTAAACCATGGATATTACCATCTATTATTAAATGCTTTAGAAAACGTGATCGCATGCACCAATATTCCAAAAAACACCCAGATAATATCCAGGCCAAAGCTGAGTATTTAAATTACCGGAACATGTGTTGTCAAATGGCAAAAACACTTAAGCTTAATTACTATAAAGACAAATTCTACCAGAACTTCAAAAATAGTAAGGGTACGTGGGATACAGTGAAAGAACTGTGCAACATCAATAAAAAAAATAGCCAGGCAACTGCTCTGCTAACAATATCAACAACAAAACAAGAATCTCTCAACACTGTTAACAGGTTTTTCACAGGTATCGGCTTAGAACTTGCCACAGATATACTTAACAAACAGGGCACTTGCGAAGGCGAACTGGTTAAGAGAATTACTGCGTCTAATTGTGCCCACTCAATGTTTTTAACCCCAACCGACTCATATGAGGTAGACAAGATTATACGGAACCTCAAGTCAAATAGTGCACCAGGTATTGACCTCATCCCTTCAATAGTCCTGCGTAAATCGCACTCTATTATGTGCTCAGTGATAGCCTACCTTTGTAACTTAAGTATGGCAACTGGCATATTCCCTGCACTATTTAAAAAAGCAGTTGTTATCCCCGTCTGCAAGGGTGGATCAAGGGAAGAAGTTTCAAACTACCGGGCTATCTCACTTTTAAGTAATATTAGTAAAATTATTGAGAAGGTAGTTAATATACGACTCACTAACTACTTAGAAAGTAAGCTCCTCTTGGCAGGGAACCAATTTGGATTCCGTCAAGGTAGAAACACAGAGGAAGCGGTTGCTTTTCTGACCCAAAAGGTTTCTGAAACTCTAGATGTTGGTGGGAGATGTGTGGCTATCTTTCTTGACCTGAAGAAAGCGTTCGACACAGTTTCCATTCCCATACTACTTAGAAAACTCGAAAACATGGGCATTCGGGGTAACGCGCTGGATTGGTTCAAAGACTATCTCGGAAATAGAAGTCAGTTTGTCAAAGTGTCCAACACGTACAGCTCTAGCTCACCCATTACTTTCGGAATTTCTCAAGGTAGTACACTCGGACCTACTCTTTTTTAGCTTACGTTAATGAGCTTTGCAAACTGGATACTAACAACGGAACGACACTAGCTTTTGCAGACGACACTGCCCTAATTTTCAGTGGGAAGACCTGGACTGAAGTTCAAGGCCGAGAGAGGCCTGGCCAAGGTTAAAAAGTGGCTCGACGACAACTTGCTAACAATTAATGTGAACAAAACAAAATACATCTGCTTCAGAATAACTAGCGTCACCAAACCGCCGTCAGGCTTCTGTATTAAGGCCCACTCTGACTCTTGTTTTGCTAATGATCTGCGCCCTACCTGCAAGTGTCCATCTATCTTGGAAACAGAGTCACATAAGTACTTGGAAGTTATAATTGATAAAAACCTATACTGGCTACCCCATATCTCCAGCCTAAGCAAACGGATAAGGAAACTCTTACCTGTCTTCAGAAACTTAAGAGATGCTGCAGATATGACTCTCCTGAAAAAAATTTACCTAGCGCTTTGTCAATCTCTAGTAACATATTGCATACCTGTATGGGGAGGTGCTGCAGCTACACACTTTATGGAGCTAGAGAGAGCACAAAGGGCTGTTATTAAAGTCATGCTACATAAACCTAGGCAGTACCCAACTGAGGCACTATATAGAGAAACAGGTCTACTTACGGTAAGACAGTTGTTTATTTTCAGGTCTATACTCCGCTATCATAAAAACATAGACCCGAAACTGATTGATTGCAACAAAAGACGACCCCGCACTCCTGTCCCCAAGATGAACACAGCTTTTGCACGTCGACAAGTAATCTTCTCTGGCCCTTTCTTGTACAGACACTTTAACGACCTTTACCAGATACTTAACATGAATAGAGGAACGCTTAAAACTACTCTAAAATCTCAGTTATGTGGGCTCTCAGACCTGGCTACTGAACTACTTCTTTCACCATTGCGGTAGAGATAAAATTCACCATGCACACACACATACACACACACAACACACAGATACACGCACACACACAACACACAGATACACGCACACACACGCACACTTACACAAAATTTCTTACTCTTCCTCAATGACCAACTCAACTAATCAATAGGCATTCCAATGGTCCATTTGTAATTCTGTTATTTTGTAAAATTGTAATAATATAGGTATGACATTTTGACCATTTAAGTATAGTACGGATAAGGGGTGGAAGGCTGTCATCCTGAGATACAGGATCCCTCCTAATTCAGGTGACAGCCAGCCATATAATTACTTTTGCTCATTACTTTATTTTTTAAATATTATTGTCATTACTTTACTTTATATTATTGTTTTAGTAACTCCTGAGATTAGCGCGTTCAAACAAACAAACAAACTCTTCAGCTTGATAATATTAGTATAGATTTATTTAAAATTTATTGCACCGTAAGTTGTACAACTTGCGAGCTTAATGCTTTGAGGCATTCTCTACCAGTCAACCGCTTAGGAACGCAGAGTCACATTAAGAATAAGAAAATAATTTTCAGTTTTTAAAATTATTTTTCAACACACTTGCTCAAAACGACGTTTTTATTCCACCGATTTTTGGCTCATAATCATAGATATTAAACACGCGTGCTTTTTCATTATATTATTGCACTAGTGCTTTTAGTTTATTAACCCGACCAATTTACATTTGTACCCTAGTACCAAGTCGTAAGTAATAAGAAGAAGCAATTCAACTTAGTCGGGTTATACAATACTTTTATTTTAGCAACAAACAGTATTTATGCGAAAAATAACAGTATCTACATTTATATATTTATTTATATATATATTTATTTCAAGAAATGATAAAGCCAGATTTATTACTAAAAAATTGCTCAAATTCATTTAAAATTTTCTGTGATTTGTGTTTTAAACATGAATTATTACATTTTTAATCTTGGTTTTTGGCCGATCTAGTTCGCGCCTAAGCCTTGCGCGCGCATCGGTATCGCGGCAAGAAAAAAAACAACGCGCCATTTTTCGTAAATAATAATTGTCGGCTGTGACGAAGTTTGGATTAATAATTATGAAGTTTAATATTAATGAACATGTCTACTTCAAGTGGAGAAAATGAAGAAAACCTATTATTAACTCCGCCGGACATACGTAACAAGGCGAAAAACGCGTGCCAAAATCTTTGCCATCAAAATCGAGTGAAATGTATTTTTGCTGTTTTAATAATTAAAAACTTAGTAAATGAAGAATCTTGTTATTTCCTCGCAAGTGTGTTGAAAAACGTCGTATGAAACACGTGTGCCTGTAACCTTTTATATGCGGCTTTCTTATGGCGCACTCGCTTTCGCTCGTGCGCACACAATATCGCCTTGTATATAATGGTCAACTTAGCACACTTGTATCATAATGTACTGATATTAAATCAAAGGCTCATCTAGTGATAGTTGAAGGCATTTCTTTTGAAGAAACGTTTGGTGTTGTGGTTAGCGCTCCTGCAGGCGGTCACGGGTTCGAATCCTGCAAAGAGGCAAATGTTTTTGATGAACAAGAACATTTGTACCTAGGTCATAAATGTTTATATGTATTGTTTTAAGTATTAATGGGAGAATCTCCCGTCATAATCGTTGTCTGCCACATATTTATATTTCTCTCTTTCCTACTACGGTATCAAATATTTTAGGTAAACATGAATACGTTATAAGATAAATAAAGAGTGAAAATTGAAAAATACCAGCTTTGGTTTTAAAGTGTTTTACCTTTGATGAACAACAAACGCTCTAATTGGATTCCTTCCCAGTTATTTTGTTTTTCGTGAACTTTCAAATGACGCCTCAAAAAAAAACTCTGCGAAGTGCGTAATAAAGCCGCGCCCAAACTCTTTCTGTTAGCTCTTTTTTTTAGCAAATAACATTTTTTTTACTTGTTTCAGGACAAATGTGGCTCCAGAGACAACTTCTATCAACGGTAAGTTTATATTACCTATTTTACAAGTTTTCTAATATAATACAAAATGGTTTCCCACGACTTTGCCCGCAGGACTGCGCCTTCTTGTAATCAATATATTTCGGTGGGAGATGGAGTGTTAACAGAATACTAAGAAGATAATTTTAAGTGTTTCTGCAATTATTCCTTTGTAATTTCGACGACCCGTCTGGTGTAGTGGTCGAGAAATCGCCTACTACGCAGCGGGTGCGGGTTCGATCCCCGCACAATACAAACATTTGTGTGCATGAACATGTCTGTTTGTATTGGTCTGGGTGTTTTCTATGTATATCATGTATGTATTTACAAAAAAAAAGTATTTAAGTATTATATCCGTTGTCTGGCACCCATAACACAAGTTTTGAGTAGCTTACTTTGGGGCTAGATGGCGATGTGTGGGAATGTCCAAGGAAGGATAAGGAAGGATATAATTGCTTGCCTGGTAATCAACTGTACTTAACTTTTGCTCTAGATTCTCAAGCTCAAACAAGGAAGGTTTAAGGACTTTTTGACCAAATAATAGACACTGCGTATCCAAAAACCCATGTCAATTATTTTTATCAAAGACAAAAATCTTAGCCACATGAATAAATAAACCTACGTACTTTACTAGGATTGCATAATTAAATTAAAACATTAAAAATAATATTAAAAAAAAGTGAGAAATATTCATCGCGCGGGCATGATGATGAGCAGCAAGAGCGGGAGAGTGAGCGCGGGCGGCGGGCACGAGCACGGCGCAGCAGAGATGATGCGCATGCGCAGCGCCGCGTCCGTGTCGCTGATGGTTGCGTTGATCACGTCCGCGTAGTGGTACAGCGCCGTGAACACGCTCGTGGCGCCCGGCCCCGGCTCCCGGGACGCTATCTCGCCGGCAGCCGCCTGCGCTCCAGCCCGCGAGCACTCCATCGGACCCATCGACGTCACGCCCACCTGCACACACATTGTGACATTGAATGTCCCTGCAGAGACATGGTGAAACTCATTTGAAATCACGTTGAAAGTGAAACAAGCCGAATCAATGTCACTGTAAATTTATCTTAAAACTATGCCCAGCTGGACGAATTTTGGGAGTGTATCTTAAAACGATTGAAGATTCGAAGAATGCATGCTACTAATATTTAAAATGTGAAGGTTTGTGAGGATGTAGATATAGGTGAATGTTCCTCCTTCTCGAAACCACTAACAATAATAAAGTTCATACGTGGAAATATATTCCGATATTCCGATCTACGGCACGGCAGGTGATGCCGTGGGAAACCGCAAGAATAGATAGGACGTTTATTTATTAATATATAACAGAGAAGGTTACATATAAGGGATATCAAGCAAATTATAGACGAAAATTAGCTAAAGGCTAACGGCTGATGAAAGCGAATAAGATTGAAAGAAGCACTGACGATGCGATGAGACGAGACGAGAATTGCGGACGAATGCTCATGGCTCATGCCTAGGGTGAATACCGTCAGCCAGTGGCGGCTGGTTATCGAACTGGTAGTGCACTTTAAGAAAATCGAAAAAAAACTAAAAACTATTACGGTAATATAAATAAACAATAATTAATGAGTCACACATACAGTGAAACATGTCATGATGTCAATCATGGCTGCCATCGTCGCCTCGCGCCCATGCCGGCCGGCCAATTCATCAAACATCGGGTGCTCTCGGCCATCTTCGGTTTGCACGTGCGGCGCTCGAAAACCCACTCATTACTCGGTACATTTCTATGAACTATCTTCTGTTTCACGCGTCAGGCGTATTACCTCGTATCTCCTACAAGTTATATTAGCAGTCCTCGTGCACTCGCCGAAGCGCACGAGAATTTGTCTTTACAGGAAAATTAGTCTTAATAGTTTAGTAAAGCGCTCAAACTGTTTCACCATAATTGGACATTATATGTTTTATACGTTTTTAAAAATAAAGATGAATTACTTAACATTTTGTAATTTTCAAATCTTTTGAATTGGTGGTTCAGCGCACAAGCGCACTTAAGGTACAGCCGCCACTGCCGTCAGCTCTTGTCTCATTTACTGGCACGGGCAAACACCGTCAGGTTTTAGTGGGTAGACCTACTAAAACCTGACTTCCTATTGAA
Organism: Pyrausta purpuralis; assembly: GCA_963924145.1. Lineage (NCBI taxonomy): Eukaryota > Metazoa > Arthropoda > Insecta > Lepidoptera > Crambidae > Pyrausta > Pyrausta purpuralis. Next base: position 294,357 of record OZ001642.1, on the reverse strand, counting down.
GTCCCATAGTGTCCCTTTGGTTGAGGGTTTGCAAAACTGCATTCCCTAGAAAAAAAGGGGTGATGGTGATGATGAGTTGTCTGTTACCTGCACGCCGCGGTAGAGCACAGGCCCGCCGGAGTCGCCGGAGCAGACGCCGCGCGCGTCATGCCCGCCGGCAACGCCACACACACAGTGGAACCACGTGCCTCGCTCGCAGAACACCAGCTGCAGCCGCACACGGAATAGCTCCTCGCCGAGAATCGACCGCTCCGTGCGCCCGAAGCCCAGAACCTGCCCGACACACGCCATTAACTGCAGATATGTGCCATAGAAAGGAATATTAAAGCAACTTAGCCTATAACAGCCTGCAAAGGAAAAGGTCGCGTCTTCATACATTGTTTGCCCATACATAAAATTCTATGCGTCAGACAAAAATATAATTATTTCTTTGATTTAGTTTTGGAATTCGAGAACACACCATGTTCATGTATTAGTAATTAAAAGTCGATAGATAGGCGATCTTCGTAGATGGTAGTACGTTCGGAATCACTTTACATTAATTCATTTAAAAAAAAAAAAATGTTCATTTGCGCTTAGTATACCGAACAAATTTATTTTAATAGTTAATCACAGCAACGTTACTTTGTCTTATTTCTCCAAAAAATTCAATTGCTAATGCTTACCTACAAGAGCTAGCAGTCAATTCTATGGCACAATTCACCATTTTGGTGAGCGGACGTCACTTTGCTATAAGCGTTATTTTCTACCAAACAAAGCAATTGTCGCATAAAAGAAGTTATATTATATCGTTACATCTCTTATTTTTGTATTTTCACCCCACAAGGTAGAAGTTAACTAAATTCATTGTTAAATTAATATGTAATTTATGACCTTTTTTGCATGCTTAAATCAAGTACCTTGGTATTTCTTTAATCAAATGTGACATGTTCTAGCCTGAGCCATAATTGATTGATGTTACAGTAATTACTGACGTTCCTAAGTGGCATTTTGTGTTCTAAGGTCCGATTTTTCAATGGTCAGATATAACCTATCAGACTGATATATTATAAAGCGACAGATTTAAAAAATGACAGGTTACTATGACTGCTGACAATTAAGTGACGTTTTCAAATTGGCCATATTGTATTTTGTTCGACGAATATTTCTTATCTGACTATTGAAAAATCAGCCCTAAATTGAATAAATTATTTTTGACTTTGACTTTGACAAACATGAAGCGACTCTCGGGCAGGCTAAGATGTCTCCTTTGGTAATGTTAGATAACATTACAAAGTCACAACTTTTTTTCATTAAATTTTTAATCATACGTATTATATATCATTTTATTAAAAAAATATGAGTTCTCTTAAATTGCGGTTGCCGCCAACTTAGGCAATGTTGCTTCGAATGGGGCATGTTGTGTCGGCAAGAGGACATCTACGCATATATACGCACACTATACGTGCAAATACTAACCCCAAATGGTGCCATATTGCCGCTGTTTGATACGATTGTCCCAGTCAATACTCATCCCATCAAAAACAATACTTGTCAAAAAAACCAAGTCTCGCAACTCAGTTGTTCTGCGGTAAAAAGTTGTGAGATCCATGTAATACCAAGTCGGTTATTAATTTATTCAGTCTCTACTGAAGCGACTTTCTGTCTTAATACGTCCAGTCTCTAAGACCACGATCGTGCTCCATAACAATTGAAAATCAATTGTGTCTGGAATCTCCGTACTCGAAGCATTAAGTTGTTACGTAATAATTAACAGCATCTTATAGTGACGCATATCAATATTAAAATTCTTTAATGTTTTATATAAATATATTGAGACTTGGCCATCGCACTCAATAATTGAATTCACATGTGTTTTCAGGCGATTGAATTTACGCGTGTTTTCAGGCGATGACCAAGTCTCAATATATTTATATAAAACATTAAAGAATTTTAATATTGATATGCGTCACTATAAGATGCTGTTAATTATTACGTAACAACTTAATGCTTCGAGTACGGAGATTCCAGACACAATTGATTTTCAATTGTTATGGACCACGATCGTGGTCTTAGAGACTGGACGTATTAAGACAGAAAGTCGCTTCAGTAGAGACTGAATAAATTAATAACCGACTTGGTATTACATGGATCTCACAACTTTTTACCGCAGAACAACTGAGTTGCGAGACTTGGTTTTTTTGACAAGTATTGTTTTTGAAGGGATCTCATGTATTTTGTAGACAGTTCTACTTTTTTCCTTACTGAATCCATTGCGACTACCTACAAGTTAGATTGCAAAGTTATTTTTATGCAGAAATACGAATAGGTAATAAAAAAAATATAAATACTTAGGTACTTAAAGTATCAATATTTAATTAAAATTATTTATCCGAACAACGTCCAAATTGTAAGCAATTGTAAGCAAATAATATCAGTAGACCAATGAGAGTAGCCTTTAGTCGTCAAACTAATATAGCAATCGAAATTATCATTGAAAATCGCAAAGTTATAGGTAAGAATTCTGGGCACATCCGAACAGCATTGGGTCGCTCGCGCGTATGAGCGCGGCTGCTGCTCGCTCGGCGACATTCACCTTTCCGCGCGCCCCGCCACTGTCTCCGCCCCGCGCCCTCGCGCTAGCACCGCGCAGCGCGTGGTATAATAATTAATTCACAACCTTACTTACTCGTAATAAGTACGAATACGCATGTAGGTACGTTTTTTGCATTAAATAATTTAATTTACACGTGTTTTCATGACGGAAATACCAATTTTTTTCTCGATTTGGCAGGGGCACTACTATGCGCCTATATTTATATGGGACTAGCTTAAACCCGCGGCTTCGCACGCAATAATAATAACTGCCGTAAAACATCGTTACGAATAAAGCCAATATTGAAAAATTTAACTGAAGACTTGGCTGTATGGGCTTAATTTTCTTTGCGGCCTTTTCTAAATTTTTTAGTTTTTCCTTGATTCATACACCAAACACTACTTATATTCCAAATTTGAAGCTTCTAGGTCTGCTAGAAGTGCCTTTGCATTTTGATGATCGGTGAGTCAGTGAGTGACAAAATTAAGAAATTTGACCCGTTATAATTCCTAAAATACTGGTTCAAATTGAATGAAAATTGAAATATACCGTGTCTTTACAATGCCTGCATGGTTACTGAAATTTCAGTCTTCTAGTTTTATCCACAACGAAGTAACAGGGGGTCGAAAATGGTCTGAATTGCTTCGAGAAAAGGATGGTACGGCCGTGACGCTTTTTTGCTCGACTGGGTGGGGGCACTGCCGTGCCCCCAGATAACTTGTGTCATTTTCTAATTTTTGAAGTCTCAGCAACAAAATAACACACGATAATCTTTGGGTAAGTACTGTCCCGTTACTTAATCCAAGAGCACATTACTTACCCTGATAAAAGTCTACTATGTACGCTTCGTCTAGTAAACATTGAACAAATAAATCGTGAGCTGTGTGGAGGAGCTTTAAAGCTTGGTAAACCGATTTGTTAAAATAAATTTCACTAATTGTAAAAAACTATAAGGTGACGTGTTAAAGAAAGCACTCGCAAAATTTAACAGGCTTAGTTAGCCAATGTGTATATGTGCTACATTTCCGAAGGCCTTTGGCAATCTGGGCAGACTGCTTGCCTTCTGGGAAAGCTTGGGGTGGTTAGAATGGAAAAAAGGACATACGCACAATGGCCGGATCGTGAGGCTAAGTGCGGAAAACACCCCAGCTAAATTAACTACCTAACTAGCCAACGTGTCGGTAGCCGAGTGGTACAGGCATGTGCCCGGATAGTCTAAGACAAAGGGTTCGTCTTTTCTGACACAGTTACTTTTTACAAGTGCTTTTTTTTTTTTCATCACGTACATTGCTCCGATCCCAGGCTAAGTAGCTGAAGCACTTGTGTTATGGAAAATCGGAAACAACGGTGCTATCACAACACCCAGACCCGAGACAATATAGAAAAGATCGTTTTCTACATTGACCCGACCGGGAATCGAACCCGGAACCTCACGAGATGGCGACGCTTGGAACCAGCGTGCTAGCCTCTCGACCACGTCGTCAATTAAATCGTCGTATTAAGTTTGTTTAGCGAAAAGCACTATAAAAATAAATTGTAAGCCTACTTGTGATTGGGCAAAAGTAATAAATAACTTATATCTCACCTCCACCTCCTGGTTCTTCAAGTCGACGGGGTCGTACTGACGCATGGCTACGAGCGGCTCGAGGTGCGCGCGGCCGGCGAGGCGCATGTCGTTGCGCGTGCGCACCAGGCCCACGTCGTGGTGCAGCAGCGTCACGTCCAGCCCGCGGCCCTCGTCCTCTTGCACCACCCTGTAGCTGCCAACAAAACCAAAAAAACTTATAACTACGGGACTATATGCGACGCATATTATGTTGTAGTATTATTACTACTTACTTACTACTTACAGAAGAACCGGCCGCCCGATGCAGGCGAAGACGCCGAGCGCCAGTCTCCTTGTGACCACGATGGTTGCAACACCGTTGAAACATCGAGGGTGTAAGTAGTAACAATACTACTACATAATATGCGTCGTGTATAGTCCCGCAGTTATAAGTTTTTAGCCAACAGAACCGCCAAAAACATGATGCTTACTTTCATGTGATCGAAGACTTTGAACGGCTCGATAGTGAAGAACGATCACTGGCAAGAGAAATCAGCGACAGCCCAGCCCATACTGCTCTCAGCCACTCCAACGAACTAGCTACCTTAGTTATGTGCGATCGTGTTGCCCGTAGTTAGTGACATAGGTAAATAAGAGTAAATTTTACCGTATTGAGGTATATGGATCGGACCAAATTTAAATAAGTTACTGTAATCTCAACGGATTCAAAATAGTTTTAACTAATCAAATAAGTTTAATAACTATTTACATCTTGTTTAAGGGATACGGCAATTATGCAGCGCTAGTTAGTATTTCAAAAAAATATATTAGAATGTATAAAAAACGGACACTTATTATAGGACACATTTTGTCTGTTTTTTGAACTTTCAGAGTTGTAGAGCATAACTAGAACTGCCATAAACTTACAAGTCCTATCAATACCTACGCGTGATGTTTCAAAGTCGTCCGAGCTGTTTCGAAAGCGTGTAAAATATTTTTTCTCTAAAACTACATTAGACTGAAATTACTTTTATTTTATTATTGTATTTAGTCACATTTCATTTTGTAAAAGTGTAAAAAAACATATTTTAGGTGTAATTCTTTCTCACATTTACTAAAAATACTACTGCATGCAAATCATGTTGTGAAAACTATTTGAGGGTATTACTCAAGTTAAATCAGTAATTCGCTTTTTTTGTATATGTATTGAATAATACCTGTATCGTTTTCCAAATAAAATAAAAATAAAGTACGTTATTCTATTAACGCTCTAATAGGTCAATTGGTCGTCACCATAGAAATGACCATAACATTAAACTGTCACTGAAAATTACCACAAATACGGATGACGGTCAACTTACCTCGGATGCCTATACAGATAATGGACGGTTGCGACATCTCCGTCGGGCGAGGAGGGGCGGCGCGCGTTGTACTTCACGTAGGCGACGCGCGGCGAGACGCAGTGGGCGGCTGTGAGAGCCCAGCGCGGCGCCAGCACCGCGGCAGAGCAGCGCGATGACCAGTACCTATAAATGTGAAGCTGGTTACTAACGGCCATTACCTATATGCATTCTACTAGCGGTCCCCCGCGACTTCGTTCGCGCGTTTTGAGTTTGCTCCCTCCCCTCCCGTCGCAGCGTGATGATTTATATCCTAAAGCCTTTCTCAATAAATAAGCTATCTAACACAGAAATATTTTTTCAAATCGGTCCAGCAGTTCTTGAGATAAGCGCGTTCAACTTCAAACCAACAAACTCTTCAGCTTTATAATATAACTAGCGGTCCCCCGCGACTTCGTCCGCGAGTTTTGAGTTTGCTCCCTCCCCTCCCGTCGCAGCGTCATGTTTTATATCCTAAAGCCTTTCTCGATAAATAAGCTATCCAACACAGAAATATTTTTTCAAATCGGTCTAGCAGTTCCTGAGATAAGCGCGTTCAAACAAACAAACTTTATAATATATTAGCGCAAGCGCACGTTGTACTTAAGCTGGGAACATTATTTTGGTGCGGAGTTATGTTAAAACTGTGATAGCTCCTAAGATATTTATTGAAATCAAATGATATAAAGGGCAACTTGGTTCTAAATGAAATGCTCGTGATAATGAATGTATTTATTTTGATAAGAATAAATATCTGTGTGTATAATACACCTCTAAAAATAATGCATTATTTTTGTACAAATTTATTAACATAAAAAAGGTTGTAGTAAGTCAACCATAAAAGATAGACATATGCTGTCGCGGACTTTATTATAGAACTCTTAATGCTGAACAATCCTGTCATACATGATTTTTGTGTAACCTAATCGGTTTTCGCAGCGTATGCAGCGGAAGCTCTCAAAAGGAATATCTTTCTTCCGTTTTCGCAACATTTTTCATTTCTGCTGTGGTCTTATGAGTCGTATCTTTATGTTATATAGCTTAAAGCCTTTCTCGATAAATGGACTATCTAACGTAAAAATAATTTTTCAAATCGGGCCAGTAGTTTTTGAGATTAGCGCGTTCAAACAAACAAACAAACTCTTCAGCTTTATAATATTAGTATAGATTATTTAAATTCTTATACTACGACGACCTTCGTGGTCGAGTGGCTAGAACGCTGGTTTCAAGCGTCGCCATCTCGTGAGGTTCCGGCTTCGATTCCCGGTCGGGTTAATGTAGAAAACGATCTTTTCTATATTGTTTGGGGTCTGGGTGTTGTGGTATATAACCATGCATCGCAAAGAAAGGATGATCATTTGCCTTTCAAATTACCATAGAACGCTACTTTTGACGTCACTTTTATGGTTTGATATCAACGTGTGAGTAATGAAAATACATATGACGTCATCGTCTCTTATTTAAAACATTTATTACAAAATAAAATCTGTATATATACTCAAAATATTCAAATTTGTATGTTATTCAAGTAAAGACAAACAAACAGACAAAGGACACATTTTGCATTAATAGACACAAACGATGACATTAGCAATACACATGTATTTTAAATTTTATTTTTATATTATTTAAATTCTTATACTACGACGACCTCCGTGGTCGAGTGGCTAGAACGCTGGTTTCAAGCGCCGCCATCTCGTGAGGTTCCGGCTTCGATTCCCGATCGGGTCAATGTAGAAAACGATATTTTCTATATTGTCTCGGGTCTGGGTGTTGTGGTACTACCGTTGTGTCTGATTTCCATAAGACAAGTGCATTGGATACTTACTTTGGGATCAGAGCAATGTAAGTGATTAGGTGTCCAATACTAAATGTGACACAGTAGTTGAATAGAACTAATTTAAAAAAATACTTATGTAACATGTCTGGGAAAGTGGTATTTACCCGTATCGTCTCTGAATTATGTGAACTAGGTAGGTAAAAATGGTTCTCTACGTGCTTATTTTAAAAAAAAACGGACAAGTGCGAGTCGGACTCGCGCACTGAGGGTTCTGTGCAAACTTTAACTGAATAAGATCCACTTACTTCCACTCAGCTAAAATACCACAATATTTTGTTTACAGCAAATATAACTTTGTTTTTCATAGTGTTTGTATGAAGAACAAAGTTATGATTGCGGTTGTTGATACTTTGTTATATCTCAAAAACTACTGCTTTGATCTAATTCAAACACATTTTCGTTAAAAGTGTCTGTTCAGATCAACATTATATTTTTTTAAATGTGCACTTACTTAGTTTAGAAGTTAGAGGGTGGGGGATGCCCACTTTACCACTTTGGAAGCGTCTATACCAAACCGTCGCATCAGTGCTTTTTTGTTCTATCTGCCATTGGTTACTTTTACAGGTAGACAAGTTTTTATCAATATTTTAAGCAAGTGGTTATAGTTTTAAGATTTAAAAGTCTCATACAATACATTGGTTACTTTTGATTTGATTTTTATAATGATTGACTATGGATGGTTATTAATTATATCTTATTTTTTTCGTTTTACTTGGAGATAGAACAAACATGCACAAATATAATTACGAACGTGGAGTTAGAACATTGCCTAATTGGAGATAAACCAAAATGACTGTTCCATTTTTGCGTGCTTATGTGTTTTATGTGCCAAACATGTATACAAGATGTATAAATTAAACAGTTGCCTTCGTTTTCAGATTTTTGGCGCAACAGGGTTAGGAAGGCAAAGGGAAGCGCTTCCTACCGACCGGGTGTTATGGCCGGGGACCAAGGTCCGATGTTCACCGTCTTGGTTTATTTGTATATAGTTTGTCCGCTCTAAATCTTTAATATCGCGGTTTAGTCTCCATACTTCGACTACAGCGCCATCTAGTCGCGTCGAGCCGAGTCAGGGTGTTGCGTTGAAATGTAGTGACAGTGGTTGATCATAGATGTCGCTACATCACTCCCCTCCTAAGAACCGGAGGTTGATTGAGCCAGGGTGGTTAAGCTCAGCAGTCTGTGCGTAGTGAGCTTGCAAGTGCCAGTATTCGACGATGAGCCGGGATGTACATGCGCGATGTCCACGGTGAGTCGGGATGGGCATGCTTGATGTCCACGGTGCGTCGAGATGCGCGATGTCCACAGTGAGTCGGGATGAGATGCACGATGTCCTCACGATAAGTCGGGATAAGCATGCGTGATGTCCACGGTGAGTCGGGATGTACATGCGAGAGGTCCACGATGCGTGAGGATGAAGCTCGAAGTCCACGGTGAGTCGGGATGATGAGCTGGTGAGGTTGCCGAGGAACCAGGAAGAACCGGTGCGGTCTGCGGTGGTGTCCTTGAGGCTGGAACTGGCTTGGAGGAGACTGCTGGCTGGATGCTGCTGGCTGGTGGTGAGGAGAAGAAGGCGACGCTGACGACGACGGTGCGGCTCCACGGGTATGGATGACATCACGTCGGGGTCACCAATTTGGCGCAACTGTGTTAGGAAGGCAAAGGGAAGCGCTTCCTACCGACCGGGTGTTATGGCCGGGGACCAAAGTCCGATGTTCACCGTCTTGGTTTATTTGTATATAGTTTGTCCGCTCTAAATCTTTAATATCGCGGTTTAGTCTCCATACTTCGACTACAGCGCCATCTAGTCGCGTCGAGCCGAGTCAGCGTGTTGCGTTGAAATGTAGTGACAGTGGTTGATCATAGATGTCGCTACAGATTTAATCATGTGTACCTACTGGATAATGTATTTATTAAAAAACCTAAAAACATTGAAACCTATGTCAATTCCAAAACCATTTGGTGATTTTGTACCTAAAAGAAGTATTTTGACATTTTAACTACTAAGAAAAGTGTAAGCTGGGTTATTTTCGCAAAGAAATCACCCTTTCTTTGCGAAAATAACCATGCATCGCAAAGAAAGGATGATCATTTGCCTTTCAAATTACCATAGAACGCTACTTTTGACGTCACTTTTATGGTTTGATATCAATGTGTGAGTAAAGGAAATACATAATTATGACGTCATCATCTCTTATTTAAAACATTTATTACAAAATAATTACTGTATCTATACTCAAAATATTCAAATTTGTATGTTATTCAAGTAAAGCATATACAACATGCACTCTAAATAATATAATAATTGATTTATTTATTAAAAGAAAATAAATCTTTTATTATTAATTTTTTGTTGGTTATTTTTTATTATCTTCTTTTCTGTGAACTTCTTTATTTTTTATTATTTCATTTATTTACTTTATTCATTGTCTTTTTACGGTTCCGTAGCCAAATGGCAAAAATCGGAACCCTTATAGTTTCGTCAAGTCTGTCTGTCTGTCTGTCCGTCCGTATGTCACAGCCATTTTATTCTGTAACTATAAGTATTACACAATTGAAATTTGGTAGGAAGATGTATCTTGGTAACCGCTTACCAATTCTCATACAAAAAATAAAAAATAATGACAATTAAGGGGGGGCTCTCATACATGAAACTAAAACCAAAAATTTTTTTTAAGTCTAACCTATACGTGTGGGTCTATAGATAGGTCATTTAAAATGACATAGAGGTTTCTTTCACCATTTTCTTTTAAAGTCTAACGTTTTATAGCTAGACGCTTCGAAAGTGGTAAAATGGGCATCTCCCGGGGACTCTTCCCCATCTAATTTTTAAACCAAGCAAGTGTAAATTTTGAAAAAAATATGTGATGTAGATCTTAATAAATACTTTCAACGAAAATTGGTTCGGACGAGATCGAACGAGTAGTTTTTGAGATAAAGCACATTTTCAACAACCGCAAACATAACTTTGTACTTCATACAAACACCATGAAAAACAAAATAATATTTGCAGTCGAAAAAATATTGTGGTATTTTACTTAGTAGAAGTAAGTGGATTACCTGATTCAGTTGAAGTTGGCACGGAACCCTCAGTGCGCGAGTCCGACTCGCACTTGGCCGGTTTTTTCTGTAGACTTCTATACATTTTCCACTTTTCCAGTATCATTTCCTTAAATATTTGTATTTTTTTCATCATTTTTAGTTTCAATTACTTAAAAAAGTGTCTTGTTCTCATTTTGCCTCTGTTTTAGTTTTATTTCTTCCATTCACTGATTTATTTCTATCATTACCACCTCCTTCCTTTGCTTCCTTTCTTTCAGTGAGAGTCTTTTTTAAATATTTTCGTTCATTTAGTTTCTATTTAGGGTACCGTAGCCGAATGGCATAAACGGAACTCTTATAGTACCGGACATGGAACAAATAAGCACAAAATTTACATTTTGGAGCCGTGTCACAAATAAAATGATTATATATTTTTAATGGTTTTGTAAGCAAAAAGTTGTAAGTTTTTCTTAACCAACAAGACTGAAATTTAAATCTTAAAAATACTGCATCAAAAGTCAATTTTCGAAAAATTGGTTGATAGAACAAATAAGCACTGAGGCGATGAAACGTTAGACTTTAAAAGAAAAAGATTTAAGAGACCTCTATGTAATTTTGAAAAACCTATCCATAGACCCCACACGCATAGGTTTGACAATTTTTTTTTTTTTTTAGTTTTAGTTTCATGTATCGGAGCCCCCCTTAAATATCATTATTTTTTATTTTTTGTATAAGAATCGTAAAGTGGTTAACAGGATACATCTTCCTACCAAATTTCAACAGTGTGATGCTTGTAATTACAGAATAAATTGGCTGTGACATACGAACAGACAGACAGACAGACTTTACGAAACTATAGATTTTGGTTTTTTGCCATTCGGCTACGGAACCCTAAAAAGCTAAAATATCACATTTGTCCGCTATTAAGGAGAAACAAATTCTTTTGGAGTCGGTGCATGATGTTAAGCTTACGTACACAAACTTTTCTAATAGAAGACAAATGCGTTATTTCGAGCTTTTTACTCAGTTTTTTGTTAGCAGTTGAATATTTAATTTTTATTTATTTCATTTCATGATTTTTAGTTAATGTTCAAAAACAACTAGACCAATTTCGATGAAACTTACACTGTACTCTAAGTTGGAGTACACGTGATTGAACTAAAAATTTATCCTGCTATGACTTGTCGTTTTCGAGATATCCTTGGTCAAACATACAAATATATAAACATACATACACTGATGACATTTAGCTTTACTAAATCAACATACTCAAATACTATAACATTTAAAATATACATATACATTTAATTACTTCCTTTTTTGAAGTCTGTCAAAACGTTATAAAATAATTAGTTTTTCGATACTCAAGTCGGGTATCTACCCGGTATCAAGCGGCTGGTAATGTCTCTAGCCGCTGGTTTCAGTAAAAACTGGTTTACAGCTATACAGTACCGGTCGAGCAGCGCGCAGGCCGCCGGGTAGGCCGCGAGCTCGGCCGCCTCGCCGCCGAACACGCGGCGCGTGTACATCTCCCCGTCCGCGGTCCACTGCCCGCGCTGGCCCATTCTGCGGTAGAATCCATAACGGCTGCCGTTCGGCTTAGCGGCTGCCGCTAAACACGCCACCAACACTAACGCCACGAATACACCCCGCATCACGACTCGACCTGACCGCTACGAGATAATTTTACGAAAAATCTTATGCAACATTTTATTTGACTGCACTTGCACGAATATGATGTGTATGACGTGACGGATGTTTTGATGGCAGCGCCCAGACAGCACTTCTTTCAAACAGTTTGGTGAAAAGCGTTTCGTTCTATGTCTCTGAATTTATGGCTCAAAATTGAGCGTATGAAAAAGTATTCTTCATCTTTTCGGAAATCTTGTTCGGAAAATTTATCATTCATGTGTAGATAGCTGGAAAGAAACTGTTTTATTCTGAAATTACTTCATACTTTTAAATTTGACGATCACTAACAACACAATAAAAACCTAAGTAAGACGGTAGGTGATTAAACATCCTAAGCCATTGACTAGCGAAGCGTAATTTCCAAGTTGAATTTATCCCTTTAATGAATAACTATTTCGCCCACTGCGGTTGCAAATTGGGTAGATAGCGCTGACGTCACGCGTAGGATAGGAGACCAGAAATTTCAGGTGGTTGAACCGACTGCACGTTAGGTCGATTAAAAAGAGCGTTGGTCCGGTTTACCAAACGACATTTTACCATTATAAATACATATTTGGATTTGGCATTGAACTTGGCATTTATGTAGATCTCCATTCTTTTTGCGGCGTAGCCGACAGCCAAACATATTTTTTGTATTGAACTTGGCTCTTTTAAAATACACCTTGTATGTAGTAAGAAGGAGAGAGAGCGGGGAATACCCGCTTATCCAGTGAATTACTTTGTTCGACGGCTGACATAGTAACTTTCAAAAAGTTTGCCGTTTTTAGGGTTCCGAAGCCGAATGGCAAAAACGGAATATAGTTTCGTCAAGTCTGTCTGTCTGTCTGTCTGTCTGTCTGTCTGTCTGTCCGTCCGTATGTCACAGCCATTTTATTCTGTAACTATAAGCATTACACTGTTGAAATTTGGTAGGAAGATGTATCCTGTTAACCGCTTACCGATTCTCATACAAAAAATAAAAAATAATGTCAGTTAAGGGGGGGCTCCCATACATAAAACCAAAAAATTTTTTTAGTCAGACCTATGCGTGTGGGGTGTCTATAGATAGGTCTTGTAAAATGATATTGAGGTTCCTAAAACCATTTTCTTTTAAATTCTAACGTTTTATAGCTATCCGCTTCCAAAGTGGTAAAATGGGCGTCCCCCCCATCTAACTTCTAAACCAAGAGAGTGAAAATTTTGAAAAAAATATATAATATAGATCGTAACAAATAGTTTCAACGAAAATTAGTTTGGACGAGATCGAACGAATAGTTTTTGAGATATAGCATGTTTTCAACAACCGCAAACATAACTTTGTACTTCATACAAACACTATGAAAAACAAAGTTACATGTGCAGTCAACAAAATATTGTGGTATTTTACTAAGAAGGAGTAAGTGGATTCCCTAATTCAGTTAAAGTTGGCACGGAACCCTCAGTGCGCGAGTCCGACTCGCACTTGGCCGGTTTTTTACGTAAATAAATACTTCTGACTTTTTTAACTCGCCGTAACTACCATGATTAAAAAAATTAAACGAGTATTTACTGTCACCTTATTGCGCAACCAAAAATGGGACGCCGAATGGCGTTCTCTACCACTTAAACCTTAAGGTAAAAGAGAATTGTAAGCTATTTTAGCGTTCGTCTCCTTATTCACTAAAATAATAAAAAAAATATTAGTTGAACATAAAACTGGACTTATATTTAATATAATAAATGACAATAGCCGGTGTGAGTATACGAGAAAAACTGACATCAAGTTATTTATTAATCAAATAGAGTAGCACACCTACACCTTCTTTTGAGTTAGGTGTAGACTACTACGGCAATGTAGTAAAATAAAAAAAATGCGGACCAAGTCGTGGAAAATCTATAGTAAATAGTTATTTTCATTTACTTAAAAGAATTACGTTATTTGATACGACTTTTTGTTCATTTACAGATGGTGACGTGCAGGCGCTGCCGGGGCGCGGCTCCCACCTGTTGACCGGAGGCGGCGCGATGCGCGCTGGTGGGGGCGGCGCGCGGGCGGCGGACGCATCATGAACGAGTCCCAGCTCGAGGAGGGCTGCCACTCCGACTGGGGCGTGACGGAATCAGACAAGCTGTTCCGTTTCGTCGTCAACGGCGTGCTTCTCAACTGCATCGGGGCCGGGGGGTTGCTCGGCAACGCGCTCTCCGTGCTCGTGCTGTCGCGCCCGCAGATGCGCTCCTCCGTTAACTGCCTACTTGTGGGACTGGCCGCCTGTGACACCGTTCTTATCCTCACCTCCGTGCTGCTGTTTGGCCTCACCGCCATCTATCCGTATACGGGCCGCCTGCGCTTTTACTACTACTACGTGTGCCCCTACATCACACCGTACGCGTACCCAATCGCCAACGCCGCGCAGACCATGTCCGTGTACCTCACGCTCATCGTCACCATCGAGCGCTGGGTGGCGGTCTGCCACCCCTTTCGTGCCAAGGCGCTGTGCACCTCGTCGCGCGCGCGCCTCTACGTATTCGGCACTGCCACTTTCGCCATCATATACAACTTTCCCAAGTTTTTTGAAGCGGAGGTGTACGAGAGATTTGACTCGGGTGAAGTTGTGTACTGCGTGAAGCCAAATGAGGAGTTTCGGACTGATGCGTACGTTGCAGTCTATATACACTGGATGTATTTGATAGTGATGTACATAATCCCGTTCACGGCGCTCGCGGCGCTGAACGCGTGCATCGTGAAACAGGTGCGTCGCGCACAGGCGGAGCGCGCGCGGCTGTCGCGCGTGCAGCGGCGGGAGATCGGCCTTGCGACGATGCTGCTCGTCGTCGTTTTGGTCTTCTTCCTGTGCAACATTTTAGCGCTGGTCACGAACTCTTTCGAGCTCTTTTTTGAAAATCAGCTCGAAAAACTCGACCCGCTCGTGAAGACAAGCAATCTTCTGGTGACGATAAACAGCAGCGTCAACTTCGTCATATATGTGATCTTCGGCGAGAAGTTCAAGCGAGTTTTCCTTAAAATGTTTTGCAGCGGAGGCATCTGGAGACGTGGCACCCGCGACTCGCCGGAGCACACGCGCGACGATTCCTTCGCGTCGTGCGGGGAGCGTGTGTCGCTGCGACTGGCGCGCAACGGCACCCTGCGGCGCTCGGAGGCGCGCGTTCATCGAAGCACGGTGAGCGGCGGCAGCGCGGGTGCGGGTGGCACGGGTAGCAACCGCGCGCGCCGCTCGCCCTGCCCTGCGCCTACCGTCTACTACCCCGCGCCGATCACGGACCTCACAAGCGCCTCGTTGCAGATCGACACGCCGCCGCCCGCAGCCGCGCGGTGGAACGGGCACTCTCGTGTCCATTTTTAAGCCGAATTTTGCGTCTTAAGAGACCTATTTTTAGTGACAGTGTTTAAGACGAGTGACCGACAGTACGTAATGGTGTAAATAAACTATCCACCGTCTATATTTTTTTGTGCTTAGTGACTTTGAAAAAGAGATGCCGTTAAGGCAATAGGCAAGACTACGATATATTCTATGCCAAATATTACATACAGGATTGTAAGAGTGAATCAATAGTTTGACGAATTTATGGTTAAAAAATTCCCAAATTTATCAAGTATTGTTACAATTAGCAATTTACTGTATAATTTTGTAAATAAAACTATAACGGCTATGGACACCTCATATTGTGAGCGCATGCGCAGTCGTGCAATGTTTCCCAACAAATAAAGTTACAATTGAACGAGTTTTATTTTGTAATTGGAATATACATGTAAGGTCAACTAATTTAAAAGTTAACATAGTAACTAAACCATACCACAGAATTAGGACACAATAATTTTATTTTTAAAATTCCGGCCCGTTTTATTTTTCATAACAAAAAAATATATTTTGAAGAGCACCCTGACTACGCTCAGTGATATTATCGCCTTTTGCATTGCCCTTTGTATTGTATAAGGACAAAGCTTAAGTATAGGTAAACTGAAAAAGAAAAAAACTTTTTCAAAAAAGTAAAAGCCGACTTCAGAACCAAAATGCTTTTAAAAGTCTTAAATACTCTAGACCTCTAGACATCTATCTTGTCTATAACCATCTATTTCAGGCAAACAATTGCTTTTTTGAGTCGGTGCTCTTATAGTTGATACTTGAGATGGTCAAGTTACCGACTCTAAAATTAAATTGTTCTCTTTTAATGGAGGGTCCATTTAAAGAGAACAATTTATTTTTTTTCCTTCAAGACTTTTTTGTGCATTTTTTTTAAATGTAAATAAATATAAATATTGGACACCAATCACATACATTGCTCTGATCCCAAAGTAAGTAGCCAATGTACTTGTGTTATGGAAATTAGACACAACGATGGTACCACAACACCCAGACCCGAGACAATGTAGAAAAAAAATGATTTCTATATTAATCCGACCGAGAATCGAACCCTTTTTTGTTTAATATATTGATTAATGATGTAAGGTGTTCGCGCATAGGGCGAATAAATCAAAAAGAAGGATTGGTGTTAAAATATGTAGATTCACGTGGATTAGATATTGAATAAATTACAGAGATGTGCAATACTGATTGAGTCTACATAAAAAAGAAAGGTAGTGTTGTGCGGAAGGCATCTGAGCAAAAAAAGATAGATTATAAATCAGTGTAAAAAACCGATAAACAAAAGAAAGCACCAACTAGGGCATCCAAAACGAGTCTTCTGAGGTAGGTAACAAACAATGGCGGTTGAGAGCCCGGCGTATTGTTGCATTGACGTCGGCGACGCGAGGCACACCATCGGGACCCATGTACAGCTTGGTGACTCTTCCTAGGCGTCAGCATAGAGGCGGAACGCTATCTTCCTTTATAAGTATATGTAATCTAGTTTCAAAAGCCTGGAAGCCGTGGGCCTTTTCATACGTTGTTGTAGCTTGTAGATATTTCATTGTTCCATTGGGTCCAGAAGTGCTGGCGGGCCTGTTCTAGACGCTCAAACCGGTCGAGGAGGCTGACGTTGTGGTCCACGAGGCTCGGAGACGGCAGCGAAGACGAGAGCTCATCAAACGTCTAGTGAGTATTCCCTAGGACTCTGTGAATTTGGTGTATTGCTGAGGAGCAATGCAGGGGAGAACTTAAATTCAATGCCCCGACGAGCTCTAAAACCAAGAATAGCATCTTTATAAGACTCTACAAAATTAGATATTTCTTTACCTGCGACCATAAAATTATTATCCCTTTGGAATAGAACGACAAAAGCGAAATGTCACTAGCAGCAAACTGTGTGATAAAAAGAGATGGGTAGCAGAACCATTTTTGTCAGATGTCAAACAGTTGACCGCCCTGCAGAAGCTCGCTGAAAGTTACGTGCATTTGATTTTTTATATTTAAAAGTGAAATTGTGTATATTTTGGAGAAATAATGCGTCTGAAATATGGTAACTTGATCGGTGATTGATTATTATGCATTACAGCGGCCCCAATCCTAACAAATAATAATTTAACAGGTAGATTAGTCCAAATCGAAGCCTCTTAATATACGACTTATATTTACCAATGAGCTTCAAATTTAAAGTACGCAGTTTGATTATTCTCTTCTACAAACGTTAATTTACGTAAAAAATAAAGACAGAATAACACAGGGAATGTATATCGACGAATATTTTGTATAATGAAATAACATTTAGTTTTACACTAGAGCTGCATGTTCAATATTTTGTGTCGACTGTTTATCATGCAGTAAACTACTATATTTAACTTAGGAACATTGTTATAAATCACCTGATCGAAAGGTTATCTAATTTAAAGCTACAAATGTTTCATACTTAAGTAAGACTGACATCTTAAATCGGTTTCGTTTGACAGCTTTTACTTGTCCTTCTATTCCGATATGAATATTAATTTTATGGCTGCGACAAAAAAAAATTCTGCCGTTGTCGCAGTGTATGATTTTAGAAATGCCCATACGGGCAATAAAACGGCTTTACGTGGTTCACTCACTTCAACTTCAAGATGTAGTATAGTCTACTTACCTTCACTTTTAAGCTGCCTCAAAGTGCTATACCTTCTGGGTGACTAGGTTATAAGTACACTTAATTAACACATATATTACCTTTGTTATTTTGGAACACCTAGTATGCATGCATGAATAAATGAATAAATGTACACACTTGTAGCGGAAACATATGAAAATACATAAATAATATTTTGTTATTTTGCATTCTTGTCCCTTTCGATCTGTTATATAAAACGGTCCAGCCAAGTTAGTACCAACTGTGTTAAATGGGAAATCAGTTTCAACGCGTTCGTTAGGTAAATCGTCAATAATGTTCGACATAACTTGTTCCTTGTAAGGCATGACATACGTGATATGTGCGAACTGTTTTTCTTGCCAAGGTGCGGCCACCTATGGGCCAGTAGCGGTCTCTTACAGAGGCCAATAAATGCTGTGGGCCAGCGTGTAGAGTCTACTGTGCTCTTGCAGAAAAATCAGTTTGGTGAGAAGATGCTAAGAATTTAGAATTAGGATGTCATTTATATATATTTTGTTACTCGATAAATTTGTCGTCAAAGAATTCTGAAATATTATAGTAACATTTATTTATTAGGATGGCGTAGAGTACCTATAGGTTTGCTCTAAGAATGGGTTCAATTTAGAGGTATGACCTTTGGGTGGAAGAGGCTTTTTGGTGGTTAAACGATCTATTTTATTAAAAAAATAATCTTTTTGAGCGATTTTTATGCGTGATTCTATAGACTTATTTAATTCATCTACTAAAAGTTCGTTTGTAATTTTGTTGTTAGGATTTTTAATTTTAGGTCATTGCCGTCGCCGGCGCAAGCGTTACGTCACCCGACTCGCATTCCATCAATATGCGAATGACGCTGCCTAAGCCTACGTCACCTTCTCGTGCGTATGCATCTGCCGCCGCTAGTCAACCTCCCGTACAAAATAAGCGGCAAAACAAGATGCCTTTGATTCAATCAAAGACGGAGAAGCGCATCGCCGCGCCGAAAGCGTCCCGTAAAGGGGAGCCTGATAGAGATAGCTTCATGAAAGTGGAGCGCAAGAAGAAGAAGCCCGTCAGCCGCAATCAATTCGGTACCGCACTGACTGGACCGGACATGCTGCTGCGTCCTGCGGTTCCAACGACACAGTTGTATGTTTCCCGCCTGCATTGACAACCCGTCTGGTGTAGTGGTCGAGAAATCGCCTACTACGCAGCGGGTGCGGGTTCGATCCCCGCACAATACAAACATTTGTGTGCATGAACATGTCTGTTTGTATTGGTCTGGGTGTTTTCTATGTATATCATGTATGTATTTACAAACGAAAAGTATTTAAGTATTATATCCGTTGTCTGGCACCCATAACACAAGCTTTGAGTAGCTTACTTTGGGGCTAGATGGCGATGTGTGGGAATGTCCAAAGGATATATTTATTTATTTATTACACCACCAAGGCTGAGGAGGTCATGGAATACCTGCATAAGTAGACCAACTATACTCTGCGGGTCGTCAAGTTGGAGTCTAGTCGAAATGTGAATTTTAATTTCTTTGTGATTAGAATTCCAACTGAAACTTTGACTACCTTCATGAAGGAAGATTTTTGGCCGAAGGGTGTCGTATTCCGGCGATTTCGCGGAAGTCTACGCGACACCACGAACAACACAAAGAGCGTGTAAATTAAATTATGATATTTAATTTTGATTATGTATGTTAGTCTGTAAGGTATTTATTTTATGGGCCTGTATTTCATTATCTGTTGCCTGAAATAAACGTTTATTATTATTATTATTATAGACTCTTTGCATAGTAAAAAGCTTGGAATATCGATTGAAATCTACGGCTACGGCCTTTTATGGGTGTAGTTGCCGGCCAAAAGGATTCTGGTTGTAGAAGAAACGAGGGGCCATGCCACCACAAGTTGCAGCTTTTTACATTTTGAGGATCAATGCCCGTGGACGCATGATCTGCTGGATTCTTTTGGGTAGGTACATAGCGCCACATGGAGGTATCTGTGAGCTCGCCTATTGCGGCGACTTTATTTGAGAGAAAGGTTTTCAATGTTTTGCTTAGAGATTTCAAACAACATGAAGCGGCGCTAGAGTCGGTCTAGTAGAAATAGCGGTCAGTCTTGCATATCAAGGCTTCAGTTACACAAGAACACAATTGGGCTCCCAGAGACATGCACATAGTTCGAACCTGGGTATAGTCGTGGACTTTAAAGGCGCGACGCGTGCTTTAGCGGTGAATAAATTAACCTGAACGTCACCTTCTGCGTTTGTGGATTTTAAATGGACGCAGGTACCGTACGCTTTCTGTGAAGCATCGCAAAAACAATGCATTTCTATGAGAGTGCGGTCTTTAACATAATCGTGTCTATGAATTTGCAATGACGAAATATGATGTAAGTTTTGGGCAAACTTCAGCCAAGCTGATTGAATGAATCTCGGAGCACCGGATCGTCCCAGCCAATTTTTAGAGACCATACACTTTGGAGCAGAATTTTGGGTTTAAAAGTACAAGGGAGAGATGATCTAGCGGGACAAATATTTTGAATGTAGTTGACTTTCAACTTCAAAATGGATTGTATACGAATTCGGTGACCAGCCAATATTTATTGTATTAGTGATGTGGTTGATGATTAGTTTGCTTTCTTCGGGTCGAATAATTTCTTCTGAAAATATGTAGCTTGTGAATTTTGTTATATATTTTCTTAGGTTAAAACAACCTTTTGTTAAAGCGTCTGCAACTGAGCGTAAAGCATCGTCGTTGGTTGAATCTCGTTGTCAGGCTGACGACGTTGCGCAGGCAAGAACTGAACTCAGCACCTCTTGGCTCCACGCGGCGCACGTTGGAGATGATTGGAATAGCTGAAAACTTCGATGTAATTAGCGATTGCAGTCCTGTCACGGTCGCCACGTTTGTTTGCGCATAGGGCGAACAAAACCAAGAAAGATTGGTGTTAAAAAATACGCAGATTTACTTGGATTAGATAGAGAATAGATTGATGGAGTCTATATAAAAAAAGAAAGGTAGTGATGTACGGAAGGCACGTAAGCAAATGAAGGCATAGACTATATCAGTGTAAAAAAACGACAAAAAAAGAAACTAGTGGCGTTGACATAAGGTATTACTGTCATAATTTCATTTCACCTAATTTTATTCGCTCTAAAAATCGGCGCATAGCCAGAATGGAAAAGTTAAGATCTAGGGGATGCCCCTACCATCACCAACTATCTGCCCGAGGACATTAAATTAGAGAAATAACCACCGGCACACCCTGCCGACCGCGTGTCGGTGGACTGGAGGGGTTATGGCGCGTCTTCGTTTCACGTTCTAACCTAATCTTACCAAGGTAACACCAACATTAATTAATTTAAAAAAATAGTAGAGTAAATTAATTTTATTTCATATGTGTATTATACAGCGTGTGGCTTGTAATAAATGCAAACAAATGAATCAATAATTCTACAGAGTATACCTAGTTACCTTGGCTTGGTCGTGGTGCTACAATGCTTTATCTCAGAGATTTTGGTTAGGGTCGGAACCCCAATCAATGTTTTTCAAATTGCTAACTCTAGTAGATTTACCACAGTAAATGACTATGTCAATAAACTCCTTAAATAAACTCTTGACCCTTTAAAGTAAAGGATCCATTAAGGGCGAAAATTGTATTTTTGGAGTCGGTGCTCTGAAAGTTAATACTTGGAGATCCCATCACTTAATCGCAATTTTCTTCATCGATTTTCATTCCCCATAAAACGATTCGCAGATGTTTCAAAATAATATTCAACAAATTCTAGAAACTTGTTACATCACAATTTCATTTGGTCGAATGCTTATTATCTACAAATTTCTTTATTATTAGACAATTCATACTTTTTAAATCATAACTGATATAAATATGTAACAAATATTGATCTAATAAATAAACTGCGTTAATCCCGACTGGCCGTGGTCTCCTTGCCGTGGTACTAGTCTGCCCGATACTAGAGTGTAATTCAAAAGCCGAAGGCGCGGAGGGAGAGCAGCCTCCGCCCGCTGTAACAAGGTGTAGGCGAGCGTGGGTGACTGCGCCTTGTTCCGCAAGGGCGACGAGGCTGCTCTTCCCGCAGCGCCGGAGACGAGGAAATCCTAATGTATGCTGCTTGTTTGCATGCCTGCTTGCTTGCTGCATGCATGCCTGTATGCTTGCATGCATGCATTAATGCACGCCTGCTTGCTTACTTGCATGCATTAATGCATGCATGTATGCCTTTTTACTTGCATGCGTATGCAAAAAAATATGGGAACCGTTACACATTAAAACAAGTTTTTATGAAAGGTTATATCGATAACTTAATAATTCTATGAAACATTAGTTTGATATTTCGTTATTCTGCTTAACAAAACAGTTGCGAAACATGTTCTATTAACTATTCGATTAATCAAGAAAAAAAGATATTAACATTCATTGAATAGTTTTCTGTGAAATGAAATTCGATATAAAAAAATATTTGTTATGATAGATACCCCTAAAAAGAATTTAAGAATTTGTTCGCCTAAACTGGATCCTTTCCTTTAATGCATAAAAAGATTAAGGCATTTTAGTGCAATTCAATTTTGAAGTCGGTTTTTACTTTTTTTTAAAGTAATTTTAATTTATTATTTTTAGTGATACAGGAGGAGGGGGGTAGCATCTTATGATTTCTTTCATTAAGAAGCTATAAAGATTCTGGAACAAAAACAGTACACATGCCTCTAAAATTTGAGGGTTTTCCTCGATTACACCTAGATTCCATCATCAGATTCCGACTTAGCAACAATGGAACAACTAGAAGGTATAACCTCTAGGTTACCGAAAAAAAAAACAAATCGGTCTACAAATGACTGTGTTATGATGTAGCACAGCCACAAAAAAAACATACAGTCGAATCAATAACCTCCTGTTTTTTGAAGTCGGTGAAAAAAAACAAATACTTAAAGGACCCTTCGACCAAAGACGTAGCGAAGGACGTCCATCGACAAGATGGATAGACGACTTTGTAAAGGTCGCAGTATCAAACTGGATGCAGATCGCTAGTAATCGGTCGTTGTGGAAAGCCGTGGGGCAGGCCTATTTTCAGCAGTGGACGTCGGTTTGGCTGATAATGATGATGATGATACGTCAAAGGCTTATATTTTAATTTTTCGCTTCTATCACAGACCACACCCTGTACAAAGAGATTATTAGAGCACAAAAAATTAGGTGAAATGTAATTTTATTATTTGAAACAAAAATTATATAAAGTGAGAAAAATTGAAGTTATCATTAGTTTTATTGATGTTATAAAAAAACATTACGCTCCCGGGAAAGTCCATCGACACGCGGTCGGCAGGGTGATCAGTGAAGGACAAAATACATGCTTTACTAATTAAATTAAATTTGAAATACAATTTACTGAATCGCAAATAATACCGCAAATAATAATAAATATTATTTATTGCACAAGTAAGGACACAAGAAACAATAACATTACAGACAAATCATTTGTACAATATTGGTGGTCCTTTCTTTCCAAGCGATTTCTTCCAGACAACCACTGGGTAGAGGAAACAACGTTTATTAGTGAGGTAGAAAGCGGTGTGCAAAAATGTAGCTAATATTTTAATATTACACTTTGGTAACATTTATATATAACACACAACATAATAAAAACATATAATAATACACGTTATATTACAAATACACACATCAAAAGTGTCTAGGTAGGGATCAACATATATTTTTGCAATAACTTTTCTCCTGATTGATATTTCCACCACTATAAGGATGGACTTCCTGGCAGGATTTTAATCGCTGTTGGCGTCCAGGGGTTCTCCAGTGTCGTATACGTCTTGTATCCGGTCTCATACCAAAACGAGACTCATCAGAAAAGCAAACGAAACGCCATTGTTCTTCTGCCCAATTTCTGTGTTCAAGAGCCCATTGATATCGAATCCTACGATTGTGCATTGCTATAGGTGGTACCCGTAGCGGCCTTCGGGAATGAAGGTTCACTTCATGCAAGCGGTTTCTGACTGTTTGGTCGCTAATTAAGTTCCCTGCAGAGTGATGAAGCCTCACGGCTAACATCATGGCGGTTATTGTTGGAGCTCTTCGAGCTGTGATTTGAATGTATCGGTCTTGTCTCCGCGTGGTGCAGCAATACCGTCCTCCATGGCGCTCAGCCACGGTACCAGTGCTTCGGTAACGTGTCCAAAGTCGACTGATAACACTTTGACTTGTATTCAGAGCTAAAGCCACAGTACGTTGCCGGGAACCAGCTTCAATCATTCCCACGGCTCTGAGCATTTCTTACCTGCTTAAATGACGTTGCGGCTCCATAAAAACGTTGGTTATAATCAGTAGTAGGGAAACAGTAGCACTAATAATATCTTCAATGCGTTGTATGTTTTTATAGGCAAAATATTGACAGCTGATTTTCATCTTTTACTCGAATTTGATTGACAGTTCCTGTTTCAAATTATGAAATGCACCAAAACGAATCCATATAAATTTATAAAATCATAAATTTATTACAAAGCCGCATCTCAATCTCAAGAAATCCGCATAAAAATGCTTGATCCCTAGACACTTTTGATGTGTGTATATAAATACGCATAATAGATCCATTACAGAAAAATTCCGTCAGATCGTGGATCGATCAATCGCGATGGCAGTCTTCCTCCTCGCCGCCTCGACGATGAGCTCGTCCGTGGCAGCCCTACTTCTCTGGAAATGTGCTTGAACTGCGTGATACTGCTTTACTTGGCCTGTGCTTTCTGCTGTTTGAACGTTTGTCGCACCGGTGACCACCTTAGCAGTATTGCACTGCCTACCGTGCCAGGGTTTACCACCTTTTGTGGACCGGGCAATCGCTACTGAAAGCGTTATGGTCGGCCCGGTCCATCTTGGCGCTCTGGCAGTTTGTGCAGGTCGGCAGTTTTCCGTACGCTCACTCAGTGCACTCCGCTCCCAGGTGTAGGCAACCACAGTGACTGCACACATCCACGGTTTCGTGGCAGAACCGCTTGCCGAGGCCATAGCCCAAACACCGGGAGCACTGGATCAAAGGCGACTGATCGAGCACCCGGACTTGCTGCAAGTCAATGTTGACGACTCCCGCCTCGGTCAATCTCGACCACAGTACAGAGGAGACTTTAAGCACCACGTGTGACGTGAGCGGGTTCCTTGTCCTTTTTCAGAACTTTACCTCCATTCGATCTTCTCCTCTCAAACCTTCAAACAGGGCCTTATTTTGGGCGCGAAGGCCGTGCAGCACGTCCTCGTCCTTATTATACCATTATAATAGGGTAATATATTATAATAGGGCCACCATTTAAGGTGAGTTTAGGTATTTGGATGGCCGGTCCACCTTCTCTGCCTCCCATTCGCCGGTTAGCCGTCGGACCATCGAGTCCTGCACCTTCGATGCCGGCGCATTCGAAAGGCCTGCCCTCTGTTCGGCATCATGCAGGCTAGTGGTGCCCACCCTTCGCTGTCCACCGGACGTCTTTTTCACAGGTGTGTGTATGCCAAGCATTGCGGAGTCAGGGAGTAAAATTGTCTAAAATATTAAAATGACTCAATAGAGTATAATTGTCAATATAAATTAAAATACAATGATTAAAATAAATTTAAATATAATAAAATGACTCATATATAAATCATATATAAACAAATTTGGGTACGAAAAAGTATACCCAAGTCTTAACCTAATAATAGCGACACAATAATGTCGCTATCGTCACTAAAACTAATAAAAAATATATATAAGTATTAATGGGGGGCGAATGGGGATCAACAAACCCTGCACTCGAACCTGTAACCTGTGCGCTACTAAAAGTGATAAAATGAAACCTTCGATTACCCCTATATTCGACACGAACCTTGATAGTAAATGAACTAAGGGCGGGCGAGCGAGCGATTTTTTGCCTTTCGGTTGATGTTAGTGGCGCAAACGGGATGTCAGCAGATAGGTCACTATCGTATAGTTTTTTTTAAGTCTTTTTGCGTCATCAGCTTTTCAATTTTTTTTGTTTCTAAATTATAGTATCCGTTATCAGTAGCCTGTCTCAATCCAGCGGCAGGTGAAGCCAAGATGCTCTGTGGAGAGTGCCGCTGCGTCTGTTACCATATCGGGCGGTAGAGGCACTAGTGGGTCGCGTCTGTCTCGCATCGAGCGGCGGCTCACTAAAAGTCGGTGGACTCCCGACACCACTCTGGTTTATCAGAGGAGGCAGGGGATGTCCTGAGGACTTTGGTCTTCTGGGCGAGCTCGGCTTGAATTTGCCGTCGGGCGTCGCTCGCCTCGTCGGGAGGGTCTCGGACAGACGGTGTGGGGATACCTCTGTCCATTCACAAGGGACCCTCCTGAGGCGCCAGTGTGCCGTCGGGAGTGGGATCGCCCCACTCCGTGGAGATCCGCCCTCCTGATAGAGGGTGGAGGTTGCGCTGGCAAGGGTCGCGGGACTGTTGAGATACCGCGGCCCCTGCTGTCACAGCCAACAAACGCGGCGGGCGTCGTCAGGTTTTAGTGGGTATACCCGGGGGCGAATTGGAAGGTACGGTGCGTAATTGGCATTTCCTGCTTCCTGCAAGCTTAAAATAAATTCATCTTCTATCAACACGACGAACACGAGAACACGAGAAACAAATTCTTATTGTGTCGGCGCCATAGAAGTACTATACCCGAAATAATTTTATGGTCGGTGCATAATGTCAAGCTTACGCACATCAATAGTCTATCTACGAGTACATAATGCACCGACTACAAAATAATTTGTTTCTCCTAGGCGGTATTTTTTTTTACTTCACGATTTTTAGCTACTACCGTTATTTTAAAAACTACTTGACCAATTTTAATGAAACTTACACTGCAGCCTAAGTTAACCTATACCTGATTGAACTAATAAGAATGATTCCTCGTTTTCAAGAAATCCTGAGACAAAGATACGAATATACAAACATACATACACTAACTAAATTTTGCATACATGTTAAAAGGCCTTAACAGATCGTCATACTAAAATTTTATCAAATTCTGACGATATGACACACATACAGATCTAATTAATTATTTCCTGCAATACTCATGCAAATACTCAGGTATGTGTTTGTCCATATCAACTTAATCGATGCTACCGTGAAAATGTGTATGCAACACTGAGATAACTCTGCTTTCAGTCCCCGCCCGGTAGCCGTAGCAGGTGGTAGCGCGTGTGTATGTATCATGATCGATATTAACGTGTCATGCGCGCCCGCAGCTGACAGCTAAAGTATATGCCATGACGAATTTAAATAACGAAGTAGTCGTGAACGATCTTTTGACCTTTATACAAAATAAACTGGACATTCTTGCCGAGCTCAGTTTAGTGCAAATATGCGCGTCGAATTATTACGAATAGGGTATCTATCATAACACACAATTTTTTAATATCGAATTTCATTTCACAGAAAACTATTCAATGAATGTTAATATATTTTTTTCTTGATTAATCGAATAGATAATAATCGTCGTTTCATAACATCGAATAACAGTTCACCAAAAAATGATTCGCAACTGTTTTGTTAAGCAAAATAACGATATATCAAACGAATGTTTCATAGAATTATTAAGTTATCGATATAACCTTTCATAAAAACTTGTTTCAATGTGTAACGGTTCCCATATATTATTTTCCTTAAATAACTTTTGAAATATATACTCGTAACCTCATATATTATAAATACAACATTTCCTCAATAAGAAGACATGCGCATGCATACGCATGCAAGTAAGAAAGCATACATGCATGCATTAATGCATGAGAGTAAGCAAGCAGGCATGCATTAATGCATGCATGCAGCAAGCAAGCAGGCATGCAAACAAGCAGCATGCAATAGGATTTCTTCGTCTCCGATGCTGCGGGAATAGCAGCCTCGTCGCCCATGCGTAACAAGGCGCAGTTTGAATTACACTCTAGTATCGGGCAGACTAGTACCACGGCGAGGAGACCACGGCTAGTCGCGATTAACGCAGTTTATTTATTAGATCAATATTTATTACATTTTATATCAGTTATGCTTTAAATTGTCTATTAATAAAGTATGCAATATAATATTAGTAACAAATTCGTTTGGAAATACGGACTTAAGTGAAGTAAAATTCGATGTTTCAAGCATTCTGCATATTGAAACTTACGTGGAAATAAAATTATGGGTAACAAATTAGAAAGCTAACGTTACTTCGATAAAATACATAATTTATAAAAAGTAGTAACGATGAAGTAAGTTTGTAGATAATAAGCATTGAAACCACTGAAATGAAATTGTGATGTAACAAGATTCTAGAATTTGTTGAATATTATTTTGAAACATCTGCGAATCGTTTTATGGGGAATGAAAATCGATGAAAAAAATTGCGATTAAGTGATGGGTTCCCTGACGGGAAGAAGTTGAAACCGCCAAAACAAAACTGTATGACACTATCTCTGATGGATTAAGATGTGTGAATAAGAACGGTAAAGACAAAAGGAAGAAAATTGAAAGACATCCTTCAATTGTTTAAGGAGACTGACCCTGATAAGCATCCATAGTTTGTGGCTATGGACCTAAATCGACTACCGCCTGTGACGCTTGATCATGTGGACGTATCACGACTCCTAAAAGATTTGACCCAGTTGAAATCAGAACTGAACTTTTTAAGAAATAACTGGATATCAAGGGAGGATTGAAAACATATCCATGACGAGCTTAAATATAGACGTACAGCGAGTAAGCCGACTAAGTCCTTATCTAAGCCAATAATGCAAAAAACGACGCAGTTAATTACGGCACGGCCGGGAGTAACAGGTGATAAGCGTGCATCGAATACAAACCAGCCCGTCATACGAATGAGTCACCTGCACTATCGCAGCCGCTACCTCAGCAACCTGTTTTGTGTAGCGGCGTTAGAGTTATGCCTGCATCGGAAAATTAATTGATACCTACTTACAGAGATATTATGGTAAGCTCGCCCGCGCAACAAAGACTTGCGTTGACGATGTTGGTTTCAAAATCGTTGTCCGTAATAAAAAACGCAAACGTGTATCTAATCTCATATTAGATTCAGCTACGCGTATTCTGCTACAGTTTTCGGGATACTAGAATAGTAAATAGGGTAATAGGGACGTTAGAAAACTGTAGCAGAATACGCGTAGCTGAATCAACATGTCCTATTTATGTTTCGAGGTTCACCAAGGATGTCACGGAAGAGGATATTAAAAACCATATTCAGGACATGGGACAAGAAGGTCGTAATGTAACGATGCTTAAGGAGAACCACGACACAGCATTTAATTCGTTTAAAATTTCAATCCTTAGCAGTAAATCTGATACTTTTCTGCGTGGGGATTTTTGGCCAGCTGGATTAGTATTCAGAAGGTACAAGGAGCGCACGAGGATATTGTTCCTCACCGCCCTACTAACCAATTTTGATTAACTGTTTGCCTCGAGAAATCATTGTGAACTAAACGTTATTTAACTGTAAAAGTGTTAAACGGTCGGTGGATTATGTGCGTCAATTGTGTTAATCTACTTATATAATCGCTCTGCAGGAAACGTGGCTTATGCAGCACGATGTAAGTTTTATTAAGGGCATCGATGGCGATTTTGGATCATTTGCTAAGTCGTCGGTGGATAGCGGTGCAGGAGTATTACAAGGAAAGCCTTATGGGGGTTTAGCTAGTTTGTGGCGTAAGTCAGTGTTTAATGAGGTCAAAGTGATCGAGTGTCGTTCAAACAGAGTCTTTGCTGTGTTAGTCGGTAAAGTTGCGCGACGTTTTTTGGTCCTAAATGTGTACGTCGCGTCATGTAAAAAGAACGCTGGCTATCAAGCTGAGCATAGGCGATTTTTCGATCTATTTGGTGGTATGAAGTGAAGCGCGGGGAAACCACATAAATTTCGCTCTCAAAATATCATCGCGCACAAAAGTTTTTAATTACAAAATGGTTTTACATAGGAAAGTGAGGAAAATGATTTATGACGTATATTGTTTTCTGAAGAGAGAGGCTGATAATAATGCAGTTGATAATTTAAAACAATGCATAAAACGGACCGCAGAGGTTACAAAATGTTCAGAGTCTACGGTGAGACGGATTGTAAAAGGTTCAAAAGATTCGGAATTTCTTACTGTTTTTCGAACTCCTGGCAAAAATAAAAGAATCAAACAAAAACCAATTACAGATATTGACAGCTTTGACCAGGGTGCTATAAAAAGAATCATCCACAATTTTCACGTTACTGAAAAACAATTGCCTACCAGGCAAGTTACGAAGAAAGTTGCAGGATGACCTACATTTTGAAGGATCTGCAGCAAGTGTCAGGCGGATAATAAAACAATTGGGTTTTAAGTGGAAAAAAACAGAAAATAATAGAAAAATTTTAATTGAGCAGTCACAAATTCGATATCAAAGAATTGAATTTCTGAGACAGATAAAAAAGTACAGAGAAGTCATACGTCGATAGTTCCCACGGGTCCCACCATTCTTGGACAGACGGTCCCACCAAAGGCATTAAAAAACCTCTATCTAAAGGTAGCCGCTTGGTCATAGTTCACGCGGGTGGAGAAGCAGGGTTTGTGCCGAATGCCTTGCTGACGTTCAAAGCCGGAACAATAAGCGGTGACTACCACGACAATATGAATGCGAAGAATTACGAGCAGTGGCTCCGTACTAAACTGATGCCGAATTTACCGCCTAATTCAGTCGTGGTAGTCGACATTGCATCCTACCACAACAAACAGCTCGATACTGCACCAACATCAAATTCAAAGAAAGCAGACATGCAAGCCTGGCTCCGACAAAAGGGAATTGAATTTGATGAATCTTTGCTAAAGCCGGAGTTGTACAATATAATACAAAGAAACAAAGAGAAATTTAAGAAATTTAATATCGATGCTATTAAATGAAGCAGGGCATTCTGTACTTCGTTTGCCCCCATATCACCCGGACCTAAATCCAATCGAAATGGCCTGGTCCCAAATAAAAGGATATGTAGCTAGCAAAAATGTAACTTGGAACCTTGCACGTATAACTGAGCTTGTAA
The DNA here is from genome assembly GCA_963924145.1 of Pyrausta purpuralis. Lineage (NCBI taxonomy): Eukaryota > Metazoa > Arthropoda > Insecta > Lepidoptera > Crambidae > Pyrausta > Pyrausta purpuralis. The sequence goes on along the minus strand of OZ001642.1, from coordinate 263,275 downwards.
ATGAAAAAGTTAATTTAATGGGAGCAACAGAATGGGCGAAATTATGCGCGAAGGTTAAGGAAATAGAGTCTGATTATTGTAAAAGCGATCACGTGGTTGATATGATGACAGAAAAATTTGTTATTCACGTAGGGGACGATGATTCGGACTCGGATGATGATGATAGCTCCAGTGTCGACAGCGACGACGATGAAACGACCACCTTTAGCACCAACACCGCGTCCTCATCTGGTTTTCACGTCACTCGCGATGACCTAATGGAAGGAGTTTCAACAATACTATATTTTTTTTGTAATTAGATTATAGAGTATGTATTAGATTATCGCAGTTTTCTAAAATACATATTTTTATTATTATATTATTATTATTATTAAACATTCTAGACTGGATCAAACTCTTTTAATTCAATTTAATTACTATTTAATCATGTATTTTTCAATTTACCTATCACAACCATCATACTAAGTCGAAAGCGTAATTAAACAATAGGCCTAATTCTTTTGCGCGCGATAACACGCCCCCTCCATTTTCTTCCAGCGCTCTTTTTACATGACGCGGCCTGTACATGCTGGTGGGCCTTGAAAAAAATCTGACAGAGTTTACGAATACTCTGGCGGATGTGAATGCTCTTATAGACGAATATGAGGTGGAGTCAGCTTACATCTTAGGTGACTTTAATGCGCATCCTGGAACCAGGTTTCGTGATGAATTATTATCGTTTTGTTCAGAGCAGGTATGGTCTTGTGCGGATTTGGAACTTTTAGGTGTAAACTCGAAACTTGTAAGGTAAAACAAAAACAGATCACCGGTTGGAACCACCACCTTAGAAGTCTTTATAAGAAAGCTTTTTATTATTTATTTAGGGCATGTCATAAACAATGGTGCGAATATGGTAAGCCCTTAGATGGGTTTTTCTTCGAAAATATGCGGGAGCCTCGTAAGAGTTTAAAAATAAATTAAAATGGTATCAAGATAATGAGGAAATGATAAAAATAAATATATAAATATTAGTCATAGAAAAAATAAAACTTTGTTAAGTTCTGGCAAGCGACGAAAGCTACGGACCACCAACAAAGACTTCCTGATACCGTAAATAACATCAGAGATCCTGTTGCTATCGCTGAGTTGTTTATAAAGCATTTTAAGGTGGAACTTATGCTCGGTGCAGAGGGAACTTGCACTCGTGCCTCTGCGAGATCTTCGAATAAGGGAGTGACGCGAGCCATGAGCCGCCTGCGCCGGCGCCCGGACCCTATACACCCGAGGTCGTGGCGCGGGTGGTGCGAGGCATGCAGCGCGGTAAGACGCCAGGCCACGATGGTCTCAGTGTGGAACACATCATCTACGCTAGTGACAAAATTTACTAATTGTTGAGTAAGTTGTATAACTTGTGTGCAGAATACAGTTACCTACCTCATTACCTCATGAAGACTGTGGTGGTTCCCATCGCAAAAAACAAAACCGGTGGCATGTATAGTTAGATCAACTACAGACTAATATCTTTAAGTACGATTATAGATAACGTCTTTGAGAGGTTGATGCAGCCTGTATTAGCGCAATACTTGTGTTTGAACGATGCGCAGTTTGGTTTTCGTGCCGGTCTCTCTACTGATTCCGCGATATTATGTCTTAAACATGCGGTTAACTACTACAATGATAAAAACACTTCAGTTTATGCGTGTTTCTTTGACTTAAGCCGTGCTTTTGACCTAGTAAATTATGATTTACTGTGTTCAAAAATGCGTGAACCTGTTTAGGTACTGGTATGAAAACCAAACAAACGCTGTGAGATGGGGCGACGCGTACTCTAGTGAATATAAACTAGAGTGCGGCGTGCGTCAAGGGGGTATTACCTCGCTGGGCTTCTTCAACTTGTATGAAAACGGCCTGATCGAGGAGCTGAGTGGCACCAAGATTTGATGTCATGTACACGGAGTATGCTTTAACAACCTTAGTTATGCGGACGATATGGTGCTGCTTAGCCCCTCGATTGTCGGCTTGCGTAGGCTTCTTACTATCTGTGAATGATTTGCCACTAGCCACGGCATGAGCTATAATATAATACTAAAAAGACAGAGCTGATGGTATTTCGTGCGGGCAAAGAGCCGGAGAAGGTACCGCCAGTGTTTTTAAATGAGGCGCGAGTTCAGGTTGTTAAGCAGTTTTGTTACTTGGGTCACGTACTCACTGAACATCTAAGTGATGACGTAGACATGGAGCGGGAGCGTAGCCTGGCGGTGCGTTGCAACATGTTGGCTCGTCGATTTGCAAAGTACTCAAGGGCTGTAAAGGTTACTCTCTTCACATGTTTTATACATGTGCATTATGGAACCGTTACATAAGAAGGTCTTATGGCAGCTTATGAGTACAGTACAATAATACATTTCGCATTATGATGCGATTGCCGAGATGTTGCAGCGCATCGGCCACGTTTGCGGAGTCTGGCGTTCCAGATTTCTTCAGCATACTGCGAAGTCGTATAGCCTCCTTCTGGCAGGGGATTCACCTAACGGAATGCTTGCAGTGGTTAATAACGACCTCTACAGAAATAAATTTATTTCGCATTGGCTATCTGTCCACCATAGAGCGAATAGGAAATGACCAAGTGATTTTATACTTTTTTTTTTGTGTACTTATTTTGCTATATCATTTCAGTGTTTTAGTACCTGCAATTGCCGATTCTTTAATTCTGTAATTTATTTTCTTTGTAATGTAATATGGGTATGTGATGCCTAAAATAAAGCCATTTTTTTAAGCAACCATCACAACAATTGCTTTACTAAAAAATAATTAATTTATCAAATAGTGTATCGCGGGTTCCTTAGCGCCAGTGGCTCGCGTTGGTCGAAGTTTGTAAGTTCGTTAGCGAGTTCCTGCGACTCCGCCTGCTGCTAAAGAGCTTATTATGCAGAAATCTGGATTCCTTTTGAATGGGAAAAAATAATGTTTCATAAACAGTATATGTATACTTTTTTAAACTAAAAATATAATGCTTCATAAATGGGGTGTGATTTTTATTACTGTATTTTATTAGTGTTTTAGTATTACTTAATAACAATGGTATTTTGTGTTCTGGATATTGATTAACAAAAGATAAAGCAATTTTTTCTTTAAAATAATTGAATACTACGAAAAGTACTGTTAAATTACAGTTTTGTTATCAATCTTAAACGATTGAGTTTATAAAGCTTGTTAGTTGAACCGCGGCAAAATTCTTTATAAAAACTGCGTTTAACACGCATGGTTATGTATAGTACTCGTCATTTGATTCGAAAACTTTTTTATTTGACTGTCATAAGTGCGAAACGTGATTTTAAAAAAATATAAAATTTACTGAAATCGACGTCTAAGACTACGGAGGGACACACACAAGGAATTTGGAAAAACACGAAAAAATATTCAAACAAAAATACAATCCGCTTAAAATTCGCGTGTTAGCAATTCTTAAGAATTTATTTTTATAACATTTTTTTGCCGGAGGGAAAATAAGATTCGTGGACTTATCTCTCTTTCATCTTCATCATCTTGGTCAAAGGCTTGTGTGTTAACATTTGTAAAAGTTATTATTTTTATTTGTAGTGTAGCCAAAATGAAAATCATGAACCTTTTACATCAATAACTGTGGTAAATTTCAGTTCCTCCGTATTTGGTTAACATTATAGATACCACATTTTATTCGTAGAGAAATTCGTTAAAACTTCTTCTTTATCTTTCAAGTTTATGACAAAGCTGTTCAAAGAATCCGCTGTTCTGAAATTATTAATTCAATAATACAATACTTGTTTCTGAAGTTTACGCGAATATTACTCATCGAAATAAAACAACTTTTTTACGGATTAACTTTTCGCGAGTTTATTAATTTTATCCCGACGTTTCGAACACTTTACGTTACTTACTTAGCGTTACTTTACTTAGCGTTCGTGGTCACGGGTAGACTCTACCCGTGACCACGAACGCTGTAAAGTGTTCGAAACGTCGGGATAAAATTAATAAACTCGCGAAAAGTTAATCCGTAAAAAAGTTGTTTTATTTCGATCAATAATACAAGTTATGAGTTTAAGAACTACCGCTGCTCCGATAGCCCAGATGACGCGATTAATTTAAGTCGTGAATCTTTATTAAAATAGTAATGATTTTGAACAAGCCTGTACTGTCCTCCGAGTAATTGTGATATACTGGGATCAGGGATTTCAAATAATACCACAGATTCAAAGTAATCAGGAGCCTTATAGAACTCTTTTATTTATTGACCCAAAATAATATATATATATATATCCCAAAAAAACGAATGTTCACCGCGATGTAAGAATGTACAACGCCATCTCTCGGCAACACACAAAACTAATAATACTTACACTACGGTTATATCAACATGTTTCCTTCGAACAACAAATGGACTGTACATACATCGCCCACCAAAGACAAACTACGGTTTGTTTTTCATAAAGTATCGCCCACCATGGCAAACCAAAGCTTGTCCTTCTACAAATTGGACGAACACATTTTAACAAATAACAATGTGTAAAGTGAGTTTGTAAACAAAAATAAATAGCTTCTTATACTAAACAAAACAACTACATGACAAACTACATGACAAATATAACTAATTAATCAGAAATAGGTGAAACAGCTATTTTTGATATTGGTCTTTCGACCGTGCCATTCTTAACCCCAAAGTAACAACTCGTGTCATATTATCTTGACCTGAGGTAGCAATCACCTTGCCATTGAACAAACAACAAGCCGGTAAGTTTTAATTAAATATTTAGTGTCGTGAAGCGACAAATGTGGAGAAGTAGAAGAAGGTAAAAGAAAGAGGTAGAAGAGGGAATAGAATTTATATTACAACAAAAAGAATACAGTACCGAAAAATGAGATGAGGTGATGTCTGTATGAATGTAAGTAAAGTGCAGTGGGCGTGAGTAAGTATCTTCAAATCTTCAATAAGTATTGTCCTGGGGCAGCAAAGGGCGGCGTTGGAGTGCAGGGCCGACACAGCGGAGGTAGCAGCGACGCCGATGTGCAGCGGTGACAGGCGCTGTCAAGAGCAGTGACGCCGATGTGCAGCGGTGACAGGCGCCGTGAAGAGCAGTGACGCCGATGTGCAGCGGTGACAGGCGCCGTGAAGAGCAGAGACGCCGATGTGCAGTAATGAGGGTAACGGGCACTATATAGAAAATGTTATGATCAGTTGGAGTGCCAGAAGTACTTGGTCTCGGATCCTCTTCCGAGAAGGAGACAGGTCCCTCCCCTAGAGCGAGGAGGTGTTACTGCAGTCAATGTGCTTGGATACTCCTCCGGTGTCCGGTCCCTCCCCTAGCGTGAGGAGGTGTTTCAGTAGTCACCGGCGGTTCTTCAAGACTTCTTGAGGGAAGATGTAGAGTATTTATTTATTGGAGTGTAATAGAACTGTTCGAGCTTAGAACTCGGAATCGAATGACTTGAATGACAAAAATTAATGCTTATATAGGGGGCCGGGGCCGTTCAAATTTAGATCAAGGTAGGTTCAAAAATAGAACATGAATACTGGTGGTTTACAGAGGATTAAACCCGAAAAAGTAATAAACTTTGATAGAAGTTGTCAGACTTTGAAAGATATTGTCATAACAACGATGTCAATAAAGATAAAAATACTGTCAAAAAGTAAGCAAATTACGAAAATACAGGAAAACGAATCATCACCCAATGCAAATTAAAGGAAAATTTGCAAACAAAGGTAAAACACAGCTATACATACAGTATTATGTACAGAAAAGTAGAATAACAGAGCTTTGAAAGTTTGACATTTTTAGATTCACAATAAATATTGTTCAAAAAGGATTAGAAAACATCAATAATCCAAAAATAGAGAGTAATAGTATAAGAAGAGTAGAAAGGCAGGTAATGCCTATAGTTTAATGTCTACAGTACGACTTTTTAGGGAGAAAATACTAACTGCGTTATGGTAGATAGAATCTATGATTAACTCTTATGTTCGTGTTTACAGCAAACGAACCAGCAAAAAGGAAATGAAAGCATGGAAAAACAAAGATAATGTGATGAAAATGTTAATGTGGATCCGATGAATACTAAAAATATTAAGGTACTCAATTTATTACACGTTATAGATGTACAACGGTACATTTCCCCCACAACCCCAGAAAAATTTTCGACTTAGAGAAAATTTTTGAAAGAAGACCTAAAGAAAACCTAGGAATCTATTTCGCCTAATATACAACCTTACATAAAAATATTTATTCTTCTTCTAGCATTCTATCATCTTCATACCGTAAGGGTGGAGTTCACATTCAATGACTGCCACTCTAGAAAAGAATTCCTCAATAACGACAGGCTTATTTAAGGAGTTGTCAACCGCTCCATAGATGGAAAAAAAAAGTTTGATTCTAGGCCTACGTAAGGAGTAATCAACCGCTCCAATCTAAGGCTTATTTAACGAGTAATCAACCGCTCGGACCTAAGGCTTATTTAACGAGTAATCAACCGCTCAAAAGAACGTACTAGTTAGTACTAAGGGGTTTAGAGTCCTTTAAGTAAAGAGAAGAGGTTTAGAGCCTCCCGAGTTAACGTAAGGGATTTAGAGTCCCTTAAGTAAAGAGAAGAGGTTTAGAGCCTCCTTAAGGAAAGAAAAGAAGAAAAGAGATTTAAAGATACAATTAATAAGAGCTATTAAATGCTCCTAAAAGAAAAGAAAACTAGAGGATAAGGATAACGTATTTAAAGTACGTCGTATAAGCTTAAAAGCCAGAATACAACTAAATACGAAATAAATATAATCACGAAAGATGATTGATGAATGAATTATGAATGATGAGTAAATGAAGTTACGAAATGAAAGTTAGAGAAAAAAAATAGAAGTTATGAAAATTAGATTTTAATGTCCTTGATATGCCATTTGGTTTTAGAACCATTAGCATCTTCCAATATATAAACTAAAGGTGAAATTTTTTCAAAAACTTTACATTTTACAAATTTAGGGGCAAGTTTTGCGCTAAAGTAAGAACCTGCATTGCTTTGCACATAATTCTTACGCCAAACTATATCACCGACATTAAATTCTTTAAAAGCTCGACGCAAATCATAACGCGCGCTGTTTTTAGCATGAGCTAAATATAATGCAGTTTGAACTTTATCGAAATAAGACGCGAGAAAACCAACATTTTCAGCGTAAATATCGCGAGGTAGAAAGGTAATTTCTTCGATACTTCGAGATGAAGTGTAAAAAGAACCGCAGGGAATGGTTTCTCGACCAAACACTAAGAAATTAGGCGTAAAGCCAGTTATAGAGCTAACGCAACTGTTTAAGGCTTGTTGAATTTTAGAGAGGTAATTATCCCACTTTCTATGATCGTCTCCTACTAAGGTGGCTAACGCAGTAATTATAGTTCTATTATATCTTTCTGTAGGATTGACTTGAGGACAGTAAAAAGGAGAGTGAGAAATAAAAGGAACCTTGTATTTCTTTAAAAATGAATTAAATTCGTGAGATTGAAATTGAGGTCAGTTATCCATGATAACCGTTTGAGGTACACCATGTGTCAGAAAAACGGAATTCTCGAGAAAATAAATTATATTAGAAGCGGTAGCACGTTTAAGAGGAAAAATTAGAGTATATTTGGTAAAGCAACAATTAATCACTAGAATATATTGATTTCGATTTCTTGTCATGGGTAATGGGCCCATAAGGTCAAGCGAAATAGTTTGAAAGGGTCTAGAACAGATCTTGGGTTTTCCCATAGGTCCGTATGGAGAATGGTTAGGATGTTTATAAGCTAGGCATTTATCACATTTAGAAATAAAGTTGGCAATGTCTTTAAACATTCCAGACCAGTAATAACGGAAAGAGAGTTTTTTATAAGTTTTAAAGATCCCTAGATGAGGTTCAGTATCGGAGCCGTGATTAGTTGAGATGAGCATTTGTCTGTCTTGAGGTAGTGGAACTTCTTTCCAAGTGAAGTCTTCACTAAGATTATGTGGAGAATAGATATGTCGGTATAGCTTGTCATCTTTCTCCATATAATTAGGAAAAGAATCAGGATTATTTCTGCGGCCAAGTAAAATGTTGTTGTACTGTTCCAAATCACGGTTAGGAGATGATTCTTCAGTAGAGATAGGAAGAACACCATGATGAAAAGAGTCCACACTGTCCAAAGGTTTAGATCTTGAAAGCAAATCCGGAACAACATTATCTTTACCTTTTTTATGTTTAAGGATAAAGTTGAAAGCAGATAGACGTAGAGTCCAGCGAGCAAGTCTTCCAGAAGGATTAGATAAATTCAGGAACCACTTTAGTGCTGCGTGGTCAGTGTAAATGGTAAATTGCATACCATTATCGAGATAACAGCGCCAATGTTCCAGAGCAGTAATAACAGCCAAGGTTTCTCTCTCCGTGGTCGAGTAATTTTGCTGGTTTTTATTAAGAGATTTACTCATGTAAGCAATGACCACTTCCCTGTCATTCTGGACTTGAGTAGGCATTGCTCCCACACCATAATTTGACGCATCACAATGTACCGAGAAAGGGAGGCTAAAATCTGGACAAGCGAGCACCGGAGTAGTAACCAGAGCTTCCTTCAGCTTTAGAAAAGCAGATTCAGCTTCAGGGTTCCAAGCGAACTTCGGAGCATTTTTCCCTGTACATGTAAGCTTGTTAAGTGGAGCAGCAATTGTGCTGAAGTTTGGGATGAATCTTCGAAACCAGCTGCAAGTGCCAATGAATCTTCGTACTTCTTTTCTGGAAGATGGGGTAGGATATTCCAAAATCGGCCTGATTTTGTCAGGATCAGCACGGAGACCATACTCGTCTACGACGTAACCGAGGTATTTGAGCTCTTTTTTAAAAAACTGTGATTTTTCAAAATTTATAGTCAAGTTTGCAAAAGAAAGTTTTTCGTGGATTTTTAATAGAAGAGCAATGTGTTGTTCAAAGGTTTCACTTATGACAACGATGTCATCAAGATAGCAGAAGACCTTGCTGTCAAACTCAGGGGTAAACAACATATCCATAAGTCTTTGTTGAGTAGCTGGAGAACTAGTTAGTCCAAAGGGCATGACTTTAAATCTGTACATGCCTCTTCCAGGAACGTAAAATGCAGTCTTGTCTTTGTCTTCAGTATTCAGTGGCGTTTCCCAAAACGCTTTGGCGATGTCAATACTAGATAAGTATTTGGCATTCTTGAGGTTGTCCAAAATCTCACTCATAAGAGGGAGGTTATAAGCATCCCGACGAGTGACGGAGTTGAGTTTCCTGCTATCAATGCAGAAGCGCCATTCTCCATTCTTCTTGGGAGTGATAATCACTGGAGATAGCCAGGGACTTTCACCAGGTTCGATGACGTCCCATTTCAGCATTTTATCCACTTCTTCAACTAATGCCTTTTGTTTTACAGGAGATAACCGATAACATCTTTGTTTGATCGGAAGAGAATCGCCAGTATCAATCTTATGCGTGATGAGATGAGTTCGTCCCAATACTCCTTTTTCTTCAAAAGAAATTTCTCTAAAGCGACCTATAATGGTATCCGCGATATTCTTCTGATCTTCAGAAAGATGATCATAAGGAAGTACTTTTCTATTAGCTTCTTGAATAGATGAGCAATTGAGATCAGAAAGTCCAGACGAAGACAGTATAGAAGGAAGTAAATTAAATTTCTTCCAAAAATCAATACCAAGAATAAGAGAAGGAAATAATTCAGGAAAAGCATAAGCTTTAATTAAATGTGTTTGTTTATTAAAAATCATTGGTAATTCAAAATAACCTAGTGATTTTATTTTTTGATTACTCGCAGTTGAAATAGTAATGTAGTCTGACTTGAAAAGCTTAAACCCAGTTCGAGAATTTTAAAGTGAGAATTGTTGCCAAAAATAGTAATTGAACTACCAGAATCAAGTAAACCAGAAATATTTAAGTTATAAATTCGCACATTAATGAAAGGACGTTTGGAATCTATTTCACTAGAATATAATGTAGAAAAGATTTTATAAGAAGAAAAAAAATTTTTTAGAGTTAAGATCCAATTATTCCATTCAGTAATGTCAAATTTAGAAGTGCTATTCAAGTCAGTTATTAGTTTTTTGAGCTAGTGTTAGGTTTAGAATTACATTTAGGGCAATCTGGGGTTTTAAAATCTTTCAAACCGCATTTAAAACAAATTATAAAGTGAGGTTGAGCACACGATCTAAGATTATGTCCATGTTTGCGACAACGAACACAGAAGATGTCCTTAGTAAGAGTATTAATATCTTCCTGAACGGTGTTAACATGATAAGGTTTTTTAAAGAATTGTGGTTTTGTGGAGGATGGTGTTTGAGGTTTAAAATTAAATTCAGGTGTTAAAAAGTTTTCCAAAGGTTCTTTAAAGTTTTGGTCTCTATCAAGGAATTTTTCATAACTCTGACAAGTAGTTAATAAAGAATCAATAGTGTTACAATCTTTAAGAGCCACAAAAACTGAGTAACAAGGTCTAATGTTTCTAAGTAGGATGTCAACAATTTTACATTCAGGTAATTTTTCAGAAAGACGCTCAAACATCCCAGACATAATAGAAATATAAATAGCTATAGGTTCATTTAAACCTTGAGTCCGATCTTTAATAGCCTCAAGAAGTTTATTATCAAAATCAAATTGACCAAAGTCCTTAATTAAAAGTTGGGAAGCTTCAGACCAGGATAAATTAGGATTCCTTTTAATTTGGAATCTGAACCAATGGAGAGCATTATCAGTAAAGATTTCATATGCCTGAGTAATAAGAAGATTTTTATCTATGTTTCTTGAAATACAATATTCGTCTAACTTTTGAAGAAAAGGCCTGGGGCAAGATTTACCGTTATAAGAATAACGATTTATATCTTTGAAAATCTTAAGATTTATAGTAGGTTGGGTAAGGGAGGAAGTTAGAGGTTGAAAAGAGGTTTGAGGGATTACAAAGTTATGAGAGGGTTGAGGGTCTATAGGATTATAAGTAATTGGAGCTGAGGTATCAATAGTTCTGACTATATCTTCAGCTGGATGAAAGGTAAAAGACTCAAATTTATTAGTTAAGCCATCAAATTTATTTTTAAGATCATTAAAAGTAGTTAAGAATTCAGGACTTAAGTCAATATCAATGCGTTCAAATCTATAGTAAACATGATTTAGATAAGATTCAATTAAGCGAGTAAATTTAGAATCACCCTGTATTAATCTAGAGATTTTTCCTTCAATGTAGTTAAGAGTAGATTCAATTTCAGGAAGTTCCTCATCAATAGGAAGAGGAGAAATTATTATTTCCTCTGATGAAGTTATCGAAGAAAGTTGTTGTATTTGTTTTCTTAAGTCTATAACCGTGTTTGTTGGTTCCTCAAGTCTAATCTTTATTTCATAAATAAGTTCAGCTTTGTTAAGATAATCAAATTTAATTAAACGAGACATAGTAAAGTTAAAAAGTTATGAATAATTCGATAAAGTTCAAAATAAAATTGGGTACCTTAATTCCTCTTCAAATAGTGATTAAAGTGAATTAGTGAAGATATAGGTTGAGAAAGAAAATCGGAGAGTAAAAATAAATAGGAAGAGAGTTTAAGAAAAATAAGAGTTCTCGGTTAATTAAGTTAATTAGAGAACAATTATTTAAATCAAAGTTAAGTTAAAAGAACAAAGTTAACTTAAGACCAATTAAGGTAGATTTAGTAAAGTTAATAATTCTCAAGTTTAGTTAATTAGAGAACAGTTATTTAAATCAAAGTTAAGTTAAAAGAACAAAGTTAACTTAAGATCAATTAAGAAAGATTAAGTTAAGTTAATTATTCTCAAGTTAAGTCAATTAGAGAACAGTTATTTAAATCAAAGTTAAGTTAAAAGAACAAAGTTAACTTAAGACCAATTAAGGTAGATTTAGTTAAGTTAATAATTCTCAAGTTAAGTTAACTAAAACAAAATTTTACTATCTCCGAGTTTCAAGGGGTTAAGTTCTGAGATGATAGTTAAGGTGTTAAGATTTAGGATGATATGAGATGGTAGTGAAGGGGTTAAGATATGAAAATAGTGAAAGAGTTAATAATATGTTATCCAAAAGAGATAGCCAAAGAGGGTGATAAGGTAAAGAGGGTGAAAAGGTAAAGAGGGTGAAAAGGTAAAGAGGGTGAAAAGGTAAAGAACACTAGATAAAGTGTTATTTTTGAATTTAGAAAATAAGGTAAAGAGGGTGAAAAGGTAAAGAACACTAGATAAAGTGTTATTTTTGAATTTAGAAAAAGATAGAAGATGAAAAGAATGAGATGTAAGAAAAGAAAAAAAGAGGGAAGACTGAAGACTAAAAGTTGGGCGCCAATTTGTCGTGAAGCGACAAATGTGGAGAAGTAGAAGAAGGTAAAAGAAAGAGGTAGAAGAGGGAATAGAATTTATATTACAACAAAAAGAATACAGTACCGAAAAATGAGATGAGGTGATGTCTGTATGAATGTAAGTAAAGTGCAGTGGGCGTGAGTAAGTATCTTCAAATCTTCAATAAGTATTGTCCTGGGGCAGCAAAGGGCGGCGTCGGAGTGCAGGGCCGACACAGCGGAGGTAGCAGCGACGCCGATGTGCAGCGGTGACAGGCGCTGTGAAGAGCAGTGACGCCGATGTGCAGCGGTGACAGGCGCCGTGAAGAGCAGTGACGCCGATGTGCAGCGGTGACAGGCGCCGTGAAGAGCAGAGACGCCGATGTGCAGTAATGAGGGTAACGGGCACTATATAGAAAATGTTATGATCAGTTGGAGTGCCAGAAGTACTTGGTCTCGGATCCTCTTCCGAGAAGGAGACAGGTCCCTCCCCTAGAGCGAGGAGGTGTTACTGCAGTCAATGTGCTTGGATACTCCTCCGGTGTCCGGTCCCTCCCCTAGCGTGAGGAGGTGTTTCAGTAGTCACCGGCGGTTCTTCAAGACTTCTTGAGGGAAGATGTAGAGTATTTATTTATTGGAGTGTAATAGAACTGTTCGAGCTTAGAACTCGGAATCGAATGACTTGAATGACAAAAATTAATGCTTATATAGGGGGCCGGGGCCGTTCAAATTTAGATCAAGGTAGGTTCAAAAATAGAACATGAATACTGGTGGTTTACAGAGGATTAAACCCGAAAAAGTAATAAACTTTGATAGAAGTTGTCAGACTTTGAAAGATATTGTCATAACAACGATGTCAATAAAGATAAAAATACTGTCAAAAAGTAAGCAAATTACGAAAATACAGGAAAACGAATCATCACCCAATGCAAATTAAAGGAAAATTTGCAAACAAAGGTAAAACACAGCTATACATACAGTATTATGTACAGAAAAGTAGAATAACAGAGCTTTGAAAGTTTGACATTTTTAGATTCACAATAAATATTGTTCAAAAAGGATTAGAAAACATCAATAATCCAAAAATAGAGAGTAATAGTATAAGAAGAGTAGAAAGGCAGGTAATGCCTATAGTTTAATGTCTACAGTACGACTTTTTAGGGAGAAAATACTAACTGCGTTATGGTAGATAGAATCTATGATTAACTCTTATGTTCGTGTTTACAGCAAACGAACCAGCAAAAAGGAAATGAAAGCATGGAAAAACAAAGATAATGTGATGAAAATGTTAATGTGGATCCGATGAATACTAAAAATATTAAGGTACTCAATTTATTACACGTTATAGATGTACAACGGTACATTAGTTAAATAATATTGGAGCAACTACTGATGCCAAAAACAACTTAAAATACACAATCCTTTGGATTTTTTATGCTAAACTGTCTACCTTTTAGAAATTCTGGACCTTAAAATCATAGTTTACTTATTCATTGGGAGAAAGTCCTCGCAACGCTGTATCAACTGGAAAACTATACAAAAATACGTTTGACCAATGATGCGAATCTAGATTTAAAATAATTTCGGTCACACAATTGGTCATTAACACCTTCCAGCGATATGGATGACCATTCAACCAGGCTAATACTACTGTGGAGTCTATCCAAGCGTGTGGCCGACTCTTGTCCACTCCCAAAACGGCTGCTGCTTCATTAAAAAGTCGAGTAAGCAAAACTGCTCCACACATCCCAAGCCTTGGAATTGAGACTTGTTTTACGGGCGAAACCTTTGTTTTCGCCGAGACTAAAGCAACCTGTATCTCTCCATCAGAGCCAATCACACGATAATACACAACAGCTGCAAAAGCATCTCTAAGAGCGTCACAGAAACCATGAAACTCTATCTTATCGCTAACTATTGTGTCTATCCATCGACGTACAGTAATATTCTGCAACATCTTCAGTTCCTCACGGTAAGTAAAGCATTCATTTAATATATTTAAGGGCACAGTTTCATCCCAATCTAAACCTGCTAACCATAGCCTTTGAATAAAAATTTTAGAAATTATTATACTCGGTCCAGCCCAACCTAGAGGATCGTAAAATCGCGAAATGTCAGATATAATCTTTCTTTTGCTTACAGGTTCCTCCAATGGGTCCATTTTCACCTTATAGCGGAAAGAGTCGTCGCTTCGGTCCCAGGTAAGTCCAACTATCTTTACTACTTCGTCTGTTTTTATTTTCAGGCTTACCACTCCAAAGGTAACTCTTTTCATTCTGTAATGATCTATTTCCTTATTGACATCTTTTCTCCACAAAATCCTTAAGAAGTCAACATCTGCTCCATTCACTTTTACCTGCCTGTACATTTTGACAATGTCGGCCGTTAAACAGATCGGTTTGACTCTCCAACGAATGACAAGGTGCCTTAAATCTGGCTGCAAAGTTGGTCCAACTAAAAGATTATCATTTAGTGATTTTCCGTTGGTGCCCTTACAAGATGCATCAAAGACAGCTCGCAATTTTGTCGTTTCCTTGTCCTCGCGTACGACAACATGATGTGGTAAATAGATCGCCTTACTATTGTTGATTTCATCCTTTGGTACTAACTCCATATGGTCCATCTCTAAGTATTCATTTAATACTTGATTATAGCCTTCTGTAAAATTTTCATTTCTTAATCGCCTTTCTAATGACTTCAATCTCTTTTCAGCTATCATCTTGGAGTTATTAACTTCTGGAAATTCCGATTTGAATGGATGTCTTACCACATATCTACCTTCGTGGTCTCTTATAGTAGTTTCAGCGTAAAATTCCTCACAACGTTTTTCCTCTTCGCTAAATAACCTCTCTTTAGGCAAAGAAATACTTTCTTCAAGTTCCCAGAACCGTTTTAGAATATCATTATCATCAGTTACTTGACAATGTAATGTATTTATTTTTTCAGATTGACCTGCCGTCCCAACAGCACCAGATATTATCCATCCGAGTGAATATAATGTTTTAAACTTTCATGGTCACTCACATTAGAATAGTTAGATACGGGATTGCTACCATGTACCTTATTATTTATGAGTTTCCGATATTTCGGCGCTGTTGCAAGCGCCATGATCACGGAGTTACTAGTTAGTCACGAAATATCGGAAACTCATAAATAATAAGGTACATGGTAGCAATCCCGTATCTAACTATTCATCCGAGTGAAGTTGATTGCGCAACAACTGCACCCTGAGGACTCTTCTTAATACCGTCTTGTAGAATTTTACTGTATACCTCAGCACCTAGAAATAAATCAACACGACTTGGCGTGTGATCGGCCAGAATAATTTCATTTAATTCCTTCCATTCCATCAACTTTACCTTTTCAGATGGTATTAGTGATGTAATGGATCGCAACACATATGCATTTACGACAATAGAAACCATGGGATCAACACGTGACTTAATTTCAATTCGAACCATGGACTTAGATACGAAATTGTTTTCGCCCCCAACACCAGATATTATACTCTTAATAGGAGTTTTCTTTAATCCTAAGAGTTGGACCGTTGATTCGGTCACAAAAGATGACTGTGAGCCTTGATCCAAGAGCGCACGAATCATATACCTTTGCCCGTTTTTCGCTAAGGTTTCTACCAGCGCGGTCGCTAGTAAAACCTGACTAATTTTATAATTTCCTGCAGAAAAACAAGACACAACCGGCTCCGCGTTCTCCACACCATCAGATGACTCCTGATTAGGTGTAGTAACTTTTGGTTTAACAATCTGATCCCCCACCGTACAACTACTCGAAGGATGTAACAAAGTGTGGTGTTTTCTTTTACAGATACGGCACGTTCCATTACTTTGGCAGTTCCTGGCAGTGTGATTACTACCCAGACAACAAAAACAAATATTATTTTTCTGAACAAAATTACGCCTTGACTCAACAGATTCACTACTAAATTTTTTACAATTGTTTATTTTGTGTTCTTCCGAACAAAACGGGCATTTAACATTTGCAACGTGCAATGACTTTGTTTTATTGATAGGTACATTTTTATTTACGTTATTACTTGACCGAGAATCGAGGAACTCAATTGCGCGATAGCGCTTCGTTATAAAATCTTGAAATTGTTGGTAAGTAGGTAACTCATCTGATGAGTTACAATTTGTGGCATTAAATTCCCACTGCCGTCTCGATTCTGGGTCCAGTTTCAGAGTTAAAATATGTATTATAATTATGTCCCAACTATTCGTATTAATCCCAATATTAGAGAGAGCCGCTAAACAATCATTTGTCGTATCCATTAATTCCTTCAAATTACCGGCGGATTCATGAGTAATATTCTTCTGACTTAATAATCGTTTTATAATATGGTGACTAATGTACCTTTTGTTATTGTAACGTTCCTCCAGCAACTTCCAGCATCTTTCATAGTTGCAATCAGTGGTAGGAATGTTTGACAACAACTGCTCGGCTTCACCAGATACGTAACCTTTTAAATATAATAGTTTTTGTACATTATCTAAATCCGTGTTTGAATGAATTAAGGACGAGAACAAATCTCGAAAAGTATTCCATTCAGAATACTTTCCGGAAAATATAGGTATATGGACATTTCTACAGAAGGGCACTTTTTTTCTCAATTCGGTGGTTGATTTTTAATTTGGATTTTGTAGTAGTTTAAATAATAAGAAATGAAGTTTACTCCATCCTGAAGCATAAAATAACGATTTGCCTAAATTTTGTTGATTGGTCTATGAGAAAAGTTAGGCTCCGAATTGAGAAAGCACCGAATTGAGAAAACAATGCACCGAATTGAGAAAATGAATCACCGAATTGAGAATAGATGCAACATTATCTAATGTATTGTATTGTATTGCATTCTATTGTGTATATATAATGTATTTGAATGATCAAAATAAAAAAAATACCAAAAGCGTTATGTGAACTGACTGCTAGTCTATCGGTTTAATAGTTTATGTGCCTATCTATATCAATAATTCTTTGTAATGTTAATAATAAAAAAAAACTGATCAACATGTTTATTTTTCGATATAACTAATAATCAGTCTTGTTTTTAAAACTCAAACAATTTAAACATTACAATTTTCAAAGAGGATAACACAATAGAGACATAATTCGATGGTGGAAGTATCAATTAATGTAAGGGACAAAATACGACTTTTCACGATGGCCAAAAAAAGTTATTTTAGAGCAGATGACATATATTTTATTTCATCCAGGTTAACTTCAACCATGTTTAGTGCGTGTGTGCTTGATAGATTCGTATGACCGTGCATCACAGGTAAGTTTATGATCGGGATCGGTTTCGCGGTGTCTAGCGACTCGTAGATATGGTGATTGATCTTGAGTCCAAGGACTTCTAGAGTGCAGGGTTCATCAATAGTAACGAGGTAAGTCCCAAAAATAGGCTGCTTACTGTTCTGGTCGTGGTTATCACACAGACTAGTTATCGTTGTTGGTCTTCGACTATACAAGATCCAATTGTTGGTATTAACCCTCTGGATTCTTACTTCTTCGATTTGAATTTGATGCTGGTGACAATGTGTGAGAGTATTGTCAAACTCCATAAGCTGCTCTGCACAGATAGGTTCATGGTAGACAGCTTGGTTGTCTGTCGTACATAAGAAGTGGTCGCCAGCAGCGAGCGCGCGGCATGGCTTGGAAATTGGTAAGTAATTAGATTTTCTCGCCAATAGGTAAGGAAATTCAGGAAAGATTGATATTGTGATGTTTTGTGACTCGTGGAATATTGGTAAGGAATAAATCTTATAATAACTAAAGTATGATTATCAGTTATTGGTATCTCCATTATAAATGTTATCTTGTCTTTCTTAACATATAATTTGACATACATTGTTTCCTCTAATTTTAAAAAAAAATCCTCTAATTTAATACCTCGTTAGGTAAATACATAAAATTTGCAAATTGAGCTATCGATTTTAAATGATTTAGTAATTCTTTCAAATTAACTATGGATTGATGTAAAACTGACAATTTACTTAAGGCTAGAGCTGTTTCAATCGCCCTTAATTGTGAATTTAGACACACAGGGAAAACGCGGAAACTCCTTGAAAAATCCGATCCGGCTGCGCCAGTCACGTATCGGGAGCCGGGTGGGGAGTTTTTAAAAACTAACTAAATTAATTAAAATTAAAATGCGAGTAATGTCTGCACCGATTCGAAGATGATTTATTACTGGCTTACTAATTCTAAATACAGGCACGGGCCGTTGAGGCTGAAACGGCTAAGTCGATAATAAAATACATGAGCTTGCCCTTAAATATGCTGAGGCAACCCTAATCTAAGACAGAAGGGCGATGGGGTTTGTTAGTAAATTATGTCTTCATAATATTTTAAATTCAATTAATCACATAAAATAGGAAATTGAATATGTTAGGAACGTTCGTAATATGTTATTGTTGAATTGTTAATTTATCAATATTCTATTATATTATCAACTTACTGATAATTTATAGGGAGATCTGTAATTGGCCATACCCAATGTATTAAAACGTGAGTTATAGCAATGAATGTGCTGTTGATTTTCTCGATAAACAACAACAATTAGCTAAATTCATAATATAAAAGTAAAACCTCAATTTGGTGTAAGTTTTCTCAATTCGGTGCACGATTTTCCACGGAATTGATATCCATGGAATTGAGAAAATAACACAATACATCAAATTACCCAAAAATGTTATGAGTTACAGTAATTTCTACTCAACCTAACGATAGAAAGCTGTTAAACGCTCAATAGTTTTAGCACAAATCTCATAAAATACTTTAGATACATAATCGAGGTGGCACACCGATTTGAGAAATTACCCTGTACCAAAAACACCGAACAATTTCGTACCTTTGAAAATTGCTCCTGTGTGCTACAGATCTCCCGTTTACACTGTTCGTCCACTCGGGCGCAACTGTCAGATGACGGGAACAAGTAGTGCGCGTTCCTATTATGCATAGTTAGTGCTACAGGAACATAAAAGTAAATTTCACCGAATTGAGGCACAAGCCTCGGACAAAATTTAAATGTGTTACTGTATTCAAATTAAAGGATTCACGATATATGTGAGCACGTATATGGCTTCATTATTTATTCCTTGTTATAGGAATGTAGGAATAATAATCAGCAACTTATTATTTTAAAAGTTATGAAACGAAAACGAGTAAATTCTGGAAACCGGACACTCCATTTTAGGCCAAATTCTGCCCGTTTTTGAACTTTCCGATTTTTTTTAGACCGTATGTACAACCTGGTGGTCTTCTTGATATGCTCTCCATCAGGCCAAGAGTTGTATAAATACGTGTGATTTTTTTCACACACGTTATTCAATTTTAAAGGTAGGTTTTTTGCTCCAGTAGGTCAATCAGTCGCTTCTGTAGAAATGCCCATATTCACCTTTGGCAATTTGACGTTCATAGATTTTTTATCATTATTTGAACTATTCGACTTCTCTATTAATGGCTCACTAGTTTTGTTTATAGCTTTTAAAATAGTTTTTAATTTCAGCTTATATTCAAAATACAATTCCTCAGCTTGATCGAAAGCCTCGGCTTTAAAATAATTACTATTGGTCGCTTCCATCTCCTCAGAAGTAATAGTTTGCATTAGTTTTTTGTGACCTGATGTGAAGTCCGACCAAATTTCCTCTAACAATTCCAATCTGCCCTCAACATATAATAATGTGATACGTTCTTTAAGAGTCTTTGAAAAATTAGCTTTAGCTTTAACTAGCCGACTGTACACATTATCTTGAAATTGAATTAAAGACTCCATTGTAAAAGATGAACACAAAAACAAAGTTAACTTAAAGTGGTGCTATCAGTACAAGTATAAAGTCTCACATGAAAGTTAAAATTTCTTTAAAATTTTACAAGTCGAAAATAGATGAAATTTTTCTAAGTGTTTTCACCTATACAAGCTCTATGAAAAATCGGGCAAAGGTTCCCCGGTACGTCCGTTTTTAGCGAACTTATTCTAAGTCCTAAAACTACCATACAAAAAACTAACTACGAACACAAATATTTCTAAGTTAAAATCTCTTTGTAAATATAGTTCAAATTTCCTTGAATTCTTGATGAAACTTCGCGCACAACACTGATTTCACAAGATAAAAGTCTAAAGTAAATAAGGTTCAAATTCGCTCACCAAAGTTCTTCATAAAACGATACTTGCACTAATAACTCCGTGTCCATCCACCAGGTGGCGCCACTTCCTTTGCCGCTCTGCGCCGTACTTAATTTCATCCAAACACCTCCTTCACTCCAATCAGCGCGATGTCCAGCGCTGATATGACTGACGCTTTGTTCAGCCAAATGACGTCACGTTCTCGATAGCGAACCACTATCCGTGACGACTGTTTCCACAAAAATCCTGCACTATTCCAAAGTGCCCTGCCGAAAATCCGGCACTCGAAGGAACAATGAACAAGCCTGTACTGTCCTCCGAGTAATTGTGATATACTGGGATCAGGGATTTCAAATAATACCACAGATTCAAAGTAATCAGGAGCCTTATAAAACTCTTTTATTTATTGACCCAAAATAGTATATATATATATATCCCAAAAAAACGAATGTTCACCGCGATGTAAGAATGTACAACGCCATCTCTCGGCAACACACAAAACTAATAATACTTACACTACGGTTATATCAACATGTTTCCTTCGAACAACAAATGGACTGTACAGATTTAACTTTTCCAGTTTTTAATACAAATCGTTGGCGAAGTTTCTATAACTAAGAGTCGATTTAACCAACGTCAGATAAACTTTATTCGACCAAATAAGGTCTTCTTCAAATTCGTTAATTATTTAAGTTCGTCTTTCAAATTTTTCTTCTTGTTTGTTATTAATAAAGAGATACCAAATAAGTATTAAACGAGATATTTCAAAATGACATTTTCATGAACGATTTCTGTCAAATAGGTGACGTTTTCCAATTAGGCGTTTGTATTATATTCCATAAAAAATCCTTACCGGACGTTGGTAAAATTGAATCTTAGCCGTGAAAGCCTGAATAACTTAAAGATCATACCGAACAACATGAGCTTATCAGGATTGCCTGTTACAATACTAGGTAGCTTTTTGAGATCTGTACTTGAAGTTGGAGACAACTCCTTTACTTATAAACTTTGGCAATACTGAGTTGGGTGATGTAAACAAGCACTTATATATAGACGCGCATTTGTGTGTGAACTTCTTGTGTAATCTAGTTGTAAATTCCGTGGTTCATATTTTATTTTATTTTTTAGACACATATGATTTTAAATACTAGGTACTTAAAATATGTACAGTGTATATGGGCTCTTAAGTTCAATAATCAATCACTCCACCCGTTCGCAAGTTACAAATGGTGTAACTAACACGTTTTTTTTATGAGTGGTGTAACTAACACGACTCTTTTCAATGAGTGGTGTAACTAACACGACTCTTTTCAATGAGTGGTGTAACTAACACGACTCTTTTCAATGAGTGGTGTAACTAACACAACTCTTTTCAATGAGTGGTGTAATTCACACGACTCTTTTCAATGAGTGGTGTAACTAACACGAATCTTTTTAATGAGTGGTGTAACTAACACGACTCTTTTCAATGAGTGGTGTAACTAACACGAATCTTTTTAATGAGTGGTGTAACTAACACGACTCTTTTTAATGAGTGGTGTAACTAACACGAATCTCTTTAATGAGTGGTGTAACTAACACGACTCTTTTCAATGAGTGGTGTAACTAACACGACTCTTTTCAATGAGTGGTGTAACTAACACGAATCTTTTTAATGAGTGGTGTAACTAACACGACTCTTTTTAATGAGTAGTGTAACTAACACGACTCTTTTTAATGAAAATTAAGAAAATAGAATATTTCATTAAATAGCTTTACTTTCAACCTGCACAGGGCCGAACCGCGCCCACCAAGGTGTATCTATACTCAGCAATATAGATTACGGGCAGACACATTTTGTGTGGCCATTTCGAAAGTAAATGCCGGTGTTGCCAAATTAACGAAACGACTCGGCGATAAATACGCAATAATAAAACGCACGATCACAGACGCACACTTGACTTTGAAGAAACTTGGAAGATCGTGAGTCTTGTCATAGTATCTACTAATTAGTTTTAACTACTCGTAGAAAACTTGAAATTGTTAGAACATGATTATATTCAGATACCGTTAGACACCTTAAGAACGATACATAAATACTTTCAGATGAAATAAATTTTTCGTTATTTATATTTATGGTTGAATTATATTTATTTCATCTTGTAATTTTGTTTCAGTAATTTATGTATGTATTATATCGTATGAACTAATATAATTTATAAGTTCTACAAACAAAGATGAGACATTGTTACTTGCAATAAATAATTTCATTCATTCAATGGTTATCTCGTGAGCCTGCAGCAGGTCCATACAACGAAATGCACAAAACGAACCAAAGCCGAATCTTAACGCATCGATGCTCAAACGATCTTCAGAAAATAATTAGTACACACAATAAAGAGTTTTCGCTTCATCTGATATGTAGCAAAGTGAATAAAAACAGGTTTTCTTTTTCCTTACGAAATAGAAAATTGTTATCAAGTAGCTTTATCCGTATTGTACTTAATAATGCACTTGTTATAAACGTACTTCAGTTGTGTGTACAAAAGGCGCGCAAGCGGACCTTTACCCGAAGCGAAATATCCCCTTTGAATGATTGTCCAAGCAAAAAATTGAAAGTGTTTTCTGTGAATCTGTCCTCGTTCAGTTGTTGATAATTTTCTTGCGGTCTTCATTGTAAAACAGCATAAAGCACTTATCGGTGCGAAGTTATGATTCGCAGTGCACAGCGCGGCTCTAACGATGCGAAGCCAAACTTTAAAACTTTTCTTCATAAAAATTATATGCGTCAGTTTAATGGGTCACGACCGTAACGAACTTTTTCTGAAGTCATCGCAATGGAAAATTCGGGGCAAAGAATACAATTTTAATATCACCGACGACCTACTTAGAAAGCGTTGATAGGCCATCTTACTTTCAGAGGTGTCCCCATTATTTAATCGTTCTGATTTTGACACGCTAGAGATTAACTGCACACATCCGCTTGAGGTTTGATTTGAGTTTACATGTTTCAATTAGTTTTAATAAGTTTAATAACAATACGATATTTTTTGTAACTTACGTGCCTTGTTAATCATAAATTTTTGTTTAAACCTACCGATGTATAAAGTAGGAGGATATGTAGGTTTAATATGAATACAGTAAGTCAATATTGACAAAAGTATTACTATTTTTTCTGTACCCGGCCTGCTCTTCTTTGCAACACAAAAAAAGAATGTCTTATTGTATAAAATACGACAATAGCATAAATAAATGGAGTTCTTAACCTTTTCTTTTAGAAACTGCCTGCCCTTGCATTCGACAAGCTGTTTTTCAAAACCTTTACGTTAAAGTCTTTGAAAAAGTCTTTTAAGTTAAAGTCTTCCTCTTCGTCCGAGAACTCAATCGCGAGCAGATGTGTGTCGCGTTAATTTAAAAATCTATCCGTGTCTTTTAAGCGAAATCAGTGATTAAGTTCGAGTCAATAAGTGCGAGGTTTGCCTATATTAAATAACACAAAATGAACTATTTAAATTAAAAGTGTATCGGCTACGGCAAGCAGCAGCGAGAAGGGGGACCGCTACTCACCCCCCCCCCCCCCCACGAACGGAACGCCTGCCATTTTTGATGGTTCTCCCTTGTATTGTCGAAAAACGTTTGATATAATTTCACTTTTACTAATCACTCTTAACATAATGGTTGTTTAACATAATTTTGTTTAACATAATTTTTATAACAGATAATATTTGTTTGATATAACAACGTTTGTGCTAACATTTAAGAGGCATAATCATCATTCGACCTAATAATCATTTCATCTAATTTTTGTTTTATCTAATCTTATTTTGTATAATTATCATTTTACATACTTTTATTTAGTATAATGATCAGTTCGCCTATATTGTTTTTTTTAATTATAAGATTTTAACAGTATTATTTTAAAGATAGAAAATAGGGCAACTTGACAAAAAAGGAGCGCCACCGAGCACCAGAACTCCCCTCTGTTGGTGTCGTCTAGGTTAGGTTAGGTTAGAACAGTGATCCGACAACGCGCGAAGGCGAGCAAGCGAAGCGAGCGCGCCTCGGTAGCGGCCGCCGAGCGCCAGAACTCCCCTCTGTTGGTGTCATCTAGGTTAGGTTAGGTTAGAACAGTGATCCGACAACGCGCGAAGGCGAGCGAGCGAAGCGAGCATGCCGCGGCAGCGGCCGCCAAGCGCCAGAACTCCCCTCTGTTGGTGTCATCTAGGTTAGGTTAGGTTAGAACAGTGATCCGACAACGCGCGTAGGCGAGCGAGCGAAGCGAGCGTGCCGCGGCAGCGGCCGCCGAGCGCCAGAATTCTCCTTTGTTGATGTCATGTAGGTTAGAACAGTATGATTATTTTTTGTATTATTTAAGTTCAGTTACAAAGTTTCGGTTAAATAAAAATTAGATTAAGCACTCATTAGGCCAAGCAAACATTATGTCATGTGATATTAGGCAAAGTGAAAATTCGATGAAATGAAATTATATTACATGAACAATTATGTCAATCAAAATTAGATAAAATAAATATTATAGGAATCGAATAATTATATCAAATGAAATTAGATATTTTAAATGTTTGTGAAGTGAAATTATATCAAACGTTGTTCGACAAAACAAGGGAGAACCATTTTTGATCTCATTCTAACAACTGTGCTACGCCGCATCGTCCACAAGCTCCGCCCCTTGCTACTCGCTACGAGACTACGGCTGTTTGCTACGCGCCTACGCACGCATTATTGGGTAAAAGATTGTTTATCTGTGATTTTTTATTCTAAAACATGGACGGAGTGAACAACCAGACGTTACGTGAGGATGATATGAGTCAAATGGAAACCCCACCGAATTGTGTCCACACGCGCAAGAAATATTACAGCGGATGACCTCATTAACTTCAAAGAGGAAATAAAACAGATGATATCTTCTTTATGGAATGCTCAACAGCAAGAAATACAATCCATTCCCACCACCTTAAAGCTTTGCTATTCACGGCTCAAAATGAGAAATTGAGTAAACGAGTGTCTTTGTTGGAAAACAAGGCAAAGCAAGATAAAGACTTTATCGCATTACTTGAAGAAAGAATAGAAAGCATGCAGATTGGGTCTAGAAAAACGAACTTTGAAATAAAAAATGTTTCTCGGCAGCCCACTGAGACAAAGGAGGATCTGGTTGGGATGGTTTTGTGTTTGTCCTCCTCCATAGGTAGTTCTCTATGCAAAAGTGACATCAAGGACGTCTATAGGGTTCGTGGCAAAAACAAAGACTCCGTAAGCACCCCGATTGTGGTCGAGACTACGTCAACCCTCCTCAAAACTGATTTTCTCAAACTATGCAAGGCTTTTAACACCACTAAGAAAAACAACCTGTGTGCTAAACATCTGGGACACCGAGTGTCAATGGATACTCCAGTGTTTGTGTTCGAACAACTCACAGCAAAAGCTGCACGGCTCCATTTCCTGGCGAGAGACTTAGTGAAAAGTGGTAAATATAAGTTTTGTAGGACGGCATACGGGCGAGTCTATGTTAGGAAATCTGAACATTCACAAATAAAAACCGTTAAATCTGAGGCCCAGGTGCAACAATTATTTAATAGTGACTGACTAGCTTACGATATCTGTATTATTTTAAATTGTGTCACACAATGGGTCTGTTTGTTACTTTGTATTTAGCAGCAGCTAATTACTTATTTTTATAGTAAAGTACTTGCGTTTAAGTTTGCTCAATATTCAATATCACTTACCATAAGAAATATCTATACTCAATTTGGCTAAGCTTTACAATTACACTCCACATCACACATAGAAACTCTAATTATCAATTTTACACAAACACATACTTACATATGCATATTTGTGATCCATGCAACTACACAAATATAATTAACCTAGGTACTAAAGATAATCATCTATATGTAATGCGTTTAACAGCGTGTTTTTATTTTCTCAAACATATTTGTCGTAATTTTCACATAAATAGCTTCTATCATTTATTCGAACTAGTATTTATAACAGTTACATTTAAATTTATTTGCTGGCAACACCGATATATTTTGGAGGGGACTTTTGTATTCGGGGAGAGCGCGGAGTCCGGCAGTTCAGTTGGTTTGTGGCATCAAGTTGAAGAGGTTGTACCTGAAGTTGTACCCTGTTCGAAGAATAAAAGTCTTGAAGAAGTCTCAGTGTTATAATTTTACTACAAGTCCGAAGTGCGCAAGGATCTTCAGCCCACAAAGAACAAGGTACGTGAAATAGTGTATGCTTGAATTATGACCAAGTTAGTGAGAATATGAAGTGATAAAGTTAACTATTAACAAGTGAAATTTATTTTTAAATAATACGATTTATGTAGCACGTGGTCGGAGCTACCCTCCGGTCGTGCTACTTAAATTCAAAGCTTTTGAATCCACGTGTGCCGTAGTGTGCTCTGTTTGAGGTTGGGGCTACTCTCCGATGAAACTGGCACAATATGAGGGCACGTGTAGTTGAAAGCAATATTTAAAAATTGATAAATTTATTTCTAAAACCTAAGAAATACTGTCGCATATTTTAAAACAAATAGTTAAATGAGGTTTTAACCTGGTCAGAAGACAAAACGTAGCTAAGATTAGGATGTGTAAGCTTAATTTAAGTGTGGAATTCGAATGCTTATACACGACATTGTGTTCTGTGCATGGTCGGGGCAACTCTCCGACTGCATTAAGCATAATGCGATGCGCATTTGCATTCGAATGATTTGAATCCTCGTGTACGACGTTGTGTTTTGTGTATAACTGGAGCTACTTTCTGACAGCACAGACATGATACGGAGTGTACTTGTATTTAAATAAGTTGAATCTATTGGCATTAAAGTCAAATCGTGACTAAGGCAGCATAACTTAATTCAAGTGTGACATTCAAATGCTTATGCGTGACGTTGTGTTCTGTGCATAGCCACATGGGCATGATACGAAACGCATTTGTATTAGAATTATTTGAATCCTCGTGTGCACCGTTGTGTTTTGTGCATGGCCGGAACTACTTTCCGACAGCACAGGCATGATACGGAGTGCACTTGTATTTAAATATGAGTGGGACGTATAAATTTAATTCAAGTGTGACTTTCGATGCTTGTGCGTGACGTTGTGTTCTGTGCATAGTCTGAACAAATCTCGGACTGCATTGGCATGATACGAAGCGCTTTGCATTCGAATTATTTTAGTCCCTATGTGCGACGTTGTGTTCTGTGCATCGCTGGGGCTACTCTCCGACGGAACAGGCACGATACGGAGTGCATTTGTATTTTAATAATGTATTTTGTCTGGGAATAGTTAAGTGCGCTATGACCCTGACGAGAATAATTTGCCTTAGACTGATTATGTGTGTCAGTTTGTACTTTAATATGAATTGCTTTCGTAGCTAAGTTCGATACCTGGTTGCTTTCTTTGTCTGGGAATAGTTAAGTGTGCTATGACCCTGACGAGAATAATTTGCCTTAAGACTGATTAAGTGTGTCAGTTTGTACTTTAATATAAAATGATTTCGCAGCTAATTATGCTACTTTATTGTTTTCTTTGTTAGGGAATAGTTAAGTGCGCTATGACCCTGACGAGAATAATTTGCCTTAGACTGATTGTGTGTGTCAGTTTGTACTTTAATATGAGTTTCTTTCGTAGCTAAGTGTGATACTTGGTTGCTTTCTTTGTCTGGGAATAGTTAAGTGTGCTATGACCCTGACGAGAATAATTTGCCTTAGACTGATTAAGTGTGTCAGTTTGTACTTTAATATAGAATGGTTTCGTAGCTAATTATGCTACTTTATTGTTTTCTTTGTTAGGAAATAGTTAAGTGCGCTATGACCCTGACGAGAGTAATTTGCCTTAGACTCATTATGTGTGTCAGTTTGTACTTTAATATGAATTGCTTTCATAGCTATGTATGATACCTGGTTGTTTTCGTTGTCTGGGAATAGTTAAGTGTGCTATGACCGTGACGATAATAATTTGCCTAAGACTGATTAAGTTTGTCAGTTTGTACTTTAATATGAATTGATTTTGTAGCTAAGTATGCTACCTGGTTGTTTTATTTGTCGGAGAATAGTTAAGTGTGCTATGACCCTGACAAGAATAGTTTGCCCTAGACTGATAAATTGTCAGTTTCTACTTTCATATGAATTGATTTCGTCACTAAGTATCCCAACTGGTTATTTTCTTCCTCACTGGATAGTTTTATCCCTATCGAGAATAATTTGCCTTCATACTGATAAGTGTTTCAATGTCAGACTGATTAAGATGTACTTCGATTTGAATTAATTTTGTAGCTAAGTACGCTACTTCATTTTTTTTCCATGCCGAGAAATAGTTAAGTGGGCTATGACCCTAATAGGAATTATTTGCTTTAGAGTGATTAAGTGTCACTGTCAAACTGACAGTCACTGACAACTTTTATATGGATTGGTTTTGTACCTAAATATGCCAAGTAGTTGTTTTTTTTCGTCGGGAATTGTTAAGTTTATTACTTTTATGTGGACTGATTTTGTAGCTAAGTGTGCAAATTGACAGGTTCCTTGTCAGATGATAGTTGAGTGTGATATTTCTCTGATGGAGGCAACTGTGGCTAATTATATGTCCGTTTGTACTCTAGTATGAACTGAGTTTGCCACGCGGTTATTCTCTTAATGACATAGCTTTTTGATACAGTGATATAAGCCAATGGTAAACTTACAAGTAGCCAGATAATAATCTTGATGCTAGGCAAAGTTATAATGGTGATGAAATTTTGAGTGCTATATTAATTACCTACCATAAATGAAAAATATTTTTATATGTAAAAGTTAAATAAAATATGCAATTTTTCATAAATATTAACTTATGCCATTGTGCTATTTTTTTCATAATTGCTTTTATTTTACTTCTTACAAACCCTTGAGAAAAATATTTACTCATAGCTTCGAATTCATAATTGAAATTTTCTGGTTCAAAATTAATATTCTATTAATAAATAAATGTTTCTGCCTACTTGATTAAATTCAAATCATTTACTAGCAAAAATTTGTTAAAATATAAAATGCTAGTTAAAAGCACAGGTTCACAGGTTTTTACAAAGAGCAATGCAAGGCGTGAAAACTTTATTTAAATGTCATACAATATTTTGTCCCATAGCGAAATCTAATTTATCAATACATGACAATTTTTTTCATATTTTATTATTATAAATTATAAGTGTATCATTATTAATTTCAACTAAGTTATGAAGACAATTCTCAGCCAATCTTATCAGTTAATCTTATGATGATTATACAATAAAGGCATCTGATGAATCCAAATGATTTTGTTTCATACGATCTGATGAGTCTGCATCACACGCGATGTCGCGCATGAGCTCGAAAGAAGCAAAGACCCCACGGTGAACGATGGAGGATTTCACTGAGAGGCAGAGCCGAGAAGGAAGACGTGTAGCTGACTGGACCCACTCAAAACTCCAAATTATACCCTAATACAGCTTTGGGGCAATTTTGGGGGTACCTAATGCTGAGCAGCACTAGAAACTGTCACTGTTTTCAATGCCTCTTTTCAAGGAGTTGACTATGTTGTAGTAGGTATTCAATTTAAGTCGGTACATTTTATTAGCTTTGAAATAATTTTCTGTGTTATAATACACTTTTGTAATGACCTACCCTCTTGAGGGTTTTCTCTTTGTAACAATTGTTTTAAGTGTAGTAAGTCTATAAAACATTCTGATAATTCATTAAAAAAATCATTTCCCCATGAAATAATCAATCAAATAATCCCAAAGAGCAATATTAAGCAGCTAGTATAGCTGGAGTTTAATTTTTCTAAAGACATTCTTATGAATAGGCAGTTTGCCTAAGCTTTTAAAATTTTAGACGAAATATTATTTGAAATCTTAAAGCAAGTACCTATTATATATACTGCCTTAGGCTCTATTTTACTGTTGTAGTTATCAGAACACTATATTTGACACTAGCGGTCCCCCGCGACTTCGTCCGCGCGTTTTGAGTTTGCTCCCTCCCCTCCCGTCGCAGCGTCATGTTTTATATCGATAAATAAGCTATCCAACACAGAAATATTTTTTCAAATCGGTCCAGCAGTTCCTGAGATAAGCGCGTTCAAACAAACAAACTCTTCAGCTTTATAATATATTAGCAAAAGCGCACGTTGTACTTAAGCTGCGAACATTATTTTGGTGCGGAGTTATGTTAAAACTGTGATAGCTCCTAAGATATTTATTGAAATCAAATGATATAAAGGGCAACTTGGTTCTAAATGAAATGCTCGTGATGATGAATGTATTTATTTTGATAAGAATAAATACCTGTATGTATAATACACCTCTAAAAATAATGCATTATTTTTTTACAAATTTATTAACATAAAAAAGGTTGTAGTAAGTCAACCATAAAAGATAGACATATGCTGTTGCGGACTTTATTATAGAACTCTTAATGTTGAACAATCCTGTCATACATGATTTTTGTGTAACTTAAGCGGTTTCCGCAGCGTATGCAGCGGAAGCTCTCAAAAGGAATATCTTTCTCCCGTTTTCACAACATTTTTCATTTCTGCTGTGGTCTTATGAGTCGTATCTTTATGTTATATAGCCTAAAGCCTTCCTCGATAAATGGACTATCCAACGTAAAAAAAAAAATTCAAATCGGGCCAGTAGTTTTTGAGATTAGCGCGTTCAAACAAACAAACAAACAAACTCTTCAGCTTTATAATATTAAGTATAGATATTTTCATCAAATACTGCATTATATGATTAGATTCAGAACAACAAAAATAATACATAAAAGCAAGCTTTCATTTTTAATTCTTACAACTTATATCATTGTATATTTTTCTTTCGATGAGTTTTATAATCATATCATATGTTTCTGTTACTAAACTATCTTTGTTTTCATACTATGAAAACAAGT
This sequence comes from Pyrausta purpuralis, assembly GCA_963924145.1. Taxonomy (NCBI): domain Eukaryota; kingdom Metazoa; phylum Arthropoda; class Insecta; order Lepidoptera; family Crambidae; genus Pyrausta; species Pyrausta purpuralis. The sequence continues at coordinate 231,944 of OZ001642.1, read as the reverse complement.
ACCGTATCTTACCTAGGTCTCAGTGGATTAAATTAGTGACACTAGAACCATTTAATATAATTTCACCATCATACTAAAAAACTATTACTTGATTCAGAATAAGGTTAATAAATTTGGGAAAAGAATGCTTATTTTGTGTGTATTCATCTTAACTTGCAATTTCTTGTGCGCACAACCTCATTCCCTATCGTATGGGTTGTTTTCGCTGAATTTTTGGTTCACAAAAAGGGTATGATTGTGATTTCTTTTTTTAAATTAAGTAAAAGTACGTCACAGCTTTTTGCTTGATAAACCTTAATTATTTATTGCTCCCAAATAATACAATTCACTTGACCAGAGATATACAAAACACAAATGGTATTAGGAATTGCAAACAGGTGCATTGACATGTTACAAGAATTATTTTTATTTTTACTTTTGGCTAAACTTTAACAAGAATCGAGTCATTCATTAAGTATCAATAATGTTGCGGGTGGGTTTGATAAAAGTTTCGTTCTAGCCGGTTCTCCGTTCGCATTTGAGATACGTATTACGTAACTGTAAGTAACTGTAATTGTTTTTTATTATAATTTTATAAATAATAAGTGTAATAAACTTTAAATCTAATTTGATGATTTATTGGATTTGATATATTAAATATCAAGATCTTTTAGAAAATGTTATATCATGCTTCTTTTAACAGATAAAGTGAATATGATTTAGTTTTTAAGCTGTCTGGCAAATGTTTTGTATATTACATCTTGATAATGTAAATGCAATACACTGCACTTTTTATAAACGAAATATTTAGGTTACATTACAAAACTTTATTACCTATGTTTGAAGGTTAGTAAATGTAAGATCACTATTTACAGACGAATAACATTACGACTTAAACTCTCAAAACATTCTAAAGCGTATTTTATTCAATTTAATTCTTCATAATGTGCACTTAGCGTTACATAAACTATAACTTAATTAACAAATTGCACCTTAAACTTAGTTACCGCTAGTTAATAAATAAACTAAACAGTTTTAATGTAGTGATTCTACAAGTCTGGTATTCAGCAGCCGCTTATAAAGTTACAAGTTACGTTTGTTGAGAACGTTTTAAAGGATTTTGAAAGTTATTTAATTTTTTTATGAATATTCAGAGTACGCAAAAGTAAACTTACTATAGTTGTAATCGCCGCTTTTGATGAATGATTAGATCAATTGACAACCTTAAATAAAAACACTGAGACGGTTATAAGCTTGAGTCGAAGTAGTACATAAAATCTGTAAGATTTTAATTATATTTTTTTTAAATATTAGTTCTACAGCTTATAATTACTCAATGTAGACATTGTTGCTGTGTAATCAAATCAATAGGCATTTTTCTTTATAATTTTACGAATTCATAGCATTTTATCACCATATCCATGAATGGTATCTATCATAATTTATCGCCATCTAGTGATTGCGTTGGCGGCGCGCTGTAAGAATAATATTTAACAATGTTTGCTGGCACAAATATTTACTCTGCCATGTTTAATGTTGTACAACGTTTGAATTATTTGCTTTATTTTATATAAAATAAAATAAGACCCAAAGAAAACTAAATTTATATTGATTTACAGTTTTAATTATTACTTAATCTTGATAAATCTTACCAAAATTGTATTCAAATTATTCATATGCTGCTTCGAATGGATAAGTAGATCAACAAGATGATATATTTGTATTTAGATTTAACTTTAGTACTAGACGGTCTGGTATATACAAAATGTTGAAATATAATGTAGAATATTTGCTATTACTGAGCGAATGTCGTAATGACTCAAGGAAATTATTAATTATCTGAAACAAATTTTATATATACTTTCTTAGCATTTTGCAACCAAATTTTCATTATTATGAGTGTAAAATGAAAATTTCATGTTTTATTTATAACACTTTAATTTTCTTGGCATTAATAATTATTCATGCACATGTTAAATTATTTAAATTCCGTTTGAAAACTTTAGATTGCACTTAGATGCTATTTTTACTATTCAAAATCATAAGATAATGTTTGGTTATTTGTGTACTCGTTTCAACCCAACTGAACTGCAAGCCATTCGAGCGCCAGGAGGCTGCTCGATGTAGGACGGCCGAATGTCGTAATTTTCACATAAATAGCTTCTATCATTTATTCGAACTAGTATTTATAACAGTTGCATTTAAATTTATTTGCTGGCAACACCGATATATTTTGGAGGGGACTTTTGTATTCGGGGAGAGCGCGGAGTCCGGCAGTTCAGTTGGTTTGTGGCATCAAGTTGAAGAGGTTGTACCTGAAGTTGTACCCTGTTCGAAGAATAAAAGTCTTGAAGAAGTCTCAGTGTTATAATTTTACTACATATTGCTAATCTTATTAATTTTATTTTATTTTTTATTTATTCAGGACAATAAACAATTGTACAATTATGATTACAGGATATTTTACATTAATATTACTTATTGTACAACCAGCACCATTATCCCCCACTTACAAGTAAAAAGTTTTGCCTCTAGTTTTAAACTAACCTATTGAGTTAAATAGACAGAGATTATGCAGGTATCAATGAAAAGTTTTAAATAAACAAGTTCAACAAAGATGATAAACACAAAATATCATTATTATGAAAATTTAATTTGAGCACTGCAGTCACGTGGATGATACCTACAGTTACTCAAATCAAACCCAGGAACATTTTGCGATTAGGTACAAAAACTGCTCGGAAAAAAAAGGATCGAATATTAATTAAATTCAATATGACTCGGTCAACATTCAAGACATCTAATTAGTATTAGAATTAATTTCAATAAGTTTAAGTGTTACTTGTTTTTTAAATGCCATTTGTGTGTGCTTAAACAAATCGACATCTGTGAAATACATATTATAGGACTTCATTAAACGATGAAGTGGGGCACGTTTTCCAGCGTTAGTTCTACATAAATTGGGCTCAAATAAACGATGGGCGTGAGCGTCGCGTATACGCTGAGACCGGCTAGGGACGCGGTAATACATTTGATTTGTAAGGTCTAACAGTCAAGTTTATTATTGCAAATATTAAATAGAACTCCTTGATCTAAAAGAGATCTCCTAGCTTCGAGCGACATGAGTGAGAACTTCCGCAATAATTCGTAATAAGAGGACTTCGCGTGAAAACACTTATAATTAGTAGTTTTAAGAAAATTGCGTTAATTTATTTATATCCTCTCAACTTACTTTAGGCTTATTTGATTTATACTCCAAATGTCCCCCAAGCTCAGATGAAATTTACTTTAAACACAAAAAGATTTCTAATGGATAATGCTCTTAACATATTAAACGACTTTGACAGTTCTGAAATTGCTAGACCATCTTTGTGTAATATTGAGGATTTACACAAACAAATAACTATAAAAAATGATGACCTCACTCTAATTTGTCAAAATATAAGGAGCATCTATCATAATTTTGATGATCTGCTACTGTCACTTACTCTTTTAAAGTTTAAACCTTCATTTATAATATTGACTGAAACGTGGACTAACGAAAATAAAGCCATTCCTGACTTGACAAATTATGGATTATTTTATAGTACCCGATACCACAATTAAAATGATGGTGTTATCGTATACACTAGAGGTGATATCTCAGTTAAAGTAATAGAAATAATTATGAATGATGCTTCATGTCTGCGAATAGAGACCGTCAATTATACTATTTTAGCAATTAACAGATCACCTTCGATCGTGAACGCGGATAGATTTGTCAACTCCTTAAACTCTCACATTGAACTAATTGAGTCGCACAAATGTATAATTATCGTTGGCGACATAAACATAAATCTTGTTTATGATCCTAAGGAGCGGAGTTACACCAGAAAAAACCGCCTTCTTTATCTTGATACGCTGAGCAAACATGGTATTATGAAGGGCCACAGTCTTCCAACTCGTGATAATGGCTGCCTGGACCACATTATGCTTAACCTGTCAATCCGCTTCGAGAACTGCGAGAACTGCGCGCAACTGTCATAAGACAAACGCGCGCGTGGCCTCGACTCTGTCAGTTACCAAGCGCCCGCCATCGGGCGGGCCGCGCAATTTACAAAAATATAAATATCTCGCGGTAGGAATGAGCTATCATAATTTTGTAAACGGGGATTTGTTGTTTATTGTATTAGCTATCACACTGTTTTACTAAATATTACGTTAATAAAATATTTTTATTAATACTGAGGCGATAAAGAAGGTAGCGCGGGAAAAAACATGACTCATCGTATTTATAATAAATGTTTACGTTATAAATTGTCAGTTTTACCCTCAAATAACTCGAAACAAAGCTGAAACATAAAATTTTTCATATAAATAAGATTACTTATCACCATAGAACAAATTTTATAAATACAGGATAAATAAAAATCGTAATAACTACATTTTATTACATGGGGTCTATTCACAAGACCCACCTTCTAAAAACTAGTCGGAACACCTAACTTTTTGGTATCTATGGATTGCTCATTTTACCATCTAAATGTTAAAGACTTCCCAGTATTCAATTGTCCGCACCACATAGCTAAATCATCGATTTAAAATCGACTACTCAACCGATCCCCATATGGGGAGAGTAAAACGTGACGCTAACAGTACAGAGAACCCGATATGGGGACAGTAAGACGCTACGACTGCTGCAAATGTGATAACTGAACCCCATATGGGAAGAGTAAAGGCGAGAGGGTAAATCTTGTTTATGATCCTAAGGAGCGGAGTTACACCAGAAAAAACCGCCTTCTTTATCTTGATACGCTGAGCAAACATGGTATTATGAAGGGCCACAGTCTTCCAACTCGTGATAATGGCTGCCTGGACCACATTATGCTTAAGTTAGATAATAGTAGTCTGCGTACCCAAACTGCCCGAGTATCTGTTCTTAACTCTTCAATTACGGATCACTGCATGACCTTTTTGCACCTTGCTCATGTAAATAAAAATTCGAAAAACCCAAAAGTTAATCTAGTTACAGACTTTGATAAAGCTTTAGAAAGTCTAAGATGTAAAAATATATCTAACTTGCTTATTTGTGATGATCCTGAGACTATATCTAAAAACTTGATTTTTGCTATCTCTGACTCATTAAAGGAGAACACCTATGAGAAACATATTCCTAAGAGTAGGCGAGTTATTAAGCCGTGGATAACTCAGGGGGTTTGGAGATGCATTAAAAATAGGAACAGTATGCAGAAAAGACTACTACAATTGGACCCTCATGGCGAAATCCTCCGCGTTACCTTCAGGCGATATCGCAATTTTTGTAACAAGTTAATCAAGAAACTCAAGCGTAAGTATGAAAAACAACTTCTGGAAAATTCTATGAATGATTCTAAAAACCTCTGGCGTAACATTAAATCCATCACTCACTTAAAACAAAAAGAAATTGATAATAGTATTGTATTAAATATTAAATCCACCCCAATTGAATCGGTTAATTACATTAACAACTTCTTTGCGAATGTGGGGATGAGCCTTGCCAATGGTATATCGCCGACATTGGGCTCCCAGACCTCTCCTGGTTCTCATTCCAATCAAACCCAACTTACTTCTTTTGTCCTGATGGACACCGATACGGGAGAGGTTCATGAAGTTCTTTTGAGCCTAAATACTAACAGTGCTCCCGGATGGGATCGCATTCCAGTAAAATTTCTCAAAATTGCTGAAAACTTGTTAGTTCCTCTGATCTCCCACTTGACTAACACTTGTTTTAGAATAGGGGTGTTCCCATCTTGGTTTAAACGAGCCTTGTGGGAACAGAGACGATGTCAATAACTACAGACCTATATCGGTCTTGCCTTCACTGTCCAAAATTTTAGAAAAACTCATCAATAAAAGGCTCGTTGAATACTTGAACAAGTATAATATATTATCAAGCTCACAATATGGCTTTCGAGCTGGAAAATCGACCCAGGATGCCGTGATTGCCCTGACATCATTGATCACCGAGCAGTTGGACAGTGGAGACAAATGCCTTACGATTTTCCTCGATTTAAAAAATGCCTTCGACACCGTCTCTGTGCCCATTCTTTTGCAAAAGCTGAAACATGTTTGAATAAGTCGGACTCCCTGGGATCTATTCAGGAGTTACCTAAGTGGGAGGAAGCAGAGGGTGAAGTTAGGACAGTACATTAGTGAAGATGCTGAGCTGACTTTTGGTGTACCTCAAAGCTCTGTCCTTGGACCCACCTTATTTCTCATTTATATAAATGAGCTTTGCAATATGAAGCTCGATAATACCAGTGTTTTTTCCTATGCCGACGACACTGCGCTATTGATTACTGGAAAGTCATGGAACTCTATAAAAACTAAAGCTGATAATGCTTTGGCTGCTACTGCTGGCTGGTTGAGACTAAATTTGCTCACTTTAAATGCCATTAAATCTAAATTTATATGTTTTACTATTACCAGTAAAACTCAACCGTGCCCAGATTATAACCTTGTAATACATAACTGCATAAATACCGATGGCTCTAACTGTAAGTGTCCTATCATTAACAGGGTAAATACCACAAAATACTTAGGCATCATGATCGAAGAGCGATTATCTTGGCACAGCCACTTAGAACTAATTTCTGGTAGAATCAGAAAGCTAGTTTGGATTTTCAAAGCCCTACGGTATTCTGCTAGCGTGGAACTTCTCAAAAAAGTATATTTCGCCTTAGCTCAATCAATTATAACTTATTGTATTAACGTGCTCAAAAATTCTCCTGAAAGTCACGTTTTTTAAAAAACTTAGATTCCCAACAAATTTTCTTTACTCCTTGGCGAATGTACTGACCGTTCGGCAACTATATATTTTACACACTATTTTGGAGAAATACAAATCATTACCTCTTGATACTGCAATTCTAGCCAAAAGACGGTACTATAATGTAGCTAAAATAAATAAATACAAAACAGATTTTGCTAGACACCAATATACAATTCGTTCATCTTATTTATATAACCTTGCTAATTATAATCTAAATATATACACTGAGACAACAATGCATCAAAACCTTAAACTATGAGGAGATAGAAGACGTTGTCTCGCCTAAAAATTTACAATAGTAATTTGTACCTTAGTTGTTTGTACCACCGACTCGTATAAATAGAAACATGCATTCACTTGATCACCCATATTAAGATAAAATAGTATATTACTAATATAAGATTAAATTGAACACCTATATGACCGTGTTATGGGAGAGCGGCCCTTCCTGGCACAAGTGTTTTCACACTTAAAAGGAACAGGTCAACCTCAGTTATTGTTACCTAACTCATGTTCCTAATAAATATTTTCATTTTCATTTTCATTTTCAAAGTGTTAGTAAATGCGATCATCCCGCCTTCTAGGGCCCCTATTTCTGAATCACTCGCGTCAAAATGGTGTGATAGTCATTGATTTATATCCGATTTTCCAATGAAAATTAGTCATTCCACAGGGAAGTCATTCAAAAAAAGATAACTGAATTTTGTGAGTCATGACGTGTATATTTTGCGTGATTTTCATTGTTTTGTTTTCGTTTTAAACGAAATTCACACGCCCTATTCAAGCAAGTGATTCAAAAATAGGGTCCCGACCATACCGTCTGCGGCGGGACATGTAAGCCGCTTAGAAAACACCTGCTCAGGCGTTGTAGCTACAATTTTGCGGCTGTCGTGTTTACTTTGTCATGTTTTCTGCACTATACGCCTTATGAAATAACTCTATTTCATTCAGTCAGCGGTCAGCATTGCTATTAAGCTTATTATGACCAGGGTTCATGTAGGCACCAGTATTAAGTACTAATTGTGATTTTAAAATACTTATAAAGCATTATTCTTGTAATCGATTGAATTTACCTGTATTATTATTGTATTCACTGTATTTACGAGTTACATGTGCCCTTCCATCATTGTACGCCCTAGCTAGAAGCAGGACACGGCCAGTACTTCTACCAATGTTCAACATTTTTAACCTGTGATCCACAATAAATCTTTTTATGATTATGATTATGATCATAATATCATAAAAATCAGTTTTTCAAAACTATAGCAGTTATTTTCGTGCACATTTTGCATTGTAAAATTGTTTTTTATTCCCAATAAACTTTTATATATTTATGAATTTTATTTATATTAAAACTAGCGGTCCCCCGTGACTGCGACTCGTTTTGCGTTTGCTCCCTCCTCTCCCGTCGCAGCGCGGTTTTATATCCTAAAACCATTTCTCGAGAAATAAGCTATCTAACTCATTTTTTTTTTCAATTCCAAGTCAGTCAGTTCAATTTTCAAGTCCAAGCAAACAAACTATTCAGCTTTATAATATTAGTATAGATGTATTAAAAACTGTAAAAACTACATCTTATACCAAACGTAATATAATGTACCTATAAAAGTCTTTACAACGTGTAATGTTAAATGCGCAAAACCTCAGGAGTGCTCCCGATGAGATTAAATGCAATTTACCTAATTCTGAAAGAAACAAAAATATTTAAAAAATATTTCAGCTTATAAGTGTTTTTTTTTATTTGAACTGGCACTTATGATCATTTCTTGCTCTGTGGATAACGCACTTTCGAGAGAGGATTCGGTAGGTGCTGCGCCGCGCTGACATTATTATCATTACTTTCTACGGTCATAAAAAGGGTTTGCGCACGTGATGGTTTGTTTTATTATTAATAGACAGGGTAAAAATGTGACCCATATTTATAAGTGGTTCAATATATTCTGCTCGTTATTCCAATCAACCTGTTTTCAGGTTATTCGCATTTAACTTTACTCGTTGTAAATATATATTTGTATGTCAATTTCAGTGTCAATACACTAAATAACTAAGCAAGCAAAAGGTGAAATAAGTAAGAGATAATTAAAGCACCCGTTAAGCTACAGCACTGCTACGCCGTAGCAACGTAGGCCTACGAGACGACTATTTGGGAGATACCCAGTAGGTTCTACATGCACGGCCAAAGCCTCCGTTGCTACGGCATAGTAAAGCTGTAGCATTGTTGGTGCTACGAATATCCCTTACTTATTACAAGACGCCTACGTTAATAAGGTGCAATATGTTATTCTCGTAGTCGTCACATAGGCCTGCGTAATGCACGTAGGAAGCATTTTTGTTACTAGTAGCTTTTGTAGTTTCTAGAAATCCTAGGAGACCAAAATGAGACTTGAAGAAGTTCCATTAATGACAGAATTGAATTTAAAATATAACCAGCAAAGTTAAAGCCGGACTCGCGTACAGAGGGTTCCGTGCCAGCTTTAATAGAATAAGGGATCCACCTACTTTCACTAAGCCAAAATACCACAATATTTTGTTGTCAGCAAATGTAACATTGTTTTTCATAGTTTTTCTATGAAACAAAGTGATGTTTACGGTCGTTGAAAATGTACTTTATCTCAAAAACGCGTGTTTAATATCTAGGATTATGAGCCAAAAATCGTCTTTTTGAGCAAGTGTGTTGAAAATATTATTAAGTGCAAAAGCGCTCTTAAGCCCTAGTTTGTTTTCGGGTGTGTGTTTGTGCGATAGCGCGCGGCTCATCCGCATGTCACGAACACGGCTAAAGAAGCTTTAACAATAACATTTTGTGCTTAAACAAAGTTAATTTTCCTACTTGGCTTTTCGTTTTACATCGAAATGGAAAATTATCTGACGACCTTTTACAGGAGGCTTTTAAGTGAAGCACAAAAATGATGCAATAAAAGAGACGTTATGGAAAATGCCTATAATTTTTACGAAGTTGAATGCCCTTTGAAAGAAGATGACTTTATTTTTACCAACACAAAGACCTTTGAAGAATTTAAATACGAACAGTTCAATATGAAATATTTTTTACAATGTCCGAATATCGGTATGACACAGTACAAAATTAATCGCAAAATTGACGCAGCATTGTCAAGCGCAGTCATTAATTGAGATTAGCGATGGAACGGCTCATTTATCAAATGCACAACTCAACGGGAATTCTTTAGCGGTATTAATGGAGACGTTGTCTTTTCTTCTGTATTCATTCAGCTCAAGCATGAAGTGCAGCGTACTAGAGAGTTCTTGGTTCGTAACCGTAAACTCAATTAATCTTATTGTTTGGTTCAGTCAATCATATTAATATGCATTAATACTTTGCGCTTTAATCTAATTCGTTAAAGCATAATTAAGTATACTGCAGCATACTTTAACTAAATTATTAACATAAATAAAATTATCTTATTTCAAATTATATGTGTTGTGCCCATTTTAATAATCCAATAATAACGTAGTTTTATGCAGGTACTCATCAATGGCCTTTTCGTCTATTGCAGACGAGTGGCGCGAACCAGGACACATCGCAAAGCTTTCGACCCTCCGCAACGCGGTCTCGCCATCCTGGACGTGTCTCTGCAAGCTTTTCCTATAAATATTACTTTAACGAATATTTTATTTATTAAGAATTGATCATGTATAATCTGTATGCACTTACAGACGAATTATTAGGTGCGTACTTAACGTATTCCGGGTGCGCTTACTACTTTTTATCAACTCAGATTTGTTGTTAAAATTACCCTGATTTTAAATGAATAGGCTGATTTATACTTGCATAAATATCAGTGTGAGTATGATTACTTCACGCGATCGGGAGTTAGTCAGGGAAGTACTCTTGGCCCAACACTTTTTTTGCTTTTTATTAACGACTTACCGGCAGTGGTCAGTTTTTCTAAAATTCTTCTATTTGCAGACGACTTAAAACTAAGTTTAGGGATCGGTGAGGTTGCCACTGCTCTAGCTCTTCAACAAGATATTTCATCAGTAGTAGAATGGAGTAGAGACAACCATCTCCCATTCAATGAGAGTAAGTGTAAAGTTGTTACTTTTTCATCAAAAACAAATCCTATAGTTGTTGACTATAAGTTATATGACGCGCCTTTGGTTAGAGTAAATGAGATACGGGACCTAGGATTAATATTAGATTCTAAGCTTGACTTCCACAATCACATGACAGCAATTTGTAAACAAGCTAGGAAGACCTTAGGATTTGTAATGAGGACTTCTGCAGACTTTAATGATGTCAGGGTAGCCATAACTTTATATAACGCGTATGTACGAAGTAAATTGGAATACGCGGCTATAGTATGGGATCCTTACCAGAAAAAATATATACTCCAAATAGAGAGAATACAGCGAAAGTTTGCTCGTTGGATTTACAAAAAGTATTATGGCTACTACCCTTATCTGTATCCTTCTGCTTTTGTCTTGGGAATGGTCAACTTAGATACCTTGAAGGTTAGGAGAGTAATGGCGTCAATAAAGCAGTTCCTGTTTATACTTCACCATAAACTAGACTGTCAATCAGTATTAGAGAAAGTTAACCTGTTAGTACCTTGGAGACTTCCGCGAGGGGAGCAAGGAATGATTGCACCGCGCCGTAGGCCGCGTCTGTTGATGCGACCCTCAGCACGATCCGAACGGGCAGCAAATGCGCCGACAAACCGAGCATTGGCTCTGATAGGAGACATACTTGCTCAGCACGAGGATTTAGATATTTTCGCTGATAGTCTGACGAGTTTATTATCATTCTTTTATAAGATTGTCGACAAGATTGTTGAATTGTAAAGTATGTTACTTAATTGAATTGATATTGAGGTTACTGACTATTGTATGTTGAATGTTATTATTATTGTAATTTTAATCTAATGTAATATTATTTTGGTTTTGACATACATTATTTGACGACCCGTCTGGTGTAGTGGCCGAGAAATCGCCTACTACGCAGCGGGTGCGGGTTCGATCCCCGCACAATACAAACATTTGTGTGCATGAACATGTCTGTTTGTATTGGTCTGGGTGTTTTTCTATGTATATCATGTATGTATTTACAAAAAAAAACTGGCACCCATAACACAAGCTTTGAGTAGCTTACTTTGGGACTAGATGGCGATGTGTGGGAATGTCCAAAGGATATTTATATGTCCAAAGGATATTTATTATTATTTTTTTATGATCGTTTAAGTATATTGTTAATTAATTGTGTTTAAGCTTGTATGCGACTTGGTGTATATACTGTAAGCTACAAGTGAAAAGTGAATCGAAATAAATAAATGTAATTCACTTGGATGCCATTGGATTTGCGTCGTCGTAGCCAGACAGCTTAGTGTTAAGCCTACGCGCTCGCTTTGGGCACTTTATTACGCCCTCAATATGTAATCGCCTTTATGACTCGTAGATAACTTACTAGGAGTCGATTATACCAACGTAAGATGAGGAATATTCATCGAATATGATACACAACGCCTAATTCGACAACGTCACCACGTCACGACTAAAGCAATCATTTATGAAAATGCCATATTAAAATCGAACGTTTTACAATTATACTTGTTACTTATTCGGTCGGAAAAGTCCTATATGGACGATGGTAAAATCGACTCTAAAAGACTTATAAAAATAAAACTGACTTCAAAAACATAATGCACTAAGAAGTCCTAAATTTACTCTTGACACATTGAAAGAAAGGACTCCATTTAAAGCGAACAATTTCGAGTCGGTGCCATCGCATTTGGCATCTTAAGCACCATCTATCAGGGTACAGACTTCATAAAAACATTGTTCGCCTAAAATGGAGGTCTTTCTTTTAAAGAGTCAATAGTTGATTTCATACTCTTAAGGGCATTTTATTTTTGAAGTAGGAAGAAAGAAAAGTAATTTGTATAGTCGGTTTTACTTTTTTGGAAATGTTCAATCAATTTGTGTTAGTGCTTATATAGGATGGGAGGATCCACCTTTTGACTCTGTTCTTTAACAAGCTACAAAGTACCTAAGTTGTGGCGTCATAAAATCTGAACTCTCCTTTCAGCTTAGCTCCACAATTTGGTGACCATCAGACGTAACGTCATGTCAACACTAGTACAAAATCACAATACGTACTTTCAATTTTTTTTGTCATAAAGATGAAATAAGAAACCAAAAATTTGCGCACGGGCGGGACTTGAACCAGCAACGTTTTGGCTGACCGGCCCAAACACTCTTACCAATTGAGCTACCGTGCTGTCAGTCCGACCTTGCGAAATTTGTGGTCTCTTTATGAGTACGTCATTGCGTGACGCTTACGCCTTTTTTTATTTTTATTACACCAAGATTCCATCATTAGATCCCGACTTGGCCACAGTGAGACCAACTAGAAAGTAAATCCTTTCAGTAGGTTTTTTATAATGGTCGCCAAATGACTGAGATATGAAGTATTCTTTTTTGGAGTCGGTTAAAAATGTACTTTCCAAATTAGTATGTAAAAGTCAAGAAATGATAATTTTCGTAAATGATTTCCTCTGACCTTTTCAAGTATGTCACGGTAATCGGCTAAGGCGTCCAAAGCTTAATCATAGTAAACCTGTTCATGCCTGAAACCCTTCGACAGTGTTGAAAGTAACCGCACCTCAATTAATATAAGGAACTCAAATACGTTGTTAATAGTTCTACGTTATTAGTGTAACACCCTTGAAACTTCTCCAATCAAAAGTGCCCGGTCAGTCGGTCGGCCCCTGTGGGTTGGAACACCGTTTGCCGTCATAGCGTAACTGTTTAATGTCAACACAATTTTCATTTATTTCTAACCCAGCAATACTCAAAAATCATGGTCATGAATGCTCTTATTCTTAAAGTTGTCTAAGTGTTCAAATAATCAGTAGAATCACTTTGTCGATTCGCATCATCTTGTTATCTGAGTAGGTACTTAAAAAAAAATCCACCAATCACATTCATGTCTCTAATCCCTAAGTAAGTAGATAATGCAGTTGTGTTATGGAAATCAGACAACGGTGGTAGCACAATACCCAGACCCGACACAATATAGAAAATTATGATTTCTACATTGACCCGATTGGGAATCGAACCTGGGACCACGGAGCGGCAACTCCTTGAAATCCAGGCGGGCTTTGCCACTACACCACAGAGGTCGTCGAAATAAAACACCGAAATTTTTAATTGTATTATATTACACTGTAATTTTTGACGCCTCCTTTTTAGGGTTCCGTAGCCGAATGGCAAAAAATAGAACCCTTATAGTTTCGTCAAGTCTGTCTGTCTGTCTGTCTGTCTGTCTGTCTGTCTGTCTGTCCGTCCGTATGTCACAGCCACTTAATTCTGTACATATAAGCATCACACTGTTGAAATTTGGTAGAAATATGTATCCTGTTTACCGCTTTACGATTCTGATACAAAAAATAAAAAATAATGATATTTAAGGCGGCTCTCATACATGAAACTTAAAACCGAAAATTTTTTTTTACTCCAATCTATGCGTATCTATAGATAGGTCTTTTTAAATTACATTAAGGTTCCTGAAACCATTTTCCTTTAGAGTCTAACGTTTAAGAGATACACGCTTCCAAAGTGGTAAAATGGGCGTTCCCCCCCATCTAATTTCTAAACTAAGCGAGTGTAGATTTTGAAAAAAATACGTAATGTAGATCTTACCAAATACTTTCAAAGAAAATTGGTTTGAACGAGATCAAACTAGTAGTTTTTGAGATAAAGCTCATTTTCAACAACCGCAAACATAACTTTGTTCTTCATACAAACACTATGAAAAACAAAGTTATATTTGCTGTCAACAAAATATTGTGGTATTTTAGCTAAGTGAATTCCTTAAATCAGTTAAAGTTGGCACGGAACCCTCAGTACGCGAGTCCGACTCGCACTTGGCCGGTTTTTTTTGTAGTTAGTACTTTTACAATGTTAGTTGTTACACATGCGTTTTTTTCTAGCTCGGCCTATGTAGGTAAATGTTTCTTATTTATCAATTCATACTAGGAATACATATAGCACCTTTTGGAACTTAAAATGAATAGCCGAGTCTACTGTCCCTTTGGTAACATTATCTCGACATAAAATATTTTCTATTCGAAAAGTACCATGGAATAGACCGGAAAGCCGCGTTCGACAGACACGTTGACACGCCGTCCACGTTTCGCTATTGATACCACACTCTTGCGACTTCACTAGCCCCGCCACCTTATCATGAAAGTGGATTCGTTTCTAAATGCATTTGCACGAATTTTCTCTAGACACGTCTTTTGCAAAATTCGAACAGCATTTAAATTGGTCGTACTTTGCGGGAGCAGTTTATTCGAAAATAAACTGGAGTAATCCGCAACACAGTCCGTAACTGCGGGCCCATAACGTCTGCGAAATGAACATTGCACGTAACTCTCGAGAGTTAATGGTGGGTTTCATTATTGTACATATACAATGTTTCGAAAGATGTAGCAGAAGTGGACATACTGAGCTTTATAAAGGGTAAGACTGAGGTTCCTGTTCAGTTAGAGAAAATGATTATGAAGACTTCGAAAGACTATGATGCTTATAAAGTATTCGTACCTAAAAGCAAAGTATCAATGTTTTTACAAAGTGAATTTTGGCCAGAAGGCGTAGCATTTCGTCGTTTTGTGGACTTTGAAAAAAGGCATAAGAGCGAGAAAGCGCCGAAAAAGATTGCTGATCAAAAATAATTAATGGCAGAAACAACCAGACTAATCAGCTTCAACTGTAAAAACGTGCAACGATCGGTTGATTGCGTGAGACACCTGTGCCGGACTGCAGACATCATCGCCCTTCAGGAAACGTGGCTCTTGCCTCATGACTTGCAGTTTCTTGGGACCATCGATAACAATTTTGCATATACCGGAAAGTCGGCAATCGATACTTCAATGGGAATTCTCCGAGGGAGGCCGTTTGGAGGTGTGGCACTATTGTGGAGGAAGTCTGTGTTCCCCTGTGTATCGGTGGTGGAATGCCACAGTGTTCGTTTAACTGCTATTAAAATATCACTACGTTGTGGTAGTTTGGTGATGGTGGTTTCTGTGTACATGCCTACTGACTGTGCGATCAATCTTTCAGAGTTTACTGAGTGTATGAGTGAAATAAGTGCGTTAGTCGAGACAAACAATATCGAGTCAGTATTTGTACTTGGGGACTTCAACGCGCATCCCGGTGAGCAGTTTTCATACGAGCTTTTAAATTTTTGTTCCGAGCAGTCTTGGTCGTGTGTTGACATGGACATCTTACCTAACGATACTTATACATTTGTAAGTGAGGCACATGGCTCTCGTAGGTGGCTCGACCATTGTGTTGTTACGGTTGCCGCTCGACAAGCCGTGTTAAATGTCGCTGTTTTAAACAACAGTGTTTACTGGTCCGATCACTATCCCTTACTTATAGAATGCAATATAAATAAAATCCAATCAATAATTGATCAATCATTAACACCTTCTTGTAATAAAATAAAATGGGGAGAAAGGGACAGTGATCAAATTCTACAATATAGGGAGACCTGTAATAGCAGGTTACGCTTAATTGATTTTCCTGCTGATTTTTGTGAATGTGCTGACCGATTATGTATGGTTCAAGAACATAGGTTAAAAATATCCGCCATGTACCATGAAATCATAAGTATCCTAAAAGAGTCAGCAATAAGCAGCTTTTGTAATAGAAAAAATAGAAAGGGAAAGCATGTAGCTGGCTGGAATAAACACGTAAGTGCAGCTCACAGGGAGGCTCGGTTTTGGTTCCAATCGTGGTTAAATTACGGCAAACCCACTTTTGGTTTTATTTATGATAGGATGCGTAATACAAGAAAAAATTTCAAATCTAAGTTAAAGTATTGTCAAAACAATGAAAAACAAATAAAATTGGATATTATAGCCCAAAACCACAATGAGAAAAACTTTAAAAAATTTTTGGAAAAACACCAACAAACTAAACCCGAAACCGAATCTCCCTGCGAGTGTAGCTGGGAGATATGAACCTCACGATATAGCGAATGCCTTTAAGGAGCACTTTAGAGTGGACTCCTCCCTTCCGCTTGAGTCTCGGGTGTTCGATTCTGGTTGTCGTGCTGGGGATTTGACTGTCAGGTTTTCTGCGCGCGAGGTCGCCTCCATTATCAAAGGTATGGTCAGAGGTAAGTCTCCCGGTCACGATGATCTCAGCATCGAGCATCTGAAGCATGCGGGTGTGCACTTGCCGCGAGTTCTCTCGCTTTTCTTTAACCTCTGCCTTAGCCATTCTTACTTACCGGAGGATCTAATGTACACTGTTGTCGTACCCATTGTAAAAAACAAAACAGGGGATGCCTCTGACTTGTCCAATTATAGGCCCATATCGCTAGCTACGGTTATAGCTAAGGTGCTGGACGGTCTGCTTGACAAAAGACTTGGCGAACACCTTAATAGTAACGATGCTCAATTTGGTTTTAAACAGGGCCTGTCCACTGAAAGTGCCATTTTCTGTGTCAAGCAGACTGTTCAATACTACACTGCTCGTAAAACCCCGGTCTATGCCTGTTTCTTGGATTTGTCGAAGGCATTCGACCTGGTCTCATACAACTTGCTATGGAAAAAGCTGCGATGTGAAACAAGCCTACAGCCTGAAATCATATCCTTGTTTAAATATTGGTATGGAAATCAAAGAAACTGTGTGAAATGGGCTGGCTCAAGGTCGGACGAGTATGGGTTACATTGCGGGGTGAGACAGGGGGGGCTAAGCTCACCTAAGCTTTTTAACCTGTACATGAACAAGCTGATCGAGGAGCTCAGCAGCACCTATATAGGTTGTCACGTAGGTGGAGTTTGTATTAACAACATTAGTTATGCTGATGATATGGTGCTGCTGAGCCCTTCGATCAGAGCATTAAGGAAACTACTCCACATTTGTGAGGAATATGCAGTGGCACATGGGCTCAGATACAACTCTCTTAAAAGTGAATTCATGGTGTTTCGGAGTGCGGCATCTGGGAGTCAACGAACTGTGCCCACCGTCACTCTTGGTGGGGTAGCTTTGAGGAGAGTTGATCGTTTTAAATATCTGGGCCACTGGATCACTGATAGTTTGTCAGACTGTGTGGACATGGAAAGAGAGCGGCGGGCGTTGTGTGTTCGCTGTAATATGTTGTCTCGTAGATTTGGACGTTGTAGTAAACAAGTCAAAGTGACGCTATTCAAAGCCTACTGTCAGTCGTTCTACACGTGCGGTCTATGGGTGAAGTTTACGCAGCGGACATACAGCGCTCTTCGGGTACAGTATAATAACGCGTTCAGGATGCTTTTCGGGCTGCCGCGCCACTGCAGCGCATCATCCATGTTTGCTGAGGCGCGCACTCAGTGCTTCTACTCCGTCATCAGAGCGCGCTGCGCCTCACTGTGGGCGCGCTTGCGCGGTAGCACGAACGCCATCCTGACCGTGTTGACTGACCGTTGGGACTCCCCGCTGATACGCCACTGGTTACAGCTACATACCCCGGCTTTCAGCGTAGGCTACGTGTAGCACGGGGTCAAGCGGGAGCTCTCTTCCTAATTGTAATTTTAATTTTAATTTCATGGCTTTCTAGTTTTATTTTATTTTCATTTTATTTTGTTACTAACACTAGAATAAGTTAAACTTGTTACTAATATTATTGTATGGATTTAAATTATCTGAAATAAATTGATTATTATTATTATTATTATTTTCATTACAAATACGATTAATGCTTTAATTGTTGCTTATCCAGAGGAGAAAACGTTTTTACTACTTAATTATCTATCGGAATTGTTTATTTTGTGAAATTAACGCTGATGATAATTTGAATAGCATCACAAAATTTGAGGTAAGTATGATTATATCATTAAAGTTATGAGTATATGTATACCTATATAGCGGTCCCCAGCGACTTTATCCGCGCGTTTTAAGTTTGCTCCCTCCTCTCCCGTCGCAGCGTGATGTTTTATAACTTAAAGCCTTCCTTCCTCGGTTAATAAGCTATTCCACACCAAAATATTTTTACTAATCGGTTCAGTAGTTCTTGAGATTAGCGCGTTCAAACAAACACGCTTTAAAATATTAGTATAGATGTATTTAACATATTTGTTTGCTACTGCACGGTCACGTACAGTTACTTTAAACAATATACCTAGTATATTACAGCACGTCAACATTGATGACCCACAGAATACTAACAACTTTTTCTACATCGTGTTAAGCTTTAGTATCCTCTCAGGTAAACCGCCCTGTATTAAGCTTAACCTGAGATTCGTGGGCTTGTTATACATTTGCGCCAGAAAATATAGCGTACTAAAACTGGAGCACAACTGAAGAGCCATTGATTTTGTTGTATGTCCCGTGATAGCCTCTCTCGTAAAACTGTTATGGTCGTGTTTTGTGCGTAAAGCCGTATAAGGCCATAAATAACTTTCGCATTTCTCCTAAACTTTATCTGACACAAGACGCCGTAGTTTTTTGCGTGTCCGAGTCGCGGCTGACTCTCATCGCTCGTTAATGGTTTTTGTGTATGAATTCTTTGAAACATTTTCTCGCTATAGACAATATTTTATTTTGGTAATGTTTTGCTTGGTGTCTCTTATTTATAAAGTGAATTAAGGAGCAATAAAACAACTTTTTTACGGATTAACATTTCGCGAGTTTATTAATGTTATCCCGATGTTTCGAACACTTTACAGCGTCCGTGGTCACGGGTAGACGGTGAGTAATATTCGCGTAAACTTCAGAAACAAGTATAAGGAGCAATATTTTACGTTAAAGATAAAATTACATGGGAGTAAAGTACGGGTATAATATTTGTGTGCAAGTTAGCTCTATCAATTCTCAATCTCGTAATAAGTTTTGATTGTTTTGTGTAATTTAAGCAGTACGGCATAATAACTATTGTACTAAACTAAATTGCAAGACATGATGATAAATTTAAGTTACAAGTTAAGATAACAGATGGCGTTGTTTCTTTTTAAACCGCCGTATGTAAGTATTTTTCCGGAACCATTTTGCCTTAAGTAATTTTAATGGTGGTGCTTCTATGAAATAGAACAATGCTTATCATCTTCACTGTATTATTTAATATTATTAAAAATATTGAAAGTAAAATAAGCGATGGTGATTTGAAAGGAGCTGCCCAGCTGCTTTTCTCCGATGACGAAGTCGGTCCTCACTCTGCAGAGACTCTATCAGCCCTACATAGCAAACACCCTCAGCCATCCGCCTCATTTCACCTTCCCGCTCCATCCCAGGCAGCTGACCCCACACCACAAGCCACACCGGAGGATGTACTCGACGGGCTAACTCCCCAGCACTACAAAGACCTCGTGTGTGGGGCCACGGGAGACAACGGCAGGGCCCTTCTGTTGGATCTTACTTGCTTATGCAACATTATGCTAGTCGGAAATTACCCAACTGCATAACCAGCCTCCTTTATGCTGCAAACCTGTGCGCGCTTAAAAAGAAGGACGGTGGTATTCGGCCAATTGCTGTGGGTACCACAATCCGGCGTATATTCAATTCAATTCAATTATTCGTATAACAATAATACATTGTGTTTGAATTGATAGGAAAAATAATAATAAAATAACAATAAAAAATAATAATTACAATACAAATGTCAAAGCACACCAATATTCGAAAGTTTATTTGTCAATATTCAATTAATCAATGTCAACCGCAGGATAATGTTATTAAATTGTACCCACTTTAAAATAAAATGTCTATGCTTAAAAAATGTCAAATCATATAAATCTATACTAATATTATAAAGCTGAAGAGTTTGTTTGTTTGTTTGTTTGTTTGTTTGAACGCGCTAATCTCAAAAACTACTGGCCCGATTTGAAATTTTTTTTTTACGTTGGATAGTCCATTTATCGGGGAAGGCTTTAGGCTATATAACATAAAGATACGACTCATAAGACCACAGCAGCAATGAAAAATGTTGCGAAAACGGGAGAAAGATATTCCTTTTGAGAGCTTCCGCTACGTACGCTGCGAAAACCGCTTAAGTTACACAAAAATTATGTATGACAGGATTGTTCAGCATTAAGAGTTCTATAATAAAGTCCGCGACAGCATATGTCTATCTTTTATGGTTGACTTACTAAAACCTTTTTTATGTTAATAAATTTGTAAAAAAATAATGCATTATTTTTAGAGGTGTATTATACACACAGGTATTTATTCTTATCAAAAAAATACATTTATCATCACGAGCATTTCATTTAGAGCAAAGTTGCCTTTTATATCATTTAAATTCAATAAATATCTTAGGAGCTATCACAGTTTTAACATAACTCCGCACCAAAATAATGTTCGCAGCTTAAGTACGACGTGCGCTTGCGCTAATAATATTATAAAGGTGAAGGGTTTGTTTGTTTGAACGCGCTTATCTCAGGAACTGCTGGACCGTTTGGAAAAAATATTTCGGTTTTGGATAGCTTATTTATCGAGAAAGGCTTTAGTGTATAAAACATCACGCTGCGACGGGAGGGGAGGGAGCAAACTGAAAACGCGCGGACGAAGTCGCGGGGGACCGCTAGTCAATTAATATTAGCAAAGTAGATTATGTCAAAATTCAAATACATTACCCAAGTTATCATTTAAATAAATAATGTCAACTACCGGATGGTGTTATAAAATTGTACTTAAAGATGTCAAAAATTATAAAATTTAATACTTATTTTCTTTTAGGTATTTATAAATTCCTCTACAGAATAAAAACATCCTTCCAACAAAATACTCTTCAACTTTGATTTGAAGCTACTTGTGTAAACTAAGTTTTTTATTTCGACTGACAGCTTATTAAATATTGCAACTGACTGATAGTACGAACTCTGCTTGACTATGTTCAGTTGGAGTACACAATTGTAATTAAAATCTTTCCTCCTTGTGCTCTCTCTAATATTTTTTTCTTCTGGGGTCTCATAGTCACTGATATGCTTTGCAAAATTCGTCAGTAAAACCAGAATGTATAAACATGGAACAGTCAAAATGCCAAGTCTTTTAAAGTTATAGTATCCGAAATCTGCTGCAAGTACATCCTTTTTTTTTTTTAACGTCAGGAAATACAGATTACGCACCGTACCCCGCCGTCGGGGAACGGAGGGGCGTGTGTGGGACTCCCCCGGATTCGCCCCCGGGTATACCCACTAAAACCTAACGACGCCCGCCGGGTTTGTTCGCTGTGAAAGCAGAGGTCGCGGTGTCTCAACAGTCCCACGACCCTTGCCAGCAGCAACGTCCACCCTCTAGCAGGAGGGCGGATCTCCACGGAGTGGGGTGATCCCACTCCAGTCGGCACACTGGCCCCTCAGGAGGATCCCTGGTGATTGGACAGAGGAGTCCCCACACCGTCTGTCCGAGACCCTCCCGACGAGGCGATCCACGCCCGGCGGCAAACGCACGCCGAGCTCGCCCAGAGGACTAAAGTCCTGGGACATCCCCTGCCTCCTCTGCTTAACCAGAGGGGTGCCGGGAGTCCAACGACTTATAGTGAGCCGCCGCTCGATGCGAGACAGACGCGACTCACTATGGCCACTGCCGCCCGATACGGGAACAGACGCAGCGGCACTCTCCACGTAGCATCTTGGCTTCACCTGCCGCTGGATTGCGACAGGCTACTGAGCCCCCTCGCCACGACAAGGCGTGCTCCATTCGAGGGGGTGCAAGTACATCCTACCACAACTGACATCAACCTTCCAACCCGTGCAGCTCGGTTTTGGTTCGAGAGGAGGCTGTGAGGCTGCCGTGCATGCAACCCGCACCCTCCTCCTGAACAATGGAGCCGAGGTGTTGTTGAAGGTTGATGTCAAGAATGCATTCAACGCCGTAGACCGAGGTGCATTAGTCACGGAAATCCAAAGTAATATTCCACCGATTTACCCGTACCTTTGGCAGTGCTACAGTTCTCCTTCAACAGCTGTTGTACATAGACAACATCTTGACATTCAGTTGTCGGCTGCCAACAGGGTGACCCGCTCGGACCTGCCATTTTTAGCCATGCCATTCATCCTATTATTTCAAAACTGAAATCTAAATTTAATGTTTGGTATCTAGATGACGGAACCTTTGCAGGCGATGTTTCGTCAGTTCTGACCGACTTACAAACTTTAATCACGGAGTTCGCCTCTATTGGCCTCGAGCTTAATTTTTCTAAGTGTGAAATTTTTATCCCCCAATCAACTGACCCCACAAAAAAATCCGAAATTATTTCTAAATTTAACGTCTGGCCCCCAATATAAAAACGGTCGATGATCAATGCCTTAGACTTTTAGGAGCCCCTATCATTGGCAGTGCTGTCCCTACCTTTTTATCGGACCAGATGTCTAAATTTAATAATTCATCGAACCGTCTTCATAAAATTAATTCACACATGACTCTTTTTATTATTCGCTTCTGCCTCTTCGTACCAAAATTCACATACATTCTCCGGTGCTCTCCTATTTGGCAACACAATGATATTCTAATGCCTTTATACAAAATGATACAAAACTGCCTCACTGAAATTCTAAATTGCAACAATAAAGAGAGAGCCTGGAACCAGGCGTCCCTTCCGATCCGCAAGTGTTTCTTTGCCTTCGTTTTTGTCATCGGCCCACAGTACGCACAACCTCTTCGGGAGAATCATTAGCCCGTCACTGGGTTCCGTAGAGGTGGCTTACGTGGCCGAGGCCAAACTCGCTTGGTCAATGGCATGCCCGAGCGTGCAACCAGTTGCCCCTAAGTCACAGAGACAGTGGGATGAGCCGCTCTGCCGCCAGATCCAGCGTGATCTCCTAACTACTGCTGAGAATGAGACGGACCGCGCTCGTCTTTTTGCTGTCTTTGAGAAAAAGTCAGGCTACTGGTTGCAGGCAATACCATCTCTAAACCTGGGTACCCTGCTAAGCAACTCATTTCTATCCATTTTAGTTGGTCTCTGTCTGGGCGTTCGGACAAACAGGGCTCACCGTTTCCAATGCGACGAGGCTGTCGACGAACTCGACCACCACGGACTCTCCTGCTCCAAGAGCCCTGGCCGCTTGTCGCGCCACGCAACGTTGAACGACGTCAATCAATCAATCATTCAAATCATTTATTGCTCATAGTCACATTACATTTTAAGCTGGTACATTTCAAGAAAGGTATACATGTGACGCCCTGCAAGGGCATGACAACAATGAACGCTAGTCGCTTAAAATTGAATTTAACAACTATCATATTTAACTTAAATTAAAACATTAAATTATGAAGTTTTTATTATCCGTGTCATCAAAGAATTCCTTTAAATTGTAACAACATTTATGTATTAGCATTTTATTTAGGGTATTGTTAAAAAGCATTGGTGTTTCAGAGTTTTTAATGACATTAGGCAGGTGGTTATATATTTTAATTAAGATACTGTGAGGCCCAGATGAAAATAGTTTTAATTTGGAAAAGGGAATTTTGAGCTTGTTTTGATATCTATTATTTCTTTTAAAATCTTTAACTGGAGAATATAAATTAAAGTGTTTCGTAACAAATTTGCTGCATTCAAATATATAGATAGAAGTGAGAGTTAGAATGTTATGTTTTATGAAGTAAGGTCTACATGAATCCATCTGGTTCACATTTACTAAAATTCTTATGCATTTCTTTTGCAATATAAAGACTTTGTTAACGTCGCAAGAATTACGCCATATTACAATACTATACGAGAGTCGAGAGTGCTCGTATGCATAGTAAGCCGTGAGAGCAGTTTTAAAATCGGACACTCTTTTGAGATGTTGTAGGGCGTATATTAAGGAAGTCATTTTGTTTGTAATTTTTGGATGTGTTGCTTCCAATTTAAATTGCTATTTAAGTCTATTTCTTATAAACGTCATCGTAACCGCCAACATACCCGCGATCTTAGAGCCGAGAGGTTTAATCCGGAGCAATGGGAAGGACGTAAGGGAGCTTAACCAAGACCCAAAGCTCCAAGCCAACCTCACCTTCACGCGGTGCGTCCTGTTTCAACAGACGAGGCTCTGGCGACCGACCGATGGCGGGATAACCATCCAACAAAAGGCGCAGTAAAATGTTGAGCTGTGATGGGCAGCAGCGTCACACTTAAAAGATACTGCGCCTCTGCGCTCGCCAACCCGCCTGCCAAGCGTGGCGAGTACTGGCAAATACCCCCCCTATATGGTAGGACACAAAAAAACCAGGCCCCCAGTCTCCGGCAGCCCCGCTATTCCTGATTCCGGTAGAGGTCACGGTAACGGCGGGGCAGGGGGTGCTAAGAATCCCCGGAGGCGATCTCGCTACCACCCCCAACGACAACTGGCCCTGGTAACTTATAACGCGTGCACACTGAGGACAGACGAGAAATTGCTCGAGCTGGAGGAAGAATTGAGCAGGTTACACTGGGACATAGTGGGTTTATCAGAAGTCCGTAGAGAGGGCGAGGACACGATAACTCTGAAGTCTGGCAACCTGCTCTTCTACCGGGAGGGTGACCAAAAGTCCCATGGTGGTGTTGGGTTTCTTGTCCACAGGTCCCTCGTAAACAACATCGTAACCATCGAGAGTGTGTCGAACAGGGTGATATACCTTATACTCAGAATAACTCAGGTATTCGCTGAAGGTCATACAGGTATATGCACCGACCTCGAACCACCCGGATGAAGAGGTGGAGGAAATGTATGAGGACGTAAGTAGAGCCATACACACTTCCAAAACCTATTTCACTGTTGTTATGGGGGACTTCAACGCAAAACTCGGCAAGCGAGGCGAGGATGAGTTGAAAGTGGGACCTTTTGGATATGGTCAAAGGAACGCCAGGGGAAATAGGCTGGCCGACTTTCTGGAGAAGGAGGGACTCTTTGCGATGAACTCTTTCTTCCAGAAGCCGCCTCAAAGGAAATGGACCTGGCTGAGCCCGGATGGCAAGACGAGAAATGAGATAGACTTCATCATGACCACCAAGAGACGGTTATTCAATGATGTCTCCGTGATCAACAGGGTAAAAACCGGTAGTGATCACCGTATAGTCCGAGGCATATTGAATATAAATGTCAAATTGAAAAGGTCCCGCTTGATGAAGTCCACGCTCCGACCTACTCGTGCCCATATCCAAAATCCCGAGAGCTTTCAACTCGAGTTGTCAAACCGCTTTGATTGCCTAGAGAATTGCGTATCAGTGGACGAAATAAACAACGGGTTTGTGGAAACTGTCCAAACGGTCGGATCTAAGTTTTTTAGACCTGGCCGTAAAAATAGACCTCAAAAACTCTCGGTCCACACTCTCGACCTTATGGCAGAACGTCGATCTATGGCACTGCAGACCTCCGTTAATGCTCAAACCTACAGGCAGCTTAATAGACGAATAATGAAATCTCTGCGACATGATATTCGTTCCTTTAACACGAATAGTGTTAAAGAAACAATAGAGCGGAACCAAGGCTCCAAAGTGTTTGCAAGGGACATGTCTATTGGGCAAAGCCTGTTGACGAAGCTTAAGTCGGAGGACGGCAGTGTAGCGTCGACGAAAGCAGAGGTTTTGAGGGAGATCGAAAGGTTCTATGGGCAGTTGTATAGGCACTATGCTCGAAGACCTGGACCGAGTATCCCAACAAGTGGGTCTTAAAATGAACATGGAGAAGACGAAAATTATGTCGAGTTCCCTTGTTTTACCCACTCCAGTATCCATTGGGAACTCAACTCTCGAAGTTGTCGACGAGTACGTCTACCTGGGACAAGTGATCCAATTGGGTAGGTCCAACTTCGAGAAAGAGGTCAATCGACGAATCCAACTCGGCTGGGCAGCGTTCGGGAAACTGCGCAAGAGCGTCTTCTCGTCTCAATTACCTCAGTGTCTGAAGACGAAAGTCTTCAATCAGTGTGTGTTACCAGTGATGACATACGGATCCGAAACGTGGTCTCTTACTATGGACCTTATAATGAAGCTCAAAATTACACAACGAGCGATGGAGCGGGCTATGCTCGGTGTTTCTCTACGAGATCGAATCAGAAACGAAGAAATACGTAGAAGAACCAAGGTAACGGACATAGCCTTGAGAATCAGTAAGCTTAAGTGGCAGTGGGCAGGGCACATAGCGCGAAGAACTGATGGCCGTTGGGGCAGGAAAGTTATAGATTGGAGACCCTTCGACCAAAGACGCAGCGTAGGACGTCCACCAACAAGATGGACAGACGACCATAAAAAGATCGCAGGATCAAACTGGATGCAGACCGCTAGTGATCGGTCGCTGTGGAAAGCCGTGGGGGAGGCCTATGTTCAGCAGTGGACGTCCTTTTGGCTTATTATGATGATGATGATGAATGGGAAGAGGCCCAATGGATTGATGCTCGTTCCATGGAAATTGGGGAGGTCGCTGGTCTGGGACGCTACCTGCGTAGACACACTGGCACTGTCCCACGTCCATGCGACCTCATCTAATGCAGGTGCGGCGGCGGCTAACGCGGAAAAATTCAAGCGGCGCTTATATGTAGCCCTCGGTGAGGGTTACATATTTGCACCGTCTGGGGTTAAGACATTGGGTCCGTCGGGGCCGGAGGCGCGCCGATTATTTAAAGAATTATCGGCGCGCCTGATCGAGGCCTCGGGTGACCAGAGGCTGGCAGCTACCTCGGCCAGCGAATCAGACTGACCATACAAAGAGGCAATGCTGCCAGCCTCCTGGGCACCCTGCAGCCATGCGGCGGAAATTTGAAGGATATTTTTTTATTTGTAGTAGGAATAAGTTCTTTTTTTTTCTTCTTTTATTTATTTTTTAGGTTATATGTAAATTACATAGTTTAATATATTTTTATTTGAAAGTATTGAATAAATTTACAGTTCACTTCACTGTCTTATATTCAACACTCGTAGAATGGCAATCTGTCGAATTGTACAGCTTCAATAAATTGATCGTTCTTCGGAAACTGGTAAAATGTTCCTCGTGAATGTAATCTATATATTATCTCTCACTATTATCTGTTAACTATTTCTCAGCTAAGATAACTAAAACATCTAGATAAAGTTCTTGCGTCATATTAATTAGAACAAAGATTGATGAGCAGGTGGTAATAGAAAGCGGCGATCCATCTTCGTAACAATGTGCCCGGAGTGGCCGAATAAGTGAAAGAGTGGAACTGACGGGAAAATATCACTCGGCCTGGCTTGATACGAGTGTGTGACCTTTGAGTGCCAATAGACTTTAGCAATCACTTAATATTAGAGCAATTCTGAAGAGGAGAAATGAGAAATCTTGCTCTAAAATTGATAAGAAACTTTTTATTAAATGTGTTAAGTACGTATTTGTAACTTATCTCACCTCAATTAGCAGCGTCACAAAGTATTGTGAAGTACCTGAATTAACCACAGAAATGTGTCATTATTGGATGATCAAACGAACTTACCTTAAGTGAAGTTCGATCCAAATTGTCCTGACTTCGACGAAGAGATTTAATTGACCATGTAGTATGCCCTACTACGCGTCTATTCACTCGCACACAGGTTTAGCGCAAGAAAGAGAAGGTAAATGACCTCACTCCCTCCCACGCCTGCCACGCCCAGCACTGCCAGCCGCCTGTCGCTCATTCATTCAGAGCAAGGAGCATAGCAAGGAGACCTATGTATGATATGTACAACACTGATTATACTTATTGTAAGGGTGACGATTATTTTTGCATAAAAAACGTACACGGGAATTGGGAAGGGTGGGACCTTAAATCTCTTCGTCGAAGTCAGGACAATTTGGATCGAACTTCACTTAAGGTAAGTTCGTTTGATCATCCAATTGTCCTGCCTTCGACTCCGAGATTTAATTGACCATGTAGATGTTTGGAGTAAAATCAATGTTGTTACAATAGAATAAGTTGACATCTCTGATGTTAGTAGTGATTGATCATTAAAACAATCATATTAAATAACAATTCATTGTTCATGTCACTATCTTTGACATATACATGTATCACTATTACTAAAAAACATTAGTTGTATGATAACTATGATAAGTTATAACTTTCTACTATTAAAAATATCTTTATTAGGAAGAAAGAAGATATTTGTTAGATTTTTTTATTAATGATTAACTAAAAATTGATAATTTATTTATTTTAGTAATTTTAAACTGAAATAAGGCATTTTTGTTTAATTGTGGCATGTTATAAAAATTGTAAACAATACAGAATACGTATTGTTGGGCGGTTTGCGAATAATATAGTTTTACACACTGAATTTGGCACGTAAAACAAATAATAATTTTACTACGAAGAAAGCCACATACAGAAAACACTTTTTAGTTAGCGCCTTATCTTTGGTGAGGTAAAGGGCGTGAAGGTAAAGTCGTCTGACAAATCGTTATCTTATTCTTGCAGTATTTAGCATATTTTATAATTATAGTTTTGAAATACGTATGTACATGATATTCTATTGCTTTTCAGTATGGGATATTTAGGTTTTAATGCGACTGTTTGAAAGATATTCGAACGAATACCAAACACATAAATAATATTTTATACATTAAAATTTCGAATACCTGAGAAAATTTATTTGCTTAATTTGGTTATAAAATGTGTTTAATGATTTGTATAAAAGTAATTGATTAAAAGATTCATTCTTAGGAATGTATTTCTTTTAAGATCATGATTACATTCACGGTTGTCTATCAATGATATATGATTATTTGCTGTGTTAGAAAAAGAATACGATAATTCAATGGCTTTAAAATATTATCGTTATCAGAAAGTTTAAGGCATAGGTAGGTGGGTAATGATTTTTTAATGTAGTATTTATATTTCATTAAGTATATTTTTTTTTTCTAAAAAAGATTTAAAATCGGCTTCTGGGAGCTTTATAAGGGTAAACGACCGCAAACGATTTCTCCGATATAAGTTTTGGTACCACCCGGCCCTAACTAAATACGTTTACTATACGCCTAATATTCGACTAAACTACCAGGAATGTTCGCCGAGTATTCGATAGTCGGCACATGTTCAGATTTCTCGTTGTAAATTTAATCATAATTTTATTGCCTGGGTAAATGTCTGGATTACTTTTAAGGATTACAATAAATATAAATCCTATGTTTCGAGTTGGTTGCTATGAGTTTTTTATTTATTTAACTATATCTATATTTTTAAGTTTGACAAATATTTGTAACATATTTGGCTACAGATGAGACTTGCTTCAATATTATGAACTGTGTCAAAAAAAATCTGATGATGATTCAGAATAAGGGTACCTATTTTGACACGAAATCCAAAAATAAACGGATATCGTATTAAAAGTACCTATGTCATATTAAGATCCCAAGGGTAAACTGGTTTTAAAAACATCCTTAAATATGGTTAATAAAAAACATAGATAATTTGGTTTGAAATAATTAATTGATTCAAATTTTAATAAATGGTCGAATCACATGACGTCCTCTGGCGTAAGAATTAAGGAAAACTCCTATAAAAAAATCATTTTCAATATAAAATACTTTTTCTCAACTATACCACCCAACATATTTTATTATTAATTTTTATTTGCAATTGTTCCACCATATGTAAGTAACTGGTGAATATCAAGACAAAATGTCCTTCGAAAATTTATTAAACACAGTATATCGAATACTGTAAACATCAAACAATAAAATATATATAATAAGTACCTGTTTTATTGCTTATTAGAGCAACGTTTTCAAGGAATTGTTCCTTAATAACTTAGTAGCTTTCTGGGCAAGATTGTTGGGGAGTGGGTGGATGTAATTGATTACAAAAAACTGATGATTAGAGAATATATTTACTTGATGCAGTTTATTCTTAAATCACAGAATAAATAGTAGGAAAATAAACATGGTTCATATTTCCAATAACTCGAATTAGATGATTATAGTGCAATTTGATTCTAATGCTGGATTGCATTTAGGATACGTCAGTTTTTTTATATATATATAAATAATAATTTCCTAGCCTTTTGTTAAAAACAATATTGATAGTGATATTTTTGTAATAATGAATATGGCTTGTATTTATTTCACGTCAAACGTAGGTGTGTGTGTAAATGGCAAATAAAAATAATCGAATTATATGAAATATTGTAATATTACTTGAGAAAATAAAATTGTGTCAATTGATGTGCTTTGCTTATACATTTCCATAAAAAGCAAAAAAGGCAATATCTTCATAAAATGAGCTTGTTTCAATTTAATAGCTACCTACTCTTATGGTATATCTAACAATGTGTCGATAAGTTTTGGTTTGTGCTATCTGCCGCATACTTCAATACAAAAGAACGTTTTATTTGAATTATTCTTAGGTGGTGCTCGTGGTAGGTAGTAAATGGTAACAAAAAAACAAGGTCATAGAAACAAAGGTCAATTTCAGGTGACCAAAGGTTGTCACAATTTTTACTGGGTGGTGGCTGGCTTTTCCAAAGATAAAGGACACAGATCTTTATCAAGTTTTCTCAACTCGAGATTATGTACCAAACTTTGCGACGGTTAAATGAACGCATTCATAAAAAAGCATATCACTTTCACAGCATATTTTTCGATAAACGAAATAACCTCTAAAACAATGGAATACAGCGCACCCTAATAAATCTAATATGACGGTAGTACTATATTGATTTCGGGATTTGATAAGATGTCTCATTGGTATATTTAAAAATGAAAATACGCTTTCCAGGTAGTTGTTATTGCTTCAGTAAATAAAATCTAAGCTTTACCGAATTATTTACTGAGAAGTTGATTTAATCTTAGTTGGATATAAAATAAATACGGCAAATTTTTTACCATTCAGAATCATACATTTGCCAGGTATTTAGCAAAGCTCATTCTCATTTTCATTATAGCTGTTAAAATTAAAAGCATTTTATGGAGTTTTTTAAACGGACTGGTTTTTATATGGACCCAACCATATTTTGGTACGTCCTGGGCAAGCTTACAGCTTGCTTGCTTGCTAGTTATAATCAAAGAGCCAACCACAAGCTAAATAGCTATAGGTATGAGCAGAAAGCAGAAATGTATGTAGAAAAATCTTGCTTTCTTAAAAAGTACATTGTTTTCTTTTTACGAAATCTATTAAATTCAATATTTTAAGTAGTATTATTAAGCAATTTATGTTTACCATAGCATTGTCTAGTTAGACAATTTTATAGCCATTGGCAAGAAATAAGTACAAAAGAGTTGTGATCAATGGATAAGGACCCAAACCACGCATAACTATGTGAGCTATGGTGGGATGCTATGCTACCGTTTTTAGAGCTTTGTGGAAAACATATTAGAAGCGTGTACTACAGGTTGCAGAGTACGTGTATTTATAATTAAGGTCTAGGTTGTTAAAGTGTTTTTGAGTCTCTCATGTTTACTATTCTGAGTAAAAATTTACAAAATAAATATTAATTTATTCGATTTGAAATAAATCTTCTGCCACTATTATTTTTCGATACTTACGAAAAAGATACTTGGTAAACCATTTTATTGCTATTTTTGTTTGTACGTGTGATAGCTCACATTATGCTCCATTTTAATCTTTGCCTAAATATTGGCTGAGACAAGTGTTCGGTCGTGGTTTTGCCACGAGTGAAATACGGTAGCCCGTAATAAGTACATGTACGTACGGCCTTAAGGTGATATAAAAAAGCATTCACAAGAACACATACCTTTTTTGGTCGGATTCTGATTCCGAGTGCGAGACGTTGAAAACACGCTGGAATTGTGACGGTAGATCACCGTTGCGACGCAATTCGCGGCGCGTCATGGGCCGGCGCGTTGGCACAGGTATGGCCGGATGAGTGCGGGCGAGGGCCGCTGATTCATACTTAGAGGCCATAGTGGCGCATCGTCAGCGCTGCTTAATATTAATCATGAATGTCTTTGGCTGTAATTTATTATTATAGCATCAAAGAACAATTGGCTGTTACTTCAGCTAACTTGTTTCCCTTTTTTCGCAATGAAAATGAGGATAGGATATTGGAAGCAACGCATACCAAAAGTCTCAGATAAGATCTAGAATAATCTAGATAATTAGGACTGGCTGACCTCACGTGTCAGCTCTGCCAGTATTTGCTACAGATCAATATCGCGTATTGATTCGGAGCGGAAAATGCGGACTGGCTAGCATCGCGTGCTAGCTCGGCCGCGAAGCGTAAAGCATGCATGGTGCAGCCACGCTGGGTAGTGCGTTTTACTTCACATTCACTTGTTAAATAAACAAAAACATTTTTGAACTAACATGTCACTATAAGATAAAATTCGTTTAGCACGAAATAAAAACTTAACGATTATATACTGTGGTTACTGCGTGCGTTGGAACGGCGCGCGCGCACGGACACGAATGAGCGACAGGCGGCTGGCAGTGCTGTGAGGCGTGGGAGGGAGTGAGGTCATTTACCTTCTCTTTCTTGCGCTAAACCTGTGTGCGAGTGAATAGACGCGTAGTAGGGCATACTACATGGTCAATTAAATCTCGGAGTCGAAGGCAGGACAATTTGAATCATTAGTGTTAACAACCACAAAGCTTGCTCGAAAAATGCATAAAGAACATAGGAGACAGGAATGTGATGGATGACAGAACAAAATTACTTTGCAAGGTTGATATATGACGGGGCGCGGAGTCGCAGCGGGTTATTCCGATGCAGACGCGCTTACACGATTATCTCTTGCCTCATTTGGGTTTTGGAAGTGGCCAGTTTAAGGTTGCAACGACGCAAAAAACAATTTTATAGATATTGTAAAAGAGAAGAGCAAGGACTCACATAAAAAAGTTTTTGATCACTAGCATGAGCCGTTTTTTTAAAGTAACAAGTAGTTGTGTGTGTTTTTAAAATATAACATCCTCTATTAAACTATCTTATATATATAATTCTCGTGTCACAAATGTTCGTTCCCGTACTCCCCCGAAACGGCTTTACCTATTCATACCAAATTTTATATGCGTATTCAGTATCTTTTTTCATACCCTTCAGTGATAAGGGTTGTTCAAATATATTTTTTAATTTTTGGACGAAATTTTTTGTTTTAATTTTTTTATAATGTGGCATTAAAAAATACATACAACCCTAATTTTTATAGCGATTTTAGTAATTTGGTCATTTTTCATCCCGCTCAAAAACTGATCAATTTGAGTGTTACAAAGCAGAGCTCGCTGGGTCCGCTAGTAATAATATAGAATCTTATTATCATTTTCCGGAACAAAAAAGATTTTGATTTTTAAAGTATAAGCATACTTTTTTATGTGTGGATGTATCCTCTTTAAATACGGTGTTTTTACCAGAATTACTAAATTAATTAATTTTTACATGACATCAATAAAATAATGTTAAATATACCTTGAATCTGTAAAGATTATAAAAGTCCTAAACTGATTTTGAATGCAATTTACACGTGAAATCTGACCTATTAGGTAGCGCTGCAACCTGACAGGACAGCGTCTATCAATCTTGATATCGATTATCGTTTTATCTATATTAAATTAGCTCCTCTAAACAGAAACTATATGGAATCCGGACGCGCTGGCGCGCTGCCTCCGCGCGTCGTATCGGCTCGCTCGAGAGTAGCTCGACCTTCATCTTGCCGACTGTACTCCACTACAGCAGGTCAGTCGCTAGAACGAAAAATGTCAAGCCAACTTCGGATTATCTTTCGAACGGATAACACATTTTATTTCTTTAAATTGATGGATTGCAAAAGAATGACTGCATTATGTTCGCTACGTATGAGCCTGTAAGCAATTGAGCTTACAGGCTAATAAAAGACTGAAGATTGTATAAGCTGATTCAATCACATTAAAATACACTTACATACGGGAATTAACACGATCGCGATAAATCCCCCATGTGTGTGTATGTGTATTTAAAATGCAACGCGAAAGTTTAAAAGTGTTTAATCACATATACTCCAAATGCTCGTGTTTTACATCTCCTTTGTTTTTTTTTAATGTAAAACAATTATTTTGGTGTACTTTAGAACAGTTTAAAAGGAATTTCATTCATACACAACAAATGCAGCTGAAGTATTGTGAAAGCAGTTATTGCAAAAGTAAGGCCTGATTTTTCCAACGTCAGATGATAAATATTCGTCCAATAAATTACGCTGAATTTGAAAAATAACCTATTTTTCAGCCATTTTTCATGTAAATGTCATTTTAAAATCGGTCGTTTTGTACTTATTCGGTCGAATAAGTCTAGTCTGACGTTGGTAAAATCTGACCTTAATAGTAAGTAGGTTAAGTAAAGATCAAATGTAATGGAAACTTTTTGAAGAGAATTAGACTACGAAAAAAAGAATATCTTCACTCGTACCTACCGGCGAACATTGGTAGCTGCAATTACAGTCATTACTCGTCTTCAGTACACACAGGCTATGGTGTAGACAGTATTTTACTAATATTCATCAAATAAATTGCACTTTAAACAAAACACTGTAGTAGGGTAAAATTGGGGTATCTGGATCAAAAGCACTCCACACGCCTAGTTTTCACCATTCATTGATTCGTTCAACCATTCAGTTTTCATTACTCATCGTACGTGGGCAACGTACGATGAGTAATGAAAACTGAATAGTTGAAACATGAATCAATGAAAAGTGAAAACTAAGCGTGTGGAGTGCTTTTGATCCAGATACCCTAATTTTACCATTTTTTAGGGTTCCGTAGCCGAATGGCAAAAAACGGAACCCTTATATTTTCGTCAAGTCTGTCTGTCTGTCTGTCTGTCTGTCCGTCCGTATGTCACACCCCTTTTATTCTGTAACTATAAGCATTACACAATTGAAATTTGGTAGGAAGATGTATCTTGTTAACCGCTAACCGATTCTCATACAAAAATCAAAAAATAAAGACAGTTAAGGGGGCTCTCATACATGAAACTAAAACCAAAAAAATTTTTTTTTGACAAACCTATGCGTGTGGGATGTCCATGGATAGGTCTTTTAAAATAACATAGAGGTTTCTAAAATCATTTTCTTTTAAAGTCAAACGTTTCATAGCTAGACGCTTCCAAAGTGGTAAAATGGGCGTCCCCCCCCATCTAATTTCTAAACCAAGCAAGTATAAATTTTGAAAAAAAAATATGATGTAGATCTTTATAAATACTTTCAACGAAAATTAGTTCGGACGGGATCGAACCAGTAGTTTTTGAGATATAGCACATTTTCAACAACCGCAAACATAACTTTGTACTTCATACAAACACTATGAAAAACAAAGTTATGTTTGTAGTCAACAAAATATTGTGGTATTTTACTAAGTAGAAGTAAATGGATTCAGTTAAAGTTGGCACGGAACCCTCAGTGCGCGAGTCCGACTCGCACTTGGCCAGTTTTTTATCTATAAAGTTCAATAAATTGGAGTTCAAAATAACATCTATTAGGGTTCCGTAGCCGAATGGCAAAAAACGGAACCCTTATAGTTTCGTCAAGTCTGTCTGTCTGTCTGTCTGTCTGTCTGTCTGTCTGTCTGTCCGTCCGTATGTCACACCCATTTTATTCTGTAACTATAAGCATTACACAATTGAAATTTGGTAGGAAGATGTATCTTGTTAACCGCTTACCGATTCTCATACAAAAAATAAAAAATAATGATATTTAGGGGGGGCTCTCATACATGAAACTAAAACCAAAAAAAAATATTTTTGTCAAACCTATGCGTGTGGGGTGCCTATGGATAGGTCTTTTAAAATAACATAGAGGTTTCTAAAACCATTTTCTTTTAAAGTCTAACGTTTCATAGCTAGACGCTTCCAAAGTGGTAAAATGGGCGTCCCCCCAATCTAATTTCTAAACCAAGCAAGTGAAAATTTTGAAAAAAATATATGATGTAGATCTTAATAAATACTTTCAACGAAAATTGGTTCGGACGGGATCGAACAAGTAGTTTTTGAGATATAGCACATTTTCAACAACCGCAAACATAACTTTGTACTTCATACAAACACTATGAAAAACAAAGTTATATTTGTAGTCAACAAAATATTGTGGTATTTTACTAAGTAGAAGTAAATGGTTCATTTAAAGTTGGCACGGAACCCTCAGTGCGCGAGTCCGACTCGCACTTGGCTGTTTTTTTATGATTTGGTATTAATAAAAATTCCCATACCTAACAGCAGACTTGTAAATGTATTATACAAAAATTTGTTTTATTATCTCTAGAGTTCAATTAAAGTTCAAAATAACAACATATTTAAGTGCTTCATTCATATCCACGTTTTTAACAAGATCCAGGTACCACCAATATCAGTTTATTTTCATTTATTCAAGTATTTTTGTACTAATGGAAAACTAAAAATCTACTATTCATTTATTCATCTAATAATAAATAAATAAATAAAAAAAGCTAGGTTTTTGACCACATTCAGTATTTTGTTTCGATAAAGATGTATATACCTTGTTTATTACTACTGCAGCTGTTTCAATGCTCATGTTTGATTATGATAGAATAAAACAAAAAAAATGCAAAAAAATCATTCATTTATGTCGATTCAAAAAAAAATATTTTCTTTACACGATTTATTTAGTAAAAATACATTTTTCAAAGCACATATATTATCATGAAATATACAACTTATGTTATCAGTTGAATCAATATACTTATCATATAGTGTTACTAAACTAGGACAATTTTTGTCTTCTAAATTAAAAATCAAGTTACAATTAAACATTTCTCTTAACCAAATTACCTTTTCACAACCTTTCACAAATATACACTTATTCTTAAAAAAATAACTAATGATATTCTGATAATTTGCATAATGAATGAAACCTTCAATTCAGTGTATACCTCTATTTTTTTCTATCCATGTTACTTGTATTCTTTCTTTTTTAGTTAGGCAATAAAATGGGAATGATGGTTTTACATGCATTACAAAAACTTGTTTATCCCATAAAACTGCAATTTCCTTGGGGATAAAATGATTTTGTTCGTTCTTGAATCCTTGAACTACTATAATATTCATGATAGTTTTCTTACAATGTTGCTCAAGGGTTTATATTCGAAGACACGATCGTTTATAATCAGACAGTAAGCTGTTGTATTATTTGGTATCTCTTCAGAGCATTCAATTTCTAATCTTACATCTACGGGACCTGTTTTTATAGAATTATTTTGTCGAGAACAGTCGATTACAAATAATGGGTCTTTTTCTTTAAATTGTTTTAGGCTGAGCGAGGGTTCAATAGCACTGTTGTAATACGACTGACGAAAGTGTGTATACATATTATATAATATAAATAAATAAATATCCTTTAAATAATAAATAAATATCCTTTGGACATTCCCACACATCGCCATCTAGCCCCAAAGTAAGCTACTCAAAGCTTGTGTTATGGGTGCCAGACAACGGATATAATACTTAAATACTTTTTTTTTTTAAATACATACATGATATACATAGAAAACACCCAGACCAGTACAAACAGACATGTTCATGCACACAAATGTTTGTATTGTGCGGGGATCGAACCCGCACCCGCTGCGTAGTAGGCGATTTCTCGACCACTACACCAGACGGGTCGTCAAATACATACATATATACTATATTTACCCTCATCGAAATTCAAGTTTAGCGAGTCATATGGATAATATTGAGAATTTAAAAATAGTTTAATGTTGGTTACTTTACAGTGATCAAATATAGATGAACTTAGAACTACATCATGTTTTCTATTCGTTTGTAAGCCAAAAATTACAAATCTAGGCTTTTCCAATTGAGAGGCAGTTTTAATTGACCATGAGTGTTTAGTAGTTTTCGGTAGAAGTGGATACCCATACAAATCCCACTTTCTGAATGCTAATTGCAACGCACGGTCTTTTTCCAGTTGTTTAAGTAGTAACAATATATTACGATCAGAAACTTTTATATGAGGCATATGCCATTGGACTTTTCGAATCTCTAATTCCATATGATCATTTTTTTCTAATATAACACAGTTTACAGCAGAACTACTTCTTTGTAATATAAGTTCATGTCTACAGTTAATAATTATTTTATTATAATCTTCAGCAAAACCTAGCAGTTTGTTCAATGGGATAATTGCATTGAAATAACCTTTTTTTAAAGTCGAACCATTCAAATTCCATCCCCAAACCGCCGCAGCTTTGTTTTCACCATCATTCATAGATATGTATGATTTCATTGATGTAGTTATTCCAGCATTTTTGATGCGATCTATTTCTACACCATTTAATTCATATCGTATATCTTGAAACAAAAATGCTATTGGATTGTTTATAAAATTAATATCCTTTTCAACTATTTTTCCACTCTGATCTTAACACTGAATACACTTTAACATAGCCTTCTATGTAGACAGAACTACCTGAAGGTAGCAAATAGATATCTTGCTGATGGATTGGTATTCTTATTTCATCCCCATCCTTAAAGCTGTTATTGTAAGGATTATAGCTATTAATTTCATAGCTCTCTATACTATTATCGTTATACGGGAGGTCAGTTATTTGCAACATTTTTTCAATTTTAGTCCAAGTTCTTTCAAGAATTTTTTATTTTCCTTGCTGATTATTTTGTTTTTTGCGAACCTTACACGTCTATTCTCATTCACTTTAGGAATTGAAATATTGTGCTTGCTATTATGAAGTACACTTTTATTATACACAATCATGATTATAGAGTACACGAAAATACTGTTTATTTATTTAGAATATGACTTTTATTATGCTAGACTTATAACCATGTTCTGTAGGTATTTTATTTACGAAGAGTAATATTTATGATTAAAGTCTAAGGTGAAATGACAACTATACGCTTCTTTCTTAAATTATATACTCACTTTACTTTTCTTCCAAAATGATTTTAGAAAACTTAAACATAAATGACCACTGTTATATAAGTGTTTCTTTTGTAAATTAGCATAATTATAATAAATATTTGTGCCGATGTATCTTAGAAATTCTTTTGGTGGTTTCAAATTACCATAACTATCGAAATATTCAATGTAATCGTGTATTTTACCGTAGGCTACCCAATGTGTACCCAAGTTTTCTGAAGTGTCGAGATTAATTATACCACATTCTAACGGGAAAGCTTCACGTGGTAATTGATCTCTCATAAATACACCTCGAAAAAATGGAATATGTTTTGAATGCTTTATTATATCGATGTTAGTTAAAGCTCTATTAGGTAGCCGAGAACTTAGTTTTTTGGCTTTGTAACATAAATACCAAGACCATTTTTATAAGGTTTTAGGTGTAATCCTCTGCCAATACACACTGCTTCAATTTGTTTATTATGCCTTTCCAATTCTGACAGTTGTTTCTTTGCTGCTTTGTATTCATTTATTGCTTTTGTGATACCTGCGGCACCACCAACCAAACTTCCGGCTGCAGATAAACCAGCAAATATAGGTATTAACGGAAGAAAACCTCCCGTTTTAGGTATGGGTATGATTCGAGGTACTTTGATTGATATGCCGCCCGATGCCAATTCTTGAGCAGTGGCATGTGCTAATTTCATTAACTTTTTTTATATTTTGGTTTTAACTTTTAATGTGTTTTTTAGTACTTGAAACGATGTTTCGAAAAGTTTTTTTTAAACCTTTTCCTACATTCAATTTTTTCTTTCTGATTGAATGTCTTTGTTCTATATTTTTAATAATAATAATAATAAATATTCTTTATTGCACAAATAAGGACACAAGTAACAATAACAATACAGGCAAATCATTTGTACAATATTGGCGGTCTTATCGCTGGAAGCGATCTCTTCCAGACAACCATTGGGTAGAGGAAATAACGTTAATCAGTGAGGTAGAAACGGTGTGCAAAAATATAGCTAGAATTTTAATATCATACTTTAAAGATAATTACATAAAAGAAGTAAGAATAAAAATATATAACTAATAGACTTATATCACAAATAAAATAAAATAAAACAAATTAATACATATAATATACGTGCATACTACGATAGATCCATTATAGAAATTTTTCCGTCAATTTTTAAAGCGAAAGGAAATGCGATTTTACCCTAGCTTTGAACACCGGAAGGGACTGGGATTGTCGGATATGCAGTGGTAGTGAATTCCACAGTCGAACGGACTGAACTGTAAACGACTGTGAGTAGCATTGGGAGGAGAAAGGCGGAAAGGAAAGGTGTAGTCGACGGCAAGAACGCATGTTACCCTGGTCGTTGGTGATTTGCAGAAAGTGGAAACGTTCCTTGAGATAGGGGGGAGATCGTGGATTAAAAAGAACATTGTACAACAGAGTAAGGATGTGAAGATTACGTCGCAGACGTATGGGAAGCCACTCTAACTGAGCACGGAAGTCGGAGACATGATCATACTTACGTAAACCGAAAATAATGCGAATGCAGAAGTTTTGGAGGCGTTCAAGTTTGTCAAGGAACTTTTCACTAAGGTCTAGATAGCTACAGTCAGCGTAGTCAAGAATGGGAAGCAGCAGTGCTTGTACAAGAGCAATTTTGGTAGGAATCGGTAGAAAATTGCGCAGTCGATTTAGAGCACTAGCCGATGCATAGACTTTCCTGCTTATCTCGCTGATCTGTTTCTCCCAAGATAAAGAGCTATCCATATGAATGCCTAAATTTTTTACCACATTACAGTAGGGAACTACGACACCGTCGAATATAACTGGAGGCAGCAGATCCCTGTCGATCTTTGAGATCAACCGAGGGCCGCCAACAATAATAACCTGCGATTTGGTAGGATTGACAGTCAGCCCAAATGACTTGCTCCACTGCAAAATGTGATTTAAGTCTTGATTTAGAGACTGTACTGCTGTAGGGAGTTCGTCAAGGCTACTCAATTAAATTTGTTTTTTTTTATCAATTAAATTTGTTTTTTCTGTCTTCATATTAAATACTAGCTGTGCCCGCGACTTTGTCCGCGTGGAATAGTGACTTTGGGTAGAATTTTTAATTATTTAGGCTAATTATTTTACAAATAAGATATACCGCGAATATGTTGCAGCCATATTCTCAAATAATAGCATTCAGTTTGAGACGGATGAACGTTGTAGACGCGGCAGACTGCCGAGAAAGCTGAGTCGTTTTTCTAGGCATTCTACTAATTAATTCAGTAGGTACTTTTTTTATTAAAAATTATAGTATGGTAGGTAATTTAAAAATGGTGAGAACATAAACAAAACCTAACAATTTTGACATAAAAAATGTCCAAAACGTCAAAGCTTTGTAGAGATACAACAAAACAATACCCAATTAAAATTAAATTGGCAAATACAAATCAACCAACCTATTAATTAAGCATTAACCTAATGTAATCAATTACTTTACAGAGAATAAGAAGAACAATATCAAATCAAATTACCTACTACAAAAACAAATTATAAATGCACATTTAGATTTAATACCTACCTCCTACCTACTTTAAATGGTACTTATTACTAAGTCAAGTTTTTTTTTATTACATGGTAAAATGAGCTATCACAGTTACTTATACTTGCATAAATCAGAAGAAAGAATAACATAAGTAATTACCTACTAAATCTATTAAACTTAATAATTAATAGATGCATTCAAAATTAAAACCTACTGTGGCGAAAAGAAAACTTTAACCTTCATAAATCTAAAGAAAGAATTTTAACCAAAAGTATTTCTGAATCTACCTCATAGAAAATATCTGCAATCAAAATAATGAGCTCAAGTCCTTTACTACTCAGTCCTAGAAAGGAAAACTATGTATTACGCGCTGAAATCACTTGAAGTATTGCAAAAAAGCAGTTGCGCGGTACAACCGTTCCGTAGGGAGCCGACTAAATTAATCTAATAGGTATATATTTAAACGCAAAACACATATTTTAATGTAAGTGAGAAGCCACCAACCATACTTAGCGCAAGCTCGCGTTGTAAGCTGCGAGTATTTTTATTTTGATGTGGAGTTATTTCAAAACTGTGATAGCTTCTAAGATATTTATTGAAATCAAATGATGTAAACTTTGTTCAAAATGAAATGCTCGTGATGATGAATGTATTTATTTTGATAAGAATCAATACCCGTGTGTATAAAACACCTTCAAAAATAATGTTCGAATAAAAATAGTAAAATATTTTAACGCAAAACATACGCAGTTATATTGTAACTAAGAAGCCAGCAACGATAGCAATTAGCTCAAGCGCACGAACATTATTTTGGTGCGGAGTTATGTTAAAACTGTGATAGCTTCTAAGATATTTATTGAAATCAAATAATATAAAGGGCAACTTTGTTCTAAATGAAATGCTCGTGATGACGAATCAATTTATTTTGATAAGAATAAATATTATTTTTTTACAAATTTATTAACATAAAAAAGGTTGTAGTAAGTCAACCATAAAAGATAGACATATGCTATCGCAGACTTTATTTTAGAACTCTTGATGCTAAACAACAATCCTGTCATACATGATTTTTGTGTAACTTAAGCGGTTTCTGCAGAGTAATTAATGGAATCAGGCGTTACTTTGCGGAAATCCATTATTAAGTTGAAATTTATAAAATTATTTTGCTTTAAATTTCCGCGAAGCTACGCCGGCGCAGGCAACTAACTACACGAACCGTC
Source organism: Pyrausta purpuralis (assembly GCA_963924145.1). Lineage (NCBI taxonomy): Eukaryota > Metazoa > Arthropoda > Insecta > Lepidoptera > Crambidae > Pyrausta > Pyrausta purpuralis. The sequence continues at coordinate 188,716 of OZ001642.1, read as the reverse complement.
ACCGCGTTTAGTATTAGTTCAGGCAAATGCAGGATGCACCACCCGCCCTCCCTCAATACGCATGCGGCACAGCTGATGCAATTAATAGTACCCAACACCAACGTGCAAAACGTGAAACGCGTCGAGGTTTTTTGCACGTTGGTGTTGGGTACTATTAATTGCATCAGCTGTGCCGCATGCGTATTGAGGGAGGGCGGGTGGTGCATCCTGCATTTGCCTGAACTAATACTAAACGCGGTGACGGTTCGTGTAGTTAGTTGCCTGCGCCGGCGTAGCTTCGCGGAAATTTAAAGCAAAATAATTTTATAAATTTCAACTTTTCTGCAGAGTACGCAGCGGAAGCTCTCAAAAGGAATATCTTTCTCCCGTTTTCGCAACATTTTTCATTGCTGCTGTGGTCTTATGAGTCGTATCTTTATGTTATATAGCCTAAAGCCTTTCTCGATAAATAGACTATCCAACGTAAAAATAATTTTTCAAATCGGGCCAGTAGTTTCTGAGATTAGCAGGTTCAAACAAACAAACAAACAAACATACTCTTCAGCTTTATAATATTAGTATAGATTTTTTGACGTTTTTCCTTATCGATCAACTATTTTTAAAGGTATTATTTTGTAGCGAATAGTCTATTTTGTATGAATAATTGTTTACAAATGATGCTTCATTAGTTGTAAGGTTATATTTATAGAAAAAAATATGTAATCATTTGTCCAGTACATCGATTTTATTTATCCAACAATTTTCACTTGTTGGTAGACCTAACCATTTGACGTAAAGACGTTTGCCATTTCGTTTTAAAACTCTTTCAATTAAATATACATTATGATGTTTAGTTTTTTGAAGTTCTTGAGTGTAAAAAGCGCCTATTATTGGGCGACCTTTAACATCTTTTATCAAATAAGATGGAGGATTCGTTCTGAGTATTTGTACTTTGAATATTTCTGTCGACCAATTAGGGGTATAACTTTTATCAAAGCATGCCTTGTATTTACTTATTCTTACATAATCTCCAAGTTTGTTTTTTTTTTTGTTTTTTTTTTTCTTATGCAATACATTTTTATATACTTTTGCAATATACTTGATTTGTTTTTATGATTTACTGATACTGGAGTCTGACCTATTGTTCTGTGAACGGTATTGTTGTATTCATACACTTTGTTATTTAGAACTTTATATTTCCAATTATAACTTTCATTTAAGCTAAATTCTTTGTACAATTTATTTTTTAAAGTTCTAATAAATCTTTCTACAATAGAAGCTTTTTTTAACGGAGTATGTAGAATAATGGTTTATCTTATTCTTTATCAATAAGAACCTTAAATTGATCATTGTAAATTTCTTTTCCAGGGTCAGTCTGCAAGTTTTTTGGAACACGTCCATTTTTTAATATTTCTTCAAATGCTTTAGAAACACTCTCTTTGTTTTTTTGCTTCAGTGCAACCACCCAAGCAAATTTTGAGAAACAATCTATGATTGCGAGAATATACTTATAACCATTATTTTTGCTGGACATTGATTGCATATCTATTAAATCTGCCTGCAAATAGTCATCTATATCTCTCAAAATTACATTTCTTCTAAGAAAATTTACTCGAGCACATTCATGAAGTTCGTTTACTACATCTACTTTGCTCATAGTACTTGTTTAGATGTCCTGCTAATTCTCTTAAAGTAGCACTTTCTTCAGGTTTTTTAATTCGATTGCATAAATTTTGAATCGATTAATGCTCAATACTTTTTCTAAAAGTTCAGTTGGCATGAAGCTGGCCTCACGTTTGTTTAATGTTGTGATTTCATATCGTTTTGAGTGTAGCACATTATTATTTTCATATTTTGCAGCAGAATGACTATCACATTTAAAATCATTCATGCTTGACGAGCTGATATGAAATGACTGAGCTTAATTAGTTTTTATGTTTTTATAATACCCGCCTCCTTCAACTCTTCAATAATTGATATAATTTCAGTATCATGATTAGTATTTCCAGCGCTTTGGGAAGCAATCAGTAACTTGAGCCTTTCGATCAATTCGTTGGGGTTGTAACGGTCAGCTATTAATGTCACGTCAACTGTCAAGTGTGAGTGCCCGAGGGATATCTAAAATGTTGTAAATAAATTAAACACCCAAGTTAACCGTATGGCTTCTTTTCGAGCACTAACTTAATGTTACAATGCATATTGCAACATACATCTAATGTCACTGTCCCAAATGTGGGGCGCGATCGAAGTGCAATTTCATAATCGTGCATAGTGATAAACTACTAAATTAACTTAAATCATGTACGTACATCGTACATATTGCCACTACAAAACAAAATATTTACAACACACATAAAATTGAAAGCTAAATGGCATAGTAGGACTTAAATAACAGGCAATCTCTACTTAAATATCTTATGTAAAATATGTAATTAAACTTTTAAACTATATAATTAACTACAGTTCCCATGATCATATAACGCACTATGCACATGTATCACTATGTCTGTCAGTGTCAAATTTCACTTTACTTGAGGAAGGTAACACTTTCACTTTGTTCACACAACTGTACACTTCAGGTTTGCGCCTGATTTCACTATATCCTTCCGGCGTTTCCTCCTGGAGCTCCACCTCCACAGAGTGTCCTTTTTGATTACTATCATGATTGATTGGCGCCTTTAGCTTACTACTTCGCCTTCGCCAGCACCAAATGGAAGTTACGAACAGTGCAATGCTTACGGTTAGGACTAAATATATCATGGTATAATGATGCCAGTCATGTGAAGATAAGTTTTGTAGTGTGGACTGCTCTTTGATTATAGTTATATCTTTCTTAATATTTTCTAGTTTATCTTCATGTGTTTCAATTTGCAGCGATGTATTTCTTAGAGAGGTATTTATTAAGTAATTGATAGGTGATATGGTAGGTATGTTCAGGTGTATCGGATCTTGTAACATAACATTGTCAGCGTATTCTTGTGTTGTGTATAGCATAAATGTGTCACCTCGTAGGACACACCCCCGCTCAAGTGTCAGCAGTCCTGTGTTACGTAGAGTCTCTGACGTCATGCCAGCGGGACACATAATGTGAACGAAGCATACGTCACAGCAATAATAAAACCACGTGTTTTGCTTGTGCAACTTGATCCATTTGTCAAGGCATGTTGTACTTTCCGAATGGCAATATACATCGTGTTTCTCATTCTTATGAATAAGTTGTACATCACATATAGATTCACCTCGGCTTCTGGTGCTATATACAGGATGTGATAGTTTGCACATAAGTTTTTGTTCATGCATGGTTTGACAATTGAGAATATCTGATTGTTCTAACGGTACAAACGTAAATTTATTTGCATTAAATGCAATAAATTCGGAAGTTGGGATAGTAATCACTACACGACTCGAATCAACCCGCTGAGGAATGCTGATCAGTCTATCAAGTTCATACGGCTCATCACTCAGTAACGGGATTCTTATCTCCATCATAAGGTATTGATTGATAATGCGTGCGTGAATTCTAAACAGCCTGTACATTTCTCTTACATTGTCTTGAATGTCAGGCAATGCAAGGTTATGTGGTAAATGACGTGCAATTCTATCTAATTCAGTAAGCAACTGATTGGGTGTTATAAGATGTATGTCAATATGGCCTTGGTACATATTTGTCAATGTATAGATGAGGGTTTGTTGAATATATTTCAGATTTTGAATCATAGTTTCCGCTGCTATAGCCGATGTAAAGACATAAAATGCATTCTGCGTGTTCTGGTTTTCTTGTTGTGTTTCATTTTCTAGTTTCATCAGGTGATCGTTAATAAGGTTAAAGTGTTTGGTCATTGTTGCCTCATTGCGTTGCAGAATATTATGTTCAGCCTCTAAAATGCTTGTTTGATTTTTTATTAATTGCAGTAGATGATTATCATTTTGTTGTAAGGTGGCGATATCCTTTTCGTATTTTTCGGCAAATCGTTCATCTAATACGCCAAACAAAGAGTTTGCAACATAGCCGATGCCGTCAATTAAACCTCTTTTGTACCTTTTTTGTGGCAAGTTGTGTGTTTTTAACAAGTCATTGTAATAGTGCAATTCACGTAGATTTTGATCAAGTTGATTGATAAAGACTTGGAATTGTATAGCCCACTCTTCTTTCTGATATTGTTTGATGTGTGTCAAAAATGTCTGTACTGCGTCTACGTTTTGCCAATAACTAGTCATGTTATAATAGAAAATCAATTTCCATTCGTCCTTGATTTCATATGTTTCGGCAATCTTGTCAAAATATATGGTTTGATTTCCTGTCAGCGGAGTTATGTTGACTTTGTTGGTGGATTGTTGCATCGAAGGCACAAATAAGGTCAACAGTAATAACATCGAGGAAAGGCATTTCAAATTCCAATTTCCCCCTCTTCCTCTTCTGCTAGTTTTGTTTTCACTGTCATTATTTTTTGACATGTTTTGTTCGTCATCAATTAAAGTTACAAGTTTTGTGATTGGTCTTTTTATTTCACCCTTTGCAGTTTTTAAAGTTACTACTCTTGTATAGCCGTCCTTTCCAGGATGTAAGTCGATAATACGTCCGAGAGCCCATTTTCCTGCTGGTAAGTTTTCATTTTTAATGCACACAATGTCATTGAGTTTTGGATCTGCGTTTGGTCTTTTCCATTTCAACCTGGCTTGCAGTTGTTGTAAATATTCCTGTGACCATTTCTTCCAAAAATCTCTACTTATTTTCTGTACAATTTGCCATCGCGTTCTATGGTCACAGTTCATCGAATCGGCTTGTGGAATTGTCAGGTTAGGCGTACCGGTGAGAAAGTGAGCCGGTGTTATGCAATCGAGGTCTTCTAAATTTTCAGTCACCACTGTACAAAACGGTCTCGAATTTAAACAAGCTTCAATATGGCATAGTAACGTGGTCATTTCTTCATATGTCAAACGCTGTTCACCTGTAACTCGTTTCAAATGATATTTCGTACTTTTAACACAGGCTTCCCATAACCCTCCTGCAGAGGGGTATCCTGGTGCGTTAAAGTGCCAGTTAATTCCCATTTCTCCTATTTTGTCTAAAAAGTAGGTGTCAATTGTTTGTAGAATGTTTTTGTATTGCTCACGCAGGATACGATTAGTTGACGTAAAGTTGGTACCGTTGTCACTATACATATCTTTTGGAGTTCCGCGTCGTGCACAAAAGCGCTTGAACGCAGCCAAAAATGCGTTACTGCTGAGTTCTGTCACAAGTTCCAGATGCGCTGCTTTTGTAGCCAGACATACAAAAACCGCAATGTATGCCCACAATGTCTTAACACCTCTTCCTTTACTAGCCTTTATTTCGATGTGTCCGGTGAAGTCCACCCCTGTGTGTGTGAAAGGGCGCGATATCGTCACTCTAGGCTCTGGTAGGTCTGCCATGATTTGGTTTTGTTCCTTTGCGTTGAACCGCCGACATACGCTGCATCTGTGTAAGACTCGCTTCACCGCGCGTTGACCTCCTACAATCCAATATTTCCTTCTTAAATGTGTCAATGTCAATTTAGGACCTCCATGTAATGTTTGATGATGAGCTTGTAAAATTATTAAGTCGGTCAATTTATTGTCATGTGGGAGTAGCATTGGATTTTTTGCGTCTTCGGATAAGCTTGAATGTTTTAGTCTACCGCCGACACGTAAAAGATTTTCATTATCAACATATGGATTTAAGGACAATAAGTTGCTTTTTGAGTTTATAGGTTGATTAGACTTAAGTTTCAAAATCTCCTTTTGGAATGTGTATACTTGAATATTTTTTATTATTGTTTTTTCTGCTAATTGCAGTTCTGTACTCGTCAAATAATTTGTTTTTATTTTAGCATGCGACTTCAAATTATTAATGAATCTTTGTATCCATGCTACGACACGTGTTATGTGAGTCATTTCACTGTGTCTATCAATTAATTCCGCGACGACTGAAGACGGCTCAGATTGCACAACACATGTTTGTTGTTTTTGTTTTGACTCCAGGTTGGTGGGAGTGATTTCAGGTAGCTTATTTGTATTTATGTCAAAATGTTTTAACCATCCCGGACCTTGAAGCCATAGAGGATGATTAAGGAGTTGTGAACAAGTTACACCTCTAGTTGCGCAATCTGCCGCGTTTTGTTCTGACTTAACATAGTTCCAGTGAGCTTTTGGTATGACGTCAAGTATTTGCTTTACTCTATTGCTCACGAACGTTTTCCACCTCGTGATGTCACCATTCAACCAACTCAAAACAATCATAGAGTCACTCCAAGCGAACGTGTTCATGTCAATGTTTTTCCACTTCAATGCTGTCAAAACTCTCTTCATAAGTTGTGTTAATAGAACCGCAGCACATAGTTCGAGCCGTGGTAACGTCAATTGTTTATTACTTGGCGCTAATCTCGATTTTGCAGATATCAATCTCACTATGGGCTCATTTTTGTCATTTACTGTGCGTATATAGATAACACATGCGTAAGCTTTTTCTGACGCATCGCAAAATCCATGTATTTGGAATGGTTTTGTCATGTCACCGAGCCATCTTGGCATTTCAAATTTTTGTATGTCATCTAGTTCATGTCTCAGTATCTTCCATTCCTCTTGAATATCGTCCGGTAAAATGTCATCCCAGTTACATTTTAATAGCCAAATTTTCTGGAACATGAGTTTTGATTTAATAGTCAATGGTGTTAGGAATCCCACGGGATCGAATGTTTTCGATATTTCAGATAACAGAGTTCTTTTTGTCAAGTTGTCAGCACATTTATTTATTTTATTAGGAAATGTAAAGCAGTCAGTTTCAGGGTTCCATTGTAGTCCCAAAGCTTTAGTCACTCCTTCATTGGTAAAATGCATAGTATTTTGGTGTAATTCCGACGTCGATAAACTTTTAAGCAAAATGGGCTCATTACTGTTCCATTTTCTTAAGGTCAAACCTGCGCCTTGTAACATTTTAATCAGCTGTTGTTGGATTTCTTGTGCTGTTTCAATGCTGTTACTGCCACTCAACACGTCATCAACGTACATTTCATTGGTTATGACGTCAGCTGCCAAGGGATACTTTTCAGCGTCGTCTTTAGCCAGTTGTTTTAAAGTCCGTAACGCAAGAAACGGAGCTGCTTTGGTACCATACGTTACAGTACATAGCTGAAATTCTTTCAGTGGGGTATTGTCATTCTCTCTCCATAAAATCTTTTGCAATTGTTGGTCATGTTCATTTACCAAGATCATTCGGTACATCTTTTCACAGTCAGCAGTAAATACGTATTTGTAAAGTCTCCAACCCAATAGTAATGTCAATAAATCTTGATGAAGTTTCGGTCCACAATCCATCAAATCATTTAAACTGAAGCCTGTACTCGTTTTCTGAGATGCATTAAACACCACTCTTAATTTAGTTGTCACTGAATCCTGTTTCAGCACTCCGTGATGAGGTAAGTAGCAACACGGATTACTGTCAACATTACTTTCCTTCATATGGCCCATTTCTAGATATTCTTTCATGAATTTAATGTAGTTAATTGAAAGTGGTTCATTCTTCTGTAATTTTTATTCTAGTTGCATGTATTGGGCGATGGCGCGAGGTTTCGATTTTCCAAGTTTTTCTTCAAAGTTTTCTTTCATGGGAAGTCGCACTTCGTATTTCCCATTTTCTAATCTCCTGGTGGTTTGCACAAAGAGCTCTTCACACCGCTGCTCCTCGGCTGTCATATTATTTTTGTTTGCTTCCCCGTCGCCGACGTCCTCTACTTCCCAATATTTTGACAAGTCTTCTATGTTATTCATGACCACATGACAGTTATATGTTTTTACGCCTCCCGATAAGATCCAACCTAACTGCGTCTGCTGAGCCATCGGTTGATTTCCTTCTCCCTTGATTAGACCACTCATCAAAATTGCAGAGAACACGTGTGCATCAAAAAGTATATCTATAGGCCTCGAAATATTATACTGTGGATCGGCTAACGTAATATTTGTCACGTGCGGCCAAGGTTTCTTTGTAAAGGAAACGTTTGGCAAATTGTTTACAACTCGTGTCATTATTAATGCATCAGTAGTAAATTGAAAATCATTGTGTAATGATTTACACGTCAAACTAACTTTTCCCTTGCTTTTATTTGAAATTGTACCTATTCCACTTATATTTGCATGTAATGGTTGTCTTTGTAATCCTAAGCACTGCGCTGCATTTTCTGTCAATAAAGTGATCTGTGATCCTTGATCAACGAACCCACGTAGTGTTATATAATCTCCCTCAGAGTTTTTAACTTTAACTAAAACCGTCGCAAGTAATATCTCGTCATCGTTATTTGACACAAAGTTATTTTGCGCTATTGTATTTTGTGGCATCGGCGTCATTTTGTTTAGTGGCGCAAATTTTGTTGCAGGTTTGGCTGTTGTTAAGGGCGTTTGTACTGAGGTTCGAATAGCATTGTGTAATAAAGAATTATGTGGGTCGTTGCACTCCTTGCATCGTTTCAGTGACGCACAATAACCTTTGCTATGCACGAACAAACAGTTTTTGCATATGTTGTATTTCGTAACATACTTCATTTTGTCGTCATCAGCCATGTCAATGAACTTTTCGCATCGGTATAATCCGTGGTTACCTTTGCACATTGGGCAAGTTATTTTAGTAAATTGACCTACATTGTAAGCCTGAAAATTGCGAGAATTTGGATGAGAATTCCTCATTGGTGAATAAAAGGATGCTTTCTGGTTTTTGTTAGGCTGATATGATGTATTATTAAATTGAGTTCTCAGCGGAGGTCTTGAAGTAGGTTCCGCCCTTTTTTTCTGTAAGGGTTCAAGCGCAATAAATTTATTCTCTATGAAATCCATGAAATGGTCATAGGCTGGAATTTCACGAGGGTCTGTTCTAGACTGCATGTATTCTGTGTATGTTTCAGAGTCAAGTTTCTCGCATAGAATATAGACTAGCATTGGATCCCATGACGAGGTATCAATGCCTAAATTATGAATCGCATGTATGGATTCAGTGCTAACGTCATACAATCTCTTTAATTCGAACGCTGATTGTTTTTGTATGCTAGGCTGGCGCATAAAAATTTGAAAGTTTTTAGTGAATAGGAGATGCTTGTTATTATATCTATGGTTAAGCAAATCCCAGCAAGTATCGTAATTTTCACTTGTTATGTGCAAATGTTGAACTAATTTTTCAGCTTCACCGCGCAATCTGCCTTTTAAGTGCTGCATTTTCTGGGCTTTTGATAACGTTGGATTGGAATGGATAGCCTCAGAATATAAATCAACAAAGGTAGGCCATTGTGTATAATTGCCGTTGAAGGTAGGGATCTCAATTTTTGGCATTGCATGTTGTTGATGAGCTGAAGTATTGAGTTTTGTATTCAAAGATCGTTTAAGCTGTGCGTATTGCTTCTCATGATAATTATAATATTCGTAATATTCGTCACCATTACCATTTAAAATACAGTCAATAGTCAAATGTAATTTATCAATAGCACTCCAACGTGACTCTAACATCTTCAATTTATCCTCTAACTCCCATTTTTCCTGAACATCGTCAATGTAGATAGTCTCCACTAACCTTTTCAATGCCCTAAAATTAGCATTTTGCAACTGTTGCAACTCCATTGTCTTATCTTCATCTCGCTGGCTTTCAAAGTGGCTGCTATCAAACTTAATGTCACCTTTAACTGTATCTTCGCGCTGTTGGCCTGAGGAAAAAGCTGAAGGTTTTCTCTCACAAGATGAAATTTCTTTGCGAGCTCCTTCATACCACCCTTGTATGACCTCGAAGATGTTGTCAGTAAAATATTGATGAGATTGGTTCTCCATTCTCAGCAACTGTTCATGATTCTGCTTACACTTTATCCACGATTCGTCTAACTTTTCTAACCTAAGCGTCACATACTCCTCCGTTCTCCTACTGGGTCCATCCTTTTTAAAGTTAGAATGGACTTGTTTAATCTCCTGAAGGAGAACCGCTTGCTGTTCAATTATCGCCTCCATTGTCAAGTCAAGTCAAAGTAAAAAGGAAAGATCTTACTTGTGATGCAGGAACCTCCCTTTTAATGCAGCTTACAGGATGTCACTCCACCAAATCCACGTTGTAGGACGTGGCACACGCGTTGATATTGCACAATTCACACGCGGCGACACAGTCTCAAGTCACGTCACTGGTTATATCCCGGACCTCGGTACGCAGTTTACGATACTCGAAGTCCTTTTTTCGAAGGACCAAAAAAGCTGTAACGGTCAGCTATTAATGTCACGTCAACTGTCAAGTGTGAGTGCCCGAGGGATATCTAAAATGTTGTAAATAAATTAAACACCCAAGTTAACCGTATGGCTTCTTTTCGAGCACTAACTTAATGTTACAATGCATATTGCAACATACATCTAATGTCACTGTCCCAAATGTGGGGCGCGATCGAAGTGCAATTTCATAATCGTGCATAGTGATAAACTACTAAATTAACTTAAATCATGTACGTACATCGTACAGGGGTCATCCCAATAAATGTAATCTGTGTTACTTTTATACTTTTTATGCATTGGGATATAACTACCACTTTTTTCATTTGATGACAGATTAGCAATTTCTTCACTATCATGATGTTGATTGAATAGTAGTGGTCTGATAATACAACTATATTTTACTCCTTTGTCACCTTTAATTTGTCCTGTTGCTTGAAAATTTCGCTTATGAACGTTTGTTTCATTAAGTATATCTTTATAAACTATTTTATCTTGTTCGGTAATAACACTGAGATCAGGTTTATTCCGCATGAGAAGTTCTTTTAAGCCAGGAGTAAATGTATAAGGTTTATCATTGATAGTGACCACATATTTTTTATCTGAGTTCTGCAAATCATTAATAAGAGAAAAAGACACTTTGGAAGCTAAATTCTTTGTACAAATTATTTTTTAAAGTTCTAATAAATCTTTCTACAATAGAAGCTTTTTTTTAACGGAGTATGTAGAATAATGGTTTATCTTATTCTTTATCAATAAGAACCTTAAATTGATCATTGTAAATTTCTTTTCCAGAGTCAGTCTGCAAGTTTTTTGGAACACGTCCATTTTTTAAGAAACAATCTATGATTGCGAGAATATCCATATAACCATTATTTTTGCTGGACATTGATTGCATATCGCAGATTTAATAATCTGCCTGCAAATAGTCATCTATATCTCTCAAAATTACATTTAGGTTAGGTTAGGTTAGGTTAGGTTAGGTTAGGTTCCCCCTGAACCCCCACGTCGGCTACCGTGTCGCGGTCGAGACCGCGCTGGGCGCTAGCCCGGCTTGACCGAGACATGGCTCACGAATCCGCGCTGGTCCAGGACTGGTTTTGCCCTCCCTTGACCGGCGCGGACGTAGACGGCTCCGCCTCCCAGCTCCGCCAAGTTTTGACGGAGGTGTGCGACGCGTCAATGCCGAGATCTCTTCCCCCTCCTCGTCGCAACTCCGTCTTTTGGTGGTCGGCAGAAATTGCCGACCTGCGGTCCGCCTGCACTGCTGCACGGCGGGCGTATACCAGGAGCCGGAGGCGCCGAATCCGCGATGAGGAGAGGGAAGACGTACTGTACGCCGCGTACCTGGAGGCGAAGAAGCGCCTCAAGGTAGCGATCGCCACCGCGAAGGATGAAGCCCGGGCGACGATGCTGGAGAGTCTGGACAGGGACCCGTGGGGGAGACCGTATCGGGCTGCGCGCAACAAGCTGCGCGCCCATGGTCCTCCACTCACCCAGACTCTGGAGCCGGCGATGGTGGAAGCGGTGGTCGGTGCGTTGTTCCCCGGTTCTGACCCGGACTTCGCACCGCCACCGATGACTCGGCCGAATCCTGTTGAGGACCTGGTTGACTCCTTTCCACCAGTCTCGGGGGCGGAGGTGCAAGCCGCCGCGCTCCGTCTCCGGGGTAAAAAGACGGCACCAGGACCGGACGGTGTGCCCGCTCGGGTGTTGTTCATCGCGGCGGGCTACCTGGAGGAGAAACTTCGGGAACTTTTCGACAGCTGTCTTGCTGTCGGAAGGTTCCCGAAGGTGTGGAAGGAAGGCGCCCTCTGCCTCCTCGCCAAGCCGGGCCGGCCGATTGACTCTCCTTCGGCCTATCGGCCAATTGTGTTGCTGGACGAGGCGGGAAAACTCTTCGAGAGTATTCTCGTAACCCGCATCGTCCGGCACTTGGCGACTACCGGCCCTGACCTGGCGGAGGCCCAGTTTGGCTTCCGAGCCGGCCGCTCGACCATCGACGCGTTGAGCTTTTTGGGGGACATGGTGAAGGGTGCTGCTGAGAGTGGGGAAAGGCTGATGGCAATATCTCTAGATATCGCCAACGCTTTTAACAGCATTCCCCACTCCACAATCATCGAGGCCCTGCGCGCTCACGACATGCCGCCCTACTTGGTCCACCTCCTGTCCGATTACCTCCGGGACAGGATGATAACGTATGTGGACCAGGGAGGCTCGCTGAGGAGCCACCGCGTCGAGTCCGGTGTTCCACAGGGATCAGTCCTCGGACCATGCCTGTGGAATATCGGATTCGACTGGCTGTTGAGGGGCGCACTCCCCCCGGGCGTGAGGGTCGTCTGCTATGCGGACGACACTCTCGTACTGGCCCGGGCCTGGGATGTAGCGCGGGTCCTCCAGTTGGCCACCGCGGCGTGCGACCTTGTGGTCCAACGGATTCGCCTGTTGGGCCTCAGGGTCGCTCTGGAGAAGTCGGAGGCCGTCTTGTTTGACGGCCCGAGACAACGCCACCCACCGAACATCAGCCTGATGGTCGACGGCGTGGCCATCGACGTTAAGCCCCAGATGAAATATCTGGGACTTATCATCGACAGCCGGTGGCGGTTCGGCCGTCACTTCGCCGAACTGTCACCCCGGCTATTAAAGACGGCAGACTCGCTGGGGTGGCTGCTGCCGAACTTGGGTGGGCCAAGCGCTCATTGCCGACGTCTTTACGCCGGCATTTTAAAGAGCATGGCGCTTTACGGTGCCCCCATCTGGGCGGACCGCCTGAGTCGGGACAACGTGTCTCAGCTCAGGCGGCCCCAGCGAGTCATCGCGCAGAGGGCGGCCCGCTGCTACTCCACAGTGGCGGGTGCAGTGGCGTGTGTCCTGGCTGGGACCCCGCCTTGGGAGCTCGAGGCCCGAGTCCTAGCCTGGACATACGCACGACGGTCGGAGCAGCGTTCTCGGGGAGAGCGCGGCTCCCTAGAGGAGGAGCGCGCCTTCAAGCGCCAGACCCGAGAGCTGCTGATTCGGGCCTGGACCGGGGTCCTAAACTCTTCGGAGTCGGGTCGAGCCACCCTCGACGCCCTGACCCCGGTCCTGACCCGATGGCTAGAGAGACGGCACGGCTCCCTCACCTACCGTCTGGTGCAGGTCCTTACCGGACACGGATGCTTCGGCGCCTATCTGCACCGGATCGGACGGGAGGAGACCGCCGCGTGTCACGAGTGCGGTGCTGCGGAGGACACGGCTCAGCACACCCTTGTGTCGTGCCCAGCGTGGGAGTCGCAGCGCCGCACTCTGATCGCGGAGATCGGCCAGGACCTCTCCCTCCCCAGCGTGGTGGAGGCCATGCTCGGGAGTGACAGAGCCTGGAAGGCCGTCACCTCCTTCTGCGAGGACGTTATCTCACAGAAGGAGGCAGCGGAGAGGGTGCGGGAGGAGGATCCTCTTGCCGCCCCGATCCGAAGGCGACGAACGGGGCGGAGACGGCGGCGTTATAACCGCCTGATCCCCCCTGGTGGAGGCCAGCCGGCGTTGGGTACGGGGGTACCCGCGCCGGCATTGCACGCGCTTCCACCGCCGCCTGACGGGAATGACCGCACACTCCGGGCCATTCCCGTTGCCCCCCCTCATGGGGTGGGCTTGCCGGGCCTGCTACAGCGGGCAATCACCGACGGGGCAACGGTAGTATCCGACCGGCTTCCCGCAGCCCCGTCCGCCGCTCACGAGTCGTCGAGCGAGTCGTCGCCGCCCGATTTCTCGGACGACGACGACTGGCTTGAGACGACTTTTGAGCGGCCAGGTGACTGACGGAGTGTCGTTGGTTTTTAGTGGGTATGGGCGTCTGAGCTCGAGTCCCACATAACTCGCCGTCTCCCCCGGGCGGCGAGTATGCGTAATGCATTTTCCAACGTAAAAAAAAAAAAAAAAAAAAAAAAAAAAAAAAAAAAAAAAAAAAAAAAAAAAAAAAAAAAAGGTTCCCCCTGAACCCAGCCACTAATCCTCGTGGGAGGTTGGTAGAGTTATGGGCAACGTCGGTCGGCCTGTCCCTCTTGAATAGAGGGACAACCCATACATGCGTGCGGCAGCAGGGAGGGTCGGTGGTGGACATATCGTTCGCCACCCCTGCACTTGCCGCACGCGTGCAAAGGTGGGAAGTCGATTTGACGGAGACTCTATCCGATCATCGCCATATTCGTATAGAGTTCTCAGTCCACAACTCACGAGCGGTGTCGAGTCGTGGTCCGGTGAAGTTCCCTAGATGGGCGCTCACCAAGCTGGACCGTGACATGGCGAAGGAGGCGGCCTTCGTCCAGGATTGGTTCGGGGCACCAACCGATCCGGACGTGGATGTAGCCGCTGGGCACCTGCGGAGCGCGCTGACCGAGGTGTGCAATGCAAGCATGCCTCGGTCTAGTCGGCCCCCTCCAAGGCGGGCGGTTTACTGGTGGTCGGCGGATCTTGCCAACCTGCGGGCCACCTGTGTCGCGGCCCGAAGGGCTTACACCCGGAGGCGCCGCCGCAGCTACCGGGATGAGGAAGAGGAGAGCCGCCTGTACGCCGTCTATAATGAAGCGAGGCGCACATTCAAGGCGGCCATAGGTGCCGCTAAGGACTTGGCGCGGGAGGAGATGCTGGAGAGTCTGAATGACGATCCGTGGGGGAGACCGTATAAGGCAGTGCGCAACAAGCTGCGCCCCTTAGGTCCCCCACTGACTGAGACTCTCCAGCCAGATCTTTTGGAGGGAGTCGTCCGGGTTCTGTTCCCGGACAACACTTCGTTTACCCCTCCGAAGATGGATCCTCCCTTTGGGAGCGGCCCCCCGGCCGCGGGTTTTGACCCCATTGCCGCGGAGGAGTTCGACACAGCGTCTGACTACCTCCGCAGCAAGAAGACGGCGCCGGGTCCAGACGGGGTCCCGGCCAGGGTCGTGGCCATCGCCGTCAGCGAGATGGCTGGTCGCTTTCGGGACCTCTTCAACCGATGCTTTGAGGTAGGGAGGTTCCCAAAAGCGTGGAAGGAGGGACTTCTAGTCCTCCTTAGGAAGGAGGGCCGGCCGGCGGATTCCCCGTCCGGTTACCGCCCCATAGTCCTCCTAGATGAGGCGGGCAAGCTGTTTGAGAAGCTGATAGCTGCCCGCCTCAACGAGCACCTGGCAGGGACCGGCCCAAACCTATCTGACGCCCAGTATGGGTTTCGGGCGGGCCGGTCTACAATCGACGCCCTGACAGAGCTCAGGGCGACGACAAGTGAGGCCGCGGAGAGGGGGGAGGGCGTGCTGGCTATATCATTTGATATAGCCAACGCATTTAACACCATCCCCCACTCAACAATTCTGGAGGCACTCCGCTATCATGGAGTGCCTCTTTATTTGCGGGCCTTGTTGGCGGACTACCTCTCGGACAGAGAGGTGCTTTACGTCAACAGGGACGGCCGTCTTCAGCGGCGGAAAGTCGAAGCCGGGGTTCCTCAGGGGTCGGTGCTCGGCCCCTTACTGTGGAACCTCGGATACAATTGGCTGCTCCGAGGTGCCCTGCTCCGTGGCATGAGTGTCATATGTTACGCGGATGACACTCTTGTCACGGCTCGGGGTCGGACTTACGGAGCGGCCGCGTGTCTGGCCTCGGCTGGCGGCACCCTTGTCGCTGAGAGGATCCGCCGGCTGGGACTCGAGGTGGCGCTGCACAAGACCGAGGCTATATACTTTCCGGGGCCTCGGCAGCAAGCACCTCACGACGCTCACATCATTGTGGGCGGTGTGAGGGTCAAAGTGAAGGCTCAGATGAAATATCTGGGCCTGATCTTAGATGGCCGTTGGCACTTCGGCCCTCATTTCGCAGGGTTATCAGAACGCCTGTTGAGGACCGCCAACGCCTTCAGCTGGCTCCTCCCTAATCTGGGGGGACCGAGATCGAGATGCCGGCGATTGTATGCCGGCGTCTTAAGGAGCATGGCGCTCTATGGCGCCCCCGTTTGGGTAGACTCCCTCAACAAGAGGGAGAACGCCGCCCTCCTTCGCAGGCCCCAACGGGCCATTGCACAGCGGGTGGGGAGGGCATACCGCACGGTTGGGGGTGCTGCGGCCTGTGCTCTTGCGGGCACGCCACCGTGGGAGCTGGAAGCCCGGGTCCTCGCCACCGTCTACAAATGGACGGCGGAGCAGAGGGCCCGCGAACTGCGACCGGCTCCCGAAGAGCGAGGAGCGGTGCGGCGCGAGGCGCACGAGGCCATGGTCCGTCTGTGGAAGGAGGACCTGGCGAGTGCGCCGTTCGGGCGTCGCACGTTGGATGCCATTGGTCCTAATCTGGACCGGTGGCTGGAGAGGCCCCACGGGTTCCTCACTTTCCGTCTGGTGCAGGTGCTTACCGGGCATGGTTGCTTCGGTGACTACCTGCATCGGATCGGGAGAGAGGAATCCCCGTCGTGCCATGAGTGTGGTGCGACGGAGGACTCGGCGCAGCATACCCTCGCAGTCTGCCCAGGCTGGGAGGAGCAGCGCCGGGTTCTAGTGGCGGCAGTCGGCCAGAACCTGTCATTGCCTAGTATGGTGAACGCCATGCTAGACGATGAGAGGTCTTGGAAGGCGGTAGCCACCTTCTGCGAGACTGTCATTTCGCAGAAGGAGGCGGCGGAGCGGGAGAGGGAGGACGATCCCTCAGCGCCCCCGCTCCGAAGACGGAGGGTGGGCAGGAGACGGCGGTTGTACGATCGCTCTCTTGTCCCCCAAGGTGGCATGCAGGCTGGAGGCACGGGGGTGCCTCCTCCTGCATTGCATGCGCCACCACCGTCGAGAGGGAATAGTGCCGCGTCCCCGGCTATTCCCTCTGTCCCCCCGCAAGGGGGGCGCGCTGGGCTCGCCGTGTAGGCGGGCAGCTGTCCAGGGTGTGCATGGATGTCAAGGCTTTTGCTAGACTCCCATGTCGCCCTGTAGACAGGGAAGGGAAGCCGCAGGTTTTTGGTGGGTAGTCTCCGCTCTTCGTTGAGCGGTGGGAGTCCCACACACGGCTGAGGCCCCCCGGTCTCGGCTACGGCTCATAAATGGGTTTTCCTGCGATAAAAAAAAAAAAAAAAAAAAAAAAAAAAGGTTAGGTTCCCCCTCGAATCCCCCTCGAATGGAGCACGCCTTGTCGTGGCGAGGGGGCTCAGTAGCCTGTCGCAATCCAGCGGCAGGTGAAGCCAAGATGCTCTGTGACGGTGCCGCTGCGTCTGTTCCCGTATCGGGCGGCAGCGGCGCAGGTGAGTCGCGTCTGTCTCGGATCGAGCGGCGGCTCACTGAATGTTGGTAGGACTCCCAGCACCCCTCTGATTTAGCAGAGGAGGCAGGGGACGTCGTTGGGACTTTTGTCCTCTTGGCGAGCCCGGCGTGCACTTACCCTGCCGTCGGGCGGGGATCGCCTTATATCGTAATCCGCATCAACGGAGTGTCGTGGATCACGTCTCGCGGCTCTGTGTGGAACGAGGGTCTTGGCTTAACCGCCCGGACCGCGAGGAAGAAAACCTCTATAAAAAATTACCCCATTCCCAAGCGTGGTAGCTCCGCGAGGGGATGCGTGGCTGATGGGTGATCAGTCGCTAGAGCTTACTCCAGCGGGATACCTGCCGACCTCCCGTTGGGTTATCAACCCCAAGGCTTTGCCGGGTGCAGGGGGCACCGGCCGGCAAGGACCATTATTTCCCCCATACTCGTGGGATCAATTATGAATAATTTGGATCAAAATCTCAAACCCGACGTCGAGCCTAGTCGTGAAACTGGCTCAAAAACGGAGCAGAAGGAAGAAACAGCCACCATGAGCTGTGACCGTACTTGGTCGCCTGTCGTGCGCTTGTCACGAAATTTGAAGGAGGTCCGAGTTGCAGTCACGAGGCTGCCCGAGGACGGAGCACTGGAGTTAGCGCCTCCGAGGAAAAAACGCGCCGTTAGTGTGTCGGGGAGTTGCACCTCTCTGGAGGCCATTGGCCTTGACGAGGAGCGCTCCCGCAGTAGCCTGGAGGAGTACTCCGACGCCTCCACTTTGTCGGCGGGATCTCGCCGGTCGACGCGCCTGCAGTTTTTGCGGACGCCTCGCCCGGTGGTCGAGTCCGGAAAGAAGGAAAAAAAGAGGAAGAAAGGAAAGGGGAAGGCCTTACAATCTGCCTCGGCAGGGGCTGGTCTCGATGACCTGGCCCTATCCCTAGCCACAGAAGCGCTGCAACCCGAGGAGGAGGAGCGGATAGCGGCGCTTTCAAAAGAGGCGTGCGCTGCCAGTACGGCTGTTGGCGCTGCTCCGGTGCCGGAAGGCCCGGAAATGACGGCGGAGGGCCTCCAAGAAGCGGCAAGTAAGCACCTGGAGGTAATCCTGGAGGTGGCCAAGAGGTCAAAACACCTCAAAGGCACCTTCCAAAAGGCACTGAAAGACGCGGCCAGTGCCCTGCAAAATTTGACGGCTCTTGCCGTGAGCCACTCCGTCTCTAATGAGACGAGGTTGCTCCAGCAGGAGAACTCAGCCATCCGGCGTGAGCTGGCGCAAATGCGACAGCAGATGGCTGAATTACGTCGGGAGATTGAGGCGGAGAAACGTGGTCCGGCACCTATGGACGCGACTCCGTTTTCATCCACCAGGGTGGCCCCCTCACAACAGAGGGGCCAAAATGGGGAAGACCCAGCCCTGGCGGAGTTCCGACGTTCTATTGTGTTGGAGGTGGGTGCCATTTTGAACGCCCGCCTTGAGGGTCTCGAAGACCGCCTCCTGCCGGCCAAGTCTCTGCGGCCACCTCTGGCCGCCGACAAGAAGCTGACCACACCGGCGCCCGTCGCGGTGGCCAAACCCAGCAAGGGAAAAGGTAAGGGGAAGAAATCTGCCCCTCCTTCTGCCGCCGCCGCGGCAGCGCCCATAGCTGGGCCGTCTTCGGCACCAACGCCGCCACAACCAAGCCGGGACAGAGAGCCCCTGTCAACAGCGCCGGCCAAGGAAACGTGGGTGACGGTGACGAAACGAAGGAAAAAGCAAACGGCTGTTCCAACGGCCGCCCCTCCCTCGAAACCAAAAGCGCCACCGCGCAACGTCGTGGTGAAGAAGCCGCGTAAGCTTGTGGCCCCGAAAACATCGGCGGTGGTCCTTACACTCTCCACGGAGTCCGTGAAAAAGGGTGTCACCTACGGGTCAATCATAGAAAAGGCCCGTGGTGTCATCAACCCCGCCGAGCTCGGGATCCCGTCGGTGCGCTCACGGCAGACGGCAGCGGGGGCTCGCATGTTTGAATTTGAGGGCCCCCAAAACAGCGAAAAGGCCGACCTCTTTGCGGCCAAACTGAAGGAGGTGGTGGCGGAAGAGGCGTCAGTCGTCCGCCCTGTCAAAAAATCCGAACTTCGGATAACAGGGCTGGATGACTCCATCACGCCGCAGGAAGTCGCCACTGCCGTTGCCGCGAAGGGGGGGTGCAGCGCCGAACAGGTTCGCGCTGGTGCCATTCGCCCCGGCCCTGGTGGTACGGGGTGCATCGTAGTGCACTGCCCCGTCGCCGCGGCGAAGGCTTTGGGCGCATCACTGTCGGGTGGAGCTCTTGCCACGTTCGCGTGCTCGAGCCCCGCCCGATGAGGTGCTTCCGGTGTCTCGGAATCGGCCACACCAAGCCGCTTTGCCCCTCTCAGGTGAGCCGCGAGGACCTATGCTTCCGCTGCGGGAGGAAAAGCCATGACCGAGCCTCCTGCACAGCGGAACCGAGATGCGCCGTCTGCACATCGGCTGGTAGAGCCGCCAGCCATGTGATGGGAGGGAAGAAGTGTAACCCTCCCCCGACGAAGGGCAAGGCGGCACCGAAGCCAACGCCTGGAGCGCCCAAAACCGGTCAGGGAACTGGTACGCCGGAACAGGTTATGTCGGAGTGATGGATTTGGGTCCCACGTCATTGCTCCAGGCGAACCTCATGAGGTCTGCCAGAGCCCAGGATCTTTTCTCCCAGGCTCTCGCGGAGTATCATATCGACGTGGCCGTCGTCTTGGAGCCGTACCTGATACCAGACCGACCAAACTGGTTGGGGAGTCGGGACGGCCTCGCGGCGATAACCTCCTCCGGTGGCCTGCCCCTCTCACTTCTCGAGAGGGGTACCGAGTTCGTAGGGGCCTCGTGGGGTGGACTAGCGATTTTTGGAGTTTATTTCTCCCCTAATCGCCCACTCCACGAGTTCGAGGCCTTTCTACAGGCGTTGTCGGCCGCGTTACAGCGTGTTGCTCCCCGTCAAATCATCCTGATGGGGGACTTCAACGCCAAGTCCGTCGCATGGGGTGGCCGTGTGACGGACTGCCGCGGCCGAGCCATGGAGGCCATGGCTATGGCGACAGGCCTGACCCTACTGAATAGGGGCAGGACGCACACGTGCGTGCGACGGCGGGGCGGGTCAGTGGTGGACCTCACGTTCGCCTCTCCTGTCGTCGCAGCTCGCGCGAACAACTGGCGCGTCCTGTTGGTGGAGACTGGGTCCGACCACCGTTACATCCGGTTCGAGTTGGACTCAGTCTCCACCCAACGCCCCACGTCGGCTTCCGTGTCGCGGTCGAGACCGCGCTGGGCGCTAGCCCGGCTTGACCGAGACATGGCTCACGAATCCGCGCTGGTCCAGGACTGGTTTTGCCCTCCCTTGACCAGCGCGGACGTAGACGGCTCCGCGTCCCAGCTCCGCCAAGTTTTGACGGAGGTGTGCGACGCGTCAATGCCGAGATCTCTTCCCCCTCCTCGTCGCAACTCCGTCTTTTGGTGGTCGGCAGAAATTGCGGACCTGCGGTCCGCCTGCACTGCTGCACGGCGGGCGTATACCAGGAGCCGGAGGCGCCGAATCCGCGATGAGGAGAGGGAAGACGTCCTGTACGCCGTGTACCTGGAGGCGAAGAAGCGCCTCAAGGTAGCGATCGCCGCCGCGAAGGATGAAGCCCGGGCGACGATGCTGGAGAGTCTGGACAGGGACCCGTGGGGGAGACCATATCGGGCTGCGCGCAACAAGCTGCGCGCCCATGGTCCTCCACTCACCCAGACTCTCGAGCCGGCGATGGTGGAAGCGGTGGTCGGTGCGTTGTTCCCCGGTTCTGACCCGAACTTCGCACCGCCACCGATGACTCGGCCGGATCCTGTTGAGGACCCGGTTGACTCCTTTCCGCCAGTCTCGGGGGCGGAGGTGCAAGCCGCCGCGCTCCGCCTCCGGGGTAAAAAGACGGCACCAGGACCGGACGGTGTGCCCGCTCGTGTCCTGTTCATCGCGGCGGGCTACCTGGAGGAGAAACTTCGGGAACTTTTCGACAGCTGTCTTGCTGTCGGAAGGTTCCCGAAGGTGTGGAAGGAAGGCGCCCTCTGCCTCCTCGCCAAGCCGGGCCGGCCGATGGACTCTCCTTCGGCCTATCGGCCAATTGTGTTGCTGGACGAGGCGGGAAAACTCTTCGAGAGGATTCTCGTAACCCGCATCGTCCGGCACTTGGCGAATACCGGCCCTGACCTGGCGGAGGCTCAGTTTGGCTTCCGAGCCGGCCGCTCGACCATAGACGCGCTGAGCTTTTTGGGGGACATGGTGAAGGGTGCTGCTGAGAGTGGGGAAAGGCTGATGGCAATATCTCTAGATATCGCCAACGCTTTTAACAGCATTCCCCACTCCACAATCATCGAGGCCCTGCGCGCCCACGACATGCCGCCCTATTTGGTCCACCTCCTGTCCGATTACCTCCGGGACAGGATGATAACGTATGTGGACCAGGGAGGCTCGCTGAGGAGCCACCGCGTCGAGTCCGGTGTTCCACAGGGATCAGTCCTCGGACCATGCCTGTGGAATATCGGATTCGACTGGCTGTTGAGGGGCGCACTCCCCCCGGGCGTGAGGGTCGTCTGCTACGCGGACGACACTCTCGTGCTTGCCCGGGCCTGGGATGTAGCGCGGGTCCTCCAGTTGGCTACGGCAGCGTGCGACCTTGTGGTCCAACGGATTCGCCTGTTGGGCCTCAGGGTCGCTCTGGAGAAGTCGGAGGCCGTCTTGTTCGACGGCCCGCGACAACGCCACCCACCGAACATCAGCCTGATGGTCGGCGGCGTGACCATCGACGTTAAGCCCCAGATGAAATATCTGGGACTTATCATCGACAGCCGGTGGCGGTTCGGCCGTCACTTCGCCGAACTGTCACCCCGGCTATTAAAGACGGCGGACTCGCTGGGGTGGCTGCTGCCGAACTTGGGTGGGCCAAGCGCTCATTGCCGACGTCTTTACGCCGGCATTCTAAAGAGCATGGCGCTTTACGGTGCCCCCATCTGGGCGGACCGCCTGAGTCGGGACAACGTGTCTCAGCTCAGGCGGCCCCAGCGAGTCATTGCGCAGAGGGCGGCCCGCTGCTACTCTACAGTGGCGGGTGCAGTGGCGTGTGCCCTGGCTGGGACACCGCCTTGGGAGCTCGAGGCCCGAGTCCTAGCCTGGACATACGCACGACGGTCGGAGCAGCGTTCTCGGGGAGAGCGCGGCTCCCTTGAGGAGGAGCGCGCCTTCGAGCGCCAGACCCGAGAGCTGCTGATTCGGGCCTGGACCGGGGTCCTAAACTCTTCGGAGTCGGGTCGAGCCACCCTCGACGCCCTGACCCCGGTCCTGACCCGATGGTTAGAGAGACGGCACGGCTTTCTCACCTACCGTCTGGTGCAGGTCCTTACCGGACACGGATGCTTCGGCGCCTATCTGCACCGGATCGGAAGGGAGGAGACCGCCGCGTGTCACGAGTGCGGCGCTGCGGAAGACACGGCTCAGCACACCCTTGTGTCGTGCCCAGCGTGGGAGTCGCAGCGCCGCACTCTGGTCGCGGAGATCGGCCAGGACCTCTCCCTCCCCAGCGTGGTGGAGGCCATGCTCGGGAGCGACAGAGCCTGGAAGGCCGTCACCTCCTTCTGCGAGGACGTTATCACACAGAAGGAGGCAGCGGAGAGGGTGCGGGAGGAGGATCCTCTTGCCGCCCCGATCCGAAGGCGACGAACGGGGCGGAGAAGGCGGCGTTATAACCGCCTGATCCCCCCTGGTGGAGGTCAGCCGGCGTCGGGTACGGGGGTACCCGCGCCGGCATTGCACGCGCTTCCACCGCCGCCTGACGGGAATGACCGCACACTCCGGGCCAGTCCCGTTGCCCCCCCTCATGGGTTGGGCTTGCCGGGCCTGCTACGGCGGGCAGTCATCGACGGGGCAGCGGTAGTATCCGACCGGCTTCCCGCAGCCCCGTCCGCCGCTCACGAGTCGTCGAGCGAGTCGTCGCCGTCCGATTTCTCGGACGACGACGACTGGCTTGAGACGACTTTTGAGCGGCCAGGTGACTGACGGAGTGTCGTTGGTTTTTAGTGGATATGGGCGTTCTGAGCTCGAGTCCCACATAACTCGCCGTCTCCCCCAGGCGGCGAGTATGCGTAATGCATTTTCCAACGTTAAAAAAAAAGGTTCCCCCTCGAATGGAGCACGCCTTGTCGTGGCGAGGGGGGCTCAGTAGCCTGTCGCAATCCAGCGGCGGGTGAAGCCAAGATGCTCCGTGGAGAGTGCCGCTGCGTCTGTTCCCGTATCGGGCGGCAGTGGCCATAGTGAGTCGCGTCTGTCTCGTATCGAGCGGCGGCTCACTATAAGTCGTTGGACTCCCAGCACCCCTCTGGTTAAGCAGAGGAGGCAGGGGATGTCCTGAGGACTTCGGTCCTCTAGGCGAGCTCGGCGTGCATTTGCCGTCGGGCGTGGCTCGCCTTGTCGGGAGGGTCTCGGACAGACGGTGTGGGGACACCTCTTTCCAATTACAAGGGACCCTCCTGAGGCGCCAGTGTGCCGTCGGGAGTGGGATCGCCCCACTCCGTGGAGATCCGCCCTCCTGATAGAGGGTGGAGGTTGCGCTGGCAAGGGTCGCGGGACTGTTGAGACACCGCGGCCCCTGCTGTCAAAGCCACCAAACGCGGCGGGCGTCGTCAGGTTTTAGTGGGTATACCCGGGGGCGTATCCGGGGGAGTCCCACACACGCCCCTCCGTTCCCCGACGGAGAGGTACGGTGCGTAATCGGCATTTCCTGACGTTAAAAAAAAAAAAAAAAAAAAAAGGTTAGGTTAGGTTAGGTTGGGGTTCCCAGCAGTGTTGGCTTCCTCGCAGCGATCCCCGGGCAACGTCTCGTCTGACCACCGTAACGGAGTGGCAGACAGGCGGCTAACGAACACTGTGCGATCGTATACTTTCAGAGCGGATAAGTGCGATCTTTGTGGTTCGACAACATGTCGAAACCTTTGCGGGACGCCTCCGGGCGTTTCATTAAAAAAGGCCCTTCTCAGGGCCAATCCCAAACGGCCCTTCTCAGGGCCACCCCCGACGACGCTTCGACATCGAAAGCTAGCCGTACACCATCTGCGGCGAGCGTTGTGTGCAGGGAGGACGATCTGTCGGAGTCCGACAGTGACGCCTTTGTGGCAGAGCTGCCTGACCGTCAGGCAAAAAAGCGGGCCTACTTGAGGCAGAGTTCGGAGGGCTCTTCGGATTCAGCCAAAAGTGGCCCGAAAAAGAAGAGCAAGGCTATAAAGCCTGCTAACCCTACCCTGGCTTGCATTAGCCACGACGTAGGGCTGCTGGACGCCCAACGTCAGCTTAACGTGGCGAACAGGGCACGAGTCCAACAGGAGTTAGAAGAGGAGGTTGCCGCTAAGGAGGCACAGGCACGCGCACGTAGAGCCAAGGCGGACTATGGTGCGTCAAGCGTCACGTACGCGGATCACTCCTTAGCGGAACTCGAAAAGATGGCCGAGGAGGACCAGGAGGAGATTATCAGAGTCGCCTCAAAGTCCTCGAATTTAAAGGAGACCTTCCAAAAGGCCCTCAAGTGCCGGGCTGCCAGTCTTCGTGGTATCATCGGTGAGTTGGTGCAGCGCACAACCACCGACGAGGTACGGCAGCTCCAAAAGAGGGTGGACTGCCTTACAAAGGAGGTCAGCGAGCTACACACGAAGCTCGCTGAAGCTATTGGGCGGCCTGTCCAGGCCCCGCCTGCTGCAGTGACGGTGGATCTCTCCTCCTCCAACCTTGAGGAAACCATCCGCAAGGTTGTGATGGAGGAGAGAGCCTTTACGCGGGCCTGCATCGCGGGCATTGAGGACAGGCTCCTGCCTGAAAGGCGCGTCAGGCCACCGTTGGCTGCGGACAGGGCTGCTCCTGCCTCTGCCTCTGCCCCGGCCGTGATGGCTCCTCCCCCGAATCCGAAGCCCGCAAAGGGCAAAGGAAAGGTGAAAAAGACGGTGGCTCCGCCGGCTACGACTGAGGTGGCGGCAGCCTCATCCCAGAGGAAAGACGCCTTTCTTCCCTCCAGCACTCCGTCCAACGAGTGGACCGAGGTGGTTAGGAGGAAGAAAAGAGGCGCCAAGAAGGCAGTGCTGCCTGCTGTCCCTACCAATGTCCCCTCCGGCTCGTCCAAAGGGACAAGCAAAGGAGAGGAGAAGAGCAAGGGGAAAACAACCCCCAAGCCGAGTGGGAGGAAACTGGTTCCTCCCAAAACCGCGGCCGTCGTTGTGACGCTCACTCCGGAGGCCGTGGAGAAGGGTGAGACGTACGAGTCCGTCCTGAAACGGGCTCGTACTAACGCCAACCCAGCCACACTGGGTATTGGCCTGGTGACATGCCGCAAGACCCAAACTGGAGCTCGACTTTTCGAGTTTCCGGGGGCCCAGGGCGGCGCTAATGCGGACCTCTTCGCAAGTAAGTTGCAAGAGGTCATAGCGGACGCGGCCAAAGTTGCCAGGCCAACAAAGACCGCGACACTAGAAGTGACCGATCTTGAAGACTCGGTCACAAAAGATGAGGTGGTGGCGGCAGTTGCTGCTACAGGAGGCTGCGACGCGGCAGCTATACGGGGCGGGGCTATCAAGCCTGGTCGCGGTGGTCTGGGTGCTATTCGCCTGGAGTGCCCGGTCGTCGCGGCAAAGGCCGTACTGGCCAAGAGACGGCTCCCCGTAGGGTTTTGTGTGGCCGTGGTCCGGGCACTTGAGGACCGGCCTTTCCGGTGTTTCAGGTGCTTCGATGTAGGACACACCAGAGCTCTGTGCCCATCCCGAGTGGACAGGTCGGAGCTCTGCTACCGCTGCGGGGAAGCGGGGCACAAGGCGTCAGAGTGCGGTGTTGCCACACCGCGCTGCGCAGTGTGCACTGCTAGTGGCCGTCCAGCAGGTCACGTGATGGGGGGGAGGCAGTGCAATCCTCCTCAAAAGAAGGGACAAGCGCAGGCGTCAATTCAACCTGCTGCTGCCGCCGCCACTGTTGAGGCTGTCGAGGCCTCACAACAGGCCGAAGAGGGCAACGCGATGGACCAATAATGACAGTGGTCCATCGCATTTTACAGGCAAACACTAACCACTGCAGAGCGGCTCAGGACCTACTGGTGCAGACCATGGCTGAGTGGTTAGTGGATGTTGCGGTCGTCGCCGAGCCCTACTCGGTCCCTGGTCGCTGGCTAGGGGATAGAGACGGCTTAGTGGCACTTGTGGCGCGGTCTTCCACGGACTCCCCTCCCCTCTCGCTCTTAGAGAAGGGACCGGGATACGTGGCCGCCGCGTGGGGAGACATAGTCTTTGTTGGGGTATATTTCTCCCCAAACCGACCACTGTCAGACTTTGAGGACTTCCTTGGAGTCCTCACCGCCGTGGTATCAAGGGTGGGGCAACGTCAGGTCTCCGTTATGGGAGATCTGAACGCCAAATCGGTGGTTTGGGGTAACCCAGCCACCGATGCACGCGGGCGGGCGCTCGAGCTGTGGGCGGCCTCCTCCGGGCTCTCCCTTCTAAATAGAGGGGAGGTCCGTACGTGCGTGCGGCGGTGGGGTGGGTCAATTGTGGACGTCACTTTTGCCTCACCCGCGCTAGCCGCACGTGTAACAAACTGGCGGGTGGACATGATGGAGACTTTCTCGGACCACCGCTACGTGCGGTTCGAGATCTCCACCCAAGGTCCCCAGAGAACGGCTTCTCCGGGCCAATCTCCGTTCCCACGGTGGGCCCTTGTTCATCTTGATAAGGAGGCAGCGAAAGAGGCGTCGTTCGTCCAGGACTGGCTTTCGCCTGACGTAAATGTCTTGGACGTCGACGCCGCCGCGGCACAGATAAGGGAGTCGTTGACCGAGGTATGCAATTGTAGTATGCCTCGGTCTCGTCGACCACCTCCCCGACGCGCCGTCTATTGGTGGTCAGAGGAGTTGACGGCGCTTCGAACTGCCTGCGTGGCGGCCCGAAGGGAGTACGCTCGAAGCCGGCGGCGGCAAATACGCGATCTGGAGAATGAGGACCGCCTCCACGACCTGTACGTGGAGGCAAAGCGGGTCCTCAAAAAGGAGATGCTCGCCGCCCAGGACTCGGCGCAGGCTGAGCTGCTGGAGGGCCTCGACGGTGATCCTTTTGGGAGGCCATATAAGGCGGCGCGGAACAAACTGCGTCCCTTTGGCCCCCCCGTATCGGAGACCCTTGAGCCGGCAGTGCTGGATGGGGTCGTACAGTCCCTGTTTCCAGGCAGGGCCAACGCTTTCATCCCACCAGCAATGGACCCTCCGCAGGGTGCGGTGCAGGTGGAAGAGGAGAACCAGGAGGCTCCTCTCACTGGGACCGAAGTTCGCACGGCGGTTCTTCGCCTTCGTGCGAAAAAGACGGCCCCAGGGCCAGACGGCGTCCCAGCAAGGGTGGTGGCAATAGCCGCCACCGAAATGGAAGAAAGGTTTCGGGACATCTTCGACGCGTGCTTCGCGTCGAGAAGGTTTCCGAAACCTTGGAAGGAGGGGCGTTTATGCCTCCTCCGAAAAGAAGGACGCCCGGCAGACTCTCCCTCGGCATACCGACCCATCGTTCTGCTCGATGAGGTCGGTAAGATGTTCGAGGGGATAATCGCCGCTCGCCTCAAAGACCACCTGAGGGTGGTTGGGCCGGATCTGTCGGACGCTCAGTTTGGTTTTCGAACTGAGCGTTCGACGATAGACGCCCTTGCTCTATTAAAGGGTAAGGTAAAGGAGGCGATGGATGCTGGGGACGGAGTGTTGGCTGTGTCGTTCGATATAGCCAACGCTTTGAACACCCTTCCCCATGCGACCGTCCTCGAAGCACTCCGGTTTCACGGAGTGCCTCAATATATGAGGGAGCTCCTGGCCAGTTACTTGGAGGACAGAGCGGTCCTCGTAGTCAACAAAGCTGGCCAGGTCCGGCGATACCCGGTTGAGTCCGGTGTTCCGCAGGGGTCAGTCTTAGGACCACTCCTGTGGGACATCGGGTTCGACTGGCTTCTGCGTGGGACTCTCCTCCGTGGCACGAGTGTCATCTGCTACGCGGATGACACTCTCCTCACTGCTCAAGGAGGGAATTTCGGTGAGGCGGCCAGTCTGGCCTCGGCGGGCGGATTGTTAGTCGCTCATAGGATCCGCCGGCTTGGACTGAGGGTGGCGTTGCATAAAACCGAGGCCGTTTTCTTCCACGGGCCTCGGCAGCGCCGTCCAACTGACGCCCACATCTTTGTGGAGGGCGTCAGAATCGAGGTAAAAACCCAGATGAAATATCTGGGTCTAACGCTCGACAGCAGGTGGCGCTTCAGCCCGCATTTCAGCGGACTGTCGTCGCGCCTGCTGAAGGCAGCGGGGGCCCTCTCATGGCTGATGCCTAACTTGGGAGGGCCAGGCGGGCGATGCCGGCGGCTGTACGCCGGCATCCTGAAGAGCATAGCCCTGTACGGGGCACCTATCTGGGCAGACTCCCTTCAAAGAAGGGAGAATGCCACAGCCTTGCGGGTGCCCCAGAGGGCCATTGCGCAACGGGTGGCGCGGGCTTACCGCTCGGTAAGCTTCGCAGCAGCGTGTGCTCTGGCTGGCACTCCTCCTTGGGAGCTCGAAGCGTGGGTGCTAGCCAGAGTCTACGAATGGACGGCGGGGCGAAGGGCACTCGGTTAGCGCCCTGCCCCTGAAGAACGCGAGGCTGTTCGGCAGGAGGCGAGGGATGCCGTCGTCCATCACTGGATGGCGGACCTTACCTCCGCAGTTTTCGGCCGTCGCACCCTCGACGCGCTTGGGCCGGTCCTAAAGGACTGGCTTGACAGACCGCATGGATTCCTCACCTTCCGATTGGTGCAGGTGGCACCTGGCGGTCCAGGACTGGTTTTGTCCTCCCTTGACCAGCGCGGACGTAGACGGCTCCGCCTCCCAGCTCCGCCAAATTTTGACGGAGGTGTGCGACGCGTCAATGCCGAGATCTCTTCCCCCTCCTCGTCGCAACTCCGTCTTTTGGTGGTCGGCAGAAATTGCCGACCTGCGGTCCGCCTGCACTGCTGCACGGCGGGCGTATACCAGGAGCCGGAGGCGCCGAATCCGCGATGAGGAGAGGGAAGACGTCCTGTACGCCGTGTACCTGGAGGCGAAGAAGCGCCTCAAGGTAGCGATCGCCGCCGCGAAGGATGAAGCCCGGGCGACGATGCTGGAGAGTCTGGACAGGGACCCGTGGGGGAGACCGTATCGGGCTGCGCGCAACAAGCTGCGCGCCCATGGTCCTCCACTCACCCAGACTCTCGAGCCGGCGATGGTGGAAGCGGTGGTCGGTGCGTTGTTCCCCGGTTCTGACCCGGACTTCGCACCGCCATCGATGACTCAGCCGGATCCTGTTGAGGACCCGGTTGACTCCTTTCCGCCAGTCTCGGGGGCGGAGGTGCAAGCCGCCGCGCTCCGCCTCCGGGGTAAAAAGACGGCACCAGGACCGGACGGTGTGCCTGCTCGGATGTTGTTCATCGCGGCGGGCTACCTGGAGGACAAACTTCGGGAACTTTTCGACAGTTGTCTTGCTGTCGGAAAGTTCCCGAAGGTGTGGAAGGAAGGCGCCCTCTGCCTCCTCGCCAAGCCGGGCCGGCCGCTGGACTCTCCTTCGGCCTATCGGCCAATTGTGTTGCTGGACGAGGCGGGGAAACTTTTCGAGAGGATTCTCGTAACCCGCATCGTCCGGCACTTGGCGATTACTGGCCCTGATCTGGCGGAGGCCCAGTTTGGCTTCCGAGCCGGCCGCTCGACCATCGACGCGCTGAGCTTTTTGGGGGACATGGTGAAGGGTGCTGCTGAGAGTGGGGAAAGGCTGATGGCAATATCTCTAGATATCGCCAACGCTTTTAACAGCATTCCCCACACCACCATTGTCGAGGCCCTGCGCGCCCACGGTGTGCCGCCCTACTTGGTCCGCCTCCTGTCCGATTACCTCCAGGACAGGACGGTCACGTACGTGGACCAGAGCGGCTCGCTGAGGAGTCACCGCGTGCAGTCCGGTGTTCCACAGGGATCAGTCCTCGGACCATGCCTGTGGAATATCGGATTCGACTGGCTGTTGAGGGGCGCACTCCCCCCGGGCGTGAGGGTCGTCTGCTACGCGGACGACACTCTCGTACTGGCCCGGGCCTGGGATGTAGCGCGGGTCCTCCAGTTGGCCACCGCGGCGTGCGACCTTGTGGTCCAACGGATTCGCCTGTTGGGCCTCAGGGTCGCTCTGGAGAAGTCGGAGGCCGTCTTGTTCGACGGCCCGAGACAACGCCACCCACCGAACATCAGCCTGATGGTCGGCGGCGTGGCCATCGACGTTAAGCCCCAGATGAAATATCTGGGACTTATCATCGACAGCCGGTGGCGGTTCGGCCGTCACTTCGCCGAACTGTCACCCCGGCTATTACAGACGGCGGACTCGCTGGGGTGGCTGCTGCCGAACTTGGGTGGGCCAAGCGCTCATTGCCGACGTCTATACGCCGGCATTTTGAAGAGCATGGCGCTATACGGTGCCCCCATCTGGGCGGACCGTCTGAGTCGGGACAACGTGTCTCAGCTCAGGCGGCCCCAGCGAGTCATCGCGCAGAGGGCGGCCCGCTGCTACTCCACAGTGGCGGGTACAGTGGCGTGTGTCCTGGCTGGGACTCCGCCTTGGGAGCTCGAGGCCCGAGTCCTAGCCTGGACATACGCACGACGGTCGGAGCAGCGTTCTCGGGGAGAGCGCGGCTCCCTAGAGGAGGAGCGCGCCTTCGAGCGCCAGACCCGAGAGCTGCTGATTCGGGCCTGGACCGGGGTCCTAAACTCTTCGGAGTCGGGTCGAGCCACCCTCGACGCCCTGACCCCGGTCCTGACCCGATGGCTAGAGAGACGGCACGGCTCCCTCACCTACCGTCTGGTGCAGATCCTTACCGGACACGGATGCTTCGGCGCCTATCTGCACCGGATCGGACGGGAGGAGACCGCCGCGTGTCACGAGTGCGGTGCTGCGGAGGACACGGCTCAGCACACCCTTGTGTCGTGCCCAGCGTGGGAGTCGCAGCGCCGCACTCTGGTCGCGGAGATCGGCCAGGACCTCTCCCTCCCCAGCGTGGTGGAGGCCATGCTCGGGAGTGACAGAGCCTGGAAGGCCGTCACCTCCTTCTGCGAGGACGTTATCTCACAGAAGGAGGCAGCGGAGAGGGTGCGGGAGGAGGATTCTCTTGCCGCCCCGATCCGAAGGCGACGAACGGGGCGGAGACGGCGGCGTTACAACCGCCTGATCCCCCCCGGTGGAGGCCAGCTTGCGTCGGGTACGGGGGTACCAACGCCGGCATTGCACGCGCTTCCACCGCCGCCTGACGGGAATGTCCGCACACTCCGGGCCATTCCCGTTGCCACTCCTCATGGAGTGGGCTTGCCGGGCCTGCTACGGCGGGCAGTCATCGACGGGGCAGCGGTAGTATCCGACCGGCTTCCCGCAGCCCCGTCCGCCGCTCACGAGTCGTCGAGCGAGTCGTCGTTGTCCGATTTCTCGGACGACGACGACTGGCTTGAGACGACTTTTGAGCGGCCAGGTGACTGACGGAGTGTCGTTGGTTTTTAGTGGGTATGGGCGTCTGAGCTCGAGTCCCACATAACTCGCCGTCTCCCCCGGGCGGCGAGTATGCGTAATGCATTTTCCAACGTAAAAAAAAAAAAAAAAAAAAAAAAAAAAAAAAAAAAAAAAAAAAGGTTAGGTTCCCCCTCGAATGGAGCACGCCTTGTCGTGGCGAGGGGGCTCAGTAGCCTGTCGCAATCCAGCGGCAGGTGAAGCCAAGATGCTCCGTGGAGAGTGCCGCTGCGTCTGTTCCCGTATCGGGCGGCAGTGGCCATAGTGAGTCGCGTCTGTCTCGCATCGAGCGGCGGCTCACTAAAAGTCGTTGGACTCCCGGCACCCCTCTGGTGTATCAGAGGAGGCAGGGGATGTCCTGAGGACTTTGGTCCTCTGGGCGAGCTCGGCGTGCATTTGCCGTCGGGCGTGGCTCGCCTCGTCAGGAGGGTCTCGGACAGACGGTGTGGGGACACCTCTGTCCAATTACAAGGGACCCTCCTGAGGCGCCAGTGTGCCGTCGGGAGTGGGATCGCCACACTCCGTGGAGATCCGCCCTCCTGATGGAGGGTGGAGGTTGCGCTGGCAAGGGTCGCGGGACTGTTGAGACACCGCGGCCCCTGCTGTCAAAGCCACCAAACGCGGCGGGCGTCGTCAGGTTTTAGTGGGTATACCCGGGGGCGTATCCGGGGGAGTCCCACACACGCCCCTCCGTTCCCCGACGGAGAGGTACGGTGCGAAAACTGCATTTCCTGACGTTAAAAAAAAAAAAAAAAAAAAAAAAAGGTTAGGTTAGGTTAGGTTTTTTTTTTTTTTAATATATGGTAGAGCTTTTATCGATATTTTGAAGTTGTTATCATAATAATGTACATTATTATTTTATTTACTTATGAGTGCATTATTAGAATATTATGTTTCTTTGTTGTTTTCAGGTTCGGTCCTGCTAATGGATACAGGTTCCGGACGAGAAAGTTTATAACATTGCGCGTATATTTAGTTTGTTACACAAACATGGTAGATTATATTAAATATTAATGGCATGTAGGCTAAATGGTGAGCACTTTTATAGGGTTAGGGTGTCCGATGAAGTTTTCATGAGTGATGGGGTATATTACAGAGTGAGCGCGTTTTTTTTTTTTTTTTTTTTTTTTTTTGCGTTTGTCATGAAAATTTTTTAACTTTTACTTTTAGCTTAAGGCCTATGTCAGTAAATTATGTACAAGAAGATAAAGACGACAAAATTATGTACAATAAGACACGAGTAATGTACAGTATTACACAATAAAATTATAAATATTTTATGTGTTGTTTATTATCTTTAGACTATGAATTATTTTATTTACAAGGTTTTTGAACGTTTTGGTGGGTTCTTCTTTACTTGATAATTGATTAGTTTTATACGGCTCGATTCTAAGGTTCCTGCAAGTTTGTTCGTGCTCATATCTATGCGAATTAAAGATTGGACAATTCTGTATGATATGTTCAATGGTTTGAGCGCTGGTGTCATCACATGGGCACAGGTCGTCGTTTGTGATCTTAAATCGACAAAGGTAACTCTTGTGGTACCCGTGCCCAGTGAACACCTGTGTTAGCTCGAACGAAATTGGGACCTGTTTTTGAAACTCCCTTATCTCCTTCACAGAGCCGAACCACCTGGCAATCTCTGAGTTTTGGGTCTCGGCTGCGTATTCCTCCTGCCATTTATCCAGTGATCGCTGTCGTAGGGTGTATTTAGCGAAGGAAATCGGGAACTCGTTGACGCATGTCGCGGTTCGTTGGACTGCGGCTTCCTTGGCGGCTTGGTCTGCCAGTTCATTTCCTTCAATTCCGACATGCGCCTTGACCCAGGTGAAGCTCACGCGGAAGCCGTGGTTCTTCCTTATTTCAAGGAGCATGCCATGGATTGAAACGATAGTGGGGTCTGAATTATTTCGATCCTGCAGAGCTTTTAATGCCGATAGGCTGTCCGTAATGATGATTGCGTTTGATTTCCAGCCAGAGTTCAGAAGCCACTTGAGTCCAGCTTCGATGGCTGTCAGCTCAGCCACGAAGACAGAGGTGGTTCTCCCGAGTTTCTTTTTTACTTTTGGTTTGGACCCATTTGGGAGGTATATAACTACAGCTGAGCCGACCTCTCCGCTCTCCAATTTGCTGCCATCCGTGTACAGTTTGATAGGTATTTCGGATGTGATACGATCGATTTCTTCTTGCGTATTTGCCTCGTCATAATCTATGGACATCCTGTCAGCGGGGTGGAGTTGGTCTTTTACCGGCACCTTGTAGCGGAGGGTGATGTCTGCTGGGATGTCCTTAAGGGTTCCAGATTCTTTGACCTCGTGGATTTCTCTCGCTTCATCGATGGCCAGATGAAGCGGCATAAATTGTGCTAGGGCTATTGCTGCGGCTGCTGACACTGTGCGGAATGCTCTAGTAGCTTTAATTGCGAATTGTCTTTGAAAAGTTCGGAGGGATTTTCGTACGCAGTAATACTTGGTCGCTCCTCCCCAAATGCCAGCTGCGTATGTTATCATGGGCTGTATTACTTGACGATATATAATAGAAATATTTTCAGGATGTGCTCCCCAAGTCGGCCGCACAAACATAGTGAGTTTTTTGAAAATTTTCGATGCTTTACTTAATATGTATTTCGAGTGTGGAATGAAGGTAAGTCTGGTGTCTAATATGACACCCAGAAGTTTGATTTCAGAGCTGAGCATGATGGGCTGTTGGTTCATCTGTATTTTAACGGATTTAGATGGTGCCGTAAACGCGATCACCTGTGTCTTGGCTGGACCAAAGTTTAACTTGGCCTCCATGCCCCAGTCGTAAATGATGCTGAGAGCCTCGTTGGTGGTGTTTTGTAATTGGCCAACTGTTTGTGCCGTTACAATCAGAAGCACATCGTCAGCAAAAGCCTGCATGTGGACACCATGTGGTAGTTCGTTTTCCAGGAGGTCGTCGAGAATTATATTCCAGAACATGGGCCCGCATACAGAGCCCTGGATGCATCCTTTGGTCAGGGTCTTTGCGGAGGTTGCGTCGCCAAAGTCCAGCACAGCAGTCCTGTCCTTCAAGTAGCTTTTTGTTAATTGGTAAAGGTTGTTTGGGCAGTCCAGCTTGCGTAGGCGATAGAGAAGCAATGGCCACCAGGCATTGTCAAACGCTGCCCTAATGTCCAGAGACACAGCGATGACTTGTAGGCCTGCGGCTTTGGCATCAGTAATTTGGTTTATTGCACTCTGTAGGGCGTCGGTGGTCGAGGTCTGCTCTTTAAAGCCGTACTGTTTCTTGTTATATTGCTGAGTTTGCTCTAGGTGGTAGGATATTCTCCTAGACAACAGCTTCTCCAGCAGCTTACCGAAGACGGGAAGAAGCCCGATTGGCCTGAAGGACGACAGGTCGTTGGCATCCGGTTTATTTGGTTTTGGCAGGATTTTGACGTAGGCCTTTTTCCAAGGTGTGGGGAAATGATTTAAGGTTAAACACCTGTTCATGAGGTCGGTAATGATTTCTGGAATAACGTCAAATGTGTTGAGACAGATGTCGGATGTGAGATTGTCCATTCCAGGTGCTTTGTTGGGGTTCATGTTCTTTAAGCAATCCCGAATCTCGTCCCTTTGGAATGGGAAATCGTCATCCGTATCAACCGGCACATTGAGGTCACTCCGGAGATCACTTTGTCTGCGTGATGTGTCAACGAGGTCGTCATCGGGGTAAAAAAGGTCGAGTAAGGCTTGAGCGGTGTTCGAGAAGCTGTCTGTGTAATGAGCCCCAGCTTTGAGCGTCTGTGGTGGGCGCCGCTTAGCGCCTTCTTTTATGAGACGATTGGTGAGGCTCCACACGTTCTCTTTATCCTGTATCGAGCAAAACTCCCTGAAGTGGTCTGTGGAGGCCTTTGATAGAGCTTTTGCATATTCCTCTTTTAAGTCTTTATGTGTTTTGATTGCTTCCTCCATGGGTCTGTTGGCTATTTTTAGGTCGTGTAATTTATGGTGCGCTTTAATTAATTTCTTTTTTAGGGTCTCCAGCTCATCACTCCACCAAGGGTTGAAGTCAGCGGCCGGAGGTCTCTTGCGGAAGACCGCACGGCAAGCCGACTGTACGACTGTAGTTAAAAGTTCGACAAAGCAGTCGATGCCAGCTTGATCCAAGTCCTCTATAGAGCGAGTGAGTAGATTGCTGTCTTGGATTGCAGCGTGCAGCGCGGCACGGAACTCGTCCCAATTTGCTCGTTTGGTATTGTACCTAAATGTTGTGGTTGACTTGTGTTTTGCTGGTTTCCCTGGCACAATTATGGAGAATTCGATACCATTGTGATCTGAGCTGGGGCAAGCTGTCAGGTTGACTTTCCAGTTTTTTACGAGGTTTTGGAGGTTGTTAGAAGCCAGAGTGATGTCGAGAATAGACGAGCTCAGCCTTCCGGAGCGAATGGCCTCGAATGTTGGAATGATGTCCGTGTTGCATATATACAAGTCGTGGGCGGATGTAAGGTCGACAATGTCATCGCCGCGGGCGTTAGATGTCCTTTCACCCCACTCAGGATGTTTACCATTTAGGTCACCGCCGATGATTTGATAGCAACCACGCGTTCTAGTAAGGAGCCTGTCCAGTGCAATCATTGTGTTGTTAGGGTCTGCGTCTGGTTCGATGTACACAGATGCGACATAGAGCGTCCTCTGACCAAGTGACATTTGTATAACTGCCAAGTTGGAAGTGGACAGTTGTGTGACGCCGAGGGCAAGGCCCGTCTTGCTTTTGACGACGACACACGCCTTGGTAACCCCGGTGGTGCTGAATTGGAACACATCAAGGTTTGGATAGTTCTGCACGGATGCCGCGCGACCTATGTAAGGTTCCGTTACCAGGGCCACATCGTAGTCATTAGCTATGAAGAAACGGATAAACTCAGTTTGAGAGACATAGCAGCGTTGAAGGTTTGCTTGGATAATTTTGATGTGAGTTCTAGAAACCATAATCTATTGTTTCTTCTAGGAGTTTACGTGCGGTGTTAATGCGGGTGCAAAGTTTACTATTTGTTGCTGAGTGTTTGGTTCCAACGCTGCTGCTGGTCTTCTCATTGTGTCTAGTGCAGTTTATGCATTTGAGTGCATCCGGATTTGTTTTGACTGGGCAGTTGGCAAAAGAGTGTGCAGTCGACGCACAGTGCGAGCAGGGATAGTATTCTGCTTGACACTTTTTGTTTGTGTGGCCGAACTGCAGGCATTTATAGCATTGGACGAAACGAGAGAAGTCCATAACTCGAACGCGTTGGTGTTCGATGTTGACGCGTTCGGCTTCAACAAGCCTCCCCCGAGTGTACCTCCAGGACGGCATTGTACAATTGCTCGTTTCTGTTGTTAAGGGCGAAGCAGAAGCGCATGTTTTCTGCGGGTATGGAGTTTTGCTGGGCGATAATCGGTATGAGTTCTTCCTTGGGTATCTGTTTGTTGACCCCTTTTAGGATGATCAAGGGCTTCCGTTTCCGAGCCTCCTCGGCTTGTATGCCAGGGACGGCGTTTACCCGTTTGATTGTCTCTTCACATTGCTCTTTTCTTTCGAAGTCGACTCTGATCATGTTTTTGGAGAGCGGTTTTACTTTGGTTGGGGCAAAAGTAGAGTTTCGGAAGGAGACCTTCTTTCTCCACTCTTCCAATACGTTTGGTTGTTTTTCACCAGTCTCTGTAGTTTTGATGATTATCGACGGAAGTGATTTGGGTGGAGTTGGAACTTTGCGGGGAGGAGCCCTCACGGTTTCAGCAAAAGATCTCGCTGGTGAATTGAAAAAAGAGGGAATAGCGCTTTTAACCTCATCTTTGACACTTTGCCGAATGGTGGTCAGTATATCTTCTTTGGTAAGAGCGGCGACAGCGGGGCTAGCAGGGAGGCTACAGATCGGAACGGTAAGGTGATCCGCGAATTCCATCTTCTCCTCCAGGATGTCTGTGGCTTTACGGATTTCATCCGAGGCCAGCCTTATCTGAATTTTGCCGGCACTGGTGACACTAGCTGGTTTGACGCATTCGGCAACAGTGTGAGTGAGGGTGTGTATGAGGGCCTTGAAGGTGGTAAAATCCTGCACGCTTTCGGCGCGGCAGGGGAGGACTGGTTCTTGTGTGGTCTTTGGTTTGTAGGTGCGTTTGGCCTTGACTTGGGTAAGATTATCAGAGATTGTGGCTGGGATTATAGAAGTAATGGAGGCTTTTGCTGCGGGTGCTAGGCGTTCCTGAGTAAGACGCATGTCGTCTGACCGTGCCGCCACCCTGGCAGAGTCCCCACTGTCTGCTCTTTCTGTGAGCGGGAGCAGGTGTCTGACAAGTTCCATGAGCCTGACACAAAGATCGGCAGCCCTGTTGCAGTTTTCGACTGAGACCCTTCTATCATCCTTTCTCACGCTTTTGTGCTCGGTCAATATTCTGGGTGTTAAAACATTCAACCGGTGTATCTCCTCAATTATGTTTTCCACCTCTGAACCGTCGGAGCCTAATGCTAGGAGCGGGTGAGTTGCCTCGCTTGTGGCGGTCATTGTTTCGGTTACTGAGTCTGCGATGGACATAGGTGATAGGAGAAGTGGAGGAGTCACGTAAAGACTTTGGGTGCTCACTGAAGATGTGCAATGATCGACGTGGGATTCAGGAGGCTCACTTAAATCAAGCCGCTCACGAGAACGTGGCGGCGTTCTCAGCAGTGTGCCCGTATTAGCGGGTGTAAGCGGGTCAGGTGCCTTTTTAGCCTTCGTCGGCGTTCTGAGTAGAGCAGCCATGTTGGTTGCTGAATACAATCGGATTTAAAGATGACACAGAATAGACTGACCTCAAAAAAAACACTAAAAAAATATAATACTATAATGTGATAATCCACTAAGTCAACGTAGTAAATGGAATAAGGGAGGGAAATTTTTGATGTTTCCCAGCAAAAGCCTCCATTACTTCTATAATCCCAGCCACAATCTAGGTTAGGTTAGGTTAGGTTAGGTTAGGTTGGGGTTCCCAGCAGTGTTGGCTTCCTCGCAGCGATCCCCGGGCAACGTCTCGTCTGACCACCGTAACGGAGTGGCAGACAGGCGGCTAACGAACACTGTGCGATCGTATACTTTCAGAGCGGATAAGTGCGATCTTTGTGGTTCGACAACATGTCGAAACCTTTGCGGGACGCCTCCGGGCGTTTCATTAAAAAAGGCCCTTCTCAGGGCCAACCTCAAACGGCCCTTCTCAGGGCCACCCCCGACGACGCTTCGACGTCGAAGGCCAGCCGCACACCATCTGCGGCTAGCGTGGTCCGCAGGGAGGACGATCTGTCGGAGTCCGACAGTGACACCTTTGTAGCGGAGCTGCCTGACCGTCAGGCAAAAAAGCGGGCCTACTTGAGGCAGAGTTCGGAGGGCTCTTCGGATTCAGCCAAGAGTGGCCCGAAAAAGAAGAGCAAGGCTGTCAAGCCAGCTAACCCTACCCCGGCTTGCACTAGCCACGACGTAGGCCTGCTGGACGCCCAACGTCAGCTAAACGTGGCGAACAGGGCACGAGTCCAACAGGAGTTGGAAGAGGAGGTTGCCGCTAAGGAGGCACAGGCACGCGTACGCAGAGCCAAGGCCGACTACGGCGCGTCAAGCGTCTCGTACACGGATCACTCCATAGCGGAGTTAGAAAGGATGGCTGAAGAGGACCAAGAGGAGATCGTCAGGGTCGCCTCAAAGTCCTCGAATCTGAAGGGGACCTTCCAAAAGGCCCTCAAGTGCCGGGCTGCCAGTCTTCGTGGCATCATCGGTGAGTTGGTGCAGCGCACAACCACTGACGAGGTAAGGCAGCTCCAAAAGAGGGTGGACTGCCTTACAAAGGAGGTCAGCGAGCTTCACACAAAACTCGCTGAAGCTATTGGGCAGCCCGTCCAGGCCCCGCCTGCTGCAGTGACAGTGGATCTCTCCTCCTCCAACATTGAGGAAACCATCCGCAAGGTTGTGATGGAGGAGAGAGCTTTCACACGGGCCTGCATCGCGGGCATTGAGGACAGGCTGTTGCCCGAAAGGCGCGTCAGGCCACCGTTAGCGGCAGACAGGGCTGCTCCTGCCTCTGCCCCTGCCCCGGCCGCGATGGCTCCTCCCCCGACCCCTAAGCCCGCAAAGGGTAAAGGGAAGGGAAAAAAGACGGTGGCTCCGCCGGCTACGACTGAGGTGGCGGCAGCCTCATCCCAGAGGGAAGACGCCTTTCTTCCCTCCAGCACTCCGTCCAACGAATGGACCGAGGTGGTTAGGAGGAAGAAGAAAGGCGCCAAAAAGGCAGTGCTGCCTGCTGCCCCTGCCAATGTCCCCTGCGGCTCGTCCAAAAGGACGAGCAAAGGAGGAGAGAAGAGCAAGGGGAAAGCAGCCCCCAAGCCGAGTGGGAAGAAACTGGTTCCTCCCAAAACCGCAGCCGTCGTAGTAACGCTCACTCCGGAGGCCGTGGAGAAGGGTGAGACGTACGAATCCGTCCTGAAACGGGCTCGTACCAACGCCAACCCAGCAACTTTGGGTATTGGCCTGGTGACATGCCGCCGGACCCAAACCGGAGCTCGACTCTTCGAGTTTCCGGGAGCCCAGGGTGGCGCCAATGCGGACCTCTTCGCAACTAAGCTGCAAGAGGTCATAGCGGATGCGGCCAAAGTTTCCAGGCCAACAAAGACCGCGACATTGGAAGTGACCGATCTTGAAGACTCGGTCACAAAAGATGAGGTCGTGGCGGCAGTTGCCGCTACAGGAGGCTGCGACGCGGCAGCTATACGGGGCGGGGCTATCAAGCCTGGTCGCGGTGGTCTGGGCGCTATTCGCCTGGAGTGCCCGGTCGTCGCGGCAAAGGCTGTACTGGCCAAAAGACGGCTACCCGTGGGGTTCTGTGTGGCTATGGTCCGAGCACTTGAGGACCGGCCTTTCCGTTGTTTCAGGTGCTTCGGAGTAGGACACACCAGAGCTCTGTGCCCATCCCGAGTGGACAGGTCGGAGCTCTGCTACCGCTGCGGGGAAGCGGGGCACAAGGCGTCAGAGTGCGGTGTTGCCACACCACGCTGCGCAGTGTGCTCTGCCAGTGGCCGTCCAGCTGGCCACGTGATGGGGGGTAGGCAATGCAATCCTCCCCCAAAGAAGGGACAAGCGCAGGCGTCAACCCGACCCACTGCAGCTGCCGCCACTGTTGAGGCTGTCGAGGCCTCGCAACAGGCTGAAGAGGGCAATGCGATGGACCAATAATGACAGTGGTCCATCGCGTCTTACAGGCTAACACCAACCACTGCAGAGTGGCCCAGGACCTGCTAGTGCAAACCATGGCTGAGTGGTTGGTGGATGTTGCGGTTGTCGCTGAGCCATACTCTGTCCCTGGCCGCTGGCTAGGGGATCGAGACGGCTTAGTGGCACTTGTGGCGCGGTCTTCCACGGACTCCCCCCCCCTCTCGCTCTTAGAGAGGGGACCGGGATACGTGGCCGCCGCGTGGGGAGACATTGCTTTTGTGGGGGTCTATTTCTCCCCTAACAGACCACTTTCTGAATTTGAGGACTTTCTTGGAGTCCTCACCGCAGTGATCTCAAGGGTGGCGCAACGTCAGGTCTCCGTTCTTGGAGATCTGAACGCCAAGTCGGTGGCTTGGGGTAACCCAGCCACCGACGCACGCGGGCGGGCGCTCGAGCTGTGGGCGGCCTCCTCCGGGCTCTCCCTTCTAAATAGAGGGGAGGTCCATACGTGCGTGCGGCGGTGGGGTGGGTCAATTGTGGACGTCACTTTTGCCTCACCCACCCTAGCTGCACGTGTGAATAACTGGCGGGTGGACATGATGGAGACCTTCTCGGACCACCGCTATGTGCGGTTCGAGATCTCCACCCAAGGTCCCCAGACAACGACTCCTCCGGGCCAATCTCCGTTCCCTCGGTGGGCCTTAGTTCACCTGGACAGGGAGGCAGCGAGGGAGGCAGCGTTCGTCCAGGACTGGCTTTCGCCAGACGTAAATGTCGTGGACGTAGACGCCGCCGCGGCACAGTTGAGGGAATCGTTGACCGAGGTATGCAACTCTAGTATGCCTCGGTCTCGTCGACCACCTCCCCGACGCGCCGTCTATTGGTGGTCGGACGAGTTGGC
Source organism: Pyrausta purpuralis (assembly GCA_963924145.1). Lineage (NCBI taxonomy): Eukaryota > Metazoa > Arthropoda > Insecta > Lepidoptera > Crambidae > Pyrausta > Pyrausta purpuralis. The sequence goes on along the minus strand of OZ001642.1, from coordinate 146,600 downwards.
GGCACTTCGAACTGCCTGCGTGGCGGCTCGAAGAGAGTACGCTCGAAGCCGGCGGCGGCGAATACGCGACCGGGAGAATGAGGACCGCCTTCACGACCTGTACGTGGAGGCAAAGCGGGTCCTCAGGACGGCAATGCTCGCCGCCCAGGACTCGGCGCAGGCTGAGCTGCTGGAGGGCCTCGACGGAGACCCTTTTGGGAGGCCGTATAAGGCGGCGCGAAACAAACTGCGTCCCTTCGGCCCCCCCGTATCGGAGACCCTTGAGCCGGCAGTGCTGGATGGGGTCGTACGGTCCCTGTTTCCAGGCAGGGCCGACGCTTTTACCCCACCAGCAATGGACCCTCCGCAGGGTGCAGTTCAGGAGGAAGACGAGGACCAGGTGGCTCCTTCTCTCACTGGGCTCGAGGTTCGCACGGCGGTTACTTGCCTTCGTGCAAAAAAGACGGCCCCAGGGCCAGACGGCGTCCCAGCAAGGGTGGTGGCAATAGCTGCCACCGAAATGGAAGAAAGGTTTCGGGACCTCTTCGACGCGTGCTTCGCGTCGAGAAGGTTTCCGAAACCTTGGAAGGAGGGGCGCTTATGTCTCCTCCGAAAAGAAGGACGCCCGGCGGACTCTCCCTCGGCATACCGACCCATCGTTCTGCTCGATGAGGTCGGTAAGATGTTCGAGGGAATCATCGCCGCCCGCCTGAAAGACCACCTGAGGGTGGTTGGGCCGGACCTGTCGGACGCTCAGTTTGGTTTTCGACCTGAGCGTTCGACAATAGACGCCCTCGCCCTATTAAAGGGTACAATCCCACCTCCGCCCATGAGTCTTCCTGCCGTCTTGGCATACGACCCGAATCGTGGGAGACGCCGACCGGTCTTTCTCCTCCGTGCCTGCTAATTAGGCTGCTTCACCGATCGGCGCTTGCTTCAGGCTCCCTACAAGTTTCTGTTTCCTGTCCCCTCTGAATTTCACCTCTCCCCCTTCTGGGGCGTGAACACCACAAAAACGTGACTTCGCGTCGGGCTGCTCTACTTGTCAAATCTGAAACCAATCACACTTCAAAATTACGCCTAAGCATGTGCCAAGAGTGCGCGAATTCGCGCAATGCCTCCCAGTTGTTACGGCTACTCACGAGGTCCTGGTGATAGATCGGACCAGGCTGAGCCGTTCGTATAGCGTCTAGCATCTTATGTCTGGCTTCCGCGTATAGCTCACATTCCCAAAGTGCGTGATCGCGGCTCTCTTCAACCTCCTCACCACAGGGGCACAGTGCCGACTCGCACAGCGCAAGCTTATGTAGGCGCCGTCTGAAGCAACCGTGTCCTGTGAGAATCTGCGAAACAACATAGTCCGGTTCGACCCAGTCGAAAGATAACCTCACGACTACGTCGGGAAAGAAGCTGAACAACTCGCGTCCGTCCTCGCTCGATGACCACCGCTCTTGCCAAGTGGCAACAGTCTCCTCTCTGATGCGACGTTTTAATTCCCTGCGCTCCCTGGGGGCCAGTTGGTATTTCTCCTGCTCACTTCGTCCCGCACGAAAAACTTCCAAGTCGGCAGGGAGAACTCCCGCGAGCACCGGTAGTGCCGCGGAACTGCACGTCCTGTAGGCCTTCGTGAGTAATATTAGCGCCGGCCTCTGAGTGCTAATCAGCGCTCTGCGGATAACAAAATTCGACGAGCGTCGGCACCATACAGCCGCAGCGTATGTCAAACACGCCACATAGGTCCCTGAGTACAGGACCTTAAGGGCGCGGTATCGGACGCCCCAGGAGGACGCCGACACCCGAGACACCTTCGCAAAACAGCGGGCGGCACTCTCGCCAATCAATCTCGCATGCGGCATGTAGGACCTAGCACCGTCTAGGGTAACACCCAACACCTTCGCCTGGGAAACGCTTACGATCGAAGCACCGTCCAGTTTGATAATCGGAGCCCGCTGGAATTTACCTTTGTGCGTCATGGTGAGGGACTTCCCAGGGGAGAAACCGAGTCTATTTCGTGCTCCCCAACCGGATATGTTCCCCAACATCGTAGCGGCTTTGCGTTCGATATCAGCCCGCGACTGTGCTTCTATCGATATCGTAACATCGTCGGCGTATGCAGTAAGGTGGACTCCGTCGGGTCGCGGCAGCAGTAGGAGGTCATTGAGCAGGAGATTCCAAAGTGTCGGGCCGAGCACCGATCCCTGTGGACACCCCATAGTGCTGCGTTTCCAGGTCGTTTGGTTCCCCACATAGAGTCCCACACGCCTGTTCGTGAAGTAACTGACCAAGATTCTGTAAATGTTGGGCGGTATGCCCGCCTGCTTGGCCTTCAACAAAATCATTGGCCACCACGCGTTGTCGAAAGCACCAGAGATGTCCAAAAAGATCAGCTGCACGTAGGGCGCGGCACTGTTCTCTGTAATAGAGTTAATAGCGTTGAGCGCCGTGACCGTAGAACGGCCACGGGTGAAACCGTGCTGCGCCTCTGAGATATGTCCGTGCAGACAGGGAGTGCAGGATATCACCACGCGCTCCAAGATCTTACCTAAGATAGGTAGTAAAGTGATAGGCCTGTATGCCTTCGGGTCCGAAAGAGGTTTACCGTTACCCTTCGGCAGAACGAGAAGTCTTCCGACCTTCCAAATGTCTGGAAAGATACCTTGAGCTATGCATAGACGATACATGTGCCACATCTCGTCCGAGGCAGCCCTCCACGCCCACTTGACGATTCTGGCCGTGATACCATCCGATCCAGCGGCCGTATTGGGAAGAGCGCGAATGATCGAGTCAAGCGTATGCTTGCTCGGTTCGGATGAGTCGCTTCCGCTAGGAGCGAAAGCGGCAGCAATACGTACGGTACGGTGATATGCGGTATCATCATCGGGTCTATCGTCTGGGTACAGCGAGGAGAGTAGAGACGCCATGGTGTCGCCAGTAGACTCAGTAAAGCCCTCGACGAGTTTCATACCGTTGATGACGTTCGGCGGGGGGCGCAAGCGCCCACTCGCCTCACGATAAGCTCTACCCCAGGGGTCATCGTTACCTGAGTCAGCGATTGAGCGAAAGAAGTCCAGCTCAGCCTTCTTCATTGCCTGCTTGTATGCTATGCGCAAAGCTCTGAGTTCGCAATGAAGTTGCTCCTCCTGGTCTCCTCCCACTCGGCGCGATCGCTGCCAGTCACGACGTGCTCGACTAACTCCGCGGCGCAACTGATCTAACTCTGGCGACCACCACTCGTATCTTCCGTCGTTCTTACGTGCGCACTGACCGAGGATCTCTCGAGCAGTGCGCAGAAGAACTCCGGTGTACCTCTCGCAATACTGTGCAGCGGGGAGGTGTGTTGCCACATTGCCCAGACGAGCATGCAGCACCGCGCAAAACCTGGTCCAATCCACACCTTTCGTGCGGAACGGTGCCGGCAACTGGTCGCCGTCTCCTTGCACTGCCGAAGTCGGGCGTGCATTATCATACATGATTTCAAAAGTGATCAACTGATGGTCGCTCAGGCTGGCGCCCTCGTGAACCATCCAGTTGCCCACATTGACTCCTCTCGAAGAAAGCGTGAGGTCTACATTGGACATACCATTCGGTCCGCTGAAAGTAGGTGGTTGGTCGGGAACATTGTGTATCAGGAGGTTTCGTCCGAGGATGAAGCCCTCCATGTGATTCCTCCTGTACTCGGTGTCCCTCCCTCGGCCTAAGTATTGCCTTTCTTCACAAAACCACATCGGTGAATGAGCGTTGCTGTCAAGACCAAAAATAATTGGTTTGCCAGCAAGTTGGTTCATGACTGTATCCAGATGTTGTATGTGACGGCTAATGTCGTGGCTGTACTGAAAGTATGCTGAAACAATGTAGACGCTCGAGTCTCGGTACACAATGTGAGCGACCAGACAGTAGTCGTTGCTCAGGTGATGCAGCACAGTGACCGCTACATCCCTGTTCAATACGAGAACGCCAGCCATGGGGTTCTCACCACACTGCAGAAGCCCGGGGTGACGACGATACTGCTCCTGGATCAAGACTAGATCCAGTCTGAGCGAGCGTGCAACCACCGGTAGCTCTGAGGTGGCGGACTCGGAACCGTTAAGATTGAGCTGCCCTACCCTTAGTCTCGTGAGAGCCAGCTTAGTGGTACTGCAGCATGCTCACCGTCTGCTGCTCGGAGTACAGCCGGGCTGGACAGGTCGCCGCTGCGGTGGTGTGGGTATGTGCGTCCTTGCGCTTGAAGCGCTTGCAAGTGGCACAGCACTGCGTCGTGGCTTGGCACTCGGCAGATTTGTGCCCGGTCTCGCCACACTTACCGCAAACGGTTTCCTTGGACCGGCAGTACTTCTCCGGGTGACCATACTGCTGACACTTGTTGCAGCAAGTGGCTCTCACGTGGTCACTAACCTCTAATTCGCTCCAACCCAGGTACACCTGGCCTAGAGCCACCAACTTGTCCCTGCAGGCCATTGAGCACTCGAGAAGCACGAGCCACTTGGGACCTACGGCTTTCTTCAGGGCGACCTTACAGCTGGACCTGAACTTCTCCAGGGACCAACTGGGGTCGTCCGCCAGATTGCCCTGGTGCAGTCCCTCAATGATCTCGGCGTCCTCCATGGGGTGGCGTAAGTAGCGTAAGGCTACCCTGGGCTGTCTGGCCTTGGGCTCCGACACTTTGAGGTTCGGTGGAGCCACTGCCTTCAGCTTCTGGGCAGCCTCTTTGTTGGCGGTCCGCACGACGATCCCGGAGTTGCCCACCATCCTAACACTACGGATGCGGATGCCCTCTGAGGACGGCTTGACTGCATTCTCCAGTGTCTTTTTCGTTTCCTCTGAGGTCTTAATGGCGGCATCGGCTGGGTAAAAGATAACTGCCGGGCCCTCCTGCGGAATCTCAATTGGGGCCTTACCCTTTGGTAAACGCAAGACGTTGGCAAACGACGGGACGGTGGGCGCTCCGGGGGCTGGTGGCTGCTGGCCAGGGGCCGACATGGCCAAGGCACGCTTAGAGAACTCCAGTTCGGCGTTTGCCGCCTGGAGTTTGCAGGCCGCGAGCTGGTGCTCCAACTCAGCTTGGCGTAACTCGAGGGCCGCCACGACAGCCAGGATCTCCTGACTGTGCGAGGCGACCGCAGTCTTATCGCCCATGTTGAGCTTGTTGCTGGCGTTCGTCACCTGTGCGATTCCTCGTACGGCCCTATGTACAGCGTCCAAAAGTTCTAACTTAGACATGCCGGCCAGCGTACCTGATGCAGGAGCCTGCTGTGTCGTGGCTGCTGCTGATGGGCGAGCGGCGGGCGGCTGCGACGGGGAACTCTCTCGGGGCTGCGTCGTCAGGATCCCACCGACAGGAGGAACCGGCTTCTTGCGTTCCGTTACCCGGCGCCGAACGGCTTCCTGGACCTCCTCAGGAGAGCCCAGGGGCCGCTTCGGGCCGGAGGCTGCGGACTGCTGCGGCTGCGGCTGCCGCGGCTGCGGCGGCGTATTGAAGCCGCTGGGCGGGGTGCGCGCCAGCGACTTTCTCGGCACAAAACCGCTTTCAGCTGCAATTTCCTGTAAAGCGGCCAGTTCCTCCTCCCGGCGGGCCAACTCCTCACTTATAAATGAGCGCTCCATATCTGTGGGGTCGTCCCCACCGCTAGCCGCCATGGCGGCGCTGCGATCGCTCCGTGAGCAACGCGCAACGATACAAAATAACCGATAACGTTACCGCTACCGATTAAATATAACGCACGCGGCGCGCAACGGAACGCAACTCGGACACCTGTCAGAAACGTCACCGGCACTGACAGTGACAGTGACGTACGTCAAGATGGCGCGAGCTGTCAAACGCAGACCACGCGGTCGCCTAACCTCGCGAGCACGCGGTCCTAACCTCACTTTTAGCACGCGGTCTCGTTTCACGGCTTATTTACGGATAAAAACCACGTAACTCGCGAAATTAGGCAACAAAAACACCACTCACTTGCCAGGCAGTGAAAACCACCTGTCCTTATAGCCCTCCTAGGCCGGGAAAACCGGCGTAGACGGCTTTTCTTTCCTTACAATTTCCAGCGCACGATTCACAGAGATCACGACACTTTTTATTTATAATCAAGTAAATCTTCCACCGCGATATATATTAATAAAAATATATAGGTGGCACAAAGTTTAGCAATGCACTAGACACACTAATTAAAACACTAAGGATTTAATAGCGCGCGAGAGCACCTCCGACACACGTCTGCACCGTAGCACGGCCGAGTGCGAAGTGCTATTAAAGGGTACAGTGAAGGAGGCGATCGATTCTGGGGACGGAGTGTTGGCTGTGTCGTTCGATATAGCCAACGCCTTCAACACCCTTCCCCATGCGACCGTCCTCGAGGCACTCCGGTTTCACGGAGTGCCCCGATATATGAGGGACCTCCTGGCCAGTTACTTGGAGGACAGAGCGGTGCTCTTAGTAGACAAAGCTGGCCAGGTCCGGCGATATCCGGTTGAGTCCGGTGTTCCGCAGGGGTCAGTCCTAGGACCACTCCTGTGGGACATCGGGTTCGACTGGCTTTTGCGCGGGACCCTCCTCCGGGGCACGAGTGTCATCTGTTATGCGGATGACACTCTCCTCACTGCCCGAGGAGGTCATTTTGGTGAGGCGGCCAGTCTGGCCTCGGCGGGCGGATCACTAGTCGCTGATAGGATCCGCCGCCTTGGATTGAGGGTGGCGTTACATAAGACCGAGGCCGTTTTCTTCCACGGGCCTCGGCAGCGCCGTCCACCTGATGCCCACATATTTGTGGAGGGCGTCAGAATCGAGGTAAAGACCCAGATGAAATATCTGGGTCTAACGCTCGACAGCAGGTGGCGCTTCAGCCCGCATTTCAGCGGACTGTCGTCGCGCCTGCTGAAGGCAGCGGGGGCCCTCTCATGGCTGATGCCTAATTTAGGAGGGCCAGGCGGGCGATGCCGGCGGCTGTACGCCGGCATCCTGAAAAGCATAGCCCTGTACGGGGCGCCTATCTGGGCAGACTCCCTTCAAAGAAGGGAGAATGCCACAGCCTTGCGGGTGCCCCAAAGGGCCATTGCACAAAGGGTCGCGCGGGCTTACCGCTCGGTAAGCTTCGCAGCGGCGTGCGCTCTGGCTGGCACCCCTCCTTGGGAACTCGAGGCATGGGTGCTAGCCAGAGTCTACGAATGGACGGCGGGGCGAAGGGCACTCGGTGAGCGCCCTGCCCCTGAAGAACGCGAGGCTGTTCGACGTGAGGCGAGGAATGCCGTCGTCCATCATTGGATGGCGGACCTTGCCTCGGCAGTTTTCGGCCGTCGCACCCTGGACGCGCTTGGGCCGGTCCTACAGGACTGGCTTGAAAGACCGCACGGTTATCTCTCCTTCCGGTTGGTGCAGGTATTGTCCGGGCACGGCTGTTTCGGGTCGTACCTTCACCGGATCGGGAGGGAAGAGAGCCCGTCGTGCCATGACTGTGGCGCGGCGGAGGACACGGCACAGCACACCCTCGAGGTGTGCCCGTCGTGGGCCGAGCAGCGCCGCAGTCTTGTCGCGGCGATTGGGCCGGACCTCTCGCTTCCCGCCGTGGTAATTGCCATGTTGGGAAGCGAGGAAGCGTGGGTAGCGGTCGCCTCCTTCTGTGAAGACATCATGTCACAGAAGGAGGAGGCGGAGCGCGCGCGGGAGGACGATCCTCTCGCGCCACTTCTCCGCCGAAGGAGAGGCAGGAGAAGGCGGGTGGTCAACCACCCTCTTCTCCCCCGGTGATAAGCAGCGGACGGCAGGCGCGGGGGCGCCTCCGTCCGCATTGCACCGCTTATCACCCAGCCGAACGAGGATGACCGAGCACTGACAGTCATCCTCGAGCCCCTTCCCATATGCGGGAGGGGCGTGAAGGGCCCGCCGCTGTAAGGCGGGCGAACGCCGGCGGGGAAATGGAAGCAAAGGCTATGCCGATTCCCAGAACCCCGCCACCAAAGGCGAAGCGGGAGTGCCGCTGGGTCGTTTAGTGGGTATACCGGGAGTCACCTTTCCCGGGAGTCCCACATACCCCATCCGTCCCCCGACGGGTGGGGATGCGTAATGCATTTTTCCCAGCGAAAAAAAAAAAAAAAAAAAAAAAAAAAAAAAAAAAAAAAAGGTTAGGTTAGGTTCCCGTGTCGGCCCCCTCGAATGGAGCACGCCTTGTCGTGGCGAGGGGGCTCAGTAGCCTGTCGCAATCCAGCGGCAGGTGAAGCCAAGATGCTCTGTGACGGGTGCCGCTGCGTCTGTTCCCGTATCGGGCGGCAGCGGCACAGGTGAGTCGCGTCTGTCTCGGATCGAGCGGCGGCTCACTGAATGTCGGTATGACTCCCAGCACCCCTCTGATTTAGCAGAGGAGGCAGGGGACGTCTTTGGGACTTTTGTCCTCTTGGCGAGCCCGGCGTGCACTTACCCTGCCGTCGGGCGTGGATCGCCTTATATCGTAATCCGCATCAACGGAGTGTCGTGGATCACGTCTCGCGGCTCTGTGTGGAACGAGGGTCTTGGCTTAACCGCCCGGACCGCGAGGAAGAAAACCTCTATAAAAAATTACCCCAATCCCAAGCGTGGTAGCTCCGCGAGGGGATGCGTGGCTGATGGGTGATCAGTCGCTAGAGCTTACTCCAGCGGGATACCTGCCGACCTCCCGTTGGGTTATCAACCCCAAGGCTTTGTCGGGTGCAGGGGGCACCGCCCGGCAAGGACCCTTATTTCCCCCATACTCGTGGGATCAATATGGACAAATTGAATAAAATTCTCAAACCCGACCGTGAGCCCAGTCGTGAAAATGGCTCAAAACCCGAGAAGAAAGAAGAAACAGCCACCATGAGCTGTGACAGTGCTTGGTCGCCTGTCGTGCGCCTATCGCGCAATTTGAAGGAGTTGGCGCCTCCGAGGAAAAAGCGCGCCGTTAGTGTGACGGGGAGTTGCACCTCTCTGGAGGCCATTGGCCTTGACGAGGAGCGCTCCCGTAGTAGCCTGGAGGAGTACTCTGACGCCTCCACTTTGTCGGAGGGTTCCCGCCAGTCGACGCGCCTGCAGTTTTTGCGGACGCCTCGCCCGGCGGTCGAGCCCGGAAAGAAGGAGAAGAAGAGAAAGAAAGGAAAGGGGAAGGCTGTACAATCTGCCTCGGCAGGGTCTGGTCTCGATGACTTGGCCCTATCCCTAGCCACAGAAGCGCTGCAACCCGAGGAGGAGGAGCGGATAGCAGCGCTGTCAAAAGAGGCGTGCGCCGCTAGTACGGCTGTTGGCGCTGCTCCGGTGCCGGAAGGCCCGGAAATGACGGCGGAGGGCCTCCAGGTAGCGGCAAACAAGCACCTGGAGGTAATCCTGGAGGTGGCCAAGAGGTCAAAACACCTCAAAGGCACCTTCCAAAAGGCACTGAAAGACGCGGCCAGTGCCCTCCAAAATTTGACCGCTCTTGCTTTGAGCCACTCTATGTCTGATGAGACAAGGCTGCTCCAGCAGGAGAACTCAGCCATCCGGCGCGAGCTGGCGCAAATGCGACAGCAGATGGCTGAGTTACGTCGGGAAATGGAGGCGGAGAAACGTGGTCCGGCACCTATGGACGCGACTCCGTTCTCATCCACCAGGGTGGCCCCCTTACAACAGAGGGACCATAATAGGGAGGACCCAGCCCTGGCGGAGTTCCGACGGTCTATAGTGTTGGAGGTGGGCGCCATTTTGAACGCCCGCCTCGAGGGTCTTGAAGACCGCCTCCTGCCGGCCAAATCTCTGCGGCCACCTCTGGCCGCCGAAAAGAAGCTGACCACACCAGCGCCCGTCGCGGCTGCCAAACCCAGCAAGGGAAAAGGTAAGGGGAAGAAGTCCGCCCCTCCTTCTGCCGCCGCCGCGGCAGCGCCCATCGCTGGGCCGTCTTCGGCACCAACGCCGCCACAACCAAGCCGGGAGAGAGAGCCCCTGTCAACAGCGCCGGCCAAGGAAACTTGGGTGACGGTGGCGAAACGACGAAAACAGAAAACGGCCGTTCCCACGGCAACCCCACCTTTGAAACCAACAGCGCCACCGCGCAACGTCGTGTTGAAGAAGCCGCGTAAGTTGGTGGCCCCGAAAACATCGGCGGTGGTCCTCACCCTCTCCACGGAGTCCTTGAAGAAAGGTGTCACATACGGGTCTCTCATAGAGAGGGCCCGTGGGGTCATCAACCCTGCCGAGCTTGGCATTCCGTCGGTTCGGTCACGGCAGACGGCAGCGGGGGCCCGCATGTTTGAATTTGCTGGCCCCCAAAACAGCGAAAAGGCCGATCTCTTTGCGGCCAAACTGAAGGAGTTGGTGGCGGAAGAGGCGATAGTCGTCCGCCCTGTCAAAACATCCGAACTTCGGATAACAGGGCTGGATGACTCCATCACGCCGCAGGAAGTCGCCACCGCCGTTGCCGCGAAGGGGGGGTGCAGCGCCGAGCAGGTCCGCACCGGTGCCATTCGCCCCGGCCCTGGTGGTGCGGGATGCACCGTGGTGCACTGCCCAGTCGCCGCGGCCAAGGCATTGGCGGATGCCGGGCGCATCACCGTCGGGTGGAGCTCTTGCCACATTCGCGTGCTCGAGCCCCGCCCGATGAGGTGCTTCCGGTGCCTCGGAATTGGCCACACCAAGCCGCTTTGCCCCTCTCGGGTGAGCCGCGAGGACCTGTGCTTCCGCTGCGGCAGGAAAGGCCATGACCGCGCCTCCTGCTCAGCGGAACCGAGATGCGCCGTCTGCTCGTCAGCTGGTAGACCCGCCAGCCATGTGATGGGAGGGAAGAAATGTAACCCTCCCCCAACGAAGGGCAAGGCGGCAACGAAGCCAACGGCTGGACCACATAATACCGGTCAGGGAACTGGTACGCCGGAAGAGGTTATGTCGGAGTGATGGATTTGGGTCCCAAGTCATTGCTCCAGGCGAACCTCATGAGGTCTGCCAGAGCCCAGGATCTTTTCTCCCAGGCTCTGGCGGAGTATCATATCGACGTGGCCGTCGTCTCGGAGCCGTACCTAATACCAGACAGACCAAACTGGTTGGGGAGTCGGGACGGCCTCGCGGCGATAACCTCCTCCGGTGGCCTACCCCTCTCACTTCTCGAGAGGGGTGCCGAGTTTGTAGGGGCCTCGTGGGGTGGATTAGCGATTTTTGGAGTTTATTTCTCCCCTAATCGCCCACTCCACGAGTACGAGGCCTTTCTACAGGCGTTGTCGGCCGCGCTACGGCGTGTTGCTCCCCGTCAAATCATCCTGATGGGGGACTTCAACGCCAAGTCCGTCACATGGGGTGGCCGTGTGACAGACTGCCGCGGCCGAGCCATGGAGGCCATGGCTATGGTGACAGGCCTGACCCTACTGAACAGGGGTAGGACGCACACGTGCGTGCGACGGCGGGGCGGGTCAGTGGTGGACCTCACGTTCGCCTCTCCTGTCGTCGCAGCTCGCGCGAACAACTGGCGCGTCCTGTTGGTGGAGACTGGATCCGACCACCGGTATATCCGGTTCGAGTTGGACTCAGTCTCCACCCAACGCCCCACGTCGGACACCGTGTCGCGGTCGAGACCGCGCTGGGCACTGGCCCGGCTCGACCGAGACATGGCTCACGAATCCGCGCTGGTCCAGGACTGGTTTTGTCCCCCTTTGACCGGCGCGGACGTAGACGGCTCCGCCTCCCAGCTCCGCCAAGTTCTGACGGAGGTGTGCGACGCGTCAATGCCGAGATCTCTTCCCCCTCCTCGTCGCAACTCCGTCTATTGGTGGTCGGCAGAAATTGCCGACCTGCGGTCCGCCTGCACTGCTGCGCGGCGGGCGTATACCCGGAGCCGGAGGCGCAGAATCCGCGATGAGGAGAGGGAAGACGTCCTGTACGCCGGGTACATGGAGGCGAAAAAGCGCCTCCAGGTAGCAATCGCCGCCGCGAAGGATGAAGCCCGGGCGACGATGCTGGAGAGTCTGGACAGGGACCCGTGGGGGAGACCGTATCGGGCTGCGCGCAACAAGCTGCGCGCCCATGGTCCTCCACTCACCCAGACTCTCGAGCCGGGGATGGTGGAAGCGGTGGTCGGTGCGTTGTTCCCCGGTTCTGAACCGGACTTCACGCCACCGCCGATGACTCGGCCGGGTCCTGTTGAGGACTCAGCTGACTCCTATCCACCAGTCTCGGGGGCGGAGGTGCAAGCAGCTGCACTCTGCCTGCGGGGTAAAAAGACGGCACCAGGACCGGACGGTGTGCCCGCTCGTGTGCTGTTCATCGCGGCGGGCTACCTGGAGGAGAAACTTCGGGAACTTTACGACAGCTGTCTTGCTGTCGGAAGGTTCCCGAAGGTGTGGAAGGAGGGCGCCCTCTGCCTCCTCGCCAAGCCAGGCCGGCCGATGGACTCTCCATCGGCCTATCGGCCGATTGTGTTGCTGGACGAGGCGGGAAAACTCTTCGAGAGGATTCTCGCAACCCGCATCGTCCGGCACTTAGCGACTACCGGCCCTGACCTGGCGGAGGCCCAGTTTGGCTTCCGAGCTGGCCGCTCGACCCTAGACGCACTGAGCTTTTTGGGAGAAATGGTGAGGGGTGCTGCCGAGAGTGGGGAAAGGCTGTTGGCGATATCCCTCGATATCGCCAACGCATTCAACAGCATTCCCCACACCACCATTGTCGAGGCCCTGCGCGCCCACGGTGTACCGCCCTACTTGGTCCGCCTCCTGTCTGATTACCTCCGAGACAGGACGGTAACGTACGTGGACCAGAGCGGCTCGCTGAGGAGCCACCGCGTGGAGTCCGGTGTTCCACAGGGATCAGTCCTCGGACCATGCCTGTGGAATATCGGATTCGACTGGATGTTGAAGGGCGCACTCCCCCCGGGCGTGAGGGTCGTCTGCTACGCGGACGACACTCTCGTGCTTGCCCGGGCCTGGGATGTAGCGCGGGTCCTCCAGCTGGCTTCCGCGGCGTGCGACCTTGTGGTCCAACGGATTCGCCTGTTGGGCCTCAGGGTCGCTCTGGAGAAGTCGGAGGCCGTCTTGTTTGACGGTCCGCGACAACGCCACCCACCGAACATCAGCCTGATGGTCGACGGCGTGGCCATCGACGTTAAGCCCCAGATGAAATATCTGGGACTTATCATCGACAGCCGGTGGCGGTTCAGCCGTCACTTCGCCGAACTGTCACCCCGGCTGCTAAAGACGGCGGACTCGCTGGGGTGGCTGCTCCCGAACTTGGGCGGACCAAGTGCTCATTGCCGACGTCTGTACGCCGGTATTCTCAAGAGCATGGCGTTATACGGTGCCCCCATCTGGGCGGAACGCCTGAGTAGGGACAACGTGTCTCAGCTCAGGCGGCCCCAGCGAGTCATCGCGCAGAGGGCGGCCCGCTGCTACTCCACAGTGGCGGGTGCAGTGGCGTGTGTCCTGGCTGGGACCCCGCCTTGGGAGCTCGAGGCCCGAGTCCTAGCCTGGACATACGCACGACGGTCGGAGCAGCGTTCTCGGGGAGAGCGCGGCTCCCTAGAGGAGGAGCGCGCCTTCGAGCGCCAAACCCGAGAGCTGCTGATTCGGGCCTGGACCGGGGTCCTAAACTCTTCGGAGTCGGGTCGAGCCACCCTCGACGCCCTGACCCCGGTCCTGACCCGATGGCTAGAGAGACGGCACGGCTCCCTCACCTACCGTCTGGTGCAGGTCCTTACCGGACACGGATGCTTCGGCGCCTATCTGCACCGGATCGGACGGGAGGAGACCGCCTCGTGTCACGAGTGCGGCGCTGCGGAAGACACGGCTCAACACACCCTTGAGTCGTGCCCAGCGTGGGAGTCGCAGCGCCGTACTCTGGTCGCGGAGATCGGCCAGGACCTCTCCCTCCCCAGCGTGGTGGAGGCCATGCTCGGGAGTGACAGAGCCTGGAAGGCCGTCACCTCCTTCTGCGAGGACGTTATCTCACAGAAGGAGGCAGCGGAGAGGGTGCGGGAGGAGGATCCTCTTGCCGCCCCGATCCGAAGGCGACGAACGGGGCGAAGACGGCGGCGTTATAACCGCCTGATCCCCCCTGGTGGAGGCCAGCCAGCGTCGGGTACGGGGGTACCCGCGCCGGCATTGCACGCGCTTCCACCGCCGCCTGACGGGAATGACCGCACACTCCGGGCCATTCCCGTTGCCCCCCCTCATGGGGTGGGCTTGCCGGGCCTGCTACGGCGGGCAGTCATCGACGGGGCAGCGGTTGTATCCGACCGGCTTCCCGCAGCCCCGTCCGCCACTCACGAGTCGTCGAGCGAGTCGTCGCCGTCCGATTTCTCGGACGACGACGACTGGCTTGAGACGACTTTTGAGCGGCCAGGTGACTGACGGAGTGTCGTTGGTTTTTAGTGGGTATGGGCGTTTGAGCTCGAGTCCCACATAACTCGCCGTCTCCCCCGGACGGCGAGTATGCGTAATGCATTTTCCAACGTTAAAAAAAAAAAAAAAAAGGTTCCCGTGTCGGGTAACTGGTCCCGCATCGGGCGCGTCCCCAGGTGGTGGATAGGGGAACGCCTCCCAGATATGGGGGGTACCGGCTTCGGCCGGCGCGAACCAAAACCAGAGCGCGGCAGGTCTTGTTAACTCGGCAGGCCTGTCGGGCAACCCGTAAACCCCCAACGGAGGGGGGCCGGGGGTCTTGGCTACTGCAGCCGGGGCCAAGACAAGGAAAAGTCTATAACACCAAACCTGGCCGTCGGGGCATATTGCCCGGGTCTGGGCGGCGTTGGTGCTCCGCAAGGAACGAGTGGCGCCGGGAAACTGGCGCCTGGGGGGAAAGACCTGGCGGTGAGTGTCGTGGATCACGTCTCGCGGCTCGCTGCTGGGCCGGTCTTGCCTTAATTGGCCGGGCCGAGAGGGAGAAAACCTCTATAAAAAGTTACCCAATCCCAAGTTTGGTGCCGTGGCGAGGGGATGCGTGGCTGACGGGTGGTCAGTCGCGAACGGCACACCTCTAGGGAACCGGCGGACTCCCTAGAGTATGTACGCTTACCCGGGCACAGGGGGCACTGCCCGGGTGGACCTTTATTTCCCCCACACTCGTGGGAACAATTATGCATAAAAATTCAAATTTAAATAAATATGGGAATATGGGGGGTGATTCTCTGCGCGAGCAGAAAGTCGAGGATGAGGAAGATGTGCGAAGTGGTGTACGGAGCGACGAACGTGAGTCGCCCCGCAAAGAAATTGTGGATTGCGCTAGAGCGCTCATCGGGTCTGGATCTGAGAGGGTCCAGACTGGTCTGGAAATGACGTCAATAGAGCCCGAGAAGGGCGTAGTGATAGATTCTGGCGGCTCGCCATGCTCTTCGCAGAGCTGCGAGGCTACCGAAAAGTTAGGAGACGGAAACGTCTGTTTTAAGACGCCCGTGATAGTGCTGGAGCGGTGTGACACGCCAGCGTCCGGTCGGTCGGGGAGCCTTTTCTTTAGGCCTGGGGACTTCTCCGGGTCTGAGGACGGGTCTACCCTGACAGACGCTTCGGTCATGTCAGTAGATCGTCCCGCACAGACCACGCGGGAGCGCAAGCGGCTGCGCAAGTCAGCCAACAAAGCAGACGGGGGGTCAAGCTCTGACACCCCGTCTGTTAAACAATTTAAGAAGGGGACGTCGGGCAAGGGCGGGCGCAATCCGTCAACGAGCCATTATGCCGGTCTGGCAGAGGCTCAGCGCAAGCTCCATGCCCTTAGAAGGGAAGAGCTCCAATCGGAGCTCGAAGAGAGGGTAGCCGCCAAGGAGCGGCAAACCCGCACTGCCCGGGCGAAGTTCGGGTACGGCTCTGCCCTCTTTGACTATGAGGGCAAGACGTTACCCGAGCTTGAAAAGCTGGTATTGGAGGACGTCGCGGAGATTACCGAAATCGCCGCGAAGTCCTCCAACCTGAAGGGCACTTTGCAGAAGGCCCTGAAATGTCGGGCGGCCAGCGTGCGCGGCATAATGGAGGAGGTCCTGAAGAGGACTGCCTCCGAAGAGCTGCAGCGCATGCAGGCCACTATTGACCGCCTGTCGGCCGAGGTTGCCCGTCTCCGGGAACAGGCCGGGCGAGCCACGCCTGTATTGCCTGCGGCGCCTGCCACGGAGCCGGCCCCTCCCTCAGTTATGGAGGTCGTTCCGCCCTCCCTTTCCAGTGACCTCGAGGATGCCATCCGAAGGGTCGTGAGGGAAGAGAGGGCCTTCGTAAGGTCCTGCCTGGCTGGTATTGAGGATCGCCTCTTGCCAGCCAAGACCGTACGTCCGCCCCTGGCGGTGGACCGCAAAAAGGCGGCAACATCTGCGGCTGGTGCTGAGTCGCCCCCGTCTGTGGCCTCAAAGCCCTCCAAAGGGAAGGGCAAGGGGAAAAGGACCAAGCAGGTGGCTGAGGTGGCAGCTCTTACTGCCCCAGTGGCCAAGGAGGCTGCACCACCTGCACCCTCCGCCTCCCCGAAACCCGGCCCGTCCTCAGCAGCGGTAGTACTGACGACTGAGGACGGAAATCTTCTTCTTCCCTCCACCACTCCCGCCAACGAGTGGAAAAAGGTTGAGAAGAAGAAAAAGAAAAACAAGACGAGGGCTAAAACGGCGACGCCTTCCACTTCTGCTTCCGCCCCAAAGCCGGAAACTGCGAAGTCCTCCGGCAAAGGCGGGAAGAAGAAGAAACGTTCTAAGAGCTTGACTCCCCCCAAGACCGCGGCTGTGGTGATCACTATCACGCCGGAGGCAGCAAAACGGGGGGAGACATACGGCTCCATACTGGAGAAGGCGCGCGAAGCGGTGAACCCGCTCGTTCAGGGGTTCGCCGACGCCGTCAAATGCCGGAAGACGCAGACCGGGGCTCGAATATTTGAGTTCCCGGGCGCAGGACGAGAAGGGAATGCAGACCTGTTCGCCGCCAAGCTGCGTGAGGCTGTGGCCGATGCAGCAAAGGTGGAGCGCCCACAGAAGTTGGCACCTATCATGGTCCTGGAGATGGACGACTCCGTTTCCAGGGCCGAAGTGATCGCCGTGGCCGCCAAGATCGGTGGTTGCGAGGAAGCCGCCATCAAAGGCGGGGAAATCCGTGATGGTCGCGGTGGATACAGGGCCATCTACTTGCAGGTCCCGGTGGCCGCCGCTAAAATCCTCTTGGACCGGAAGCGAATCCCGTTGGGCCTAAGCTCAGCGCTGGTCCGGGCCCTGAAGCAGTTGCCAATGCGCTGTTTTAGGTGCTACGGGACAGGCCACGTAAAGGCCGCCTGTCCGTCTGCAGACCGCACACAACTGTGCCTACGCTGCGGGTCAGCCGATCATAAGATCAGCTCCTGCAAGGCACAGCCAAAATGCGCGGTCTGCACGGCCAGTAAAGTGTCCGCTGGTCACGTGATGGGGGGTCCTAAGTGCAACCCCCCACCAAAGAAGGGCAAGCTGCAGGCGTCGGTCCCGCCCGCGGCCGCGGCGGCTGAGGTCAGTCCTGAGCCGGCAGAAGGGAATGGTGCGATGTCCGAGTGATGCAAGAAGCAAGACATCGCACCATCCTCCAGGGCAATCTTAATCATTGCCGGGCGGCTCAGGACCTGATGACTCAGGCCATGGCCGATTGGACGGCGGGATTGGCGGTGGTCGCCGAACCGTACTCCGTGCCTCTCAATTGGGTAGCGGATAGGGATGGTTTGGTGGCGATCGCACCGCGGCCCTCCACGGATTCCCCTCCCCTCTCACTCATAGAGAGGGGGTCCGGATACGTGGCCGCCGCGTGGGGGGAAATAACCGTAATTGGCGTTTACTTCTCCCCCAACCGCCCCCTAGCTGAGTTGGACCAGCTGCTCACCAACCTGGCGGCAGCGGTCGCTCGAATGTCGCCGAGGCAGATTGCTGTGCTCGGCGACTTAAACGCCAAATCGGTGTCTTGGGGGAACCCAGCCACTAATCCTCGTGGGAGGTTGGTAGAGTTGTGGGCAACGTCGGTCGGCCTGTCCCTCTTGAATAGAGGGACAACCCATACATGCGTGCGGCAGCAGGGAGGGTCGGTGGTGGACATATCGTTCGCCACCCCTGCACTTGCCGCACGCGTGCAAAGGTGGGAAGTCGATTTGACGGAGACTCTATCCGATCATCGCCATATTCGGATAGAGTTCTCAGTCCACAACCCCCGAGCGGTGTCGAGCCGTGGTCCAGTGAAGTTCCCTAGATGGGCGCTCACCAAGCTGGACCGTGACATGGCGAAGGAGGCGGCCTTCGTCCAGGATTGGTTCGGGGCACCAACCGATCCGGACGTGGATGTTGCCGCTGGGCACCTGCGGAGCGCGCTGACCGAGGTGTGCAATGCAAGCATGCCTCGGTCTTGTCGGCCCCCTCCAAGGCGGGCGGTTTACTGGTGGTCGCCGGAACTTGCCGACCTGCGGGCCACCTGTGTCGCGGCCCGAAGGGCTTACACCCGGAGGCGCCGCCGCAGCCACCGGGATGAGGAAGAGGAGGGCCGCCTGTACGCCCTCTATAAGGAAGCGAGGCGCACATTCAAGGCGGCCATAGGCGCCGCTAAGGACTTGGCACGGGAGGAGATGCTGGAGAGTCTGAATGACGATCCGTGGGGGAGACCATATAAGGCGGTGCGCAACAAACTGCGCCCCTTAGGTCCCCCACTGACTGAGACTCTCCAGCCAGATCTTTTGGAGGGGGTCGTCCGGGTCCTGTTCCCGGACAATACTTCGTTTACCCCTCCGAAGATGGATCCTCCCTTTGGGAGCGGCCCCCCGGCCGCGGGTTTTGACCCCATTGCCGCGGAGGAGTTCGACACAGCGACTGACTACCTCCGCAGCAAGAAGACGGCGCCGGGTCCAGACGGCGTCCCGGCCAGGGTCGTGGCCATCGCCGTCAGCGAGATGGCTGGTCGCTTTCGGGACCTCTTCAACCGATGTTTTGAGGTAGGGAGGTTCCCGAAAGCGTGGAAGGAGGGCCTTCTGGTCCTCCTTAGGAAGGAGGGCCGGCCGGCGGATTCCCCGTCCGGTTACCGCCCCATAGTCCTCCTGGACGAGGCGGGCAAGCTGTTTGAGAAGCTGATAGCTGCCCGCCTCAACGAGCACCTGGCAGGGACCGGCCCAAACCTATCCGACGCCCAGTATGGGTTTCGGGCGGGCCGGTCTACAATCGACGCCCTGACAAAGCTCAGGGCGACGACAAGCGAGGCCGCAGAGAGGGGGGAGGGCGTGCTGGCTATATCATTTGATATAGCCAACGCATTTAACACCATCCCCCACTCAACAATTCTGGAGGCACTCCGCTATCATGGAGTGCCTCTTTATTTGCGGGCCCTGTTGGCGGACTACCTCTCGGACAGAGAGGTGCTTTACGTCAACAGGGACGGCCGTCTTCAGCGGCGGAAAGTCGAAGCAGGGGTTCCTCAGGGGTCGGTGCTCGGCCCCTTATTGTGGAACCTCGGATACAATTGGCTGCTCCGAGGTGCCCTGCTCCGTGGCATGAGTGTCATATGCTACGCGGATGACACTCTTGTCACGGCTCGGGGTCGGACTTACGGAGCGGCTGCGTGTCTGGCCTCGGCTGGCGGCACCCTTGTCGCTGAGAGGATCCGCCGGCTGGGACTCGAGGTGGCGCTGCACAAGACCGAGGCTATCTTCTTTCCGGGGCCTCGGCAGCAAGCACCTCACGACGCTCACATCATTGTAGGCGGCGTGAGGGTCAATGTGAAGGCTCAGATGAAATATCTGGGCCTAATCTTAGATGGCCGTTGGCACTTCGGCCCTCATTTCGCAGGCTTATCGGAACGCCTGCTGAGGGCCGCCAACGCCTTCAGTTGGCTCCTCCCTAATCTGGGGGGACCGAGAACGAGATGCCGGCGATTGTATGCCGGTGTCTTAAGGAGTATGGCGCTCTATGGCGCCCCCGTGTGGGTAGACTCCCTCAACAAAAGGGAGAATGCCGCCCTCCTCCGCAGGCCCCAACGGGCCATTGCACAGCGGGTGGGGAGGGCATACCGCACGGTTGGGGGTGCTGCGGCCTGTGCTCTTGCGGGCACGCCACCGTGGGAGCTGGAAGCCCGGGTCCTCGCCACCGTCTACAAATGGACGGCGGAGCAGAGGGCCCGCGAACTGCGACCGGCTCCCGAAGAGCGAGGAGCGGTGCGGCGCGAGGCGCACGAGGCCATGGTCCGTCTGTGGAAGGAGGACCTAGCGAGTGCGCCGTTCGGGCGTCGCACGTTGGATGCCATCGGTCCGAATCTGGACCGGTGGCTGGAGAGGCCCCACGGGTTCCTCACTTACCGTCTGGTGCAGGTGCTTACCGGGCATGGTTGCTTCGGTGACTACCTGCATCGGATCGGGAGAGAGGAATCCCCGTCGTGCCATGAGTGTGGTGCGACGGAGGACTCGGCGCAGCATACCCTCGCAGTCTGTCCAGGCTGGGAGGAGCAGCGCCGGGTTCTAGTGGCGGCAGTCGGCCAGGACCTGTCATTGCCTAGTATGGTGAACGCCATGCTAGTCGATGAGAGGTCTTGGAAGGCGGTAGCCACTTTCTGCGAGACTGTTATTTCGCAGAAGGAGGCGGCGGAGCGGGAGAGGGAGGACGATCCCTCAGCGCCCCCGCTCCGTAGACGGAGGGTGGGCAGGAGACGGCGGTTGTACGATCGCTCTCTTGTCCCCCAAGGTGGCATGCAGGCTGGAGGCACGGGGGTGCCTCCTCCTGCATTGCACGCGCCACCACCGTCGAGAGGGAATAGTGCCGCGTCCCCGGCTATTCCCTCTGTCCCTCCGCAAGGGGGGCGCGCTGGGCCCGCCGTGTAGGCGGGCAGCTGTCCAGGGTGTGCATGGATGTCAAGGCTTTTGCTAGACTCCCATGTCGCCCTGTAGACAGGGAAGGGAAGCCGCAGGTTTTTGGTGGGTAGTCTCCGCTCTTCATTGAGCAGTGGGAGTCCCACACACGGCTGAGGCCCCCCGGTCTCGGCTACGGCTCATAAATGGGTTTTCCTGCGATAAAAAAAAAAAAAAAGGTTAGGTTAGGTTCCCCCTCGAGGGGTACCATCTGTCAGACCTCCTCGTGGTGTACCCTGGGCAACGGCTGGTGTTCCATCCACCAGCCGGCTAACGTGACAGGCGCGCGGGATGTGGTGGCCTATACTCGGCGATCGAGTGGCGGCCCTCCCGGGCGCACCCGTAATCCCCATTGAGGGGGACGGGGGTCCTGGCTACTGAAGTCAGAATCGCGACAGACAAGTCTTTAAAATCCCCTAAGTGCAAGGTTTGGCGGGGGCCGATGCACTGAATGGCCGGCGGGGATACGTCGGTCCCTACCCCGTCACGAGGTGAGGAGGGGCAGCTGCGCCCGTAAGCAGTTACAAAAAAAAATGGACAATTGTAAAAAGGATAATATTCCCCGAGAGGGTCCCAGCTCAGCTGGGGAATCCCTCCCCGCCCTTCTCAGGGCGGGCTGCCCCACGTATACGGGGGGGGCAACAATTGTTCCTCGGTGTGAGCCGAGTGCAGTAGAGGCAGTGGAGAGCGATGACGCGGAGATTGGTGGAGCGGAAGGGAGAGTGCGGCGCGGTGGGTTCCCATCGCCCCGCCCTAACAGGAAGAAAATTAGCGAAGAGACGCTAACCGGGTTGGGGCCCCGTGAACTGCGGGTGTCCCTCACCCGCATGGATACGGACGCAGACAGTAGGTCCGACACTTCCGCGGGCACTATGGTGTCTGCAGCATCCGGAGGTGAGAAATTCTGGAAGGTACCGAAGCGGCCCCGTATACCAGAGGGCAACGGATCAAGCTCCGAATCGGACCGCTCTAGATCCCCCAAACAACTCGCGACAAAGACGTCGGTAGCGAGAAGAGGACGAGGTCGGCCCCCTACCACAGGGGAGTATGTCGGCCTTTACGAAAGAAAGAAGGAGTTTTTGAAGCTCCAACAGCAGGAATTAGAACTCCAAGCGGAGAAGGAGGTGCTCGACATCACGGTCGAGGCCCGCAAAACACGCGAAAGAACCAAAAGTATCGTGTCCAGCAGCGAGCCTCTTGACAGTGAAGTGACGACAATGTCCCTTAAAAAACAAATATTGTCGGGTCTCACAATGATAAATGAAGTGAGAACGAAATCCGGCAAGTTAAAAGGGACAATGCAGGCGGCCTTGAATACGGCGAGCGAGATGATTCGGGAGGCGTCCGAAGCCCTTGCCACAAGGACCATCTGCGAAGAGGTAGAGGCCCTAAGGGCCCAAAACACCCGCCTGACGGTGGAAATGGAGGTCCTGAGGAAGGAACTGGCCGACTTCAAAGCCATTTTCCTAAATAAAGAGGCGTCGGCCCCCAAAGTAGTAAATGCATCCCCCGGATCAATGGAGGAGTGGGCTGAAAAGATCCTGAGCCTAACTACGGCTCGGATCAACGCCACGGTGGAGGGCCTCGAGTCGCGGCTGAACCCAGAGCCGCGACTGCGACCACCGTTGGCGTTCGAGAGGCGAGCCAGCGGTCCATCCGTGCAGGAAGCGGCAGCAAAAGCGGTGAAGCCCCCAGTAGCCATCGCAAAAGCTCAGGCGCCCTCCAAGGCCCCCAGAGTTATAAAGGCTACCAGCTCCCGGGGGCCAGTAGTAGTAGAGCAGACAAGCGCCTCTGCCACGAGCAAAAAGAAGCGGGCAAAGAAAGGTAAGGTGCAAAAGGCACCTACACCTGCGGCGTCCCAGCCACGGCCGCTGCCCCCTGCACCGGTTTCTACCGATGAAGGGTGGACAACGGTCGTTAAAAAAGGAAAAACCAACGTGGAGAACACCAATCAGGCGGCTACAAAACCCCAGCCGAAGCCTCAGAAAACGGCCAAGATCAAGGCTCGCCCTCCGAAATCCACGGCGGTAGTCATCACCGTGCAGGAGGGCGCAGATGATCGTGGCGTTACATACGCTAAGGCCGTTACAGAGGCCAGGCAGAGGATTAACCTGGAAGAACTCGGCATAGACGGTGTCCGCTTTCGCCGGGCAATAACAGGGGCGACTATAATAGAGGTGCCAGGTGCCTCTAGCGGCGAAAAGGCAGACTCCCTGGCTGAAAAGCTCAGGGAGCTCTTTAACGAAGATGATATCCGGGTGTCCAGACCCACTAGAACCGCAGAGATCAGGGTATCTGGGCTGGACGACTCGATCACGACGGAGGACATTCAGCAGGGAGTCTCCAAACTCGGAGGGTGCCCTGCGGACCAAGTAAAGGTGGGTTCTCCCTCCCGCGACCACACGGGCCTGTACGCGGCATGGGTGCGGTGCCCCATTGCGTCCGCGAAGAGAGTGCTGGAGGGCCGCCTCTTGATTGGCTGGGTCGTCGCCAGGGTTAGGGCTCTACCCCGCAGAAGCCTGAGATGCTTCCGGTGCTTAGAGCCCGGCCACGTGCGCGCCCAATGTCAGTCGGAGGTGCACAGGAGCCGCCAGTGTTACAGATGCGGCCAGCTGGGGCACGTCTCCAGCATGTGCAGAAATGCTCCCCACTGCCCCTTATGCTCACAAGCGGGCAGGGAAGCTGGACATAGGTTGGGCAGCGGTGCTTGCAAAGCACCCCCCAGCAGCAAAAAGAAGGCCCCGAAGGTCACGGCAAAGCCTCCAAGCCAGCCAGAGCCTTCCCGTCCAACACAAAGACAAGAGACGGGAGAAATGTCGGCCGATTAAATATGGCCCAGTCATTTTTATTGGCGAATGTCAATCACTGTGCTAGAGCTCAGGACCTTTTACATCAGAGCCTGGCACAGTGGTCGACACACATTTGCGTCGTCACGGAGCCGTACTTCGTTGCGGCCCGTGACGGACGAGATGGTGGCCATAGCCACCAACACAGGGGCTGGCTCGCCTCAGTTCTCTGGCGTCCGTAAGGGAAACGGCTGTGTGGTTGTGAGAGTCGGCGACGTGTTAGTGGTGGGGGTTTACTTTTCCCCCAACCGCTCAATCGCCAATTTTGAAATTTTTCTGGCGCAGATTGATGTCCTCCTGGCTGGGTGGGGTCGGACCGATCAGGTGGTGGTGGCCGGCGACCTAAACGCTAAGTCTGTGTCTTGGGGCTCTCGTCTCACCGACGACAGAGGTGAGCTAGTTGAGGATTGGCTCACGGGTCATGGTCTCGTCGTTGTCAACCGGGGGACGGTGGATACGTGCGTGCGGATGCAGGGTGGATCCGTCGTGGACATAACGTTCGCAAGCCCTGCCCTGGCACGCCGTGTCCAGAACTGGGAGGTGCTGGTGGGGGTTGAGACATTGTCAGACCATAGGTATGTACGTTGGGACGTCTCCCCCCTCCAGCCTTCCCCGAGCAGTTCAAGCCGTCACACGGCGGACCTTAGCCCCAGATGGGCTCTGAAACGCCTCGACCGGGACACCTTCGAGGTGGCGACCCTGGTCGAGAGCTGGTCGCCCTGGGCAGAGAGCGTTGTTCCCAGCATAGAGGTTGAGTGGTTCCGGGAGGCCATGTCACACGTGTGCGATGCGGCAATGCCCCGAGTTGGGGCGTTGCCGCCACGCACAGCCGTGTACTGGTGGTCTCCGGAACTTGCTCGACTAAGGGAGGCCTGTGTAGAGGCGAGGAGGCGATATTCCCGGCACCGCCGCAGGCGAAGGAGAGACGAGGCCCTAGACTCGCCACTCTACAGCGAGTACCAGGCGGCCAAAAAGGCCCTTCGGGTCGCGATCGCTGAGGCCAAGAACGCCGCCTGGGAGGAGCTCCTCTCTTCCCTAAATGAGGACCCGTGGGGAAGGCCGTATAGATTAGTAATGAGTAAATTGCGTCCGTGGGCCCCCCCACTCACTGCCACGTTAGACACTGGCCTTCTGCAGAGGGTTATAGAGGCCCTTTTTCCGGAGAGCTCAGAGTTCACGCCGCCGATCCTTTTACAATCGGAAGGCGAGGACAATGATGAGGTTCCGGAAATATCTGAGGGAGAACTCGGGGCCGCAATTCTACGCCTTAAGGGCAAAAACACCGCCCCTGGCCCAGACGGAGTCCCGGGAAAAGCCTGGGTACTAGCCATGAAGGACGGTCTTGAGCCCAGATTCCGCTCTCTCCTCTCGACCTGCCTGCGAGAAAGACATTTCCCACAGGCGTGGAAGAGGGGTAAACTGGTGCTCCTCAAAAAGGATGGCCGCCCAGCAGACTCCCCTTCTGCGTACAGGCCCATCGTCCTTTTGGATGAAGGGGCGAAACTCTTTGAGAGGGTGTTGGCCCATCGGTTGGTGCGACATCTCGAGGAGATCGGTCCCGACCTCGCCGATAACCAATTTGGTTTTAGGAGGGGAAGGTCGACCATCGATGCCATCGACCGAGTCAAAAAACTCGCGGAGGACGAAGTGCGGAGAGGCGGTGTGGTCGTGGCGGTGTCTTTGGACATCGCCAATGCCTTCAATTCCATCCCGCACATATGCATCACGGAGGCCCTGAAGCACCACAACGTGCCCAAGTACCTGCAGCAGATAGTCGCCAGCTATCTCGCTGACAGGGAAATCACTTTCCCAACGAACGAGGGCTGGGGCAGCAGGAGAGTGTCGTGCGGTGTTCCACAGGGATCGGTCTTAGGGCCGCTCCTGTGGAACATTGGGTACGACTGGGCGATCCGGGGTGCGACGCTGCGAGGAGCCAGCGTGATATGTTACGCGGACGACACGCTGGTCACCGCGAAGGGCAAAACGTACCGGGAAGCCGCCACCCTGGCGACGGCAAGTGTTGCCCAAGTGGTGGAACGCATAAGGCGACTGGGGCTGACGGTTGCATTGCACAAGTCCGAGGCTTTGTGTTTTCACGGGCCTCGGCACGCACCGCCAGCGGGGGCTGAGCTTGTTGTGGGTGGCGTCTCCATCGGTGTCGGGGGTACCATGAAGTACCTAGGATTGGTCCTTGACAGCCGGTGGAACTTTAAGGCCCACTTCGAGTACTTGGCTCCCAAGCTCGTAAGGACGGCAGGGGCCCTCAGTCACCTTATGCCGAATCTGGGAGGTCCTGGCACGGGATGTAGGCGCCTTTTCGCCACCGTACTTAAGTCGATGGCCCTCTATGGCGCCCCTATTTGGGCAGACGCCCTTAAACGGGAAACCCGGGCAGTGCTCCGCCGATCTCAGCGCGCAGTTGCCAACCGCACCGTTCGCGCCTTTTGCACGGTGTCAGGGGAAGCGGCTTGCGTGCTTGCTGGGGCACTGCCATGGGAGTTGGAGGCAAGGGTACTCGCGGATGTCTATCGCAAGTCTGCGGCGGCCAAGCTGGAGGGCACACCACCATCGCACGAGGAGATCGAGCGCTGGAGGGATGAGGCTCGCAACGTGGCTATCGACATGTGGTCGAACCGCCTGGAGGAGCCGGAAGCGGGCCACCGTACGGTAGCCGCGATCCAGCCGGTGCTCAGGGAGTGGATGGAGAGGCGGAGGGGTTCGCTCTCCTACAGGATGGTGCAGATTCTTACCGGGCACGGGTGCTTCGGTAAGTATCTGCACAGAATCGGTAGGGAGTGCACCCCTGTCTGCCATCAGTGTGGGCACGCCAGTGACACGGCGGAGCATACCTTGCAAGAGTGCCCAGAATGGGCGAGGGAGCGGGCGGATTTGGTAGCTGCTATTGGCCCAAATCTTTTTATGCCCGCTATCGTGCGAGCTATCCTGAGCGGAGACGAAAAGTGGGAGGCGTTCAGCACTTTCTGTGAAGAGGTGCTTAACAAAAAAGAGGAGGCGGAACGGGTGCGCGAGGACGACCCCCTCGCAGATCCCCAACGCCGCAGGAGAGCCGGGCGGAGGCGACGGGCTTTTGCCCGTCAACTCCGCAACTAGTCATTAAATTCTAGTCTTGGTAGGTTAAGGCGCCAGACGGTGGGCTTTTTACACCCCCGTCTGGCGAGCATGTGTTTATATAGTTTTAAGTTATTTAGTAATTTATTATTATTTATACACTGAGATTGTTCTATTTACACCTGTGCATCTATTGTGCACCGGCTTTTGTATATTTATATTCTATATTTCTATGATTTATATTTATACATATTGTAAATAGTCCTGTAGGGGGGCTTGCTCTTTTGGCGGTCTCCCTACTGAGCTGGAGTGGTCGCATGGCGGACCTGCACAAGCGGGCAAATCGTGTTTTGGGAACGGCGGGGAAGGCTCTGCTACACCGCTTATTTCCCAAATCGTGATCGAGGTGACTCAATGGTGGTTTTTTAGTGGGTAGGCCTCGCCCTTCTGGCGAGGAGAGCCCCACATAACCCGTCGCTTGACCACGGCGGCGGGTATGCAATTTAATGCATTTTTTCCCACCGGGACAAAAAAAAAAAAAAAAAAAAGGTTCCCCCTCGAATGACGCCCGTACCGCACGGTGCGGGGGAAACTCCGCCCATGGGCACCCCCGGTCACGGAAAGGCTAGAGCCCGAGTTCCTCCGAAGAGTCGTGTCCACCTTGTTCCCAGCTCAGGTGGAACACACCCCGCCTTCGATGTTGCCACACCCCGTGGCCTCCAGAGAGTCCCCTGACCCCGTGTCCGAGGGCGAGTTCGGCGCGGCATTAGAGCGGTTGAAGGCCAAGAACGTGGCCCCGGGTCCTGACGGGATTCCAGGTAAAATCTGGGTTCTCGTATCGGATATACTGGGTGACCGCCTTCGTAGGCTCCTAACCGCTTGCCTAGAACAGGGGCGCTTCCCGGCGCTATGGAAGGAAGGGAGGCTCGTGCTTCTGAAGAAAGACAGACGTCCGACCGACTCCCCTTCGGCATACCGTCCGATCGTGTTGCTGGATGAGGTGGGCAAGCTCTTTGAAAGAGTCGTTGCAAACCGCCTCGTTTGGCACCTGGATACGGATGGGCCGAATTTGTCGGATGTACAGTATGGCTTCAGGAGAGAGCGCTCTACGATCGATGCTATCCTGCGGGTAAAATCGCTCGCCAGCGAAGCGGTGGAGAGCGGCGGTGTGCTGTTGGCCGTGTCTATCGACATTGCCAACGCGTTCAACACGCTGCCGTGGACCACGATAAAGCAGGCGCTCCGATTCCACGGAGTGCCTGTTTACCTGCAGGATACCATCGCATCGTACCTGGAAGGACGAGAGGTTGCGTGTGATTCGGTGGACGGTCGTTTGCGGCACTTGGCCGGATGCGGCGTTCCACAGGGGTCGGTCTTAGGGCCACTTTTGTGGAACATCGGGTTCGATTGGGCACTCCGCGGCCAGTTCGTCGCGGGGGTGTGCGTGACTTGTTACGCCGACGATACCCTGCTGACAGCTCGCGGTGACTCTTTTGCCGATGCTGCACGTCGTGCGACTGCTGGGGTCGCTGTGATGGTACACCGAATCCGCCTTTTGGGGCTGCGGGTGGCGCTGGAGAAGTCTGAGGCGCTGTGTTTTCACGGCCGACGACGTGCGCCGCCTGCGGGCACTGGGTTGATGGTGGATGGGGTTCTGATCCCGGTTTCATCCACCATCCGGTACCTTGGGCTTGTGCTTGACGGAAGGTGGCGGTTCAAGGCCCATTTCCGTCAGCTCGCTACCAAACTCAACGCGACCGCGGGTGCTTTGAGCCGGTTACTGCCAAACCTGGGTGGTCCGTCGACGGCTCCTCGACGACTGTACCTAGGGGTGGTCCGCTCGATGGCACTTTACGGTGCCCCGGTGTGGCATGACGCCCTCTCGTCCGAGAATGTGACAGTTTTGCGGAAGGCTCAAAGGGTGCTAGCCCTGCGTTTAGCGCGAGCCTACCGCACCACCTCCACCGATGCTGCGCTGGTCCTGGCCGGCAGCCTCCCCTGGGATCTCGACTCCCTGGTCCTCGCCGCGTTATACCAGTGGCGGGGAGACCAAAGATCTCAGGGCAATAGGCCCGCACCGACGGAGGTGGAATCGGAAAGGACACAGCTCACAGAGCTAGCCCACGAGCAGTGGCGCCGTAGATTGGCCAGTAGCCACTTTGGCGTCCGGGTCATTGAAGCCGTACTCCCCGTTCTCAAGGAATGGGTTGAGCGACCACACGGCCAAGTGACATACCGGATGTCGCAGGTGTTTACAGGCCACGGGTGCTTTGGGTCATACCTCTGCCGCATTGGCAGGGAACCCACAACCCGATGCTGGCACTGCGATGCTCCGGAGGATACGGCACAGCACACCCTCGAGGTGTACCCGGCGTGGGTCGCTGACCGCCGTGCCCTCCGAGCACACGTGGGGACCGACCTCAGCCTGGGCTCTATAGTCCGGCGTATGGTCGAAGACAGGGAGGCATGGCGAGCCATGGCCGCATTTTGCGAGCGGGTGATCGCCGAAAAGGAGAGCGCGGAGCGAGAGCGAGAGGCTGCGGCTGACGCACTCCTTATGCGCCGAAGGCGTACTGGGCGCAGGAGGAACCTCCACCACCTGCACATGCCCCTCCCTGTGCCTCGGGTCGTGGACGCGGGGGCGTCCGCTTCCCACTAAGAGGCGCGATGGTGTGTAATGCGTTCTACGCATCGTCGGGACATCAAGACGGAGGATAACCCCCTCTGGCGCTGAAGGCAGGGGCACTTGCCCTCTTCAGATCGGGTGAGACCGTGTGTCGGTCTAGTCAGTGAGGGGCCGCGGATGTGTGCTTATGGCGCTGACTCGTGGCCCCGAACTCATGGCTCCCGAGAACGCCGCTGGTTTTTAGTGGGTATGCCCCGATCGGGGAGAGTCCCACATAACCTGTTGCCTTCCCCCGAGGGCGACAGGTATGCGTAAAGCATTTTCCAGCGAAACCAAAAAAAAAAAAAAGGTTAGGTTAGGTTAGGTTGGGGTTCCCACCCGTGTCGGGTTACTGGTCCCGCATCGGGCGCGTCCCCAGGTGGTGGATAGGGGAACGCCTCCCAGATATGGGGGGTACCGGCTTCGGCCGGCGCGAACCAAAACCAGAGCGCGGCAGGTCTTGTCAACTCGACGGGCCTGTCGGGCCAGAGGGGAAGGCCTTATGGCTCAAGACCTCTCGTATTCGCTGTTCCGCCTGCTCCTCCTCGAAGGAATGGACCGGAGCGGCTTGAGTACCTGAGGCGTAGATAGGGGTGCCTAGACCGGCGGGGCGTTTGCCCGGGTCGTAGGGCTTTGGGGTCGTCGGGGCATTTGCCCGGATCCGTGGGTTTTTCCCGGGTTGTAGCCTGTCATCATGACAACCCGGGCAGCGCATTTGTGCCGTGCGCTGGGTCCCGTAATCCTGGGAGAAGAGGGTCCTGGACGTTGAGCCTGAGGCAGACCACCCAGGCAACACGCTGTCTTTGGCCTCGGATTCCGGGCACACGGGGGGCCCGTGGAGTAGCCGGTCCACGGGTTATTCGGCTGCGGGCGAGCGGCTTAACCCTCGTCCAACGGTGACGCGGGGGGTACGGGGGGCAGGGCAGGCGGCGGGCTCGGTGATGTTGCGCGTTCTGGTCGACGCGTGCTCACCTTGCCCCAACCGTCTCGTCAAAGATCCCGTGCTAGTCTGCCCGAAAGGGAAGTGGCGTCCCTGCTATGGTCGGTGGGAAACCCTGGGGTGTCAGTGACACCTCCCCAGATGGGGCTCCGTGGTGGGTGGGGTCACCACCGACTGAATTTTGTAGACACTGGACATGGCTTGCAATAAGGAATCCTCAAATTATGCGACCAACCCCCGAGCGCAAGGCGCTCAACCAGAGAAAAAGGCAGAGGGTGATGGTGACGTCCTTTTCAGGACGCCCGTTGTCCTCCTGCAAAGGTGTAAAACACCGCTAACTGGACCGACGGGTAGCCGGTTCTTTAGGCCCGGAGATTTTTCCGAGTCTGAGGACGAGGCAACCCTTACCGAACGTGACAAAGAGGGGACGTCACTTTGTGTTTCCCCCTCCCCCGGACTTGACAACAGCCTGGAGATCGTGGACTCCTACGAGTCCGCGTCTTCGGGAATCACATCCCGATCGCCGTCTGGGACTCGCACCAGCGGCAGGACAACTAGAGCCGGCAAACGGCGGGCGGATGAGGCCTCTCCAGACCTCTCCCCTGCCAAAGTCCCGGCTGACAAGGTTACCGCTGCCCGCCGAGGCCGGGGCCGCCCACCTACGCTTGGGGAGCACGTAGGTGTTGGCAGAGCCCGCGAACAGCTGCGGGATGAAAAGCGCCGTGCGGCGATATTGGAAGCGGAGGAGGAGGCATCTCGCCTTGCAGACGGGCTTGCGCACCGGCGCAATAAAAGTGACTTCGCAGCGAGGGATCCCACCGCGGAGGAGTTGACTGGCCAGATCCGGGCTGCCACGGACACTATTATGTTCTGCGTGGCCAAGTCTGGAAACCTGAAGGGTAGCTTCCAGCGTGCCCTGAAGGAGGCTGCTAACTCCATCACGCGTGTGGTCGACATCCTCAGTGCGAGGACTACCGACGAGGAGACGCGGCGGCTGCAAGCCGCAAACAAGCGCCTGGAGCAGGACGTCGCGGACCTGAAGCGCGTCGTCCAGGAGCTGCGGGCTGAAAAGCTCGCGGACATGCGTCCTGCAACCTCCGCCCCCTTTGGGGAGGAGCTCGAGCAGCGCCTCATGCGCCAGTTCGGAGGCATGATGGATGCCAAATTGGCGTCCATCCAAGATCGGCTGCTCCCTGAGCCTCGCCTGCGCCCGCCACTTGCTGCGGACGCCCGCAAGGCTCAGGTTGAGCGCCCTTCTGCCGCCGCCGACAGGACTAAAAAGCAGCCGCCGACTGCAGCGCCGACAAAGTCGCCCAAGACTGCCGCTTCTTCCCAGGCGGGCAAAGTGCCGTCCGAGGTGTCCGCCCCTGTGGCCACGACCTCGACTGCCGGCGCAGTCCCCGTAGGGGAGAAGAAGAAGAGAAAGCGGAGCAAGAAGAAGAAGGCCCATAACCAGGGCCAGGAGTCCGCCCCTGCATCTGCCTCTCGAGCTTTGAATTCCCACCCGACAACCGAGTCCACAGCTGGTCCCATGGCCGAGTCGTGGACACAGGTAGTCCGGCGTGGGAAAAAGGCGAGCCCAAGTTCCGCTCCACAGCAGGCGCCTACGGCCCAGTCCAGGAAGACGACTGCCCCGAGGAAGACTCCGAACCTCCGCCCGCCGAGGACCGCCGCCATCTTGGTGGCGATGCAACCGGGAGTGCTGGAGGGAAAGGAGCATTCCTATGAATCCGTGTTGGGCCGGGCCAAACAGGCTATTGACATCGGTGCGCTGGGGATCTCCGGGGTCCGCTTCAGGGTCGCCAAAACTGGTGGTAAGGTCCTGGAGATCACCGGCGCCGATAGCGAGACAAAGGCTGACACCCTGGCAGCCAAAATGCGGGAGGTCATCCCCGACGCGATAGCGAAAGTGACCAGGCCGACCAAGAGCGTCGATGTCCGGATTTCAGGACTCGATGACTCTGCGACCAAGGTCGAAGTCGCTGAAGCTGTCGCGAAGGCGGGAGGCTGCGATCCGAAGTCGATCCAAGTGGGGTCGATCGGGCGATCTTTTCGTGGCACAGGGGCCTGCATTGTTAAGGTGCCGATCGCTGTGGCCCAGAAGGTCGTCAAAGGGAGAGTTTTAGTGGGATGGGTCTCCGCCCAGACCAGGCTAATGGACCGAAAGCCGCTTCAGTGCTTCCGGTGCCTGGAGGTGGAACACGCCCGCGAGAGCTGCCCTTCGACAGCCGATCGCAGCGACCTATGCTACCGCTGTGGTAAGCCGGGACATGCAGCCAGGGGATGCACTGCCTCGCCGCACTGCCCTCTGTGCGCGGACACAGGGTTGCCAGCTAACCACCGGGTGGGCAGCAAGAGCTGCAAACCGCCCAAGCATGGCAATCGAGTGGCGAAGACAGTGGCCAGGACTCCAGCCACACCGTCCGTGGCCGAAAGGCCCACTATCATGGAGGCAGAAGAAACAGCGCGCTGAGATGGCCTTCAGCGTTCTGCAGGCGAATGTGAACCACTCTGCCGCTGCGCAGGATATCCTCTTGCAGCACGCGGCGGAGTGGTCCATAGACTCCGAACCCTATTTCATACCGGCTGACCGGGAGAACTGGGTCGGGGACGTGAGCGGCCTGTCGGCCATCATGGTGTCAGGGGCGCATCCCATCGACGTTGTAGCCAGGCAGAGCGGTTTCGTCGCCGCCAAGTGCAGGGAGTTTCTGCTGGTGGGGGTCTATTGCCCCCCCAGCCGAACCAGGAGCGAGTTCGAGGCCGATCTGGACCGTTTCGGGTCGGTTCTCCGTCAGTCCACCTTGCCGGTGATCGTTGGCGGCGACTTCAACGCTAAGAATATAGCCTGGGGCTCACGTGACACTGACCCCAAAGGGGAGAGTCTGCTGGACTGGGCGGTGTCCAACGGACTTGTTATCGTCAACGTGGGGACCGAACCCACTTGCGTGCGACCGCAGGGGGAGTCCGTCGTGGACATAACGTTCGCGACCCCCGCGGTTGCAGCTCGAATAAGTGGCTGGAGAGTGGTCACAGAGGCGGAAGAATTGTCGGATCACCGGTACATCCGGTTTGACATCTCCGCCTCCGGTCCCGTGATCCCTCCGAGCGGTACACCCCACCCGACATACCCCCGATGGAGGCTCAGTTGCCTGGACAGAGACACAGCGCGGGAAGCTGCGGTCGTCAAGGCCTGGCTGCCTGTAGGTCCCGAGCCCGTCCAAGTGGATGCGGAAGCGGAATGGTTCCGGGAGGCCGTTACGGACGTGTGTGACGCGTCCATGCCTCGGTCCGGACCTTCCCTTCCCCGGCGGAACGTCTATTGGTGGACGGATGAGGTTGCGGAGCTGCGCCGCGTGTGTATCGCGGCGCGTCGCGCCTCAGCCAGACACCGAAGACGCAGACGCCGTGATCCGGCGCTTGACGAGCCGCTTTATCAGGCCTACAGAGAAGCGAAGCAGGCGCTCAAGATCGCCATCCTGGAGGCGAAACTCAAGGCGAGGGAGGAGCTCCTTGCATCGCTCGATGCCGATCCGTGGGGACGCCCGTACCGCACGGTGCGGGGGAAACTCCGCCCATGGGCACCCCCGGTCACGGAAAGGCTAGAGCCCGAGTTCCTCCGAAGAGTCGTGTCCACCTTGTTCCCAGCTCAGGTGGAACACACCCCGCCTTCGATGTTGCCACACCCCGTGGCCTCCAGAGAGTCCCCTGACCCCGTGTCCGAGGGCGAGTTCGGCGCGGCATTAGAGCGGTTGAAGGCCAAGAACGTGGCCCCGGGTCCTGACGGGATTCCAGGTAAAATCTGGGTTCTCGTATCGGATATACTGGGTGACCGCCTTCGTAGGCTCCTAACCGCTTGCCTAGAACAGGGGCGCTTCCCGGCGCTATGGAAGGAAGGGAGGCTCGTGCTTCTGAAGAAAGACAGACGTCCGACCGACTCCCCTTCGGCATACCGTCCGATCGTGTTGCTGGATGAGGTGGGCAAGCTCTTTGAAAGAGTCGTTGCAAACCGCCTCGTTCGGCACCTGGATACGGATGGGCCGAATTTGTCGGATGTACAGTATGGCTTCAGGAGAGAGCGCTCTACGATCGATGCTATCCTGCGGGTAAAATCGCTCGCCAGCGAAGCGGTGGAGAGCGGCGGTGTGCTGTTGGCCGTGTCTATCGACATTGCCAACGCGTTCAACACGCTGCCGTGGACCACGATAAAGCAGGCGCTCCGATTCCACGGAGTGCCTGTTTACCTGCAGGATACCATCGCATCGTACCTGGAAGGACGAGAGGTTGCGTGTGATTCGGTGGACGGTCGTTTGCGGCACTTGGCCGGATGCGGCGTTCCACAGGGGTCGGTCTTAGGGCCACTCTTGTGGAACATCGGGTTCGATTGGGCACTCCGCGGCCAGTTCGTCGCGGGGGTTGGCGTGACTTGTTACGCCGACGATACCCTGCTGACAGCTCGCGGTGACTCTTTTGCCGATGCTGCACGTCGTGCGACTGCTGGGGTCGCTGTGATGGTACACCGAATCCGCCTTTTGGGGCTGCGGGTGGCGCTGGAGAAGTCTGAGGCGCTGTGTTTTCACGGCCGACGACGTGCGCCGCCTGCGGGCACTGGGTTGATGGTGGATGGGGTTCTGATCCCGGTTTCATCCACCATCCGGTACCTTGGGCTTGTGCTTGACGGAAGGTGGCGGTTCAAGGCCCATTTCCGTCAGCTCGCTACCAAACTCAATGCGACCGCGGGTGCTTTGAGCCGGTTACTGCCAAACCTGGGTGGTCCGTCGACGGCTCCTCGACGACTGTACCTAGGGGTGGTCCGCTCGATGGCACTTTACGGTGCCCCGGTGTGGCATGACGCCCTCTCGTCCGAGAATGTGACAGTTTTGCGGAAGGCTCAAAGGGTGCTAGCCCTGCGTTTAGCGCGAGCCTACCGCACCACCTCCACCGATGCTGCGCTGGTCCTGGCCGGCAGCCTCCCCTGGGATCTCGACTCCCTGGTCCTCGCCGCGTTATACCAGTGGCGGGGAGACCAAAGATCTCAGGGCAATAGGCCCGCACCGACGGAGGTGGAATCGGAAAGGACACAGCTCACAGAGCTAGCCCACGAGCAGTGGCGCCGTAGATTGGCCAGTAGCCACTTTGGCGTCCGGGTCATTGAAGCCGTACTCCCCGTTCTCAAAGAATGGGTCGAGCGACCACACGGCCAAGTGACATACCGGATGTCGCAGGTGTTTACAGGCCACGGGTGCTTTGGGTCATACCTCTGCCGCATAGGCAGGGAACCCACAACCCGAT
Organism: Pyrausta purpuralis; assembly: GCA_963924145.1. Classification (NCBI taxonomy): domain Eukaryota; kingdom Metazoa; phylum Arthropoda; class Insecta; order Lepidoptera; family Crambidae; genus Pyrausta; species Pyrausta purpuralis. The sequence goes on along the minus strand of OZ001642.1, from coordinate 111,072 downwards.
GCTGGCACTGCGATGCTCCGGAGGATACGGCACAGCACACCCTCGAGGTGTGCCCGGCGTGGGTCGCTGACCGCCGTGCCCTCCGAGCACACGTGGGGACCGACCTCAGCCTGGTCTCTATAGTCCGGCGTATGGTCGACGACAGGGAGGCATGGCGAGCCATGGCCGCATTTTGCGAGCGGGTGATCGCCGAAAAGGAGAGCGCGGAGCGAGAGCGAGAGGCTGCGGCTGACGCACTCCTTATGCGCCGAAGGCGTACTGGGCGCAGGAGGAACCTCCACCACCTGCACATGCCCCTCCCTGTGCCTCGGGTCGTGGACGCGGGGGCGTCCGCTTCCCACTAAGAGGCGCGATGGTGTGTAATGCGTTCTACGCATCGTCGGGACATCAAGCCGGAGGATAACCTCCTTCGGTGCTGGAGGCAGGGGCAGTTGCCCTCTTCAGATCGGGTGAGACCGTGTGTCGGTCTAGTCAGTGAGGGGCCGCGGATGTGTGCTTATGGCGCTGACTCGTGGCCCCGAACTCATGGCTCCCGAGAACGCCGCTGGTTTTTAGTGGGTATGCCCCGATCGGGGAGAGTCCCACATAACCTGCTGCCTTCCCCCGAGGGCGGCAGGTATGCGTAAAGCATTTTCCAGCGATACCAAAAAAAAAAAAAAAAAAGGTTGGGGTTCCCAGCAGTGTTGGCTTCCTCGCAGCGATCCCCGGGCAACGTCTCGTCTGACCACCGTAACGGAGTGGCAGACAGGCGGCTAACGAACACTGTGCGATCGTATACTTTCAGAGCGGATAAGTGCGATCTTTGTGGTTCGACAACATGTCGAAACCTTTGCGGGACGCCTCCGGGCGTTTCATTAAAAAAGGCCCTTCTCAGGGCCAACCTCTAACGGCCCTTCTCAGGGCCACCCCCGACGACGCTTCGACGTCGAAGGCCAGCCGCACACCATCTGCGGCTAGCGTGGTCCGCAGGGAGGACGATCTGTCGGAGTCCGACAGTGACGCCTTTGTAGCGGAGCTGCCTGACCGTCAGGCAAAAAAGCGGGCCTACTTGAGGCAGAGTTCGGAGGGCTCTTCGGATTCAGCCAAGAGTGGCCCGAAAAAGAAGAGCAAGGCTGTCAAGCCGGCTAACCCTACCCTGGCTTGCACTAGCCACGACGTAGGCCTGCTGGACGCCCAATGTCAGCTAAACGTGGCAAACAGGGCACGAGTCCAACAGGAGTTGGAAGAGGAGGTTGCCGCTAAGGAGGCACAGGCACGCGTACGCAGAGCCAAGGCCGACTACGGCGCGTCAAGCGTCTCGTACACGGATCACTCCATAGCGGAGTTAGAAAGGATGGCTGAAGAGGACCAAGAGGAGATCGTCAGGGTCGCCTCAAAGTCCTCGAATCTGAAGGGGACCTTCCAAAAGGCCCTCAAGTGCCGGGCTGCCAGTCTTCGTGGCATCATCGGTGAGTTGGTGCAGCGCACAACCACTGACGAGGTAAGGCAGCTCCAAAAGAGGGTGGACTGCCTTACAAAGGAGGTCAGCGAGCTTCACACGAAGCTCGCTGAAGCTATTGGGCAGCCCGTCCAGGCCCCGCCTTCTGCAGTGACGGTGGATCTCTCCTCCTCCAATCTTGAGGAAACCATCCGCAAGGTTGTGATGGAGGAGAGAGCTTTCACACGGGCCTGCATCGCGGGCATTGAGGACAGGCTCTTGCCCGAAAGGCGCGTCAGGCCACCGTTAGCGGCAGACAGGGCTGCTCCTGCCTCTGCCCCTGCCCCGGCCGCGATGGCTCCTCCCCCGACTCCTAAGCCCGCAAAGGGTAAAGGGAAGGGAAAAAAGACGGTGGCTCCGCCGGCTACGTCTGAGGTGGCGGCAGCCTCATCCCAGAGGGAAGACGCCTTTCTTCCCTCCAGCACTCCGTCCAACGAATGGACCGAGGTGGTTAGGAGGAAGAATAAAGGCGCCAAAAAGGCAGTGCTGCCTGCTGCCCCTGCCAATGTCCCCTGCGGCTCGTCAAAAAGGACGAGCAAAGGAGGAGAGAAGAGCAAGGGGAAAGCAGCCCCCAAGCCGAGTGGGAAGAAACTGGTTCCTCCCAAAACCGCAGCCGTCGTAGTGACGCTCAATCCGGAGGCCGTGGAGAAGGGTGAGACGTACGAATCCGTCCTGAAACGGGCTCGTACCAACGCCAACCCAGCCACATTGGGTATTGGCCTGGTGACATGCCGCCGGACCCAAACCGGAGCTCGACTCTTCGAGTTTCCGGGAGCCCAGGGTGGCGCCAATGCGGACCTCTTCGCAACTAAGCTGCAAGAGGTCATAGCGGATGCGGCCAAAGTTGCCAGGCCAACAAAGACCGCGGCATTGGAAGTGACCGATCTTGAAGACTCGGTCACAAAAGATGAGGTGGTGGCGGCAGTTGCCGCTACAGGAGGCTGCGACGCGGCAGCTATACGGGGCGGGGCTATCAAGCCTGGTCGCGGTGGTCTGGGCGCTATTCGCCTGGAGTGCCCGGTCGTCGCGGCAAAGGCTGTACTGGCCAAAAGACGGCTCCCCGTGGGGTTCTGTGTGGCTATGGTCCGAACACTTGAGGACCGGCCTTTCCGTTGTTTCAGGTGCTTCGGAGTAGGACACACCAGAGCTCTGTGCCCATCCCGAGTGGACAGGTCGGAGCTCTGCTACCGCTGCGGGGAAGCGGGGCACAAGGCGTCAGAGTGCGGTGTTGCCACACCGCGCTGCGCAGTGTGCTCTGCCAGTGGCCGTCCAGCTGGCCACGTGATGGGGGGTAGGCAATGCAATCCTCCCCCAAAGAAGGGACAAGCGCAGGCGTCAACCCGACCCACTGCAGCTGCCGCCACTGTTGAGGCTGTCGAGGCGCAACAGGCTGAAGAGGGCAATGCGATGGACCAATAATGACAGTGGTCCATCGCGTCTTACAGGCTAACACCAACCACTGCAGAGTGGCCCAGGACCTGCTAGTGCAAACCATGGCTGAGTGGTTGGTGGATGTTGCGGTTGTCGCTGAGCCATACTCTGTCCCTAGCCGCTGGCTAGGGGATCGAGACGGCTTAGTGGCACTTGTGGCGCGGTCTTCCACGGACTCCCCCCCCCTCTCGCTCTTAGAGAGGGGACCGGGATACGTGGCCGCCGCGTGGGGAGACATTGCTTTTGTGGGGGTCTATTTCTCCCCTAACAGACCACTTTCCGAATTTGAGGACTTCCTTGGAGTCCTCACCGCAGTGATCTCAAGGGTGGCGCAACGTCAGGTCTCCGTTCTTGGAGATCTGAACGCCAAGTCGGTGGCTTGGGGTAACCCAGCTACCGACGCACGCGGGCGGGCGCTCGAGCTGTGGGCGGCCTCCTCCGGGCTCTCCCTTCTAAATAGAGGGGAGGTCCATACGTGCGTGCGGCGGTGGGGTGGGTCAATTGTGGACGTCACTTTTGCCTCACCCACCCTAGCTGCATGTGTGAATAACTGGCGGGTGGACATGATGGAGACCTTCTCGGACCACCGCTATGTGCAGTTCGAGATCTCCACCCAAAGTCCCCAGATAACGGCTCCTCCGGGCCAATCTCCGTTCCCTAGGTGGGCCCTCGTTCACCTGGACAGGGAGGCAGCGAAGGAGGCGGCGTTCGTCCAGGACTGGCTCTCGCCTAACATAAATGTCGTGGACGTTGACGCCGCCGCGGCACAGTTGAGGGAATCGTTGACCGAGGTATGCAACTCTAGTATGCCTCGGTCTCGTCGACCACCTCCCCGACGCGCCGTCTATTGGTGGTCGGAGGAGTTGGCGGCACTTCGAACTGCCTGCGTGGCGGCTCGAAGAGAGTACGCTCGAAGCCGGCGGCGGCAAATACGCGACCGGGAGAATGAGGACCGCTTTCACGACCTGTACGTGGAGGCAAAGCGGGTCCTCAGGACGGCAATGCTCGCCGCCCAGGACTCGGCGCAGGCTGAGCTGCTGGAGGGCCTCGACGGAGACCCTTTTGGGAGGCCGTATAAGGCGGCGCGAAACAAACTGCGTCCCTTCGGCCCCCCCGTATCGGAGACCCTTGAGCCGGCAGTGCTGGATGGGGTCGTACGGTCCCTGTTTCCAGGCAGGGCCGACGCTTTTACCCCACCAGCAATGGACCCTCCGCAGGGTGCAGTTCAGGAGGAAGACGAGGACCAGGTGGCTCCTTCTCTCACTGGGGTCGAGGTTCGCACGGCGGTTACTTGCCTTCGTGCAAAAAAGACGGCCCCAGGGCCAGACGGCGTCCCAGCAAGGGTGGTGGCAATAGCTGCCACCGAAATGGAAGAAAGGTTTCGGGACCTCTTCGACGCGTGCTTCGCGTCGAGAAGGTTTCCGAAACCTTGGAAGGAGGGGCGCTTATGTCTCCTCCGAAAAGAAGGACGCCCGGCGGACTCTCCCTCGGCATACCGACCCATCGTTCTGCTCGATGAGGTCGGTAAGATGGCAGGGAGGCTGGTCATAGGTTGGGCAGTGGTGCTTGCAAAGCACCCCCCAGCAACGAGAAGAAGGCCCCGAAGGTCACGGCTCCAAGCCAGCAAGAACCTTCCCGTCCAACACAAGGGCAAGAGACGGGAGAAATGTCGGCCGATTAAATATGGCCCAGTCATTTTTATTGGCGAATGTCAATCACTGTGCCAGAGCTCAGGACCTTTTACATCAGAGCCTGGCACAGTGGTCGACGCACATTTGCGTCGTCACGGAGCCGTACTTCGTTGCGGCCCGTGACAATTGGGTGGCCGACACGGGCGAGATGGTGGCCATAGCCACCAACACAGGGGCTGGCTCGCCTCAGTTCTCTGGCGTCCGGTAGGGAAACGGCTGTGTGGTGGTGAAAGTCGGCGACGTGTTAGTGGTGGGGGTTTACTTTTCCCCCAACCGCTCCATCGCCGATTTCGAAAATTTTCTGGCGCAGCTTGATGTCCTCTTAGCTGGGTGGGGCCGCACTGACCAGGTGGTGGTGGCCGGCGACCTAAACGCCAAATCTGTATCCTGGGGTTCTCGCCTCACCGACGACAGAGGCGAGCTCGTTGAGGATTGGCTCACGGGTCACGGCCTCGTCGTTGTCAACCGAGGGACGGTGGATACGTGCGTGCGGATGCAGGGCGGATCCGTCGTGGACATTACGTTCGCAAGCCCTGCCCTGGCGCGCCGTGTCCAGAACTGGGAGGTGTTGGTGGGGGTTGAGACATTGTCAGACCACAGGTATGTGCGTTGGGACTTCTCCCCCCTCCAGCCTTCCCCGAGCAGTTCAGGCCGTCCCACGACGGACCTTGGCCCCAGATGGGCCTTGAAACGCCTCGACCGGGACACCTTCGAGGTGGCAACCCTGGTCGAGAGCTGGTCGCCCTGGCCGGAGAGCGTTGTTCCCAGCAGAGAGGTTGAGTGGTTCCGGGAGGCCATGTCGCACGTGTGCGATGCGGCAATGCCCCGTGTTGGAGCATTGCCGCCACGCACAGCCGTGTACTGGTGGTCTCCGGAACTTGCTCGACTAAGGGAGGGCTGTGTAGAGGCGAGGAGGCGATACTCCCGGCACCGCCGCAGGCGAAGGAGAGATGAGGCCCTAGACTCGCCACTCTACAGCGAGTACCAGGCGGCCAAAAAGGCCCTTCGGGTCGCGATCACAGAGGCCAAGAATGCCGCATGGGAGGAGCTCCTCTCCTCCCTAAATGAGGACCCGTGGGGAAGGCCATACAGACTCGTCATGAGTAAATTGCGTCCGTATGCCCCCCCACTAACTGCAACGTTAGATGCTGGCCTCCTACACAGGGTAATAGAGGCCCTGTTTCCGGAGAGTTCGGAGTTCACGCCGCCGATCCTTTTACAATCGGACGGTGAGGACAATGAAGAGGCTCCGGAAATATCCGAGGGAGAACTCGGGGCCGCAATTTTACGCCTGAAGGGCAAAAACACCGCCCCCGGTCCAGACGGAGTCCCGGGTAAGGCCTGGGTACTGGCGATGAAGGACGGTCTGGAGCCCAGATTCCGTTCCCTCCTCTCGACCTGCCTGCGGGAAAGACATTTCCCACAGGCGTGGAAAAGGGGTAAACTGGTGCTTCTCAAAAAGGATGGCCGCCCAGCAGACTCTCCTTCTGCGTACAGGCCAATCGTCCTTTTGGATGAAGGGGCGAAACTGTTTGAGAGAGTGTTGGCCCATCGGTTGGTGCGTCATCTCGAAGAGATCGGTCCCGACCTCGCCGATAACCAATTTGGTTTTAGGCGGGGAAGGTCGACCATCGATGCCATTGACCGAGTCAAAAAACTCGCGGAGGACGAAGTGCGGAGAGGCGGTGTGGTCGTGGCGGTGTCTTTGGACATCGCCAATGCCTTCAACTCCATCCCGCACGTATGCATAACGGAGGCTCTGAAGCACCACAACGTGCCCAAGTACCTGCAGCAGATAGTCGCCAGCTATCTTGCTGACAGGGAAATCATTTTCCCAACAAACGAGGGCTGGGGCAGCAGGAGAGTGTCGTGCGGTGTTCCACAGGGATCGGTCTTAGGGCCGCTCCTGTGGAACATCGGGTACGACTGGGCGATCCGGGGTGCGACGCTGCGAGGAGCCAGCGTGATATGTTACGCGGACGACACGCTGGTCACCGCGAAGGGCAAAACGTACCGGGAAGCCGCCATCCTGGCGACGGCAAGTGTTGCCCAAGTAGTGGACCGCATAAGGCGACGGAATCGAGACGAGACGAGAGGACGGAAATCTTCTTCTTCCCTCCACCACTCCCGCCAACGAGTGGAAAAAGGTGGAGAAGAAGAAAAAGAAAAAGAAGACGAAGGCTAAATCGGCGACGCCTTCCACTTCTGCTTCCGCCCCAAAGCCGGAAACTGCGAAGTCCTCCGGCAAAGGCGGGAAGAAGAAGAAGAAAAGTTCTAAGAACTTGAATCCCCCCAAAACCGCGGCTGTGGTGATCACCATCACGCCGGAGGCAGCAAAACGGGGGGAGACATACGGCTCCATACTGGAGAAGGCGCGCGAAGCGGTGAATCCGCTCATTCAGGGGTTCGCCGATGCCGTCAAATGCCGGAAGACGCAGACCGGGGCTCGAATATTTGAGTTCCCGGGCGCAGGACGAGAAGGGAACGCAGACCTGTTCGCCGCCAAGCTGCGTGAGGCTGTGGCCGATGCAGCAAAGGTTGCGCGCCCTCAGAAGTTGGCACCTCTCATGGTCCTGGAGATGGACGACTCCGTTTCCAGGGCCGAAGTAATCGCCGTGGCCGCCAAGATCGGTGGTTGCGAGGAAGCCGCCATCAAAGGCAGGGAAATCCGTGACGGTCGCGGGGGATATAGGGCCATCTACTTGCAGGTTCCGGTGGCCGCCGCTAAAATCCTCTTGGACCGGAAACGAATCCCGTTGGGCCTAAGCTCAGCGTTGGTCCGGGCCCTGGAGCAGTTGCCAATGCGCTGTTTTAGGTGCTACGGGACGGGCCACGTAAAGGCTGCCTGTCCGTCTGCAGACCGCACACAACTGTGCCTACGCTGCGGGTCAGCCGATCATAAGATCGGCTCCTGCAAGGCACAGCCAAAATGCGCGGTCTGCACGGCCAGTAAAGTGTCCGCTGGTCACGTGATGGGGGGTCCTAAGTGCAACCCCCCACCAAAGAAGGGCAAGCTGCAGGCGTCGGTCCCGCCCGCGGCCGCGGCGGCTGAGGTCAGTCCTGAGCCGGCAGAAGGGAATGGTGCGATGTCCGAGTGATGCAAGAAGCAAGACATCGCACCATCCTCCAGGGCAATCTAAATCATTGCCGGGCGGCTCAGGACCTGATGACTCAGGCCATGGCCGACTGGACGGCGGGATTGGCGGTGGTCGCCGAACCGTACTCTGTGCCTCCCAATTGGGTAGCGGATAGGGATGGTTTGGTGGCGATCGCATCGCGGCCCTCCACGGATTCCCCTCCCCTCTCACTCATAGAGAGGGGGTCCGGATACGTAACCGCCGCGTGGGGGGATATCACCGTTATTGGTGTTTATTTCTCCCCCAACCGCCCCCTAGCTGAGTTGGACCAGCTGCTCACCAACCTGGCGGCAGCGGTCGCTCGAATGTCGCCGAGGCAGATTGCTGTGCTCGGCGACTTGAACGCCAAATCGGTGTCTTGGGGGAACCCAACCACTAATCCTCGTGGGAGGTTGGTAGAGTTGTGGGCAACGTCGGTCGGCCTGTCCCTCTTGAATAGAGGGACAACCCATACATGCGTGCGGCAGCAGGGAGGGTCGGTGGTGGACATATCGTTCGCCACCCCTGCACTTGCCGCACGCGTGCAAAGGTGGGAAGTCGATTTGACGGAGACTCTATCCGATCATCGCCATATTCGGATAGAGTTCTCAGTCCACAACTCCCGAGCGGTGTCGAGTCGTGATCCGGTGAAGTTCCCTAGATGGGCGCTCACCAAGCTGGACCGTGACATGGCGAAGGAGGCGGCCTTCGTCCAGGATTGGTTCGGGGCACCAACCGATCCGGACGTGGATGTAGCCGCTGGGCACCTGCGGAGCGCGCTGACCGAGGTGTGCAATGCAAGCATGCCTCGGTCTAGTCGGCCCCCTCCAAGGCGGGCGGTTTACTGGTGGTTGGCGGATCTTGCCGACCTGCGGGCCACCTGTGTCGCGGCCCGAAGGGCTTACACCCGGAGGCGCCGCCGCAGCCACCGGGATGAGGAAGAGGAGAGCCGTCTGTACGCTGTCTATACGGAGGCGAGGCGCACATTCAAGGCGGCCATAGGTGCCGCTAAGGACTTGGCGCGGGAGGAGATGCTGGAGAGTCTGAATGACGATCCGTGGGGGAGACCGTATAAGGCGGTGCGCAACAAGCTGCGCCCCTTAGGTCCCCCTCTAACTGAGACTCTCCAGCCAGATCTTTTGGAGGGAGTCGTCCGGATTCTGTTCCCGGACAATACTTCATTTACCCCTCCGAAGATGGATCCTCCCTTTGGGAGCGGCCCCCCGGCCGCGGGTTTTGACCCCATTGCCGCGGAGGAGTTCGACACAGCGTCTGACTACCTCCGCAGCAAGAAGACGGCGCCGGGTCCAGACGGGGTCCCGGCCAGGGTCGTGGCCATCGCCGTCAACGAGATGGCTGGTCGCTTTCGGGACCTCTTCAACCGATGCTTTGAGGTAGGGAGGTTCCCGAAAGCGTGGAAGGAGGGCCTTCTGGTCCTCCTTAGGAAGGAGGGCCGGCCGGCGGATTCCCCGTCCGGTTACCGCCCCATAGTCCTCCTGGACGAGGCGGGCAAGCTGTTTGAGAAGCTGATAGCTGCCCGCCTCAACGAGCACCTGGCAGGGACCGGCCCAAACCTATCCGACGCCCAGTATGGGTTTCGGGCGGGCCGGTCTACAATCGACGCGCTGACAAATCTCAGGGCGACGACAAGCGAAGCCGCAGAGAGGGGGGAGGGCGTGCTGGCTATATCATTTGATATAGCCAACGCATTTAACACCATCCCCCACTCAACAATTCTGGAGGCACTCCGCTATCATGGAGTGCCTCTTTATTTGCGGGCCCTGTTGGCGGACTACCTCTCGGACAGAGAGGTGCTTTACGTCAACAGGGACGGCCGTCTTCAGCGGCGGAAAGTCGAAGCCGGGGTTCCTCAGGGGTCGGTGCTCGGCCCCTTACTGTGGAACCTCGGATACAACTGGCTGCTCCGAGGTGATCGGCCCTGATACCGCGTACCGACGCCGACAAATGGAAGATTTTATCCACGGGCGGGGGCTTATAATCCACAACGCCGAGAACCAGCCTCCCACTTTCCGGGGTCCCACTGGTGAGTCTAACATCGACCTCACTTTGACCACCAGGACTGTAAAGGTTAAGGACTGGCGGGTCCACGACGGACTCAGCCTGAGCGACCACCAGCTCATAACCTTCGCAGCTGGAACACACAGAACTGAGGAGGCCGACGCGCGGGAGGAAACCACAGAGCTGCCAGCCTTCAGGGACAGAGGGGTGCAGTGGGAGGCATTCGAAAGTGCTCTCCACTGGCGAGTAGGTGACATCAGGTGGCATCGGGCAGCGGAAGATGTGTGTCACCAATTCACAAACGTGCTCATAAGAACGGCGACAGACAGCCTCGGACGCAAAAAGAAGGGGAGGAACGACCGCGGCTACGAGTGGTGGAATGAGGATCTCGACAAGGCTAGACGAAGTGTGTATGTGGCTCGCAGGGATTGGCAGAAGGCCAAGGCCAAACATAAAGGGGAAGCGGAGATAGAGGCGCTACACACCGAGCTGCGGATCCTCAGGCAGCGGTACAAGCGTGCCATGAAGACCGCAGAGTTGGAATTTTTTCAGTCAGTGGCGGAGTCGGGCAATGCCGACCCCTGGGGCATGGCGTATAAAATGGCGACAGGTCGAGCGCGCCCAACGAACAGAAACGTCATCCATGGACTGGAGGTGGCTGGTGGAACGACGGAGTCGGTGGAGACGGCGATGAGGGCCATGGTGCACGCACTGTGCCCTGACGACGACCCAGACAGCGACAACAGTTACCACCGCCAGGTGAGAGTTGCAGCGGCATGCGCCCCATCAGGGCGCGACTCTGAGCTGCCGACCGAGGAGGCGCTGAATAGAATCATACGTGACCTACCTAACACGGCACCGGGCCTGGACGGATTAACACCGAAGATCATAAGACACGCATATGCAGTAGCCGGTAGGGAGATGCTGCGAATGTTATCAGCCTGCATCGAAGAGGGGTGCTTCCCGAAGATCTGGAAGACCGGAAGACTGGTTGTTCTGCCAAAGGGAAACGGCAAACCACTGACGGACCCGCGCGCGTATAGACCGGTAACGTTACTGCCCATCTTGGGAAAGATACTGGAACGCCTGATCATTGTCTGCGCTCCATGTCTACACAGATCCATATCGCCTGGGCAACATGGTTTCAGGAGTGGAAAGTCGACGGTCACAGCGATCAACGCAGTAACGGACCGAGTTGCGAGTACCACTGAAACCTACGTCCAGGCGATACTATTAGACATCTCTGGGGCTTTCGACAACGCCTGGTGGCCCATGATTCTGCTCAAGGCTAAGCAGTGTGGGTGCCCGCCGAACATATACCGTATGCTCGTAGGGTACTTCACTGATCGCCGGGTTGGGCTATTCGTGGGGGGCAGGGTTGTATGGAAGAACTCCACCATGGGATGTCCGCAAGGGTCTGTGTTAGGGCCAACCCTGTGGAATCTGCTGCTCGACGACATACTCAGGTTGCCGGTACCGCTTGGCGTGAGCATGGTGGCATATGCCGACGACATCACTATCGTCATTGAGGCCTCGTCCCGTGCACGGATAGAGACTAATGCCTCACAGGTACTCCAGGGGGTAACGGAGTGGGGACGTAGGAACCGCCTTAGTTTCTCTGCGCCGAAGTCACAGACTATCACTCTGAAGGGTAAGTTTAAGCGCCCCCCGACTGTGCGAATGGACGGTGCAACGATTCCCAATGTGACCGAGGCAAAGGTGCTAGGCGTGATCATCGACGGCGCAGGATCCTTTCTGCAGCATGCGGGCTATATTGGACAAAAAGCCGCGAATGGCTTCGGGAAGATGTCGAGAGTCTCGGCATCGACTTGGGGCATTCGGTACCGGGCGTTGAGGGTCCTGTATACAGGTACCTTCGTCGCCTGTGTCACATACGCTGCTGCGGTTTGGTGGAGGCGCACGTCGGTGTTTGTCGTGCAACGCGCGCTCTTGCGCACTCAGAGACCAGCTCTGACACTGCTCACCAAGGCATACCGTACCGTGAGCACAACGGCACTGCCCGTGTTAGCGGCGGTGTTGCCGGCAGACCTGGAGGTTGTACGGGCTGGACGGGTCGGGCAGGAGTGCCCAGAGGGAGCCACAGGCAGAGAGCGTAGGACCTTGCGGCATAAGATCACGGAGGAGGTGATTTCCCAATGGCAGGACCGATGGTTTTCCAGTGAGCAGGGACGGGAGTTGTTCGCCTTCTTCCCGGAGGTGGCGGAAAGGATCAGGGCGCGCTGGGTGGAACCCGATCACCAGATTTCGCAGATCCTGACCGGGCACGGGAAGTTCGCGAAGAGGCTGAACTCCCTGGGTTTGATAGATTCGGCGGAGTGTTTGTGCGGCGAGGCAGAGGAAACGCGGGACCACATCCTGTGGGAATGCGAGCTGTACGGCGAACAGCGCAGCGAGATGCTGGACGGCTGGAGCAGAACGACGTGCGGCCCCGTCTACCATACCAACTTGGTAGACACGGCGGAAGGATTCAGAAGACTGCGAAGATTTGCGCACAGCTGGTTCCGGACCAGAACAGCAATTCATAACCAGCGTTGACGAGCGTGAGCTATACATGTGTACGTCACGCCCCAGAAAGGGGAGAAGTGACAGAGGGACAAGGAAAGAGAAAATAACTTGTAGGGAGCCTGAAGCAAGCGCCGATCGGTGAAGCAGCCTGCTTAAGGTACGCACGAGAAAGTCCGGTCGGCGTCTCCCAAGATTCGGGTCGTATGCCACGACGGCAGGTAGACCCATGGGCGGAGGTGGGATTGCTCCGAGGTGCCCTGCTCCGTGGCATGAGTGTCATATGCTACGCGGATGACACTCTTGTCACGGCTCGGGGTCGGACTTACGGAGCGGCTGCGTGTCTGGCCTCGGCTGGCGGCACCCTTGTCGCTGAGAGGATCCGCCGACTGGGACTCGAGGTGGCGCTGCACAAGACCGAGGCTATCTTCTTTCCGGGGCCTCGGCAGCAAGCACCTCACGACGCTCACATCATTGTGGGCGGCGTGAGGGTCAAAGTGAAGGCTCAGATGAAATATCTGGGCCTAATCTTAGATGGCTTTTGGCACTTCGGCCCTCATTTTGCAGGCTTATCGGAACGCCTGCTGAGGGCCGCCAACGCCTTCAGCTGGCTCCTCCCTAATCTGGGGGGACCAAGAACGAGATGCCGGCGATTGTATGCCGGCGTCTTAAGGAGTATGGCGCTCTATGGCGCCCCCGTGTGGGTAGACTCCCTCAACAAGAGGGAGAACGCCGCCCTCTTCCGCAGGCCCCAACGGGCCATTGCACAGCGGGTGGGGAGGGCATACCGCACGGTTGGGGGTGCTGCGGCCTGTGCTCTTGCGGGCACGCCACCGTGGGAGCTGGAAGCCCGGGTCCTCGCCACCGTGTACAAATGGACGGCGGAGCAGAGGGCCCGCGAACTGCGACCGGCTCCCGAAGAGCGAGGAGCGGTGCGGCGCGAGGCGCACGAGGCCATGGTCCGTCTGTGGAAGGAGGACCTGGCGTGTGCGCCGTTCGGGCGTCGCACGTTGGATGCCATCGGTCCGAATCTGGACCGGTGGCTGGAGAGGCCCCACGGGTTCTTCACTTACCGTCTGGTGCAGGTGCTTACCGGGCATGGTTGCTTCGGTGACTACCTGCATCGGATCGGGAGAGAGGAATCCCCGTCGTGCCATGAGTGTGGTGCGACGGAGGACTCGGCGCAGCATACCCTCGCAGTCTGCCCAGGCTGGGAGGAGCAGCGCCGGGTTCTAGTGGCGGCAGTCGGCCAGGACCTGTCATTGCCTAGTATGGTGAACGCCATGCTAGACAATGAGAGGTCTTGGAAGGCGGTAGCCACCTTCTGCGAGACTGTCATTTCGCAGAAGGAGGCGGCGGAGCGGGAGAGGGAGGACGATCCCTCAGCGCCCCCGCTCCGTAGACGGAGGGTGGGCAGGAGACGGCGGTTGTACGATCGCTCTCTTGTCCCCCAAGGTGGCACGCAGGCTGGAGGCACGGGGGTGCATCATCCTGCATTGCACGCGCCACCAACGTCGAGAGGGAATAGTGCCGCGTCCCCGGCTATTCCCTCTGTCCCCCCGCAAGGGGGGCGCGCTGGGCCCGCCGTGTAGGCGGGCAGCTGTCCGGGGTGTTCATGGATGTCAAGGCTTTTGCTAGACTCCCATGTCGCCCTGTAGACAGGGAAGGGAAGCCGCAGGTTTTTGGTGGGTAGTCTCCGCTCTTCGTTGAGCGGTGGGAGTCCCACACACGGCTGAGGCCCCCCGGTCTCGGCTACGGCTCATAAATGGGTTTTCCTGCGATAAAAAAAAAAAAAAAAAAAAAGGTTAGGTTCCCGGTCGTACCGGTCGGAGCAGCGTTCTCGGGGAGAGCGCGGCTCCCTAGAGGAGGAGCGCGCCTTCGAGCGCCAGACCCGAGAGCTGCTGATTCGGGCCTGGACCGGGGTCCTAAACTCTTCGGAGTCGGGTCGAGCCACCCTCGACGCCCTGACCCCGGTCCTGACCCGATGGCTAGAGAGACGGCACGGCTCCCTCACCTACCGTCTGGTGCAGGTCCTTACCGGACACGGATGCTTCGGCGCCTATCTGCACCGGATCGGACGGGAGGAGACCGCCGCGTGTCACGAGTGCGGTGCTGCGGAGGACACGGCACAGCACACCCTTGTGTCGTGCCCAGCGTGGGAGTCGCAGCGCCGCACTCTGGTCGCGGAGATCGGCCAGGACCTCTCCCTCCCCAGCGTGGTGGAGGCCATGCTCGGGAGTGACAGAGCCTGGAAGGCCGTCACCTCCTTCTGCGAGGACGTTATCTCACAGAAGGAGGCAGCGGAGAGGGTGCGCGAAGAGGATCCTCTTGCCGCCCCGATCCGAAGGCGACGATCGGGGCGGAGACGGCGGCGTTACAACCGCCTAATCCCCCCTGGTGAAGGCCAGCCAACGTCGGGTACGGGGGTATCCACGCTGGCATTGCACGCGCTTCCACCGCCGCCTGACGGGAATGACCGCACACTCCGGGCCATTCCCGTTGCCCCCCCTCATGGGGTGGGCTTGCCGGGCCTGCTACGGCGGGCAATCACCGACGGGGCAGCGGTAGTATCCGACCGGCTTCCCGCAGCCCCGTCCGCCACTCACGAGTCGTCGAGCGAGTCGTCGCCGTCCGATTTCTCGGACGACGACGACTGGCTTGAGACGACTTTTGAGCGGCCAGGTGACTGACGGAGTGTCGTTGGTTTTTAGTGGGTATGGGCGTTTGAGCTCGAGTCCCACATAACTCGCCGTCTCCCCCGGGCGGCGAGTATGCGTAATGCATTTTCCAACGTTACAAAAAAAAAAAAAAAAAAAAGGTTCCCGGTCGTACGGGGCGGAGACGGCGGCGTTACAACCGCCTAATCCCCCCTGTTGGAGGCCAGCCAACGTCGGGTACGGGGGTATCCACGCTGGCATTGCACGCGCTTCCACCGCCGCCTGACGGGAATGACCGCACACTCCGGGCCATTCCCGTTGCCCCCTCTCATGGGGTGGGCTTGCCGGGCCTGCTACGGCGGGCAATCACCGACGGGGCAGCGGTAGTATCCGACCGGCTTCCCGCAGCTCCGTCCGCCACTCACGAGTCGTCGAGCGAGTCGTCGCCGTCCGATTTCTCGGACGACGACGACTGGCTTGAGACGACTTTTGAGCGGCCAGGTGACTGACGGAGTGTCGTTGGTTTTTAGTGGGTATGGGCGTTTGAGCTCGAGTCCCACATAACTCGCCGTCTCCCCCGGGCGGCGAGTATGCGTAATGCATTTTCCAACGTTAAAAAAAAAAAAAAAAAGGTTCCCGGTCGTGAAAATGGCTCAAAATTAGAGAGGACAGTACCAACAGCCACCATGAGCTGTGACTTGGCTTGGTCGCCCGTCGTGCGTCTGTCGCGTATCGACGTCACCAAGATACCTGAGCAAGATACACCCACGCGCAGCCGTAGTACGTCAACCACTAATGCGCTTAACGTTGACTCGGCGCTAGAAGGAAGCCGTTTCTTTAGGCCTGGGAGTATTCCCGCACCTGAGGATGACAGCACTTTAACAGATGCGTCATCGGTAATGTCGGCAGACGCTTTAGCGGACACTTTGACGCACAAACGTAAACGCCTTTATAAAAAGAACGAAAAGGAATGTGGAGAGTCAAGCTCAGATACCCCTTCCCTGAAGATAGCAAGGAGCTCGAAGAAGCGGCCTACCCAGAAGACACAGACCAAAGACGCGTCAGTTCCGACGACCAGCCACTATGTTGGTCTGTCAGAGGCACAACGCCAGTTAAACGCCCTAAAAAGGCAGGAGCTCCAGAAGGATCTGGAGGAAAAAGTGGCCGCAAAAGAGCGGAAGATCCGAGAAGCACGGTCAAAACACGGGTACGGCTCAGACCTGTTCGATCTGGAAGGGAAGACCATACCCGAACTTGAAAAGTTAGTAGAAGACGACGTAGGGGAGATTGTCGAGATTGCCTCCAAGTCCTCTAACCTAAAAGGAACGCTGCAAAAAGCCCTAAAAAATCGGGCAGCCAGCGTGCGCAGCGTCATGGGAGAACTTCTTAAAAGAACAATCTCCGAAGAGACACAGCGCATGCAGGCAACAATCGATCGATTATCCAGTGAAGTTGCCCAACTGCGTGCAAAAGAACAGAATAGGACAAAGTGTTCTTGTAACACTTCCTCGGCAGCAGAAATGACCTCAGCAGCAATGGACGCGGTCCCACAGGACCCATTTCCTCCCACCCCAGGTAGCCTAGAAGAAACTATCCGAAGGGTTGTCTTGGAGGAAAGGAATTTTATAAGAGCCTGCTTTGCTGGCATCGAAGACCGGCTCCTGCCGGCAAAAACCACGCGACCTCCATTAGCCGCAGATCGGAAGAAGGTGACGGAGGCAACAAGCGCCATGACTGAGTCTTTTCAGTCCTATGCCTCAAAGCCCTCCAAAGGAAAGGGAAAGGGCAAAAAGTCCAAGGATCCGGAGAAGCCATCAGTGGTAGTCACGTGCGGCCCGGTGCTCAAGGATGTTGCCCCACTGACACGCTCTTCCTCCCCCAAACCTGGACCGTCTTCGACCCTGGTAGAGCCAACACCTCAACAAGAAGACTATCTTCTTCCTTCATCCACTCCTGCCAATGTATGGAAGACGGTAGAAAAGAAAAAGAAGAAGGGAAAAAAGAAGAAGACTAAGGCCACCACGGCTCCACCAGTTACCAAAGCAGCAACAACCAAGTCCTCTGACGAGAGAGGAAAGAAAAAAGGCAAGGCCAAGAATGGGAGGAAGACTAAGAGGCTTACCCCTCCCAAAACAGCGGCTGTGGTGGTTACCATCACGCCGGAGGCCGCGCAGCGAGGCGCGACGTATGAGTCAGTCCTAGAGAAGGCGCGTCGTGCAGTAAACCCCACTGAGCTTGGGTTGGCAAATGTTAAATGCAGGCAGACACAAACAGGCGGTCGCCTCTTTGAGTTTCCGGGTGCTGAGCGTAACGGACACGCGGAGCTCTTTGCCAACAAACTTAGGGAAGCGATAGCAGACGTGGCGAAAGTGGCACTTCCACAGAAACTGGCTCCCCTACGGATCTCGGAGATAGATGATTCCGTCTCCAAGGACGAGGTGATCACCACGGCGGCCAGAATTGGTGGCTGCGCTGAAAATTACATAAAATCTGGCGAAATCCGGCGTGGCCGTGGGGGCCTGAGTATACTTATACAGGTCCCCATAGCGGCAGCTAAAGTCCTAGTGGGCAAGAAGCGGATCCCCCTGGGGCTAAGCTCGGGAGTGGTCCGGGCTCTGGAGCAGCTACCAATGCGCTGCTTCAGGTGCTATGGAATTGGGCACACACGGGCACTATGTCCTTCAGTAGACAGGTCGCAGTTGTGCCTCCGCTGCGGGTCAGCCGACCATAAGATAAGCGTCTGTAAGGCACAATTCAAATGCGCAGTGTGCACGGCCAGTGCTTTGCCCGCCGACCATGTGATGGGCGGGCTGAAATGCAACCCCCCTCAAATGAAAGGCAAGTTACAGACCGCCGCTACACCTGTTCCAGTGACTGCTGCTGTTGATGCCCGTCCTGAGCCGGTTGAAGGGAACGGTTCTATGTCTGAATAATGGTAGTAAGACACCACACCATTCTTCAGGGTAATCTGAACCACTGCAAGCGGGCCCAGGACCTCATGGCACAGGTCATGGCCGAATGGACAGTTGGTTTGGCCGTTGTCGCTGAGCCGTACTCAATCCCGCCCACGTGGCTGGCCGACCAAGACGACCTGGTGGCGATGGTAACGCGACCCATCGTGGACTCACCTCCCCTCTCGCTCATCGGGAGAGGAGCCGGTTATGTGGCCGGGGCATGGGGAGATATCGCCATTATTGGCGTTTACTTTTCCCCTAATCGCCCCCTGGCAGAGTTTGAGACCTTCCTTGACGTCCTGGCGGCGGCGGTCAGCCGAATGTCACCGAGGCAGGTCGCTGTTCTTGGTGACCTGAACGCCAAATCAACAGCCTGGGGAAACCCAACCACCGACGTGCGAGGACGAGTCCTGGAGTTGTGGGCGGCGTCTGTCGGTCTGTCCCTTCTAAATAGGGGGACTACCCAAACGTGCGTGAGACAGCAGGGAGGATCGGTGGTGGACTTGTCGTTCGCCACTCCAGCCCTGGCTGCTCGGGTACAAAAGTGGGAGGTCGACCTGGTGGAGACTTTGTCTGACCATCGGTACATCCGGATCGAGCTCCTCACCCAACGTCCTCAGGTTGATCCCGGACGTAGGCAATCGCACTTCCCCCGGTGGGCACTCACTCACCTTGACCGGGAGATGGCGAGGGAAGCGGCCTTCGTCCAGGACTGGTTCCGGCCTCCTACAAGTAATGACGTTGACGACGCCGCTCAAGATCTGAAAAGCGCCTTAACTGAAGTGTGTAACGCTTCCATGCCTCGATCCCGCCGACCCTCTCCAAGACATGCCGTCTATTGGTGGTCGGCTGAAATCGGTGAGCTCCGGGCCGCTTGTGTTGCAGCCCGGAGATCATACACTCGGAGCCGTCGTCGTCGAAACAGAGACGAGGCAAATGAGGACCGCTTATATGCCTGCTATCAGGAGGCAAGGCGCGCTCTTAAAGCGGCAATTGGTGCTGCTAAAGACCGGGCCAGGGAGGAAATGCTAGAGGGCCTCAATAACGATCCATGGGGAAGACCATACAAAATGGTACGCAACAAAATGCGCCCCATCGGCCCTCCTCTAACCGAGACCCTCCAACCGGATCTTTTGGATGGGGTGGTCAGGGCTCTGTTTCCGGACCGATCAAATAACACACCTCCAAAAATGGATCCTCCAGTCGGAAGCGGCCCACCTGCAGTGGGCTTTGATCCAGTGACTGCGGAGGAATTCGGAGCGGCAGCGCTTTGCCTCCACCATAAAAAGACTGCTCCGGGTCCAGACGGCGTCCCGGCACGAGTACTGGAGATTGCCACCTCTTTCATGGAGCTGCGGTTTCGGGAGCTCTTTGACCGTTGCTTCGAGGTGGGAAGGTTCCCGAAAACCTGGAAGGAAGGACAATTATGCCTTCTAAGGAAAGAGGGGCGGCCAGCGGACTCACCGTCAGGATACCGCCCAATAGTCCTACTAGATGAAGCGGGCAAGCTCTTTGAGCGCCTGATAGCCGCCCGCCTAAACAAACATCTGTATGTGACCGGACCGGATCTGTCCAACGCCCAGTTTGGGTTCCGCACTGGCCGGTCGACAATCGACGCTCTGCAGCAGCTCAAGTCCCTTACGACAGAGGCCGCAGCGATGGGGCAGGGAGTATTAGCTATATCATTTGATATAGCTAACGCGTTTAACTCCATCCCTCACTCTACGATTCTAGAGGCACTCCGATATCATAGGGTGCCTCCGTACCTGCGGGCTCTCCTGACGGACTACCTCTCAGGTCGGGAGGTTCTATATGTAGACAGGGACAACCATCTACGGCGACGACAAGTGGAGACCGGAGTTCCACAGGGGTCGGTGCTTGGCCCTTTGCTGTGGAACCTCGGCTATAACTGGCTGCTCCGGGGTGTGCTCCTGCATGGCATGAACATAATCTGTTACGCAGACGACACGCTTGTCACAGCTCGCGGGAGCACGTACAAGGCGGCGGCACAACTGGCCTCTGTCGGTGGCACTCTAATCGCAGAAAGGATACACCGGTTGGGACTCAAGGTAGCGTTGGAGAAGACCGAGGCTCTCTTTTTCCCCGGGCCCAGACAGCGCCCGCCTCCGGACGCCCACATCATCGTTGGTGGCATCCGAGTTAAGGTTAGTGCCCAAATGAAATATCTGGGTCTTACCCTCGACGGTCGGTGGCATTTTGGCCCCCATTTCACGGGGCTGTCGGCGCGGCTTTTAAAGGCCGCAAATGCCTTCAACTGGCTTCTCCCGAACCTTGGAGGGCCAAAAACGACTTGCCGACGTCTTTACGCCGGCGTTCTGCGCAGCATGGCACTGTACGGCGCACCTATCTGGGCGGACTCTCTCCACAAGAGTGAGAATGCGGCCCTCCTCCGCAGGCCTCCACGAGCCATTGCTCAGCGGATTGCGAGGGCTTACCGGACTGTTGGTGGCGCAGTTGCATGTGCCCTAGCGGGCACTCCGCCGTGGGAATTAGATGCCCAAGTTCTGGCCATCGTTTACCACTGGATGGCGGGTCAGAAAGCTCTTGGAGTCCGTCCATCCTTAGAGGGACGAGTCGCAATAAAGCGAGAGGCGCACGAGGCCATGATCATCCGCTGGCAGGAAGACTTGACTCGTGCTCCTTTTGGACGACGCACGCTAGACGCGATCGGGCCAGTTATAGATCGGTGGTTGGAAAGGCCCCACGGGTTCCTCTCCTTTCGGCTGACGCAGGTGCTTACCGGGCATGGTTGCTTCGGTGACTACCTGCATCGGATCGGGAGAGAGGGATCCCCGTCGTGCCACGAGTGTGGTGCGACGGAGGACTCGGCGCAGCATACCCTCGCAGTCTGTCCAGGCTGGGAGGAGCAGCGCCGGGTTCTAGTGGCGGCAGTCGGCCAGGACCTGTCATTGCCTATTATGGTGAACGCCATGCTAGACGATGAGAGGTCTTGGAAGGCGGTGGCCACCTTTTGCGAGACTGTCATTTCGCAGAAGGAGGCGGCGGAGCGGGAAAGGGAGGTTGATCCCTCAGCGCCCCCGCTCCGCAGACGGAGGGTGGGCAGGAGACGGCGGTTGTACAATCGCTCTCTTGTCCCCCAAGGTGGCATGCAGGCTGGAGGCACGGGGGTGCCTCCTCCTGCATTGCACGCGCCACCACCGTCGAGAGGGAATAGTGCCGCGTCCCCGGCTATTCCCTCTGTCCCCCCGCAAGGGGGGCGCGCTGGGCCCGCCGTGTAGGCGGGCAGCTGTCCGGAGCGTCGTGGATGTCAAGGCTTTTGCTAGACCCCCATGTCGCCCTGTAGACAGGGAAGGGAAGCCGCAGGTTTTTTTTTTGGTGGGTAGTCTCCGCTCTTCGTTGAGCGGTGGGAGTCCCACACACGGCTGAGGCCACCCGGTCTCGGCTACGGCTCATAAATGGGTTTTCCCTGCGTTAAAAAAAAAAAAAAAAAAAAAAGGTTAGGTTCCCGTGTGGGGTTCTGGACCCATATCGGGCGCGTCCCCCGGTTGGTGGATAGGGGAATGCCCCCCAGTCATGGGGGGTACCGGCTGCGGCCGGCGTGAGCCAAACCAGAGCGCGGCAGGTCTTGCCAACTCGGCAGGCATGTCGGGCAACCCGTAACCTCCCAACGGAGGGGGGCCGGGGGTCTTGACTATTGCAGTCGGGGCCAAGACAAGGAAAAGTCTGTAACACCAAACCTGGGCCGTCGGGGTATATTGCCCGGGTCTGGGCGGCGTTGGTGCCGCAAGGAGCGAATGGCGCCGGGAAACTGGCGCCTGGGGGGAAAGACCTGGCGGTGAGTGTCGTGGATCACGTCTCGCGGCTCGCTGCTGGGCCGGTCTTGCCTTAATTGGCCGGGCCGAGAGGGAGGAAACCTCTATAAAAAGTTACCCAATCCCAAGTTTGGTGCCGTGGCGAGGGGATGCGTGGCTGACGGGTGGTCAGTCGCGAACGGTACACCTCTAGGGAACCAGCGGACTCTCTAGAGTATGTACGCTTACCCGGGTACAGGGGGCACTGCCCGGGTGGACCTTTATTTCCCCCACACTCGTGGGAACAATTATGCGTTCAAATTCAAATTTAAATAAATCTGGGAATATGGGGGGGGATTCTCTGCGCGAGCAGAAAGTCGAGGATGTGGAAGATGATCAAAGTGTTGTACGGTGCGACGAACATGAGTCGCCCCGCAAAGAAATTGTGGATAGCGCTAGAGCGCTCATCGGGTCCGGATCTGAGACGGTCCAGACTGGTCTAGAAACGATGACAATAGAGCCCGAGAAGGGCGTAGTGATAGAGACTGGTGGCTCGCTATGCTCTCCGCAGACCTGCGAGGCTGCCGAAAAGCCAGGAGATGGGAACGTCTGTTTTAAGACGCCCGTGATAGTGCTGGAGCGGTGTGACACGCCAGCGTCCGGTCGGTCGGGGAGCCTTTTCTTTAGGCCTGGGGACTTCTCCGGGTCTGAGGACGGGTCTACCCTGACAGACGCTTCGGTCATGTCAATAGATTGTCCCGCACAGGCCACGCGGGAGCGCAAGCGGCTGCGCAAGTCAGCCAACAAAGCAGACGGGGGGTCAAGCTCTGACACTCCATCTGTAAAACAATTTAAGAAGGGGACGTCGGGCAAGGGCGGGCGCAATCTGTCAACGAGCCATTATGCCGGTCTGGCAGAGGCTCAGCGCAAGCTCCAAGCACTTAGAAGGGAAGAGCTCCAATCGGAGCTCGAAGAAAAGGTGGCCGCCAAGGAGCGGCAAACCCGCACTGCCCGGGCGAAGTTCGGGTACGGCTCTGCCCTCTTTGACTATGAGGACAAGACATTACCCGAGCTTGAAAAGCTGATATTGGAAGACGTCGCAGAGATTACCGAAATCGCCGCGAAGTCCTCCAACCTGAAGGGCACTTTGCAGAAAGCCCTGAAATGTCGGGCGGCCAGCGTGCGCGGCATAATGGAGGAGGTCCTGAAGAGGACTGCCTCCGAAGAGTTGCAGCGCATGCAGGCCACAATTGATCGCCTGTCGGCCGAGGTTGCCCGTCTCCGGGATCAGGCCGGGCGAGCCACGCCTGTGTTGCCTGCGGTGCCTGCCACGGAGCCGGCCCCTCCCTCAGCTATGGAGGTCGTTCCGCCCTCCCTCTCCAGTGACCTCGAGGATGCCATCCGAAGGGTCGTGAGGGAGGAGAGGGCCTTCGTAAGGTCCTGCCTGGCCGGTATTGAGGATCGCCTCTTGCCGGCGAAGACCGTACGTCCGCCCCTGGCGGTGGACCGCAAGAAGGCGGCAACATCTGCGGCTGGTGCTGAGTCGCCCCCGTCTGTGGCCCCAAAGCCCTCCAAAGGGAAGGGCAAGGGGAAACGGTCCAAGCAGGTGACTGAGGTGGCAGCTCCAACTGCCCCAGTGGCCAAGGAGGCTGTGCCACCTGCACCCTCCACCTCCCAGAAACCCGGCCCGTCCTCGGCTCCAGTAGTACCGACGACTGAGGACGGAAGTCTTCTTCTTCCCTCCACCACTCCCACCAACGAGT
This sequence comes from Pyrausta purpuralis, assembly GCA_963924145.1. NCBI lineage: Eukaryota > Metazoa > Arthropoda > Insecta > Lepidoptera > Crambidae > Pyrausta > Pyrausta purpuralis. Next base: position 87,668 of record OZ001642.1, on the reverse strand, counting down.
GGAAAAAGGTTGAGAAGAAGAAAAAGAAAAAGAAGACGAAGGCTAACACCACGACGCCTTCCACTTCTGCTTCTGCCCCAAAGCCGGAAACTGCGAAGTCCTCCGGCAAAGGCGGGAAGAAGAAGAAAAATTCAAAGAACTTGACTCCCCCCAAGACCGCGGCTGTGGTGATCACCATCACGCCGGAGGCAGCAAAACGGGGGGAGACATACGGCTCCATACTGGAGAAGGCGCGCGAAGCGGTGAACCCGCTCATTCAGGGGTTCGCCGACGCCGTCAAATGCCGGAAGACGCAGACCGAATATTTGAGTTCCCGGGCGCAGGACGAGAAGGGAACGCAGACCTATTCGCCGCCAAGCTGCGTGAGGCTGTGGCCGATGCAGCAAAGGTGGAGCGCCCTCAGAAGTTGGCACCTCTCATGGTCCTGGAGATGGACGACTCCGTTTCCAGGGCCGAGGTGATCGCCGTGGCCGCCAAGATCGGTGGTTGCGAGGAAGCCGCCATCAAAGGCGGGGAAATCCGTGATGGTCGCGGTGGATACAGGGCCATCTACTTGCAGGTCCCGGTGGCCACCGCTAAAATCCTTCTGGACCGGAAACGAATCCCGTTGGGCCTAAGCTCAGCGTTGGTCCGGGCCTTGGAGCAGTTGCCAATGCGCTGTTTCAGGTGCTACGGGACGGGCCACGTAAAGGCTGCCTGTCCGTCTGTAGACCGCACACAACTGTGCCTACGCTGCGGGTCAGCCGATCATAAGATCGGCTCCTGCAAGGCACAGCCAAAATGCGCGGTAGGCACGGCCAGTAAAATGTCCGCTGGTCACGTGATGGGGGGTCCTAAGTGCAAACCCCCACCAAAGAAGGGCAAGCTGCAGGCGTCGATCCCGCCTGCGGTCGCGACGGCTGAGGTCAGTCCTGAGCCGGCAGAAGGGAATGGTGCGATGTCCGAGTGATGCAAGAAGCAAGACATCGCACCATCCTCCAGGGCAATATAAATCATTGCCGGGCGGCTCAGGACCTGATGACTCAGGCCATGGCCGACTGGACGGCGGGATTGGCGGTGGTCGCCGAACCGTACTCCTTGCCTCCCAATTGGGTAGCGGATAGGGATGGTTTGGTGGCGATCGCACCGCGGCCCTCCACGGATTCCCCTCCCCTCTCACTCATAGAGAGGGGGTCCGTATACGTGGCCGCCGCGTGGGGGGAAATCACCGTCATTGGCGTTTACTTCTCCCCCAACCGCCCCCTAGCTGAGTTGGACCAGCTGCTCACTAACCTGGCGGCAGTGGTCGCTCGAATGTCGCCGAGGCAGATTGCTGTGCTCGGCGACTTGAACGCCAAATCGGTGTCTTGGGGGAACCCAGCCACTAATCCTCGTGGGAGGTTGGTAGCGTTATGGGCAACGTCGGTCGGCCTGTCCCTCTTGAATAGAGGGACAACCCATACATGCGTGCGGCAGCAGGGAGGGTCGGTGGTGGACATATCGTTCGCCACCCCTGCACTTGCCGCACGCGTGCAAAGGTGGGAAGTCGATTTGACGGAGACTCTATCCGATCATCGCCATATTCGTATAGAGTTCTCAGTCCACAACTCACGAGCGGTGTCGAGTCGTGGTCCGGTGAAGTTCCCTAGATGGGCGCTCACCAAGCTGGACCGTGACATGGCGAAGGAGGCGGCCTTCGTCCAGGATTGGTTCGGGGCACCAACCGATCCGGACGTGGATGTAGCCGCTGGGCACCTGCGGAGCGCGCTGACCGAGGTGTGCAATGCAAGCATGCCTCGGTCTAGTCGGCCCCCTCCAAGGCGGGCGGTTTACTGGTGGTCGGCGGATCTTGCCAACCTGCGGGCCACCTGTGTCGCGGCCCGAAGGGCTTACACCCGGAGGCGCCGCCGCAGCTACCGGGATGAGGAAGAGGAGAGCCGCCTGTACGCCGTCTATAATGAAGCGAGGCGCACATTCAAGGCGGCCATAGGTGCCGCTAAGGACTTGGCGCGGGAGGAGATGCTGGAGAGTCTGAATGACGATCCGTGGGGGAGACCGTATAAGGCAGTGCGCAACAAGCTGCGCCCCTTAGGTCCCCCACTGACTGAGACTCTCCAGCCAGATCTTTTGGAGGGAGTCGTCCGGGTTCTGTTCCCGGACAACACTTCGTTTACCCCTCCGAAGATGGATCCTCCCTTTGGGAGCGGCCCCCCGGCCGCGGGTTTTGACCCCATTGCCGCGGAGGAGTTCGACACAGCGTCTGACTACCTCCGCAGCAAGAAGACGGCGCCGGGTCCAGACGGGGTCCCGGCCAGGGTCGTGGCCATCGCCGTCAGCGAGATGGCTGGTCGCTTTCGGGACCTCTTCAACCGATGCTTTGAGGTAGGGAGGTTCCCAAAAGCGTGGAAGGAGGGACTTCTAGTCCTCCTTAGGAAGGAGGGCCGGCCGGCGGATTCCCCGTCCGGTTACCGCCCCATAGTCCTCCTAGATGAGGCGGGCAAGCTGTTTGAGAAGCTGATAGCTGCCCGCCTCAACGAGAACCTGGCAGGGACCGGCCCAAACCTATCTGACGCCCAGTATGGGTTTCGGGCGGGCCGGTCTACAATCGACGCCCTGACAGAGCTCAGGGCGACGACAAGTGAGGCCGCGGAGAGGGGGGAGGGCGTGCTGGCTATATCATTTGATATAGCCAACGCATTTAACACCATCCCCCACTCAACAATTCTGGAGGCACTCCGCTATCATGGAGTGCCTCTTTATTTGCGGGCCTTGTTGGCGGACTACCTCTCGGACAGAGAGGTGCTTTACGTCAACAGGGACGGCCGTCTTCAGCGGCGGAAAGTCGAAGCCGGGGTTCCTCAGGGGTCGGTGCTCGGCCCCTTACTGTGGAACCTCGGATACAATTGGCTGCTCCGAGGTGCCCTGCTCCGTGGCATGAGTGTCATATGTTACGCGGATGACACTCTTGTCACGGCTCGGGGTCGGACTTACGGAGCGGCCGCGTGTCTGGCCTCGGCTGGCGGCACCCTTGTCGCTGAGAGGATCCGCCGGCTGGGACTCGAGGTGGCGCTGCACAAGACCGAGGCTTATACTTTCCGGGGCCTCGGCAGCAAGCACCTCACGACGCTCACATCATTGTGGGCGGTGTGAGGGTCAAAGTGAAGGCTCAGATGAAATATCTGGGCCTGATCTTAGATGGCCGTTGGCACTTCGGCCCTCATTTCGCAGGGTTATCAGAACGCCTGTTGAGGACCGCCAACGCCTTCAGCTTTTTAGATCTCATAACCACAATATAGACATAAGACACTTTTACCTAGGAATAAAATGTACACTAGGTCTTAAATTTTGTATTATATGTATTAAATAAAGAACTTTTCAAAATTCAAATTCAAATTCAATCTGGGGGGACCGAGATCGAGATGCCGGCGATTGTATGCCGGCGTCTTAAGGAGCATGGCGCTCTATGGCGCCCCCGTTTGGGTAGACTCCCTCAACAAGAGGGAGAACGCCGCCCTCCTTCGCAGGCCCCAACGGGCCATTGCACAGCGGGTGGGGAGGGCATACCGCACGGTTGGGGGTGCTGCGGCCTGTGCTCTTGCGGGCACGCCACCGTGGGAGCTGGAAGCCCGGGTCCTCGCCACCGTCTACAAATGGACGGCGGAGCAGAGGGCCCGTGAACTGCGACCGGCTCCCGAAGAGCGTGGAGCGGTGCGGCGCGAGGCGCACGAGGCCATGGTCCGTCTGTGGAAGGAGGACCTGGCGAGTGCGCCGTTCGGGCGTCGCACGTTGGATGCCATTGGTCCTAATCTGGACCGGTGGCTGGAGAGGCCCCACGGGTTCCTCACTTTCCGTCTGGTGCAGGTGGTTACCGGGCATGGTTGCTTCGGTGACTACCTGCATCGGATCGGGAGAGAGGAATCCCCGTCGTGCCATGAGTGTGGTGCGACGGAGGACTCGGCGCAGCATACCCTCGCAGTCTGCCCAGGCTGGGAGGAGCAGCGCCGGGTTCTAGTGGCGGCAGTCGGCCAGGACCTGTCATTGCCTAGTATGGTGAACGCCATGCTAGACGATGAGAGGTCTTGGAAGGCGGTAGCCACCTTCTGCGAGACTGTCATTTCGCAGAAGGAGGCGGCGGAGCGGGAGAGGGAGGACGATCCCTCAGCGCCCCCGCTCCGAAGACGGAGGGTGGGCAGGAGACGGCGGTTGTACGATCGCTCTCTTGTCCCCCAAGGTGGCATGCAGGCTGGAGGCACGGGGGTGCCTCCTCCTGCATTGCATGCGCCACCACCGTCGAGAGGGAATAGTGCCGCGTCCCCGGCTATTCCCTCTGTCCCCCCGCAAGGGGGGCGCGCTGGGCTCGCCGTGTAGGCGGGCAGCTGTCCAGGGTGTGCATGGATGTCAAGGCTTTTGCTAGACTCCCATGTCGCCCTGTAGACAGGGAAGGGAAGCCGCAGGTTTTTGGTGGGTAGTCTCCGCTCTTCGTTGAGCGGTGGGAGTCCCACACACGGCTGAGGCCCCCCGGTCTCGGCTACGGCTCATAAATGGGTTTTCCTGCGATAAAAAAAAAAAAAAAAAAAAAAAAAAAGGTTAGGTTAGGTTAGGTTAGGTTAGGTTAGGTTGGGGTTCCCAGCAGTGTTGGCTTCCTCGCAGCGATCCCCGGGCAACGTCTCGTCTGACCACCGTAACGGAGTGGCAGACAGGCGGCTAACGAACACTGTGCGATCGTATACTTTCAGAGCGGATAAGTGCGATCTTTGTGGTTCGACAACATGTCGAAACCTTTGCGGGACGCCTCCGGGCGTTTCATTAAAAAAGGCCCTGCTCAGGGCCAATCCCAAACGGCCCTTCTCAGGGCCACCCCCGACGACGCGTCGACGTCGAAAGCTAGCCGTACACCATCTGCGGCGAGCGTGGTCTGCAGGGAGGACGATCTGTCGGAGTCCGACAGTGACGCCTTTGTGGCAGAGCTGCCTGACCGTCAGGCAAAAAAGCGGGCCTACTTGAGGCAGAGTTCGGAGGGCTCTTCGGACTCAGCCAAAAGTGGCCCGAAAAAGAAGAGCAAGGCTATAAAGCCTGCTAACCCTACCCTGGCTAGCACTAGGCACGACGTAGGTCTGATGGATGCCCAACGTCAGCTGAACGTGGCGAACAGGGCACGAGTCCAACAGGAGTTGGAAGAGGAGGTAGCCGCTAAGGAGGCACAGGCTCGCGCACGTAGAACCAAGGCGGACTATGGTACGTCAAGCGTCACGTACGCGGATCACTCCATAGCGGAGTTAGAAAGGATGGCTGAAGAGGACCAAGAGGAGATTGTCAGGGTCGCCTCTAAGTCCTCGAATTTGAAGGGGACCTTCCAAAAGGCCCTCAAGTGCCGGGCTGCCAGTCTTCGTGGCATCATCGGTGAGTTGGTGCAGCGCACAACCACCGACGAGGTAAGGCAGCTCCAAAAGAGGGTGGACTGCCTCACAAAGGAGGTCAGCGAGCTTCACACGAAGCTGGCTGAGGCTATTGGGCGGCCTGTACAGGCCCCACCTGCTGCAGTGACGGTGGATCTCTCCTCCTCCAACCTTGAGGAAACCATCCGCAAGGTTGTGATGGAGGAGAGAGCCTTCACGCGGGCCTGCATCGCGGGCATTGAGGACAGGCTCCTGCCTGAAAGGCGCGTCAGGCCGCCGTTGGCGGCGGATAGAGCCGCTTCTGCCTCTGCCCCTGCCCCGACCACGATGGCACCTCCCCCGACCCCTAAGCCCGCAAAGGGCAAAGGAAAGGGAAAAAAGACGGTGGCTCCGCCGGCTACGACTAACGTGGTGGCAGCCTCATCCCAGAGCGAAGACGCCTTTCTTCCCTCCAGCACTCCGTCCAACGAGTGGACTGAGGTGGTTAGGAGGAAGAAAAGAGACGCCAAAAAGGCAGTGCTGTCTGCTGTTCCTGCCAATGTCCCCTCCGGCTCGTCCAAAGGGACGAGCAAAGGAGAGGAGAAGAGCAAGGGGAAAACAGCCCCCAAGCCGAAAGGGAGGAAACTGGTTCCTCCCAAAACCGCGGCCGTCGTAGTGACGCTCACTCCGGAGGCCGTGGAGAAGGGAGAGACGTACGAATCCGTCCTGAAACGGGCTCGTACCAACGCAAACCCAGCAACGCTGGGTATTGGCCTGGTGACGTGCCGCAAGACCCAAACTGGAGCCCGACTCTTCGAGTTTCCGGGGGCCCAGGGCGGTGCCAATGCAGACCTCTTCGCAAATAAATTGCAAGAGGTCATAGCGGACGCGGCCAAAGTTGCCAGGCCAACGAAGACCGCGTCAGTAGAAGTGACCGATCTTGATGACTCGGTCACAAAAGATGAGGTGGTGGCGGCAGTTGCCTCTACAGGAGGCTGTGACCCGGCAGCAATACGGGGTGGGGCTATCAAGCCTGGTCGCGGTGGTCTGGGTGCTATTCGCCTGGAGTGCCCGGTCGTCGCGGCAAAGGCCGTACTGGCCAAGAGACGGCTCCCCGTAGGGTTTTGTGTGGCCGTGGTCCGGGCACTTGAGGACCGGCCTTTCCGGTGTTTCAGGTGCTTCGGCGTAGGACACACCAGAGCTCTGTGCCCATCCCGAGTGGACAGGTCGGAGCTCTGCTACCGTTGCGGGGAAGCGGGGCACAAGGCGTCAGAGTGTGGTGTTGCCACACCACGCTGCGCGGTGTGCTCTGCCAGTGGCCGTCCAGCTGGCCACGTGATGGGGGGGAGGCAATGCAATCCTCCCCCAAAGAAGGGACAAGCGCAGGTGTCAAATCGACCAGCTGCAGCTGCCGCCACTGTTGAGGCTGTCGAGACCTCGCAACAGGCCGAAGAGGGCAATGCGATGGACCAATAATGACAGTGGTCCATCGCATTTTACAGGCTAACACCAACCACTGCAGAGCGTCCCAGGACCTGCTGGTGCAGATCATGGCTGAGTGGTTGGTGGATGTTGCGGTTGTCGCAGAGCCATACTCTGTCCCTGGTCGCTGGCTAGCGGATCAGGATGGATTGGTGGCGCTTGTGGCGCGGTCTTCCACGGACTCCCCTTCCCTCTCGCTCTTAGAGAGGGGACCGGGATACGTGGCCGCCGCGTGGGGAGACGTAGTCTTTGTGGGGGTTTATTTCTCTCCTAACCGACCACTGTCAGACTTTGAGGACTTTCTTGGAGTCCTCACCGCAGTGGTATCGAGGGTGGGGCAACGTCAGGTCTCCGTTCTTGGAGATCTGAACGCCAAGTCAGTGGTTTGGGGAAACCCAGCAACCGACGCTCGCGGACGGGCGCTCGAGCTGTGGGCGGCCTCCTCCGGGCTCTCCCTTCTAAATAGAGGGGAGGTCCATACGTGCGTGCGGCGGTGGGGTGGGTCAATTGTGGACATCACTTTTGCCTCGCCCGCGCTAGCCGCGCGTGTTACAAACTGGCGGGTTGACATGGTGGAGACTTTCTCGGACCACCGCTACGTTCGGTTCGAGATCTCCACCCAAAGTCCTCAGAGAACGGCTCATCCGGGCCAATCTCCGTTCCCTCGGTGGGCCTTAGTTCACCTGGACAGAGAGGCAGCGAGGGAGGCGGCGTTCGTCCAGGACTGGCTTTCACCTGATGTAAATGTCGTGGACGTCGACGCCGCCGCGGCACAGCTGAGGGAATCGTTGACCGAGGTATGCAATTCTAGTATGCCTCGGTCTCGTCGACCACCACCACGACGCGCCGTCTATTGGTGGTCGGAGGAGTTGGCGGCGCTTCGAACTGCCTGCGTGGCGGCTCGAAGAGAGTACGCTCGAAGCCGGCGGCGTCGAATACGCGACCGGGAGAATGAGGACCGCCTTCACGATCTGTACGTGGAGGCAAAGCGGGTCCTCAGAAAGGAGATGCTCGCCGCCCAAGACTCAGCGCAGGCTGAACTACTAGAGGGACTTGACGGTGACCCTTTCGGGAGGCCATATAAGGCGGCGCGGAACAAACTGCGTCCCTTCGGCCCCCCCGTGTCGGAAACCCTTGAGCCGGCAGTGCTGGATGGGGTCGTACGGTCCCTGTTTCCAGGCAGGGCCGACGCTTTCACCCCACCAGCAATGGACCCTCCGCAGGGTGCTGTTCAGGAGGAAGAGGAGAACCAGGTGGCTCCTACTCTCACTGGGGTCGAGGTTCGCACGGCAGTTCTTCGCCTTCGTGCGAAAAAGACGGCCCCAGGGCCAGACGGCGTCCCAGCAAGGGTGGTGGCAATAGCCGCCACCGAAATGGAAGATAGGTTTCGGGACCTCTTCGACGCGTGCTTCGCGTCGAGAAGGTTTCCGAAACCTTGGAAGGAGGGGCGTTTATGCCTCCTCCGAAAAGAAGGACGCCCGGCAGACTCTCCCTCGGCGTACCGACCCATCGTTCTGCTCGATGAGGTCGGTAAGATGTTCGAGGGGATCATCGCCGCCCGCCTAAAAGACCATCTGAAGGTGGTTGGGCCGGACCTGTCGGACGCTCAGTTTGGTTTTCGACCTGAGCGTTCGACAATAGACGCCCTCGCCCTATTAAAAGGTATGGTGAAGGAGGCGATAGATGCTGGGGACGGAGTGTTGGCTGTGTCGTTCGATATAGCCAACGCCTTCAACACCCTTCCCCATGCAACCGTCCTTGAGGCACTCCGGTTTCACGGAGTGCCTCAATATATGAGAGTCCTCCTGGCCAGTTATTTGGAGGACAGAGCAGTCCTCGTAGTAGATAAAGCTGGCCAGGTCCGGAGATATCCAGTGGAGTCCGGTGTTCCTCAGGGGTCAGTCCTAGGACCACTCCTGTGGGACATCGGGTTCGACTGGCTTCTGCGCGGGACCCTCCTCCGGGGCACGAGTGTCATCTGTTATGCGGATGACACTCTCCTCACTGCCCGAGGGGGGAATTTTGGTGAGGCGGCCAGTCTGGCCTCAGCGGGCGGATCGCTAGTCGCTCATAGGATCCGCCGGCTTGGACTGAAGGTAGCGTTGCACAAGACCGAGGCCGTTTTCTTCCACGGGCCTCGGCAGCGCCGTCCACCTGACGCCCACATCTTTGTGGAAGGCGTTAGAATTGAGGTTAAGACCCAGATGAAATATCTGGGTCTAACGCTCGACAGCAGGTGGCGCTTCAGCCCGCATTTCAGCGGACTGTCGTCACGCCTGCTGAAGGCAGCGGGGGCCCTCTCATGGCTGATGCCTAACTTGGGAGGGCCAGGCGGGCGATGCCGGCGGCTGTACGCCGGCATCCTGAAAAGCATAGCCCTGTACGGGGCGCCAATCTGGGCTGACTCCCTTCAAAGAAGGGAGAATGCTACGGCCTTGCGGGTGCCCCAGAGGGCCATTGCGCAACGGGTAGCGCGGGCTTACCGCTCGGTAAGCTTCGCAGCGGCGTGCGCTCTGGCTGGCACTCCTCCTTGGGAACTCGAGGCATGGGTGCTAGCCAGAGTTTACGAATGGACGGCGGGGCGTAGGGCACTCGGTGAGCGCCCTGCCCCTGAAGAACGAGAGGCTGTTCGGCAGGAGGCGAGGGATGCCGTCGTCCATCACTGGATGGCGGACCTTACCTCCGCAGTTTTTGGCCGTCGCACCCTCGACGCGCTTGGGCCAGTCCTGAAAGACTGGCTTGAAAGACCGCACGGCTTCCTCACCTTCCGGTTGGTGCAGGTGCTGTCCGGGCACGGCTGTTTCGGGTCGTACCTTCACCGAATCGGGAGGGAGGAGAGCCCGTCGTGCCATGACTGTGGCGCGGCGGAAGACACGGCACAGCACACCCTCGAGGTGTGCCCGTCGTGGACCGAGCAGCGCCGCAGTCTTGTTGCGGCAATCGGGCCGGACCTCTCGCTTCCCGCCGTGGTAATTGCCATGTTGGGGAGCGAGGAGGCATGGGTGGCGGCAGCCTCCTTCTGTGAAGACGTCATGTCACAGAAGGAGGAGGCGGAGCGCGCGCGGGAGGATGATCCTCTGGCGCCACTTCTCCGCCGAAGGAGAGGCAGGAGAAGGCGGGTGGTTGACCACCCGCTTCCCCCTCGGTGATAAGCAGCGGGCGACAGGCGCGGGGGCGCCTTCGTCCGCATTGCACTGCTTATCACCCAGCCGAACGAGGATGACCGAGCACTGACAGTCATCCTCGAGCCCCTTCCCATATGCGGGAGGGGCGTGAAGGGCCCGCCGCTGTAAGGCGGGCAAACGCCGGCGGGGAAATGGAAGCAAAGGCTATGCCGATTCCCAATACCCCGCCACCAAAGGCGATGCGGGAGTGCCGCTGGGTCGTTTAGTGGGTATACCGGGAGACACCTTCCCGGGAGTCCCACATACCCCATCCGTCCCCCGACGGGTGGGGATGCGTAATGCATTTTTCCCAGCGAAAAAAAAAAAAAAAAAAAAAAAAAAAAAAAAAAAAAAAGGTTAGGTTAGGTTACCGTCACGCCCCTTCCCATGAGCGGGAGGGGCGTGACGGGCCCGCCGATACAAGGCGGGCAAACGCCGGCGGGGAACTGGACGCAAAGGCTATGCCGATTCCCAGAACCCCGCCACAAAAGGCGATGCGGGAGTGCCGCTGGGTCGTTTAGTGGGTATACCGGGAGTCCCCGGGAGTCCCACATACCCCATCCGTCCCCCGACGGGTGGGGATGCGTAATGCATTTTTCCCAGCGAAAAAAAAAAAAAAAAAAAAAAAAAAAAAAAGGTTAGGTTAGGTTTCCCCCTCGAATGGAGCACGCCTTGTCGTGGCGAGGGGGCTCAGTAGCCTGTCGCAATCCAGCGGCAGGTGAAGCCAAGATGCTCCGTGGAGAGTGCCGCTGCGTCTGTTCCCGTATCGGGCGGCAGTGGCCATAGTGAGTCGCGTCTGTCTCGCATCGAGCGGCGGCTCACTAAAAGTCGTTGGACTCCCGGCACCCCTCTGGTTTATCAGAGGAGGCAGGGGATGTCCTGAGGACTTTTGTCCTCTGGGCGAGCTCGGCGTGCATTTGCCGTCGGGCATGGCTCGCCTCGTCGGGAGGGTCTCGGACAGACGGTGTGGGGACACCTCTGTCCAATTACAAGGGACCCTCCTGAGGCGCCAGTGTGCCGTCGGGAGTGGGATCGCCCCACTCCGTGGAGATCCGCCCTCCTGATGGAGGGTGGAGGTTGCGCTGGCAAGGGTCGCGGGACTGTTGAGACACCGCGGCCCCTGCTGTCAAAGCCACCAAACGCGGCGGGCGTCGTCAGGTTTTAGTGGGTATACCCGGGGGCGAATCCGGGGGAGTCCCACACACGCCCCTCCGTTCCCCGACGGAGAGGTACGGTGCGTAATTGGCATTTCCTGACGTTAAAAAAAAAAAAAAAAAAAAAAAGGTTAGGTTAGGTTTCCCCCTCGACCCCCGGGCGTGAGGGTCGTCTGCTACGCCCCCGGGCGTGAGGGTCGTCTGCTACGCGGACGACACTCTCGTGCTTGCCCGGGCCTGGGATGTAGCGCGGGTCCTCCAGTTGGCTTCCGCGGCGTGCGACCTTGTGGTCCAACGGATTCGCCTGTTGGGCCTCAGGGTCGCTCTGGAGAAGTCGGAGGCCGTCTTGTTTGACGGCCCGAGGCAACGCCACCCGCCGAACATCAGCCTGATGGTCGACGGCGTGGCCATCGACGTTAAGCCCCAGATGAAATATCTGGGACTAATCATCGACAGCCGGTGGCGGTTCGGCCGACACTTCGCCGAACTGTCACCCCGGCTGCTAAAGACGGCGGACTCGCTGGGGTGGCTGCTCCCGAATTTGGGTGGGCCAAGCGCTCACTGCCGGCGTCTCTATGCCGGCATACTCAAGAGCATGGCGCTATACGGTGCCCCCATCTGGGCGGACCGTCTGAGTCGGGACAACGTGTCTCAGCTCAGGCGGCCCCAGCGAGTCATCGCGCAGAGGGCGGCCCGCTGCTACTCCACAGTGGCGGGTGCAGTGGCGTGTGTCCTGGCTGGGACTCCGCCTTGGGAGCTCGAGGCCCGAGTCCTAGCCTGGACATACGCACGACGGTCGGAGCAGCGTTCTCGGGGAGAGCGCAGCTCCCTAGAGGAGGAGCGCGCCTTCGAGCGCCAGACCCGAGAGCTGCTGATTCGGGCCTGGACCGGGGTCCTAAACTCTTCAGAGTCGGGTCGAGCCACCCTCGACGCCCTGACCCCGGTCCTGACCCGATGGCTAGAGAGACGGCACGGCTCCCTCACCTACCGTCTGGTGCAGGTCCTTACCGGACACGGATGCTTCGGCGCCTATCTGCACCGGATCGGACGGGAGGAGACCGCCGCGTGTCACGAGTGCGGTGCTGCGGAGGACACGGCTCAGCACACCCTTGTGTCGTGCCCAGCGTGGGAGTCGCAGCGCCGCACTCTGGTCGCGGAGATCGGCCAGGACCTCTCCCTCCCCAGCGTGGTGGAGGCCATGCTCGGGGGTGACAGAGCTTGGAAGGCCGTCACCTCTTTCTGCGAGGACGTTATCTCACAGAAGGAGGCAGCGGAGAGGGTGCGGGAGGAGGATCCTCTTGCCGCCCCGATCCGAAGGCGACGAACGGGGCGGAGACGGCGGCGTTATAACCGCCTGATCCCCCCCGGTGGAGGCCAGCCAGCGTCGGGTACGGGGGTACCCGCGCCGGCATTGCACGCGCTTCCACCACCGCCTGACGGGAATGACCGCACACTCCGGGCCATTCCCGTTGCCCCCCCTCATGGGGTGGGCTTGCCGGGCCTGCTACGGCGGGCAATCACCGACGGGGCAGCGGTAGTATCCGACCGGCTTCCCGCAGCTCCGTCCGCCACTCACGAGTCGTCGAGCGAGTCGTCGCCGTCCGATTTCTCGGACGACGAAGGCTGGCTTGAGACGACTTTTGAACGGCCAGGTGACTGACGGAGTGTCGTTGGTTTTTAGTGGGTATGGGCGTTTGAGTTCGAGTCCGCTCCCCCGGGCGGCGAGTATGCGTAACGCATTTTCCAACGTAAAAAAAAAAAAAAAAAAAAAGGTTTCCCCCTCGAATGGAGCACGCCTTGTCGTGGCGAGGGGGCTCAGTAGCCTGTCGCAATCCAGCGGCAGGTGAAGCCAAGATGCTCTGTGACGGGTGCCGCTGCGTCTGTTCCCGTATCGGGCGGCAGCGGCACAGGTGAGTCGCGTCTGTCTCGGATCGAGCGGCGGCTCACTGAATGTTGGTATGACTCCCAGCACCCCTCTGATTTAGCAGAGGAGGCAGGGGACGTCGTTGGGACTTTTGTCCTCTTGGCGAGCCCGGCGTGCACTTACCCTGCCGTCGGGCGTGGATCGCCTTATATCGTAATCCGCATCAACGGAGTGTCGTGGATCACGTCTCGCGGCTCTGTGTGGAACGAGGGTCTTGGCTTAACCGCCCGGACCGCGAGGAAGAAAACCTCTATAAAAAATTACCCCAATCCCAAGCGTGGTAGCTCCGCGAGGGGATGCGTGGCTGATGGGTGATCAGTCGCTAGAGCTTACTCCAGCGGGATACCTGCCGACCTCCCGTTGGGTAATCAACCCCAAGGCTTTGTCGGGTGCAGGGGGCACCACCCGGCAAGGACCATTATTTCCCCATACTCGTGGGATCAATTATGAATAAATTGGAAAAAAATCTCAAACCCGACGTCGAGCCTAGTCGTGAAACTGGCTCAAATACGGAACAGAAGGAAGAAACAGCCACCATAAGCTGTAACCGTACTTGGTCGCCTGTCGTGCGCTTGTCACGAAATTTGAAGGAGGTCCGAGTAGCAGTCTCGAGGCTGCCTGAGGACGGAGCACTGGAGTTAGCGCCTCCGAGGAAAAAGCGCGCTGTTAGTGTGTCGGGGAGTTGCACCTCTCTGGAGGCCATTGGCCTTGACGAGGAGCGCTCCCGCAGTAGCCTGGAGGATTACTCCGACGCCTCAACTTTGTCGGCGGGATCCCGCCGGTCGACGCGCCTGCAGTTTTTGCAGACGCCTCGCCCGGTGGTCGAGCCCGGAAAGAAGGAGAAAAAGAGGAAGAAAAGAAAGGCGAAGGCCGTACAATCTGCCTCGGCAGGGACTGGTCTCGATGACTTGGCCCTATCCCTAGCCACAGAAGCGCTGCAACCCGAGAAGGAGGAGCGGATATCAGCGCTTTCAAAAGAGGCGTGCGCTGCCAGCACGGCTGTTGGCGCTGCCCCGGTGCCGGAAGGCCCGGAAATGACGGCGGAGGGCCTTCAAGAAGCGGCAAATAAGAACCTGGAGGTAATCTTGGAGGTGGCCAAGAGGTCCAAGCACCTCAAAGGCACCTTCCAAAAGGCACTGAAAGACGCGGCCAGTGCTCTCCAAAATTTGACCGCTCTTGCTTTGAGCCACTCCATTTCTGACGAGACGAGGCTGCTCCAGCAGGAGAATTCAGCCATCCGGAGCGAGCTGGCGCAAATGCGACAGCAGATGGCTGAATTACATCGGAAGATTGAGGCGGAGAAACGTGGTCCGGCACCTATGGACGCGACTCCGTTTTCATCCACCAGGGTGGCCCCCTCACAACAGAGGGGCCATAAAGGGGAAGACCCAGCCCTGACGGAGTTCCGACGCTCCATAGTGTTGGAGGTGGGCGCCATTCTGAACGCCCGCCTCGAGGGCCTCGAAGACCGCCTCCTGCCGGTAAAGCCTCTGCGGCCACCTCTGGCCGCCGACAAGAAGCTGACCACACCGGCGCCCGTCGCAGCTGCCAAACCCAGCAAGGGTAAAGGGAAGGGGAAGAAGTCCGCCCCTCCTTCTGCCGCCGCCGCGGCAGCGCCCATCGCTGGGCCGTCTTCGGCACCGACGCCGCTACAACCAAGCCGGGAGGAAGAGCCCCCGTCAACAGCGCCGGCCAAGGAAACTTGGGTGACGGTGGCTAAACGAGGGAAAAGGAAAACGGCCGTTCCCACGGCCGCCCCTCCTTCCAAACCAACAGCGCCAATGCGCAACGCCATGGTGAAGAAGCCGCGTAAGCTGGTGGCCCCAAAAACATCGGCGGTGGTCCTCACTCTCTCCACGGAGTCCGTGAAGAAGGGTGTCACCTATGGGTCTCTCATAGAGAGGGCCCGTGCGGTCATCAACCCCGCTGAGCTCGGCATCCCGTCGGTGCGGTCACGGCAGACGGCAGCGGGGGCCCGCATGTTTGAATTTGAGGGTCCCCAAAACAGCGAAAAGGCCGACCTCTTTGCGGCCAAACTAAAGGAGGTGGTGGCGGAAGAGGCGACAGTCGTCCGCCCTGTCAAAAAATCCGAACTTCGGATAACAGGGCTGGACGACTCTATTACGCCACAGGAAGTTGCCGCCGCCGTTGCCGCAAAGGGGGGATGCAGCGCCGAGCAGGTTCGCGCTGGTGCCATTCGCCCCGGCCCTGGTGGCACGGGATGCACCGTAGTGCACTGCCCCGTTGCCGCAGCAAAAGCACTGGCGGATGCCGGGCGCATCATAGTGGGGTGGAGCTCTTGCCACGTTCGCGTGATTGAGCCTCGGCCGATGAGGTGCTTTCGGTGCCTCGGAATTGGCCACACCAAACCGCTTTGCCCCTCTCAGGTGAGCCGCGAGGACTTGTGCTTCCGCTGCGGCAGGAAAGGCCATGACCGAGCCTCCTGCACAGCGGAACCAAGATGCGCCGTCTGCACGTCAGCTGGTAGACCCGCCAGCCATGTGATGGGGGGGAAGAAATGTAATCCCCCCCCAACGAGGGGCAAGGCGACACCCAAGCCCACGCCCGGAAAGCCTAAAACTGGTCAGGGAACTGGTACGCCGGAACAGGTTATGTCGGAGTAATGAATTTGGGTCCCAAATCATTGCTCCAGGCGAACCTCATGAGGTCTGCCAGAGCCCAGGATCTTTTCTCCCAGGCTCTGGCGGAGTATCATATCGACGTGGCCGTCGTCTCGGAGCCGTACCTGATACCAGACCGACCAAACTGGTTGGGGAGTCGGGACGGCCTCGCGGCGATAACCTCTTCCGGTGGCCTACCCCTCTCACTTCTCGAGAGGGGTGCTGAGTTTGTGGGGGCCTCGTGGGGTGGATTAGCGATTTTTGGAGTTTATTTCTCCCCTAATCGCCCACTCCACGAGTTCGAGGCCTTTCTACAGGCGTTGTCGGCCGCGTTACGGCGTGTTGCTCCCCGTCAAATCATCCTGATGGGGGACTTCAACGCCAAGTCCGTCGCATGGGGTGGCCGTGTGACGGACTGCCGCGGCCGAGCCATGGAGGCCATGGCTATGGCGACAGGCCTGACCCTACTGAATAGGGGCAGGACGCACACGTGCGTGCGACGGCGGGGCGGGTCAGTGGTGGACCTCACGTTCGCCTCTCCTGTCGTCGCAGCTCGCGCGAACAACTGGCGCGTCATGTTGGTGGAGACTGGATCCGACCACCGGTATATCCGGTTCGAGTTGGACTCAGTCTCCACCCAACGCCCCACGTCGGCCGCCGTGTCTCGGTCGAGACCGCGCTGGGCGCTGGCCCGGCTCGACCGAAACATGGCTCATGAATCCGCGCTGGTCCAGGACTGGTTTTGTCCCCCTTTGACCGGCGCGGACGTAGACGGCTCCGCCTCCCAGCTCCGCCAAGTTCTGACGGAGGTGTGCGACGCGTCAATGCCGAGATCTCTTCCCCCTCCTCGTCGCAACTCCGTCTATTGGTGGTCGGCAGAAATTGCGGACCTGCGGTCCGCCTGCACTGCTGCGCGGCGGGCGTATACCAGGAGCCGGAGGCGCAGAATCCGCGATGAGGAGAGGGAAGACGTCCTGTACGCCGGGTACATGGAGGCGAAAAAGCACCTCCAGGTAGCAATCGCCGCCGCGAAAGATGAAGCCCGGGCGACGATGCTGGAGAGTCTGGACAGGGACCCGTGGGGGAGACCGTATCGGGCTGCGCGCAACAAGCTGCGCGCCCATGGTCCTCCACTCACCCAGACTCTCGAGCCGGCGATGGTGGAAGCGGTGGTCGGTGCGTTGTTCCCCGGTTCTGACCCGGACTTCGCGCCGCCGCCGATGACTCGGCCGGGTCCTGTTGAGGACTCGGCTGACTCCTTTCCGCCAGTCTCGGGGGCGGAGGTGCAAGCCGCCGCACTCCGTCTCCGGGGTAAAAAGACGGCACCAGGACCTGACGGTGTGCCTGCTCGTGTCCTGTTCATCGCGGCGGGCTACCTGGAGGAGAAACTTCGGGAACTTTTCGACAGCTGTCTTGCTGTCGGAAGGTTCCCGAAGGTGTGGAAGGAAGGCGCCCTCTGCCTCCTCGCCAAGCCGGGCCGGCCGATGGACTCTCCATCGGCCTATCGGCCGATTGTGTTGCTGGACGAGGCGGGAAAACTCTTCGAGAGGATTCTCGCAACCCGCATCGTCCGGCATTTAGTGACTACCGGCCCTGACCTGGCGGAGGCCCAGTTTGGCTTCCGAGCTGGCCGCTCGACCCTGGACGCGCTAAGCTTCTTGGGGGAAATGGTGAAGGGTGCTGCCGAAAGTGGGGAAAGGCTGTTGGCGATATCCCTTGATATCGCCAACGCATTCAACAGCATTCCCCACACCACCATTGTCGAGGCCCTGCGCGCCCACGGTGTGCCGCCCTACTTGGTCCGCCTCCTGTCTGATTACCTCCAGGACAGGACGGTCACGTACGTGGACCAGAGCGGCTCGCTGAGGAGTCACCGCGTGCAGTCCGGTGTTCCACAGGGATCAGTCCTCGGACCATGCCTGTGGAATATCGGATTTGACTGGCTGTTGAGGGGCGCACTCCCCCCGGGCGTGAGGGTCGTTTGCTACGCGGACGACACTCTCGTGCTTGCCCGGGCCTGGGATGTCGCGCGGGTCCTCCAGCTGGCTTCCGCGGCGTGCGACCTTGTGGTCCAACGGATTCGCCTGTTGGGCCTCAGGGTCGCTCTGGAGAAGTCGGAGGCCGTCTTGTTTGACGGTCCACGACAACGCCACCCACCGAACATCAGCCTGATGGTCGACGGCGTGGCCATCGACGTTAAGCCCCAGATGAAATATCTGGGACTTATCATCGACAGCCGGTGGCGGTTCGGCCGTCACTTCGCCGAACTGTCACCCCGACTGCTAAAGACGGCGGACTCGCTGGGGTGGCTGCTCCCGAATTTGGGTGGGCCAAGCGCTCACTGCTGGCGTCTCTATGCCGGCATACTCAAGAGCATGGCGCTATACGGTGCCCCCATCTGGGCGGACCGTCTGAGTCGGGACAACGTGTCTCAGCTCAGGCGGCCCCAGCGAGTCATCGCGCAGAGGGCGGCCCGCTGCTACTCCACAGTGGCGGGTGCAGTGGCGTGTGTCCTGGCTGGGACTCCGCCTTGGGAGCTCGAGGCCCGAGTCCTAGCCTGGACATACGCACGACGGTCGGAGCAGCGTTCTCGGGGAGAGCGCGGCTCCCTAGAGGAGGAGCGCGCCTTCGAGCGCCAGACCCGAGAGCTGCTGATTCGGGCCTGGACCGGGGTCCTAAACTCTTCGGAGTCGGGTCGAGCCACCCTCGACGCCCTGACCCCGGTCCTGACCCGATGGCTAGAGAGACGGCACGGCTCCCTCACCTACCGTCTGGTGCAGGTCCTTACCGGACACGGATGCTTCGGCGCCTATCTGCACCGGATCGGAAGGGAGGAGACCGCCGCGTGTCACGAGTGCGGTGCTGCGGAGGACACGGCTCAGCACACACTTGTGTCGTGCCCAGCGTGGGAGTCGCAGCGCCGCACTCTGGTCGCGGAGATCGGCCAGGACCTCTCCCTCCCCAGCGTGGTGGAGGCCATGCTCGGGAGTGATAGAGCCTGAAAGGCCGTCACCTCCTTCTGCGAGGACGTTATCTCACAGAAGGAGGCAGCGGAGAGGGTGCGGGAGGAGGATCCTCTTGCCGCCCCGATCCGAAGGCGACGAACGGGGCGGAGACGGCAGCGTTATAACCGCTTGATCCCCCCCGGTGGAGGCCAGCCGGCGTCGGGTACGGGGGTACCCGCGCCGGCATTGCACGCGCTTCCACCGCCGCCTGACGGGAATGTCCGCACACTCCGGGCCATTCCCGTTGCCCCCCCTCATGGGGTGGGCTTGCCGGGCCTGCTACGGCGGGCAATCACCGACGGGGCAGCGGTAGTATCCGACCGGCTTCCCGCAGCTCCGTCCGCCACACACGAGTCGTCGAGCGAGTCGTCGCCGTCCGATTTCTCGGACGACGACGACTGGCTTGAGACGACTTTTGAGCGGCCAGGTGACTGACGGAGTGTCGTTGGTTTTTAGTGGGTATGGGCGTCTGAGCTCGAGTCCCACATAACTCGCCGTCTCCCCCCCGGGCGGCGAGTATGCGTAATGCATTTTCCAACGTAAAAAAAAAAAAAAAAAAAAAAAGGTTAGGTTAGGTTAGGTTAGGTTGTTTCCGGTGTCCCCCTCGAATGGAGCACGCCTTGTCGTGGCGAGGGGGCTCAGTAGCCTGTCGCAATCCAGCGGCAGGTGAAGCCAAGATGCTCTGTGACGGGTGCCGCTGCGTCTGTTCCCGTATCGGGCGGCAGCGGCATAGGTGAGTCGCGTCTGTCTCGGATCGAGCGGCGGCTCACTGAATATTGGTAGGACTCCCAGCACCCCTCTGATTTAGCAGAGGAGGCAGGGGACGTCGGTGGGACTTTTGTCCTCTTGGCGAGCCCGGTGTGCACTTACCCTGCCGTCGGGCGTGGATCGCCTTATATCGTAATCCGCATCAACGGAGTGTCGTGGATCACGTCTCGCGGCTCTGTGTGGAACGAGGGTCTTGGCTTAACCGCCCGGACCGCGAGGAAGAAAACCTCTATAAAAAATTACCCCAATCCCAAGCGTGGTAGCTCCGCGAGGGGATGCGTGGCTGATGGGTGATCAGTCGCTAGAGCTTACTCCAGCGGGATACCTGCCGACCTCCCGTTGGGTTATCAACCCCAAGGCTTTGTCGGGTGCAGGGGGCACCGCCCGGCAAGGACTCTTATTTCCCCCATACTCGTGGGATCAATATGGATAAATTGGATCAAATTCTCAAACCCGACCGTGAGCCCGGTCGTGAAAATGGCTCAAAACCGGAGAAGAGAGAAGAAACAGCCACCAAGAGCTGTGACAGTGCTTGGTCGCCTGTCGTGCGCCTATCACGCAATATAAAGGAGGCCCGAGTAGCAGTCGCGAGGCTTCCCGAGGACGGAGCACGGGAGTTGGCGCCTCCGAGGAAAAAGCGCGCCGTTAGTGTGACGGGGAGTTGCACCTCTCTGGAGGCCATTGGCCTTGACGAGGAGCGCTCCCGTAGTAGCCTGGAGGAGTACTCCGACGCCTCCACTTTGTCGGAGGGTTCCCGCCGGTCGACGCGCCTGCAGTTTTTGCGGACGCCTCGCCCGGCGGTCGAACCCGGAAAGAAGGAGAAGAAGAGGAAGAAGGGAAAGGGGAAGGCCGAACAATCTGCCTCGGCAGGGTCTGGTCTCGATGACTTGGCCCTATCCCTAGCCACAGAAGCGCTGCAACCCGAGGAGGAGGAGCGAATAGCAGCGCTGTCAAAAGATGCGTGCGCCGCTAGTAAGGCTGTTGGCGCTGCTCCGGTGCCGGAAGGCCCGGAAATGACGGCGGAGAGCCTCCAGGTAGCGGCAAACAAGCACTTGGAGGTAATCCTGGAGGTAGCCAAGAGGTCAAAACACCTCAAAGGCACCTTCCAAAAGGCACTGAAAGACGCGGCCAGTGCCCTCCAAAATTTGACCGCTCTTGCTTTGAGCCACTCCATGTCCGATGAGACGAGGCTGCTCCAGCAGGAGAACTCAGCCATCCGGCGCGAGCTGGCGCAATTGCGACAGCAGATGGCTGAGTTACGTCGGGAAATGGAGGCGGAGAAACGTGGTCCGGCACCTATGGACGCGACTCCGTTCTCATCCACCAGGGTGGCCCCCTTACAACAGAGGGGCCATAATGGGGAGGACCCAGCCCTGGCGGACTTCCGACGTTCTATAGTGTTGGAAGTGGGCGCCATTTTGAACGCCCGCCTCGAGGGTCTCGAAGACCGCCTCCTGCCGGCCAAGTCTCTGCGGCCACCTCTGGCCGCTGACAAGAAGCTGACCACACCAGCACCTGGCGCGGCTGCCAAACCCAGCAAGGGAAAAGGTAAGGGGAAGAAGTCCACCCCTCCTTCTGCCGCCACCGCGGCAGCGCCCATCGCTGGGCCGTCTTCGGCACCAACGCCGCCACGCCAGGAGAGAGAGCCCCTGTCAACAGCGCCGGCCAAGGAAACTTGGGTGACGGTGGCGAAACGAGGAAAAAAGAAAACGGCCGTTCCCACGGCCGCCCTTCCTTCGGAACCAAAAGCGCCACCGCGCAAAGCCGTGGTGAAGAAGCCGCGTAAATTGGTGGCCCCGAAAACATCGGCGGTGGTCCTCACCCTTTCCACGGAGTCCGTGAAGAAGGGTGTTACCTATGGGTCAATCATAGAAAGGGCCCGTGGTGTCATCAACCCTGCCGAGCTCGGGATCCCGTCGGTGCGCTCACGGCAGACGGCAGCGGGGGCTCGCATGTTTGAATTTGAGGGCCCCCAAAACAGCGAAAAGGCCGACCTCTTTGCGGCCAAACTGAAGGAGGTGGTGGCGGAAGAGGCGACAGTCGTCCGCCCTGTCAAAAAATCCGAACTTCGGATAACAGGGCTGGATGACTCCATAACGTCACAGGAAGTCGCCGCCGCCGTTGCCGCGAAGGGGGGGTGCAGCGCCGAGCAGGTCCGCGCTGGTGCCATTCGCCCCGGCCCTGGTGGTACGGGGTGCACCGTAGTACACTGCCCCGTCGCCGCGGCCAAGGCACTGGCGAATGCCGGGCGCATCACCGTCGGGTGGAGCTCTTGCCACGTTCGCGTGCTCGAGCCCCGCCCGATGAGGTGCTTCCGGTGCCTCGGAATCGGCCACACCAAGCCGCTTTGCCCCTCTCAGGTGAGCCGCGAGGACCTGTGCTTCCGCTGCGGCAGGAAAGGCCATGACCGCGCCTCCTGCTCAGCGGAACCGAGATGCGCCGTCTGCTCGTCAGCTGGTAGACCCGCCAGCCATGTGATGGGAGGGAAAAAATGTAACCCTCCCCCGACGAAGGGCAAGGCGGCACCGAAGCCAACGCCTGGAGCGCCCAAAACTGGTACGCCGGAGGAAGTTATGTCGGAGTGATGGCTTTGGGTCCCAAGTCATTGCTCCAGGCGAACCTTATGAGGTCTGCCAGAGCCCAGGACCTATTCTCCCAGGCTCTGGCGGAGTATCATATCGACGTGGCCGTCGTCTCGGAGCCGTACCTGATACCAGACCGACCAAACTGGTTGGGGAGTCGGGACGGCCTCGCGGCGATAACCTCCTCCGGTGGCCTACCCCTTTCACTTCTCGAGAGGGGTGCCGAGTTCGTGGGGGCCTCGTGGAGTGGATTAGCGATTTTTGGAGTTTATTTCTCCCCTAATCGCCCACTCCACGAGTTCGAGGCCTTTCTACAGGCGTTGTCGGCCGCGATACGACGTGTTGCTCCCCGTCAAATCATCCTGATGGGGGACTTCAACGCCAAGTCCGTCGCATGGGGTGGCCGTGTGACGGACTGCCGCGGCCGAGCCATGGAAGCCATGGCTATGGCGACAGGCCTGACCCTACTGAATAGGGGCAGGACGCACACGTGCGTGCGACGGCGGGGTGGGTCAGTGGTGGACCTCACGTTCGCCTCTCCCGTCGTCGCAGCTCGCGCGAAAAACTGGCGAGTCCTGTCGGTGGAGACTGGGTCCGACCACCGTTACATCCGGTTCGAGTTGGACTCAGTTTCCACCCAACGCCCCACGTCGGCTACCGTGTCGCGGTCGAGACCGCGCTGGGCGCTGGCCCGGCTTGACCGAGACATGGCTCACGAATCCGCGCTGGTCCAGGACTGGTTTTGTCCCCCTTTGACCAGCGCGGACGTAGACGGCTCCGCCTCCCAGCTCCGCCAAGTTTTGACGGAGGTGTGCGACGCGTCAATGCCGAGATCTCTTCCCCCTCCTCGTCGCAACTCCGTCTTCTGGTGGTCGTCAGAAATTGCCGACCTGCGGTCCGCCTGCACTGCTGCACGGCGGGCGTATACCAGGAGCCGGAGGCGCCGAATCCGCGACGAGGAGAGGGAAGACGTCCTGTATGCCGGGTACCTGGATGCGAAGAAGCGCCTCCAGGTAGCGATCGCCGCCGCGAAGGATGAAGCCCGGGCGACGATGCTGGAGAGTCTGGACAGGGACCCGTGGGGGAGACCGTATCGGGCTGCGCGTAACAAGCTGCGCGCCCATGGTCCTCCTCTCACCCAGACTCTCGAGCCGGCATTGATGGAAGCGGTGGTCGGGGCGTTGTTCCCCGGTTCTGACCCGGACTTCGCGCCGCCGCCGATGACTCGGCCGAGTCCTGTTGGGGATTCGGCTGACTCCTTTCCGCCAGTCTCGGGGGCGGAGGTGCAAGCCGCCGCACTCCGTCTCCGGGGCAAAAAGACGGCACCAGGACCTGACGGTGTGCCCGCTCGGGTGTTATTCATCGCGGCGGGCCATCTGGAGGAGAAACTTCGGGAACTTTTCGACAGCTGTCTCGCTGTTGGAAGGTTCCCGAAAGTGTGGAAGGAGGGTGCCCTCTGCCTCCTCGCCAAGCCGGGCCGGCCGATGGATTCTCCATCGGCCTATCGGCCAATTGTGTTGCTGGACGAGGCGGGGAAACTCTTCGAGAGGATTCTCGTAACCCGCATCGTCCGGCACTTGGAGACTGCCGGCCCTGATCTGGCGGAGGCCCAGTTTGGCTTCCGAGCTGGCCGCTCGACCATCGACGCGCTGGGCTTCTTGGGGGAAATGGTGAGGGGTGCTGCCGAGAGTGGGGAAAGGCTGTTGGCGATATCCCTCGATATCGCCAACGCATTCAACAGCATTCCCCACACCACCATTGTCGAGTCCCTGCGCGCCCACAGTGTGCCGCCCTACTTGGTCCGCCTCTTGTCCGATTACCTCCAGGACAGGACGGTCACGTACGTGGACCGGAGCGGCTCGCTGAGGAGTCACCGCGTGCAGTCCGGTGTTCCACAGGGATCAGTCCTCGGACCATGCCTGTGGAATATCGGATTTGACTGGCTGTTGAGGGGCGCACTCCCCCCGGGCGTGAGGGTCGTTTGCTACGCGGACGACACTCTCGTGATTGCCCGGGCCTGGGATGTCGCGCGGGTCCTCCAGCTAGCTTCCGCGGCATGCGACCTTGTGGTCCAACGGATTCGCCTGTTGGGCCTCAGGGTCGCTCTGGAGAAGTCGGAGGCCGTCTTGTTTGACGGTCCGCGACAACGCCACCCACCGAACATCAGCCTGATGGTTGACGGCGTGGCCATCGACGTTAAGCCCCAGATGAAATATCTGGGACTTATCATCGACAGCCGGTGGCGGTTCGGCCGTCACTTCGCCGAACTGTCACCCCGGCTGCTAAAGACAGCGGACTCGCTGGGGTGGCTGCTGCCGAACTTGGGTGGGCCAAGCGCTCATTGCCGACGTCTTTACGCCGGTATTCTTAAGAGCATGGCGCTTTACGGTGCCCCCATCTGGGCGGACCGCCTGAGTCGGGACAACGTGTCTCAGCTCAGGCGGCCCCAGCGAGTCATCGCGCAGAGGGCGGCCCGCTGCTACTCCACAGTGGCGGGTGCAGTGGCGTGTGTCCTGGCTGGGACCCCGCCTTGGGAGCTCGAGGCCCGAGTCCTAGCCTGGACATACGCACGACGGTCGGAGCAGCGTTCTCGGGGAGAGCGCGGCTCCCTAGAGGAGGAGCGCGCCTTCGAGCGCCAGACCCGAGAGCTGCTGATTCGGGCCTGGACCGGGGTCCTAAACTCTTCGGAGTCGGGTCGAGCCACCCTCGACGCCCTGACCCCGGTCCTGACCCGATGGATAGAGAGACGGCACGGCTCCCTCACCTACCGTCTGGTGCAGGTCCTTACCGGACACGGATGCTTCGGCGCCTATCTGCACCGGATCGGACGGGAGGAGACCGCCGCGTGTCACGAGTGCGGTGCTGCGGAGGACACGGCACAGCACACCCTTGTGTCGTGCCCAGCGTGGGAGTCGCAGCGCCGCACTCTGGTCGCGGAGATCGGCCAGGACCTCTCCCTCCCCAGCGTGGTGGAGGCCATGCTCGGGAGTGACAGAGCCTGGAAGGCCGTCACCTCCTTCTGTGAGGACGTTATCTCACAGAAGGAGGCAGCGGAGAGGGTGCGGGAGGAGGATCCTCTTGCCGCCCCGATCCGAAGGCGACGAACGGGGCGGAGACGGCGGCGTTACAACCGCCTGATCCCCCCTGGTGGAGACCAGCCAACGTCGGGTACGGGGGTACCCGCGCCGGCATTGCACGCGCTTCCACCACCGCCTGACGGGAATGACCGCACACTCCGGGCCATTCCCGTTGCCCCCCCTCATGGGGTGGGCTTGCCGGGCCTGCTACGGCGGGCAATCACCGACGGGGCAGCGGTAGTATCCGACCGGCTTCCCGCAGCTCCGTCCGCCACTCACGAGTCGTCGAGCGAGTCGTCGCCGTCCGATTTCTCGGACGACGACGACTGGCTTGAGACGACTTTTGAACGGCCTGGTGACTGACGGAGTGTCGTTGGTTTTTAGTGGGTATGGGCGTTTGAGCTCGAGTCCCACATAACTCGCCGTCTTCCCGGGGCGGCGAGTATGCGTAAAGCATTTTCCAACGTAAAAAAAAAAAAAAAAAAAAAAAAAAAAAGGTTGAGTCCGGTGTTCCGCAGGGGTCAGTCCTAGGACCACTCCTGTGGGACATCGGGTTCGACTGGCTTCTGCGCGGGACCCTCCTCCGGGGCACGAGTGTCATCTGTTATGCGGACGACACTCTCCTCACTGCCCGAGGGGGGAATTTTGGTGAGGCGGCCAGTCTGGCCTCAGCGGGCGGATCGCTAGTCGCTCATAGGATCCGCCGCCTTGGACTGAGGGTGGCGTTGCATAAGACCGAGGCCGTTTTCTTCCACGGGCCTCGGCAGCGCCGCCCACCTGGCGCCCACATCTTTGTGGAGGGCGTCAGAATTGAGGTTAAGACCCAGATGAAATATCTGGGTCTAACGCTCGACAGCAGGTGGCGCTTCAGCCCGCATTTCAGCGGACTGTCGTCGCGCCTGCTGAAGGCAGCGGGGGCCCTCTCATGGCTGATGCCTAACTTGGGAGGGCCAGGCGGGCGATGCCGGCGGCTGTACGCCGGCATCCTGAAGAGCATAGCCCTGTACGGGGCACCTATCTGGGCAGACTCCCTTCAAAGAAGGGAGAATGCCACAGCCTTGCGGGTGCCCCAGAGGGCCATTGCGCAACGGGTGGCGCGGGCTTACCGCTCGGTAAGCTTCGCAGCAGCGTGTGCTCTGGCTGGCACTCCTCCTTGTGAGCTCGAGGCGTGGGTGCTAGCCAGAGTCTACGAATGGACGGCGGGGCGAAGGGCACTCGGTGAGCGCCCTGCCCCTGAAGAACGCGAGGCTGTCCGGCAGGAGGCGAGGGATGCCGTCGTCCATCACTGGATGGCGGACCTTGCCTCCGCAGTTTTCGGCCGTCGCACCCTCGACGCGCTTGGGCCGGTCCTAAAGGACTGGCTTGACAGACCGCACGGATTCCTCACCTTCCGATTGGTGCAGGTGCTGTCCGGGCACGGCTGTTTCGGGTCGTACCTTCACCGAATCGGGAGGGAGGAGAGCCCGTCGTGCCATGACTGTGGCGCGGCGGAGGACACGGCACAGCACACCCTTGAGGTGTGCCCGTCGTGGACCGAGCAGCGCCGCAGTCTTGTTGCGGTGGTCGGGCCGGACCTCTCGCTCCCTGCCGTGGTAATTGCCATGTTGGGAAGCGAGGAGGCGTGGGTGGCGGTAGCCTCCTTCTGTGAAGACGTCATGTCACAGAAGGAGGAGGCGGAGCGCGCGCGGGAGGACGATCCTCTCGCGCCAATACTCCGCCGAAGGAGAGGCAGGAGAAGGCGGGTGGTCAACCACCCTCTCCTCCCCCGGTGATAAGCAGCGGGCGACAGGCGCGGGGGCGCCCTCGTCCGCATTGCACCGCTTATCACCCAGCCGAACGAGGATGACCGAGCACTGACAGTCATCCTCGAGCCCCTTCCCATGTGCGGGAGGGGCGTGACGGGCCCGCCGCTGCAAGGCGGGCAAACGCCGGCGGGGAACTGGACGCAAAGGCTATGCCGATTCCCAGAACCCCGCCACCAAAGGCGATGCGGGAGTGCCGCTGGGTCGTTTAGTGGGTATACCGGGAGTCCCCGGGAGTCCCACATACCCCATCCGTCCCCCGATGGGTGGGGATGCGTAATGCATTTTTCCCAGCGAAAAAAAAAAAAAAAAAAAAAAGGTTAGGTTCCCGTGTCGGGTTACTGGTCCCGCATCGGGCGCGTCCCCAGGTGGTGGATAGGGGAACGCCTCCCAGATATGGGGGGTACCGGCTTCGGCCGGCGCGAACCAAAACCAGAGCGCGGCAGGTCTTGTCAACTCGACGGGCCTGTCGGGCCAGAGGGGAAGGCCTTATGGCTCAAGACCTCTCGTATTCGCTGTTCCGCCTGCTCCTCCTCGAAGGAATGGACCGGATCGGCTTGAGTACCTGAGGCGTAGATAGGGGTGCCTAGACCGGCGGGGCGTTTGCCCGGGTCGTACGGCTTTGGGGTCGTCGGGGCATTTGCCCGGATCCGTGGGTTTTTCCCGGGTTGTGGCCTGTCATCACGACAACCCGGGCAGCGCATTTGTGCCGTGCGCTGGGTCCCGTAATCCTGGGAGAAGAGGGTCCTGGACGTTGAGCCTGAGGCAGACCACCCAGGCAACACGCTGTCTTTGGCCTCGGATTCCGGGCACACGGGGGGCCCGTGGAGTAGCCGGTCCACGGGTTATTCGGCTGCGGGCGAGCGGCTTAACCCTCGTCCAACGGTGACGCGGGGGGTACGGGGGGCAGGGCAGGCGGCGGGCTCGGTGATGTTACGCGTTCTGGTCGACGCGTGCTCACCTTGCCCCAACCGTCTCGTCAAAGATCCCGTGCTAGTCTGCCCGAAAGGGAAGTGGCGTCCCTGCTATGGTCGGTGGGAAACCCTGGGGTGTCAGTGGCACCTCCCCAGATGGGGCTCCGTGGTGGGTGGGGTAACCACCGACTGAATTCAGGATGATAATGGATATGGCTTGCTCAAACAATAATAATTTAAATTTTGCGACCAAACCCCGAGCGCAAGGCGCTCAAGGAGAGAAAAGAGCAGAGGGTGACGGTGACGTCCTTTTCAGGACGCCCGTTGTCCGCTTAGAAAGGTGTGTTACACCATTGGCTGGACCATCAGGTAGCCGATTCTTTAGGCCCGGGGATTTCTCCGAGTCTGAAGACGAGGTCACCCTGACTCGATGTGACAAAGAGGGGATGTCACGTTGTGTTCCCCCCTCCACCGGATATGACAATACCAGCAGCCTGGAGATCGTGGACTCTTACGAGTCTGCGTCTTCGGGCATGACATCACGATCGCCGTCTGGGTCTCGCTCCAGCGGCAGAATCACAAGAGCCGGCAAACGGCGAGCGGATGAGGCCTCCACAGACCTCTCCCCTGCCAAAGTACCGGCAGACAAAATCACTGCTGCCCGCAGAGGCCGGGGCCCCCTACCTGCCCATGGAGAGCATGCAGGTGTAGGCAGAGCACGCGAGCAGCTGACCGACGAGAAGCGCCGTCTGGCAATCGTGGAAGCCGAGGAGGAGGCTTCGCGTCTTGCAGTGCGGCTTGAGCACACTCGCAAAAAGAGCGAGTTCTCGGTGAGGGATGCCACCGCGGAAGAGTTGAGTGGCCAGATCCGGGCTGCCACGGACACTATTATGTTCTGCGTGGCGAAGTCCGGAAACCTGAAGGGTAGCTTCCAGCGTGCCCTGAAGGAGGCTGCCACCTCGATTACGCGGGCGGTTGATATCCTCAGCTCGAGGACCATTGATGAGGAGACGCGGCGGCTGCAAGCCGCAAATAAGCGCCTGGAACAGGACGTCGCGGACCTGAAGCGCGTCGTCCAGGAGCTCCGGGCTGAGAAGCTCGCGGACATGCGTCCTGCAACCTCCGCCCCCTTTGGGGAGGAGTTCGAGCAGCGCCTCATGCGCCAGTTCGGCGGCATGATGGATGCCAAATTGGCGTCCATCCAAGATCGGCTGCTCCCTGAGCCTCGCCTGCGCCCGCCACTTGCTGCGGACGCCCGCAAGGCTCAGGTCGAGCGCCCTTCTGCCGCCGGAGAGAAAGCGTGTAAGTCGCCGCTGACCGAAGCACCGTCGCTTAAGAAAGCCGCCTCTCCCCAGTCGGGAAAAGCGCCGTCCGAGGTGTCCGCCACTGTGGCCACGACCTCGACTGCCGGCGCAGTCCCCGCCGGGGAGAAGAAGAGAAAGCGAAACAGGCGGAAGAAGGCCCGTAACCAGGGCCAGGAGTCCGCGCCCGCTTCTATTTCACAAGCCGGGAATGCCCGCCCGACAGCTCAGTCCGCAGTTGGCTCTGGAGCCGAATCGTGGACAGAGGTGGTCCGGCGTGGCAAAAGGACTAACTCTCGCTCCGCCCCACAGCAGCCGTCTACGGCCCAGTCAAAGAAACCGACTGCCCCGAAGAAGACTCCGAACCTCCGCCCGCCGAGGACCGCCGCCATCTTGGTGGCGATGCAACCGGGAGTGCTGGAGGCTAAGGAGCATTCGTATGAATCGGTGATGGGCCGTGCCAAGCAGGCAATAGACATCGGTGCGTTGGGGATCTCCGGAATCCGCTTCAGGGTCGCCAAAACTGGCGGCAAGGTCCTGGAGATCACCGGTGCCGATAGTGACGCGAAGGCTGACACCCTGGCAGCCAAGATGCGGGAAGTCATCCCTGATGCGATAGCAAAGGTGACCAGGCCGACAAAGAGCGTGGATGTCCGGATTTCGGGACTCGACGACTCTGTGACCAAGGTCGAAGTCGCCGAAGCTGTCGCTAAGGCAGGAGGCTGTGATCCCAAATCGATCCAGGTGGGGTCGATTGGGCGATCTTTTCGGGGCACAGGGGCTTGCATCGTAAAGGTGCCGATCGCTGTGGCCCAGAAGGTCGTTAAAGGGCGAGTTTTGGTGGGATGGGTCTCCGCCCAGACCAGGCTTTTAGACCGGAAGCCGCTTCAGTGCTTCAGGTGCCTGGAGGTGGGACACGCCCGCGAAAGCTGCCCTTCGACAGCCGACCGCAGTGGCCTTTGTTACCGCTGTGGTAAGCCGGGACATGCAGCCAAGGGATGCACAGCCCCTCCGCACTGCCCTCTGTGCGCGGACGCAGGATTGCCAGCGAACCACCGGGTGGGCAGCAAGAGCTGCAAACCGCCCAAGCGTGGCAATCGAGCGGGAAGGACAGTGGCCAGGACTCCAGCCGCACCGTCCGGGGCCGAAAGGCCCACTTCCATGGAGGCAGAAAATACACCAGCGTAGGATGGCCTTTAGCATTCTGCAGGCGAATGTGAACCACTCTGCCGCTGCGCAGGATATCCTCTTGCAGCACGCGGCGGAGTGGTCCATAGACGCGGTCCTCGTCTCCGAACCCTATTTCATACCGGCTGACCGGGAGAATTGGGTCGGGGACGTGAGCGGACTGTCGGCCATCATGGTGTCAGGGGCGCATTCCATAGATGTCGTTGCCAGGCAGAGCGGTTTTGTCGCCGCCAAGTGCAGGGAGTTTCTGCTGGTGGGGGTTTATTGCCCCCCCAGTCGAACCAGGAGCGAGTTCGAGGCCGACCTGGACCGTTTCGGGTCGGTTCTCCGTCAGTCCACCTTGCCGGTGATAGTTGGCGGCGACTTTAACGCCAAGAATATAGCCTGGGGCTCACGACATACTGACCCCAAAGGGGAGAGTCTGCTGGACTGGGCGGTGTCCAACGGACTGGTTATTGTCAATGTGGGGACCGAACCCACTTGCGTGCGACCGCAGGGGGAGTCCGTCGTGGACATAACGTTCGCGACCCCCGCGGTTGCAGCTCGAATCAGTGGCTGGAGAGTGGTCACAGAGGCGGAAGAATTGTCGGATCACCGGTACATCCGGTTTGACATCTCCGCCTCCGGTCCCGTGATCCCTCCGAGCGGCACACCCCACGTGACATACCCCCGATGGAGGCTCAGTTGCCTGGACAAGGAAACAGCGCGGGAAGCTGCGGTCGTTAAGGCCTGGCTACCTGTAGGTCCCGAGCCCGTCCAAGTGGATGCGGAAGCGGAATGGTTCCGGGAGGCCGTTACGGACGTGTGTGACGCGTCCATGCCTCGGTCCGGACCTTCCCTTCCCCGACGGAACGTCTACTGGTGGACGGATGAGGTTGCGGAGCTGCGCCGCGTGTGTATCGCGGCGCGTCGCGCCTCAGCCAGACACCGAAGACGCAGACGTCGTGATCCGGCGCTGGACGAGCCGCTTTATCAGGCCTACAGAGAGGCGAAGCAGGCGCTCAAGATCGCCATCCTGGAGGCGAAACTCAAGGCGAGGGAGGAGCTCCTTGCATCGCTCGATGCCGATCCGTGGGGACGCCCGTACCGCACGGTGCGGGGGAAACTCCGCCCATGGGCACCCCCGGTCACGGAAAGGCTAGAGCCCGAGTTCCTCAGAAGAGTCGTGTCCACCTTGTTCCCAGCTCAGGTGGAACACACCCCGCCTTCGATGTTGCCACACCCCGTGGCCTCCAGAGAGTCCCCTGACCCCGTGTCCGAGGGCGAGTTCGGCGCGGCATTAGAGCGGTTGAAGGCCAAGAACGTGGCCCCGGGTCCTGACGGGATCCCAGGTAAAATCTGGGTCCTCGTATCGGATATACTGGGTGACCGCCTTCGTAGGCTCCTTACCGCTTGCCTAGAGCAGGGGCGCTTCCCGGCACTATGGAAAGAAGGGAGGCTCGTGCTTCTGAAGAAGGACGGACGTCCGACCGACTCCCCTTCGGCATACCGTCCGATCGTGTTGCTGGATGAGGTGGGCAAGCTCTTTGAAAGAGTCGTTGCAAACCGCCTCGTTCGGCACCTGGATACGGATGGACCGAATTTGTCGGATGTTCAGTATGGCTTCAGGAGAGAGCGCTCTACGATCGATGCTATCCTGCGGGTAAAATCGCTCGCCAGCGAAGCGGTGGAGAGCGGCGGTGTGCTGTTGGCCGTGTCTATCGACATTGCCAACGCGTTCAACACGCTGCCGTGGACCACGATAAAGCAGGCGCTCCGATTCCACGGAGTGCCTGTTTACCTGCAGGACACCATCGCATCGTACCTGGAAGGACGAGAGGTTGCGTGTGATTCGGTGGACGGTCGTTTGCGGCACTTGGCCGGATGCGGCGTTCCACAGGGGTCGGTCTTAGGGCCACTCTTGTGGAACATCGGATTCGATTGGGCTCTCCGCGGCCAGTTTGTCGCGGGGGTTGGCGTGACTTGTTACGCCGACGATACCCTGCTGACAGCTCGCGGTGACTCTTTTGCCGATGCTGCACGTCGTGCGACTGCTGGGGTCGCTGTTATGGTACACCGAATCCGCCTTTTGGGGCTGCGGGTGGCGCTGGATAAGTCTGAGGCGCTGTGTTTTCACGGCCGACGACGTGCGCCGCCTGCGGGCACTGGGTTGATGGTGGATGGGGTTCTGATCCCGGTTTCATCCACCATCCGGTACCTTGGGCTTGTGCTTGACGGAAGGTGGCGGTTCAAGGCCCATTTCCGTCAGCTCGCTACCAAACTCAATGCGACCG
Source organism: Pyrausta purpuralis (assembly GCA_963924145.1). Classification (NCBI taxonomy): domain Eukaryota; kingdom Metazoa; phylum Arthropoda; class Insecta; order Lepidoptera; family Crambidae; genus Pyrausta; species Pyrausta purpuralis. The sequence goes on along the minus strand of OZ001642.1, from coordinate 55,059 downwards.
CGGGTGCTTTGAGCCGGTTACTGCCAAACCTGGGTGGTCCGTCGACGGCTCCTCGACGACTGTACCTAGGGGTGGTCCGCTCGATGGCACTTTACGGTGCCCCGGTGTGGCATGACGCCCTCTCGTCCGAGAACGTGACAGTCTTGCGGAAGGCTCAAAGGGTGTTAGCCCTGCGTTTAGCGCGAGCCTACCGCACCACCTCCACCGATGCTGCGCTGGTCCTGGCCGGCAGCCTCCCCTGGGATCTCGACTCCCTGGTCCTCGCCGCGTTATACCAGTGGCGGGGAGACCAAAGATCTCAGGGCAATAGGCCCGCACCGACGGAGGTGGAATCGGAAAGGACACAGCTCACTGAGCTAGCCCACGAGCAGTGGCGCCGTAGATTGGCCAGTAGCCACTTTGGCGTCCGGGTCACTGAAGCCGTACTCCCCGTTCTCAAAGAATGGGTCGAGCGACCACACGGCCAAGTGACATACCGGATGTCGCAGGTGTTTACAGGCCATGGGTGCTTTGGGTCATACCTCTGCCGCATCGGCAGGGAACCCACAACCCGATGCTGGCACTGCGATGCTCCGGAGGATACGGCACAGCACACCCTTGAGGTGTGCCCGGCGTGGGTCGCTGACCGCCGTGCCCTCCGAGCACACGTGGGGACCGACCTCAGCCTGGGCTCTATAGTCCGGCGTATGGTCGAAGACAGGGAGGCTTGGCGAGCCATGGCCGCATTTTGCGAGCGGGTGATCGCCGAAAAGGAGAGCGCGGAGCGAGAGCGAGAGGCTGCGGCTGACGCACTCCTTATGCGCCGAAGGCGTACTGGGCGCAGGAGGAACCTCCACCACCTGCACATGCCCCTCCCTGTGCCTCGGGTCGTGGACGCGGGGGCGTCCGCTTCCCACTAAGAGGCGCGATGGTGTGTAATGCGTTCTACGCATCGTCGGGACATCAAGCCGGAGGAAAACCTCCTTCGGCGCTGAAGGCAGGGGCTTTTGCCCTCTTCAGATCGGGTGAGACCGTGTGTCGGTCTAGTCAGTGAGGGGCCGCGGATGTGTGCTTATGGCGCTGACTCGTGGCCCCGAACTCATGGCTCCCGAGAACGCCGCTGGTTTTTAGTGGGTATGCCCCGATCGGGGAGAGTCCCACATAACCTGTTGCCTTCCCCCGAGGGCGGCAGGTATGCGTAAAGCATTTTCCAGCGAAACCAAAAAAAAAAAAAAAAAAAAAAAAAAAAAAAAAAAAAAAAGGTTAGGTTAGGTTAGTCCTCAGGGGTCAGTCCTAGGACCACTCCTGTGGGACATCGGGTTCGACTGGCTTCTGCGCGGGACCCTCCTCCGGGGCACGAGTGTCATCTGTTATGCGGATGACACTCTCCTCACTGCCCGAGGAGGGAATTTTGGTGAGGCGGCCAGTCTGGCCTCGGCGGGCGGATCGCTAGTCGCCCATAGGATCCGCCGGCTTGGACTGAAGGTAGCGTTGCACAAGACCGAGGCCGTTTTCTTCCACGGGCCTCGGCAGCGCCGTCCACCTGACGCCCACATCTTTGTGGAGGGCGTTAGAATTGAGGTTAAGACCCAGATGAAATATCTGGGTCTAACGCTCGATAGCAGGTGGCGCTTCAGCCCGCATTTCAGCGGACTGTCGTCGCGCCTGCTGAAGGCAGCGGGGGCCCTCTCATGGCTGATGCCTAACTTGGGAGGGCCAGGCGGGCGATGCCGGCGGCTGTACGCCGGCATCCTGAAAAGCATAGCCCTGTACGGGGCGCCTATCTGGGCAGACTCCCTTCAAAGAAGGGAGAATGCCACAGCCTTGCGGGTGCCCCAGAGGGCCATTGCGCAAAGGGTGGCGCGGGCTTACCGCTCGGTAAGCTTCGCAGCGGCGTGCGCTCTGGCTGGCACCCCTCCTTGGGAACTCGAGGCATGGGTGCTAGCCAGAGTCTATGGATGGACGGCGGGGCGAAGGGCACTCGGTGAGCGCCCTGCCCCTGAAGAACGCGAGGCTGTTCGACGGGAGGCGAGGGATGCCGTCGTCCATCATTGGATGGCGGACCTTGCCTCCGCAGTTTTCGGCCGTCGCACCCTCGACGCGCTTGGGCCAGTCCTGCAAGATTGGCTTGACAGGCCGCACGGTTTTCTCACCTTCCGGTTGGTGCAGGTACTGTCCGGGCACGGCTGCTTTGGGTCGTACCTTCACCGGATCGGGAGGGAGGAGAGCCCGTCGTGCCAAGACTGTGGCGCGGCGGAGGACACGGCACAGCACACCCTTGAGGTGTGCCCGTCGTGGACCGAGCAGCGCCACAGTCTTGTTGCGGCGATCGGGCCGGACCTCTCGCTTCCCGCCGTGGTCATTGCCATGTTGGGAAGCGAGGAGGCGTGGGTGGCGGTAGCCTCCTTCTGTGAAGACGTCATGTCACAGAAGGAGGAGGCGGAGCGCGCGCGGGAGGACGATCCTCTCGCGCCACTTCTTCGCCGAAGAAGAGGCAGGAGAAGGAGGGTGGTCGACCACCCTCTTCTCCCCCGGTGATAAGCAGCGGGCGACAGGCGCGGGGGCGCCCTCGTCCGCATTGCACTGCTTATCACCCAGCCGAACGAGGATGACCGAGCACCGCGAGTCATCCTCGAGCCCCTTCCCATATGCGGGAGGGGCGTGAAGGGCCCGCCGCTGCAAGGCGGGCAAACGCCGGCGGGGAAATGGAAGCAAAGGCTATGCCGATTCCCAGAACCCCGCCACCAAAGGCGATGCGGGAGTGCCGCTGGGTCGTTTAGTGGGTATACCGGGAGTCCCCGGGAGTCCCACATACGCGTAATGCATTTTTCCCAGCGAAAAAAAAAAAAAAAAAAAAAAAAAAAAAAAAAAAAAAAAAAAAAAAAAAAAAAAAAAAAAAAAAAAAAAAAAAAGGTTAGGTTGGGGTCCCCCTCGAATGGAGCACGCCTTGTCGTGGCGAGGGGGCTCAGTAGCCTGTCGCAATCCAGCGGCAGGTGAAGCCAAGATGCTCCGTGGAGAGTGCCGCTGCGTCTGTTCCCGTATCGGGCGGCAGTGGCCATAGTGAGCCGCGTCTGTCTCGTATCGAGCGGCGGCTCACTATAAGTCGTTGGACTCCCAGCACCCCTCTGGTTAAGCAGAGGAGGCAGGGGATGTCCTGAGGACTTTGGTCCTCTAGGCGAGCTCGGCGTGCATTTGCCGTCGGGCGTGGCTCGCCTCGTCGGGAGGGTCTCGGACAGACGGTGTGGGGACACCTCTGTCCAATTACAAGGGACCCTCCTGAGGCGCCAGTGTGCCGTCGGGAGTGGGATCGCCCCACTCCATGGAGATCCGCCCTCCTGATGGAGGGTGGAGGTTGCGCTGGCAAGGGTCGCGGGACTGTTGAGACACCGCGGCCCCTGCTGTCAAAGCCACCAAACGCGGCGGGCGTCGTCAGGTTTTAGTCGGTATACCCGGGGGCGAATCCGGGGGAGTCCCACACACGCCCCTCCGTTCCCCGACGGAGAGGTACGGTGCGTAAACTGCATTTCCTGACGTTAAAAAAAAAAAAAAAAAAAAAAAAGGTTAGGTTGGGGTCCCCCTCGAATGGAGCACGCCTTGTCGTGGCGAGGGGGCTCAGTAGCCTGTCGCAATCCAGCGGCAGGTGAAGCCAAGATGCTCTGTGACGGGTGCCGCTGCGTCTGTTCCCGTATCGGGCGGCAGCGGCATAGGTGAGTCGCGTCTGTCTCGGATCGAGCGGCGGCTCACTGAATGTAGGTAGGACTCCCAGCACCCCTCTGATTTAGCAGAGGAGGCAGGGGACGTCGTTGGGACTTTTGTCCTCTTGGCGAGCCCGACGTGCACTTACCCTGCCATCGGGCGTGGATCGCCTTATATCGTAATCCACATCAACGGAGTGTCGTGGATCACGTCTCGCGGCTCTGTGTGGAACGAGGGTCTTGGCTTAACCGCCCGGACCGCGAGGAAGAAAACCTCTATAAAAAATTACCCCAATCCCAAGCGTGGTAGCTCCGCGAGGGGATGCGTGGCTGATGGGTGATCAGTCGCTAGAGCTTACTCCAGCGGGATACCTGCCGACCTCCCGTTGGGTTATCAACCCCAAGGCTTTGTCGGGTGCAGGGGGCACCGCCCGGCAAGGACCATTATTTCCCCCATACTCGTGGGATCAATTATGAATGAATTAGATACAAATCTCAAACCCGACGTCGAGCCTAGTCGTGAAACTGGCTCAAAAACGGAGCAGAAGGAAGAAACAGCCACCATGAGCTGTGACCGTACTTGGTCGCCTGTCGTGCGCTTGTCACGAAATTTGAAGGAGGTCCGAGTTGCAGTCACGAGGCTGCCCGAGGACGGAACACTGGAGTTAGCGCCTCCGAGGAAAAAACGCGCCGTTAGTGTGTCGGGGAGTTGCACCTCTCTGGAGGCCATTGGCCTTGACGAGGAGCGCTCCCGCAGTAGCCTGGAGGAGTACTCCGACGCCTCCACTTTGTCGGCGGGATCTCGCCGGTCGACGCGCCTGCAGTTTTTGCGGACGCCTCGCCCGGTGGTCGAGCCCGGAAAAAAGGAAAAAAAGAGGAAGAAAGGAAAGGGGAAGGCCTTACAATCTGCCTCGGCAGGGGCTGGTCTCGATGACCTGGCCCTATCCCTAGCCACAGAAGCGCTGCAACCCGAGGAGGAGGAGCGGATAGCGGCGCTTTCAAAAGAGGCGTGCGCTGCCAGTAGGGCTGTTGGAGCTGCTCCGGTGCCGGAAGGCCCGGAAATGACGGCGGAGGGCCTCCAAGAAGCGGCAAATAAGCACCTGGAGGTAATCCTGGAGGTGGCCAAGAGGTCAAAACACCTCAAAGGCACCTTCCAAAAGGCACTGAAAGACGCGGCCAGTGCCTTGCAAAATTTGATGGCTCTTGCCGTGAGCCACTCCGTCTCTAATGAGACGAGGTTGCTCCAGCAGGAGAACTCAGCCATCCGGCGTGAGCTGGCGCAAATGCGACAGCAGATGGCTGAACTACGTCGGGAGATGGAGGCGGAGAAACGTGGTCCGGCACCTATGGACGCGACTCCGTTTTCATCCACCAGGGTGGCCCCCTCACAACAGAGGGGCCAAAATGGGGAAGACCCAGCCCTGGCGGAGTTCCGACGTTCTATTGTGTTGGAGGTGGGCGCCATTTTGAACGCCCGCCTTGAGAGTCTCGAAGACCGCCTCCTGCCGGCCAAGTCTCTGCGGCCACCTCTGGCCGCCGACAAGAAGCTGACCACACCGGCGCCCGTCGCAGTTACCAAACCCAGCAAGGGAAAAGGTAAGGGGAAGAAATCTGCCCCTCCTCCTTCTGCCGCCGCCGCGGCAGCGTCCATAGCTGGGCCGTCTTCGGCACCAACGCCGCCACAACCAAGCCGGGACAGAGAGCCCCTGTCAACAGCGCCGGCCAAGGAAACGTGGGTAACGGTGACAAAACGAGGGAAAAAGCAAACGGCCGTTTCAACGGCTGCCCCTCCCTCGAAACCAAAAGCGCCACCGCGCAACGTCGTGGTGCAGAAGCCGCGTAAGCTGGTGGCCCCGAAAACATCGGCGGTGGTCCTTACACTCTCCACGGAGTCCGTGAAGAAGGGTGTCACCTACGGGTCAATCATAGAAAAGGCCCGTGGTGTCATCAACCCCGCCGAGCTCGGGATCCCGTCGGTGCGCTCACGGCAGACGGCAGCGGGGGCTCGCATGTTTGAATTTGAGGGCCCCCAAAACAGCGAAAAGGCCGACCTCTTTGCGGCCAAACTTAAGGAAGTTGTGGCGGAAGAGGCGACAGTCGTCCGCCCTGTCAAAAAATCCGAACTTCGGATAACAGGGCTGGATGACTCCACCACGCCGCAGGAAGTCGCCACCGCCGTTGCCGCGAAGGCGGAATGCAGCGCCGAACAGGTTCGCACTGGTGCTATTCGCCCCGGCCCTGGTGGTACGGGTTGCATCGTAGTGCACTGCCCCGTCGCCGCGGCGAAGGCTTTGGCGAATGCCGGGCGCATCACCGTCGGGTGGAGCTCTTGCCACGTTCGCGTGCTTGAGCCCCGCCCGATGAGGTGCTTCCGGTGTCTCGGAATCGGCCACACCAAGCCGCTTTGCCCCTCTCAGGTGAGCCGCGAGGACCTGTGCTTCCGCTGCGGCAGGAAAGGCCATGACCGCAACTCCTGCTCAGCGGAACCGAGATGCGCTGTCTGCTCGTCGGCTGGTAGACCCGCCAGCCATGTGATGGGAGGGAAGAAATGTAACCCTCCCCCAACGAAGGGCAAGGCGGCAACGAAGCCAACACCTGGAGCGCCCAAAACCGGTCAGGGAACTGGTACGCCGGAACAGGTTATGTCGGAGTGATGGATTTGAGTCCCACGTCATTGCTCCAGGCAAACCTGATGAGGTCTGCCAGAGCCCAGGATCTTTTCTCCCAGGCTCTGGCGGAGTATCATATTGACGTGGCCGTCGTCTCAGAGCCGTACCTGATACCAGACCGACCAAACTGGTTGGGGAGTCGGGACGGCCTCGCGGCGATAACCTCCTCCGGTGGCCTACCTCTCTCACTTCTCGAGAGGGGTGCCGAGTTTGTAGGGGCCTCGCGGGGTGGATTAGCGATTTTTGGAGTTTATTTTTCCCCTAATCGCCCACTCCACGAGTTCGAGGCCTTTCTACAGGCGTTGTCGGCCGCGTTACGGCGTGTTGCTCCCCGTCAAATCATCCTGATGGGGGACTTCAACGCCAAGTCCGTCGCATGGGGTGGCCGTGTGACGGACTGCCGCGGCCGAGCCATGGAAGCCATGGCGATGGCGACAGGCCTGACCCTATTGAATAGGGGCAGGACGCACACGTGCGTGCGACGGCGGGGCGGGTCAGTGGTGGACCTCACGTTCGCCTCTCCTGTCGTCGCAGCTCGCGCGAACAACTGGCGCGTCCTGTTGGTGGAGACTGGATCCGACCACCGGTATATCCGGTTCGAGTTGGACTCAGTCTCCACCCAACGCCCCACGTCGGCCACCGTGTCTCGGTCGAGACCACGCTGGGCGCTGGCCCGGCTTGACCGAGACATGGCTCACGAATCCGCGCTGGTCCAGGACTGGTTTTGTCCCTCTTTGACCAGCGCGGACGTAGACGGCTCCGCCTCCCAGCTCCGCCAAGTTCTGACGGAGGTGTGCGACGCGTCAATGCCGAGATCTCTTCCCCCTCCTCGTCGCAACTCCGTCTATTGGTGGTCGGCAGAAATTGCCGATCTGCGGTCCGCCTGCACTGCTGCACGGCGGGCGTATACCAGGAGCCGGAGGCGCAGAATCCGCGATGAGGAGAGGGAAGACGTCCTGTACGCCGGGTACATGGAGGCGAAGAAGCGCCTCCAGGTAGCGATCGCCGCCGCGAAGGATGAAGCCCGGGCGACGATGCTGGAGAGTCTGGACAGGGACCCGTGGGGGAGACCGTATCGGGCTGCGCGCAACAAGCTGCGCGCCCATGGTTATCCACTCACCCAGACTCTCGAGCCGGCGATGGTGGAAGCGGTGGTCAGGGCGTTGTTCCCCGGTTCTGACCCGGACTTCGCGCCGCCGCCGATGACTCGGCCGAGTTCTGTTGAGGACCCGGCTGACTCCTTTCCGCCAGTCTCGGGGGCGGAAGTGCAAGCCGCCGCGCTCCGCCTCCGGGGTAAAAAGACGGCACCAGGACCGGACGGTGTGCCCGCTCGTGTCCTGTTCATCGCGGCGGGCTACCTGGAGGAGAAACTTCGGGAACTTTTCGACAGCTGTTTTGCTGTCGGAAGGTTCCCGAAGGTGTGGAAGGAAGGCGCCCTCTGCCTCCTCACCAAGCCGGGCCGGCCGATGGACTCTCCATCGGCCTATCGGCCGATTGTGTTGCTGGACGAGGCGGGAAAACTCTTTGAGAGGATTCTCGCAACCCGCATCGTCCGGCACTTAGCGACCACCGGCCCTGACCTGGCGGAGGCCCAGTTTGGCTTCCGAGCTGGCCGCTCGACCCTAGACGCGCTAAACTTCTTGGGGGAAATGGTGAGAGGTGCTGCCGAGAGTGGGGAAAGGCTGTTGGCGATATCCCTTGATATCGCCAACGCATTCAACAGCATTCCCCACACCACCATTGTCGAGGCCCTGCGCGCCCACGGTGTGCCGCCCTACTTGGTCCGCCTCCTGTCTGATTACCTCCAGGACAGGACGGTCACGTACGTGGACCAGAGCGGCTCGCTGAGGAGTCACCGCGTGCAGTCCGGGGTTCCACAGGGATCAGTCCTCGGACCATGCCTGTGGAATATCGGATTTGACTGGCTGTTGAGGGGCGCACTCCCCCCGGGCGTGAGGGTCGTTTGCTACGCGGACGACACTCTCGTGATTGCCCGGGCCTGGGATGTCGCGCGGGTCCTCCAGCTGGCTTCCGCGGCGTGCGACCTTGTGGTCCAACGGATTCGCCTGTTGGGCCTCAGGGTCGCTCTGGAGAAGTCGGAGGCCGTCTTGTTTGACGGTCCGCGACAACGCCACCCACCGAACATCAGCTTGATGGTCGACGGCGTGGCCATCGACGTTAAGCCCCAGATGAAATATCTGGGACTTATCATCGACAGCCGGTGGCGGTTCGGCCGTCACTTCGCCGAACTGTCACCCCGGCTGCTAAAGACGGCGGACTCGCTGGGGTGGCTGCTCCCGAACTTGGGCGGGCCAAGTGCTCATTGCCGACGTCTGTACGCCGGCATTTTAAAGAGCATGGCGCTTTACGGTGCCCCCATCTGGGCGAACCGCCTGAGTAGGGACAACGTGTCTCAGCTCAGGCGGCCCCAGCGAGTCATCGCGCAGAGGGCGGCCCGCTGCTACTCCACAGTGGCGGGTGCAGTGGCGTGTGTCCTGGCTGGGACCCCGCCTTGGGAGCTCGAGGCCCGAGTCCTAGCCTGGACATACGCACGACGGTCGGAGCAGCGTTCTCGGGGAGAGCGCGGCTCCCTAGAGGAGGAGCGCGCCTTCGAACGCCAGACCAGAGAGCTGCTGATTCGGGCCTGGACCGGGGTCCTAAACTCTTCGGAGTCGGGTCGAGCCACCCTCGACGCACTGACCCCGGTCCTGACCCGATGGCTAGAGAGACGGCATGGCTGCCTCACCTACCGTCTGGTGCAGGTCCTTACCGGACACGGATGCTTCGGCGCCTATCTGCACCGGATCGGACGGGAGGAGACCGCCGCGTGTCACGAGTGCGGTGCTGCGGAAGACACGGCTCAGCACACCCTTGTGTCGTGCCCAGCGTGGGAGTCGCAGCGCCGCACTCTGGTCGCGGAGATCGGCCAGGACCTCTCCCTCCCCAGCGTGGTGGAGGCCATGCTCGGGAGTGACAGAGCCTGGAAGGCCGTCACCTCCTTCTGCGAGGACGTTATCTCACAGAAGGAGGCAGCGGAGAGGGTGCGGGAGGAGGATCCTCTGGCCGCCCCGATCCGAAGGCGACGAACGGGGCGGAGACGGCGGCGTTATAACCGCCTGATCCCCCCTGGTGGTGGCCAGCCGGCATCGGGTACGGGGGTACCCGCGCCGGCATTGCACGCGCTTCCACCGCCGCCTGACGGGAATGACCGCACACTCCGGGCCATTCCCGTTGCCCCCCCTCATGGGGTGGGCTTGCCGGGCCTGCTGCGGCGGGCAATCACCGACGGGGCAGCGGTAGTATCCGACCGGCTTCCCGCAGCACCGTCCGCCGCTCACGAGTCGTCGAGCGAGTCGTCGCCGTCCGATTTCTCGGATGACGACGACTGGCTTGAGACGACTTTTGAGCGGCCAGGTGACTGACGGAGTGTCGTTGGTTTTTAGTGGGTATGGGCGTTTGAGCTCGAGTCCCACATAACTCGCCGTCTCCCCCGGGCGGCGAGTATGCGTAATGCATTTTCCAACGTTAAAAAAAAAAAAAAAAAAAAGGTTAGGTTGGGGTCCCCCTCGAATGGAGCACGCCTTGACGTGGCGAGGGGGCTCAGTAGCCTGTCGCAATCCAGCGGCGGGTGAAGCCAAGATGCTCCGTGGAGAGTGCCGCTGCGTCTGTTCCCGTATCGGGCGGCAGTGGCCATAGTGAGTCGCGTCTGTCTCGCATCGAGCGGCGGCTCACTAAAAGTCGTTGGACTCCCGGCACCCCTCTGATTTAGCAGAGGAGGCAGGGGATGTCCTGAGGACTTTGGTCCTCTGGGCGAGCTCGGCGTGCATTTGCCGTCGGGCGTGGCTCGCCTCGTCGGGAGGGTCTCGGACAGACGGTGTGGGGACACCTCTGTCCAATCACCAGGGACCCTCCTGAGGCGCCAGGGTGCCGTCGGGAGTGGGATCGCCCCACTCCGTGGAGATCCGCCCTCCTGATGGAGGGTGGAGGTTGCGCTGGCAAGGGTCGCGGGACTGTTGAGACACCGCGGCCCCTGCTGTCAAAGCCACCAAACGCGGCGGGCGTCGTCAGGTTTTAGTGGGTATACCCGGGGGCGAATCCGGGGGAGTCCCACACACGCCCCTCCGTTCCCCGACGGAGAGGTACGGTGCGTAATTGGCATTTCCTGACGTTAAAAAAAAAAAAAAAAAAAAAAAAAAGGTTAGGTTGGGGTTCCCAGCAGTGTTGGCTTCCTCGCAGCGATCCCCGGGCAACGTCTCGTCTGACCACCGTAACGGAGTGGCAGACAGGCGGCTAACGAACACTGTGCGATCGTATACTTTCAAGGCGTTTAAGTGCGATCATTGTCGTTCGACGAAATGTCGAAACCTTTGAGGGACGCCTCCGGGCGTTTCGTTAAAAAAGGCCCTTCTCAGGGCCAACCCCAAACGGCCCTTTTCAGGGCCACCCCTGACGACGCTTCGACGTCGAAGGCTAGCCGCACACCATCTGCGGCGAGCGTGGTCTGCAGAGAGGACGATCTGTCGGAGTCCGACAGTGACGCCTTTGTAGCGGAGCTGCCTGACCGTCAGGCGAAAAAGCGGGCCTACTTGAGGCAGAGTTCGGAGGGCTCTTCGGATTCAGCCAAAAGTGGCCCGAAAAAGAAGAGCAAGGCTGTAAAGCCTGCTAACTCTACGCTGGCTTGCACTAACCACGACGTAGGTCTGCTGGACGCCCAACGTCAGCTGAACGTGGCGAACAGGGCACGAGTCCAACAGGAGTTGGAAGAGGAGGTTGCCGCTAAGGAGGCACAGGCACGCGTACGCAGAGCCAAGGCGGACTATGGTGCGTCAAGCGTCATGTACGCGGATCACTCCTTAGCGGAACTAGAAAAGATGGCTGAAGAGGACCAAGAGGAGATCGTCAGGGTCGCCTCAAAGTCCTCAAATTTGAAGGGGACCTTCCAAAAGGCCCTCAAGTGCCGGGCTGCCAGTCTTCGTGGCATCATCGGTGAGTTGGTGCAGCGCACAACCACCGACGAGGTAAGGCAGCTCCAAAAGAGGGTGGACTGCCTTACAAAGGAGGTCAGCGAGCTTCACACGAAGCTCGCTGAAGCTATTGGGCAGCCCGTCCAGGCCCCGCCTGCTGCAGTGACAGTGGATCTCTCCTCCTCCAACCTTGAGGAAACCATCCGCAAGGTTGTGATGGAGGAGAGAGCCTTCACACGGGCCTGCATCGCGGGCATTGAGGACAGGCTCTTGCCCGAAAGGCGCGTCAGGCCACCGTTAGCAGCAGACAGGGCTGCTTCTGCCTCTGCCCCCGCCCCGGCCGCGATGGCTCCTCCCCCGACCCCTAAGCCTGCAAAGGGCAAAGGGAAGGGGAAAAAGAAGGTGGCTCCGCCGGCTACGACTGAGGTGGCGGCAGCCTCATCCCAGAGGGAAGACGCCTTTCTTCCCTCCAGCACTCCATCCAACGAGTGGACTGAGGTGGTTAGGAGGAAGAAGAGAGGCGCCAAAAAGGTAGTGCAATCTGCTGCTCCCGCCAATGTACCCTCCGGTTCGTCCAAAGGGACGAGCAAAGGAGGGGAAAATAGCAAGCGGAAAGCAGCCCCCAAGCCGAGTGGGAGGAAACTGGTTCCTCCCAAAACCGCCGCCGTCGTAGTGACGCTCACTACGGAGGCCATGGAGAAGGGCGAGACGTATGAATCCGTCCTGAAACGGGCTCGTACCAACGCCAACCCAACCACTTTGGGTATTGGCCTGATGACATGCCGTCGGACCCAAACCGGAGCTCGACTCTTCGAGTTTCCGGGGGCCCAGGGTGGCGCCAATGCGGACCTCTTCGCAACTAAGCTGCAAGAGGTCATAGCGGATGCGGCCAAAGTTGCCAGGCCAACAAAGACCGCGACATTGGAAGTGACCGATGTTGAAGACTCGGTCACAAAAGATGAGGTGGTGGCGGCAGTTGCCGCTACAGGAGGCTGCGATGCGGCAGCTATACGGGGCGGGGCTATCAAGCCTGGTCGCGGTGGTCTGGGCGCTATTCGCCTGGAGTGCCCGGGCGTCGCGGCAAAGGCTGTACTGGCCAAAAGACGACTCCCCGTAGGGTTTTGTGTGGCTGTGGTCCGGGCACTTGAGGACCGGCCTTTCCGATGTTTCAGGTGCTTCGGAGTAGGACACACCAGAGCTCTGTGCCCATCCCGAGTGGACAGGTCGGAGCTCTGCTACCGCTGCGGGGAAGCGGGGCACAAGGCGTCAGAGTGCGGTGTTGCCACACCGCACTGCGCGGTGTGCTCTGCCAGTGGCCGTCCAGCTGGCCACGTAATGGGAGGAAGGCAATGCAATCCTCCCCCAAAGAAGGGACAAGCGCAGGCGCCAACTCGACCTGCTGCAGCTGTTGAGGCTGTCGAGGCCTCACAACAGGCTGAAGAGGGCAATGCGATGGACCAATAATGACAGTGGTCCATCGCATTTTACAGGCTAACACCAACCACTGCAGAGTGGCCCAGGACCTGCTGGTGCAAACCATGGCTGAGTGGTTGGTGGACGTTGCGGTTGTCGCTGAGCCATACTCTGTCCCTGGCCGCTGGCTAGGGGATAGAGACGGCTTAGTGGCACTTGTGGCGCGGTCTTCCACGGACTCCCCCCCCCTCTCGCTCTTAGAGAAGGGACCGGGATACGTGGCCGCCGCGTGGGGAGACATAGTCTTTGTTGGGGTATATTTCTCCCCAAACCGACCACTGTCAGACTTTGAGGACTTCGTTGGAGTCCTCACCGCAGTGATCTCAAGGGTGGCGCTACGTCAGGTCTCCGTTCTGGGAGATCTGAACGCTAAGTCGGTGGTTTGGGGTAACCCAGCTACCGATGCACGCGGGCGGGCCCTCGAGCTGTGGGCGGCCTCTTCCGGGCTCTCCCTTCTCAATAGAGGGGAGGTCCAAACGTGCGTGCGGCTGTGGGGTGGGTCAATTGTGGACGTCACTTTTGCCTCACCAACGCTAGCCGCGCGTGTGAAAAACTGGCGGGTGGACACGATGGAGACTTTCTCGGACCACCGCTACGTGCGGTTCGAGATCTCCACCCAAGGTCCCCAGAGAACGACTCCTCCGGGCCAATCTCCTTTCCCTCGGTGGGCCTTAGTTCACCTGGACAGGGAGGCAGCGAGGGAGGCGGCGTTCGTCCAGGACTGGCTTTCGCCTGACGTAAATGTCGTGGACGTAGACGCTGCCGCGGCAGAGCTGAGGGAGTCGTTGACCGAGGTATGCAACTCTAGTATGCCTCGGTCTCGTCGACCACCTCCCCGACGCGCCGTCTATTGGTGGTCGGAGGAGTTGGCAGCGCTTCGAACTGCCTGCGTGGCGGCTCGAAGAGAGTACGCTCGAAGCCGGCGGCGGCGAATACGCGACCGGGAGAACGAGGACCGCCTTTACGACCTGTACGTGGAGGCGAAGCGGGTCCTCAAAAAGGAAATGCTCGCCGCCCAAGACTCGGCGCAGGCTGAGCTACTGGAAGGCCTTGACGGAGACCCTTTTGGGAGGCCATTAAAGGCGGCGCGGAACAAACTGCGTCCCGTCGGCCCCCCAGTATCGGAGACCCTTGAGCCGGCAGTGCTGGATGGGGTCGTACGGTCCCTGTTTCCAGGCAGGGCCGACGCTTTTACCCCACCAGCAATGGACCCTCCGCAGGGTGTGGTTCAGGAGGAAGAGGAGGACCAGGTGGCTCCTCTTACTGGGGTCGAAGTTCGTACGGCGGTTCTTCGCCTTCGTGCGAAAAAGACGGCCCCAGGGCCAGACGGCGTCCCAGCAAGGGTGGTGGCAATAGCCGCCACCGAAATGGAAGAAAGGTTTCGGGACCTCTTTGACGCGTGCTTCGCGTCGAGAAGGTTTCCGAAACCTTGGAAGGAGGGGCGTTTATGCCTCCTCCGAAAAGAAGGACGCCCGGCGGACTCTCCCTCGGCATACCGACCCATCGTTCTCCTCGATGAGGTCGGTAAGATGTTCGAGGGGATCATCGCCGCTCGCCTCAAAGACCACCTGAGGATGGTCGGGCCGGATCTGTCGGACGCTCAGTTTGGTTTTCGACCTGAGCGTTCGACAATAGATGCCCTCGCCCTATTAAAGGGTGTGGTAAAGGAGGCGACGGATGCTGGGGACGGAGTGTTGGCTGTGTCGTTCGACATAGCCAACGCCTTCAACACCCTTCCCCATGCGACCGTCCTCGAGGCACTCCGGTTTCACGGAGTGCCTCAATATATGAGGGAGCTCCTGGCCAGTTACTTGGAGGACAGAGCGGTCCTCGTAGTCGACAAAGCTGGCCAGGTCCGGCGTTACCCGGTTGAGTCCGGTGTTCCGCAGGGGTCAGTCCTAGGACCACTCCTGTGGGACATCGGGTTCGACTGGCTTCTGCGCGGGACCCTCCTCCGGGGCACGAGTGTCATCTGTTATGCGGACGACACTCTCCTCACTGCCCGAGGGGGGAAGTTTGGTGAGGCGGCCAGTCTGGCCTCAGCGGGCGGATCGCTAGTCGCTCATAGGATCCGCCGCCTTGGACTGAGGGTGGCGTTGCATAAGACCGAGGCCGTTTTCTTCCACGGGCCTCGGCAGCGCCGCCCACCTGGCGCCCACATCTTTGTGGAGGGTGTCAGAATCGAGGTTAAGACCCAGATGAAATATTTGGGTCTAACGCTCGACAGCAGGTGGCGCTTCAGCCCGCATTTCAGCGGACTGTCGTCGCGCCTGCTGAAGGCAGCGGGGGCCCTCTCATGGCTGATGCCTAACTTGGGAGGGCCAGGCGGGCGATGCCGGCAGCTTTACGCCGGCATCCTGAAGAGCATAGCCCTGTACGGGGCACCTATCTGGGCAGACTCCCTTCAAAGAAGGGAGAATGCCACAGCCTTGCGGGTGCCCCAGAGGGCCATTGCGCAACGGGTGGCGCGGGCTTACCGCTCGGTAAGCTTCGCAGCAGCGTGTGCTCTGGCTGGCACCCCTCCTTGGGAGCTCGAGGCGTGGGTGCTAGCCAGAGTCTACGAATGGACGGCGGGGCGAAGGGCAATCGGTGAGCGCCCTGCCCCTGAAGAACGCGAGGCTGTCCGGCAGGAGGCGAGGGATGCCGTCGTCCATCACTGGATGGCGGACCTTGCCTCCGCAGTTTTCGGCCGTCGCACCCTAGACGCGCTTGGGCCGGTCCTGAAGGACTGGCTTGACAGACCGCACGGATTCCTCACCTTCCGATTGGTGCAGGTGCTGTCCGGGCACGGCTGCTTCGGGTCGTACCTTCACCGAATCGGGAGGGAGGAGAGCCCGTCGTGCCATGACTGTGGCGCGGCGGAGGACACGGCACAGCACACCCTCGAGGTGTGCCCGTCGTGGGCGGAGCAGCGCCGCAGTCTTGTTGCGGTGGTTGGGCTGGACCTCTCGCTTCCCGCCGTGGTAATAGCCATGTTGGGGAGCGAGGAGGCTTGGGTAGCGGTAGCCTCCTTCTGTGAAGACGTCATGTCACAGAAGGAGGAGGCGGAGCGCGCGCGGGAGGACGACCCTCTCGCGCCACTTCTCCGCCGAAGGAGAGGCAGGAGAAGGCGGGTGGTCAACCACCCTCTTCTCCCCCGGTGATAAGCAGCGGGCGACAGGCGCGGGGGCGTCCTCGTCCGCATTGCACCGCTTATCACCCAGCCGAACGAGGATGACCGAGCACTGACAGTCATCCTCGAGCCCCTTCCCATTAGCGGGAGGGGCGTGACGGGCCCGCCGCTGTAAGGCGGGCAAACGCCGGCGGGGAACTGGACGCAAAGGCTATGCCGATTCCCAGAACCCCGCCACCAAAGGCGATGCGGGAGTGCCGCTGGGTCGTTTAGTGGGTATACCGGGAGTCCCCGGGAGTCCCACATACCCCATCCGTCCCCCGACGGGTGGGGATGCGTAATGCATTTTTCCCAGCGAAAAAAAAAAAAAAAAAAAAAAAAAAAAGGTTAGGTTAGGTTAAGTTAGGTTAGGTTAGGTTCCCGTGTCGCCCCCTCGAATGGAGCACGCCTTGTCGTGGCGAGGGGGCTCAGTAGCCTGTCGCAATCCAGCGGCGGGTGAAGCCAAGATGCTCCGTGGAGAGTGCCGCTGCGTCTGTTCCCGTATCGGGCGGCAGTGGCCATAGTGAGTCGCGTCTGTCTCGCATCGAGCGGCGGCTCACTATAAGTCGTTGGACTCCCGGCACCCCTCTGGTTTAGCAGAGGAGGCAGGGGATGTCCTAAGGACTTTGGTCCTCTGGGCGAGCTCGGCGTGCATTTGCCGTCGGGCGTGGCTCGCCTCGTCGGGAGGGTCTCGGACAGACGGTGTGGGGACACCTCTGTCCAATCACCAGGGACCCTCCTGAGGCGCCAGTGTGCCGTCGGGAGTGGGATCGCCCCACTCCGTGGAGATCCGCCCTCCTGGTAGAGGGTGGAGGTTGCGCTGGCAAGGGTCGCGGGACTGTTGAGACACCGCGGCCCCTGCTGTCAAAGCCACCAAACGCGGCGGGCGTCGTCAGGTTTTAGTGGGTATACCCGGGGGCGTATCCGGGGGAGTCCCACACACGCCCCTCCGTTCCCCGACGGAGAGGTACGGTGCGTAATTGACATTTCCTGACGTTAAAAAAAAAAAAAAAAAAAAAAAAAGGTTCCCGTGTCGGGTTACTGGTCCCGCATCGGGCGCGTCCCCAGGTGGTGGATAGGGGAACGCCTCCCAGATATGGGGGGTACCGGCTTCGGCCGGCGCGAACCAAAACCAGAGCGCGGCAGGTTTTGTCAACTCGGCGGACCTGTCGGGCCAGAAGGGAAGGCCTTATGGCTTAAGTCCTCTTGTATTCGCTGTTCCGCCTGCTCCTCCTCGAAGGAATGGACCGGAGCGGCTTGAGTACCTGAGGCATAGATAGGGGTGCCTAGACCGGCGGGGCGTTTGCCCGGGTCGTAGGGCTTTGGGGTCGTCGGGGCATCTGCCCGGATCCGTTGGTTTTTCCCGGGTTGTGGCCTGTCATCACGACAACCCGGGCAGCGCATTTGTGCCGTGCGCTGGGTCCCGTAATCCTGGGAGAAGAGGGTCCTGGACGTTGAGCCTGAGGCAGACCACCCAGGCAACACGCTGTCTTTGGCCTCGGATTCCGGGCACACGGGGGGCCCGTGGAGTAGCCGGTCCACGGGTTATTCGGCTGCGGGCGAGCGGCTTAACCCTCGTCCAACGGTGACGCGGGGGGTACGGGGGGCAGGGCAGGCGGCGGGCTCGGTGATGTTGCGCGTTCTGGTCGACGCGTGCTCACCTTGCCCCAACCGTCTCGTCAAAGATCCCGTGCTAGTCTGCCCGAAAGGGAAGTGGCGTCCCTGCTATGGTCGGTGGGAAACCCTGGGGTGTCAGTGGCACCTCCCCAGATGGGGCTCCGTGGTGGGTGGGGTCACCGCCGACTGAATGGATACAAATAACGGACATGGCTTGCTCTAATAAGGATATATCGAAAATTGCGACCAACCCAGGAGCGCGAGGCGCTCAAACAGAGAATAAGGCAGAGGGCGACGCTGCCGTCCTTTTCAGGACGCCCGTTGTCCTCCTGCAAAGGTGTAAAACACCACTAAATGGACCGACGGGTAGCCGGTTCTTTAGGCCCGGAGATTTTTCCGAGTCTGAGGACGAGGCAACCCTTACAGGACGTGACAAAGAGGGAACGTCACTTTGTGTTTCCCCCTCCCCCGGACTAGACAACAGCCTGGAGATCGTGGACTCCTACGAGTCCGCGTCTTCGGGAATCACATCCCGATCGCCGTCTGGGACTCGCACCAGCGGCAGAATAACGAGAGCCGGCAAACGGCGGGCGGATGAGGCCTCTTCAGACCTCTTCCCTGCCAAAGTCCCGGCAGACAAGGTCACCGCTGCCCGCAGAGGCCGGAGTCGCCCACCTACCCGTGGGGAGTGCGTAGGTGTAGGCAAAGCCCGCGAGCAGTTAGTGGACGAGAAGCGCCGTGCCGCGATTGTAGAAGCCGAGGAGGAGGCTTCCCGCCTAGCGGAGCGGCTTGTGCACAGGCGAAACCAAAACGAGTTCTCCGTGAGGGATGCCACCGCGGAAGAGCTGAGCGGTCAGATCCGGGCTGCCACGGACACAGTTCTGTTCTGCGTGGCCAAGTCCGGAAACCTGAAGGGCAGCTTTCAGCGCGCCCTGAAGGAGGCTGCCACCTCGATAACGCGGGCGGTTGAGATCCTCAGCTCGAGGACCATCGATGAAGAGACGCGGCGGCTGCAAGCCGCAAACAAGCGCCTGGAGCAGGACGTCGCGGACCTGAAGCGCGTCGTCCAGGAGCTGCGGGCTGAAAAGCTCGCAGACATGCGTCCAGCAACCTCCGCCCCCTTTGGGGAGGAGTTCGAGCAGCGCCTCATGCGCCAGTTCGGAGGCATGATGGACGCCAAATTGGCGTCCATCCAAGATCGGCTGCTCCCTGAGCCTCGCCTGCGCCCGCCACTTGCTGCGGACGCCCGCAAGGCTCAGGTTGAGCGCCCTTCTGCCGCCGCCGACAGGACTAAAAAGCAGCCGCCGACCGCAGCGCCGACAAAGTCGCCCAAGACTGCTGCTTCTTCCCAGACGGGCAAAGTGCCGTCCGAGGTGTCCGCCCCTGTGGCCACGACCTCGACTGCCGGCGCAGTCCCCGTAGGGGAGAAGAAGAAGAGAAAGCGGAGTAAGAAGAAGAAGGTCCATAACCAGGGCCCGGAGTCCGCTCCTGCATGTGCCTCTCGAGCTGGGAATTCCCGCCCGACAACCGAGCCCACAGCTGGCCCTAGGGCCGAGTCGTGGACACAGGTAGTCCGGCGTGGGAAAAAGGCGAGCCCAAGTTCTGCTCCACAGCAGGCGCCTACGGCCCAGTCCAGGAAGCCGACTGCCCCGAGGACGACTCCAAACCTCCGCCCGCCGAGGACCGCCGCCATCTTGGTGGCGATGCAACCGGGAGTGCTGGAGGGAAAGGAGCATTCCTATGAATCCGTATTGGGCCGGGCCAAACAGGCCATTGACATCGGTGCACTGGGGATCTCCGGGGTCCGCTTCAGGGTCGCCAAAACTGGTGGCAAGGTCCTGGAGATCACCGGCGCCGATAGCGAGACAAAGGCTGACACCCTGGCAGCCAAAATGCGGGAGGTCATCCCCGACGCGATAGCAAAAGTGACCAGGCCGACCAAGAGCGTCGATGTCCGGATTTCAGGACTCGATGACTCTGCGACCAAGGTCGAAGTCGCCGAAGCTGTCGCCAAGGCGGGAGGCTGCGATCCGAAGTCGATCCAAGTTGGGTCGATCGGGCGATCTTTTCGGGGCACAGGGGCCTGCATCGTTAAGGTGCCGATCGCTGTGGCCCAGAAGGTCGTCAAAGGGAGAGTTTTAGTGGGATGGGTCTCCGCCCAGACCAGGCTAATGGACCGGAAGCCGCTTCAGTGTTTCCGGTGCCTGGAGGTGGGACACGCCCGCGAGAACTGCCCTTCGACAGCCGATCGCAGCAACCTGTGCTACCGCTGTGGTCAGCCGGGACATGCAGCCAGGGGATGCACTGCCTCGCCGCACTGCCCTCTGTGCGCGGACGCAGGGTTGCCAGCGAACCACCGGGTGGGCAGCAAGAGCTGCAAACCGCCCAAGCGTGGCAATCGAGCAGCAAAGACAGTGGCCAGGACTCCAGCCACACCGTCCGCGGCCGAAAGGCCCACAAACATGGAGGCAGAAGTTACAGTGCGCTAAGATGGCCTTCAGCGTTCTGCAGGCGAATGTGAACCACTCTGCCGCTGCGCAGGATATTCTCTTGCAGCATGCGGCGGAGTGGTCCATAGACGCCGTCCTCGTCTCCGAACCCTACTTCATACCGGCTGACCGGGAGAACTGGGTCGGGGACGGGAGCGGCCTGTCGGCCATCATGGTGTCAGGGGCACATTCCATCGACGTTGTAGCCCGGCAGAGCGGCTTCGTCGCCGCCAAGTGCAAGGAGTTTCTGCTGGTGGGGGTCTATTGCCCCCCCAGCCGAACCAGGAGCGAGTTCGAGACCGATCTGGACCGTTTCGGGTCGGTTCTCCGTCAGTCCACCTTGCCGGTGATCGTTGGCGGCGACTTTAACGCCAAGAATATAGCCTGGGGCTCACGTCACACTGACCCCAAAGGGGAGAGTCTGCTGGACTGGGCGGTGTCCAACGGACTTGTTATAGTCAATGTGGGGACCGAACCCACTTGCGTGCGACCGCAGGGGGAGTCCGTCGTGGACATAACGTTCGCGACCCCCGCGGTTGCAGCTCGAATAAGTGGCTGGAGAGTGGTCACAGAGGCGGAAGAACTGTCGGATCACCGGTACATCCGGTTTGACATCTCCGCCTCCGGTCCCGTGATCCCTCCGAGCGGTACACCCCACCCGACATACCCCCGATGGAGGCTCAGTTGCCTGGACAGAGACACAGCGCGGGAAGCTGCGGTCGTCAAGGCCTGGCTGCCTGTAGGTCCCGAGCCCGTCCAAGTGGATGCGGAAGCGGAATGGTTCCGGGAGGCCGTTACGGACGTGTGTGACGCGTCCATGCCTCGGTCCGGACCGTCCCTTCCCCGGCGAAACGTCTATTGGTGGACGGATGAGGTTGCGGAGCTGCGCCGCGTGTGTATCGCGGCGCGTCGCGCCTCCGCCAGACACCGAAGACGCAGACGCCGTGATCCGGCGCTGGACGAGCCGCTTTATCAGGCCTACAGAGAGGCGAAGCAGGCGCTCAAGATCGCCATCCTGGAGGCGAAACTCAAGGCGAGGGAGGAGCTCCTTGCATCGCTCGATGCCGATCCGTGGGGACGCCCGTACCGCACGGTGCGGGGGAAACTCCGCCCATGGGCACCCCCGGTCACGGAAAGGCTAGAGCCCGAGTTCCTCCGAAGAGTCGTGTCCACCTTGTTCCCAGCTCAGGTGGAACACACCCCGCCTTCGATGTTGCCACACCCCGTGGCCTCCAGAGAGCCCCCTGACCCCGTGTCCGAGGGCGAGTTCGGCGCGGCATTAGAGCGGTTGAAGGCCAAGAACGTGGCCCCGGGTCCTGACGGGATCCCAGGTAAAATCTGGGTTCTCGTATCGGATATACTGGGTGACCGCCTTCGTAGGCTCCTTACCGCTTGCCTAGAACAGGGGCGCTTCCCGGCGCTATGGAAGGAAGGGAGGCTCGTGCTTCTGAAGAAAGACGGACGTCCGACCGACTCCCCTTCGGCATACCGTCCGATCGTGTTGCTGGATGAGGTGGGCAAGCTCTTTGAAAGAGTCGTTGCAAACCGCCTCGTTCGGCACCTGGATACGGATGGGCCGAATTTGTCGGATGTACAGTATGGCTTCAGGAGAGAGCGCTCTACGATCGATGCTATCCTGCGGGTAAAATCGCTCGCCAGCGAAGCGGTGGAGAGCGGCGGTGTGCTGTTGGCCGTGTCTATCGACATTGCCAACGCGTTCAACACGCTGCCGTGGACCACGATAAAGCAGGCGCTCCGATTCCACGGAGTGCCTGTTTACCTGCAGGACACCATCGCATCGTACCTAGAAGGACGAGAGGTTGCGTGTGATTCGGTGGACGGTCGTTTGCGGCACTTGGCCGGATGCGGCGTTCCACAGGGGTCTGTCTTAGGGCCACTCTTGTGGAACATCGGATTCGATTGGGCTCTCCGCGGCCAGTTCGTCGCGGGGGTTGGCGTGACTTGTTACGCCGACGATACCCTGCTGACAGCTCGCGGTGACTCTTTTGCCGATGCTGCACGTCGTGCGACTGCTGGGGTCGCTGTGATGGTACACCGAATCCGCCTTTTGGGGCTGCGGGTGGCGCTGGAGAAGTCTGAGGCGCTGTGTTTTCACGGCCGACGACGTGCGCCGCCTGCGGGCACTGGGTTGATGGTGGATGGGGTTCTGATCCCGGTTTCATCCACCATCCGGTACCTTGGGCTTGTGCTTGACGGAAGGTGGCGGTTCAAGGCCCATTTCCGTCAGCTCGCTACCAAGCTCAATGCGACCGCGGGTGCTTTGAGCCGGTTACTGCCAAACCTGGGTGGTCCGTCGACGGCTCCTCGACGACTGTACCTAGGGGTGGTCCGCTCGATGGCACTTTACGGTGCCCCGGTGTGGCATGACGCCCTCTCGTCCGAGAACGTGACAGTTTTGCGGAAGGCTCAAAGGGTGTTAGCCCTGCGTTTAGCGCGAGCCTACCGCACCACCTCCACCGATGCTGCGCTGGTCCTGGCCGGCAGCCTCCCCTGGGATCTCGACTCCCTGGTCCTCGCCGCGTTATACCAGTGGCGGGGAGACCAAAGATCTCAGGGCAATAGGCCCGCACCGACGGAGGTGGAATCGGAAAGGACACAGCTCACAGAGCTAGCCCACGCGCAGTGGCGCCGTAGATTGGCCAGTAGCCACTTTGGCGTCCGGGTCATTGAAGCCGTACTCCCCGTTCTCAAAGAATGGGTCGAGCGACCACACGGCCAAGTGACATACCGGATGTCGCAGGTGTTTACAGGCCACGGGTGCTTTGGGTCATACCTCTGCCGCATTGGCAGGGAACCCACAACCCGATGCTGGCACTGCGATGCTCCGGAGGATACGGCACAGCACACCCTCGAGGTGTGCCCGGCGTGGGTCGCTGACCGCCGTGCCCTCCGAGCACACGTGGGGACCGACCTCAGCCTGGGCTCTATAGTCCGGCGTATGATCGAAGACAGGGAGGCTTGGCGAGCCATGGCCGCATTTTGCGAGCGGGTGATCGCCGAAAAGGAGAGCGCGGAGCGAGAGCGAGAGGCTGCGGCTGACGCACTCCTTATGCGCCGAAGGCGTACTGGGCGCAGGAGGCACCTCCACCACCTGCACATGCCCCTCCCTGTGCCTCGGGTCGTGGACGCGGGGGCGTCCGCTTCCCACTAAGAGGCGCGACGGTGTGTAATGCGTTCTACGCATCGTCGGGACATCAAGCCGGAGGATAACCTCCTCTGGCGCTGAAGGCAGGGGCTCTTGCCCTCTTCAGATCGGGTGAGACCGTGTGTCGGTCTAGTCAGTGAGGGGCCGCGGATGTGTGCTTATGGCGCTGACTCGTGGCCCCGAACTCATGGCTCCCGAGAACGCCGCTGGTTTTTAGTGGGTATGCCCCGATCGGGGAGAGTCCCACATAACCTGCTGCCTTCCCCCGAGTGCGGCAGGTATGCGTAAAGCATTTTCCAGCGAAACCAAAAAAAAAAAAAAAAAAAAAAAAAAAAGGTTAGGTTAGGTTGGGGTACCATCTGTCAGACCTCCTCGTGGTGTACCCTGGGCAACGGCTGGTGTTCCATCCACCAGCCGGCTGACGTGACAGGCGCGCGGGATGTTGTCGCCTATACTCGGCGATCGAGTGGCGGCCCTCCCGGGCGCACCCGTAATCCCCATTGAGGGGGACGGGGGTCCTGGCTACTGAAGTCAGGACCGCGACAGACAAGTCTTTAAAATCCCCAAAGTGCAAGGTTTGGCGGGGGCCGAGGCACTGAATGGCCGGCGGGGATACGTCGGTCCCTACCCCGTCACGAGGTGGAAGGGGGGGCAGCTGCGCCCGGAAGCAGCGGAGTAAAATATGGACAGACTGGAAAACGCAACGATTCCCCGAGAGGGTCCCAGCTCAGCTGGGGAATCCCTCCCTGCCCTTTTCAGGGCGGGCTGCCCCTTGTATGCGGGGGGGGCACCATCTGTCTCTCTGCCTGTGCAGAGTTATGAAGCAGTAGATTTAGGCGAAGACGAGAATGAAGGAAGTGATGGAGCGGAAAGAAGAACGCGGCGCGGCGGATTTTTTTGTCGCCCCGCCCTAACAGAAAAGGAGACAGCGCCAAAGCGCTATCCGGGCCGGGACCCCGTGAACTGCGGGTGTCTCTTACCCGGATTGAATCGGAGAGAGATAATAGGTCTGACTCTTCGGCAAGCACTATAGTGACTGCTGGATCTAGGGATAAATTTTGGAGGGGACACAAGCGGCCACTTGTCCAGCACGAAAGTGGATCGGATACCGAAACGGATCGCTCCCGATCCCCGAAAATACCGGCTACGAGCAAGACGGCATCGCGGAGAGAACGCGGCCGGCCTCCCACTACAGGGGAGTACGTCGGCCTAGCCGAGAAGAAAAAAGAGTTCCTGAAGCTCCAACAACAAGAACTAGAGCTTCAAGCTGAAAAGGAAATTATGGATGTCACCGTAGAGGCCCGCAAAATGAGAGAACGGACAAGGAGATTGTTGTCCAATAGCGGGCCCTCTGATAACGAAACAACGACAATGTCGCTGAAAAACCAAATTGTGACGGGCCTGAACATGATCAAGGAGGTAAAGACCAAGTCAGGAAAGCTGAAGGGGACTATGCAGGCGGCCCTGAACACGGCGAGCGAGATGATTCGGGAGGCGTCCGAAGCGCTCGCCGTCAGAACCGATCGGTCTTAGGGCCGCTCCTGTGGAACATCGGGTACGACTGGGCGATCCGGGGTGCGACGCTGCGAGGAGCCAGCGTGATATGTTACGCGGACGACACGCTGGTCACCGCGAAGGGGAAGACGTACCGGGAAGCCGCCATCCTGGCGACGGCAAGTGTTGCCCAAGTGGTGGACCGCATAAGGCGACTAGGGCTGACGGTTGCATTGCACAAGTCCGAGGCTTTGTGTTTTCACGGACCTCGGCACGCACCGCCAGCGGGGGCTGAGCTTGTTGTGGGTGGCGTCTCCATCGGTGTCGGGGGTACCATGAAGTACCTAGGATTGGTCCTCGACAGCCGGTGGAACTTTAAGGCCCACTTCGAGTACTTGGCTCCCAAACTTGTAAGGACGGCAGGGGCCCTCAGTCGCCTTATGCCGAATCTGGGGGGTCCTAGTACAGGATGTAGGCGCCTTTTCGCCACTGTTCTGAAGTCAATGGCCCTCTATGGCGCCCCTATTTGGGCGGACGCCCTAAAACGGGAAACCCGGGCAGTGCTCCGCCGATCCCAGCGCGCAGTTGCCAACCGCACCGTTCGCGCCTTTTGCACGGTGTCAGGGGAAGCGGCTTGCGTGCTTGCTGGGGCGCTGCCATGGGCGTTAGAGGCGAGGGTGCTCGCGGATGTCTACCACATGTCTGCGGCGGCTAAGCTTGAGGGTACACCACCCTCGCACGAAGAGGTTGAGCGCTGGCGGGATGAGGCTCGCAACGTGGCTATCGACACGTGGTCGAACTGCCTGGAGGAGCCAGAAGCGGGCCACCGTACGGTAGCCGCCATCCAGCCGGTGCTCAGGGAGTGGATGGAGAGGCGGGGGGGTTCACTCTCCTACAGGATGGTTCAGATGCTTACCGGGCACGGGTGCTTCGGTAAGTATCTGCACAGAATCGGTAGGGAGTGCACCCCTGTCTGTCATCAGTGTGGGCACGCTAGTGATACGGCGGAGCATACCTTGCAAGAGTGCCCGGAATGGGCGAGGGAGCGGGCGGATTTGGTAGCTGCTATTGGCCCAAATCTTTTTATGCCCGCTATCGTGCGAGCCGTCCTGAGTGGGGACGAAAAGTGGGAGGCATTCAGCACTTTCTGTGAAGAGGTGCTGAACAAGAAAGAGGAGGCGGAACGGGTGCGCGAGGACGACCCCCTCGCAGATCCCCAACGCCGCAGGAGAGCCGGGCGGAGACGACGGGCTTTCGCCCGTCAACTCCGCAACTAGTCATTTAATTCTAGTCTTGGTAGGTTAAGGCGCCAGATGGTGGGCTACTTACACCCCCGTCTGGCGAGAATGTGTATATATAGTTTTAGGTTATTTATTAATTTATTATTATTTATACATTGAGAGTTTTCTATTTACACCTGTGCATCTATTGTGCACAGGCTGTTGTATATTTATATTTTATATTTTTA
The DNA here is from genome assembly GCA_963924145.1 of Pyrausta purpuralis. Taxonomy (NCBI): domain Eukaryota; kingdom Metazoa; phylum Arthropoda; class Insecta; order Lepidoptera; family Crambidae; genus Pyrausta; species Pyrausta purpuralis. The sequence continues at coordinate 28,894 of OZ001642.1, read as the reverse complement.
TGATTTATATTTATACATTTTGTAAATAGTCCTGTAGGGGGCCTTGCTCTTTTGGCGGTCGCCCTACTGAGCTGGAGTGGTCGCATGGCGGGCCTGCGCAAGTGGGCGAATCGCGTTCTGGGAACAGCGGGGAAGGCTCTGCTACACCGCTTATTTCCCAAATCGTGATCGAGGTGGCTCAATGGTGGTTTTTTAGTGGGTAGGCCTCGCCCTTCTGGCGAGGAGAGCCCCACATAACCCGTCGCTTGACCACGGCGGCGGGTATGCAATTTCATGCATTTTTTCCCACCGGGACAAAAAAAAAACAAAAAAAAAAAAAAAAAAAAAAAAAAAAAAGGTTAGGTTAGGTTAGGTTCCCCCTCGAATGGAGCACGCCTTGTCGTGGCGAGGGGGCTCAGTAGCCTGTCGCAATCCAGCGGCAGGTAAAGCCAAGATGCTCTGTGACGGGTGCCGCTGCGTCTGTTCCCGTATCGGGCGGCAGCGGCACAGGTGAGTCGCGTCTGTCTCGGATCGAGCGGCGGCTCACTGAATGTAGGTAGGACTCCCAGCACCCCTCTGATTTAGCAGAGGAGGCAGGGGACGTCGTTGGGACTTTTGTCCTCTTGGCGAGCCCGGCGTGCACTTACCCTGCCGTCGGGCGTAAATCGCCTTATATCGTAATCCGCATCAACGGAGTGTCGTGGATCACGTCTCGCGGCTCTGTGTGGAACGAGGGTCTTGGCTTAACCGCCCGGACCGCGAGGAAGAAAACCTCTATAAAAAATTACCCCAATCCCAAGCGTGGTAGCTCCGCGAGGGGATGCGTGGCTGATGGGTGATCAGTCGCTAGAGCTTACCCCAGCGGGATACCTGCCGACCTCCCGTTGGGTTATCAACCCCAAGGCTTTGTCGGGTGCAGGGGGCACCGCTCGGCAAGGACACTTATTTCCCCCATACTCGTGGGATCAATATGGATAAATTGGATAAAATTCTCAAACCCGACCGTGAGCCCGGTCGTGAAAATGGCTCAAAACCGGAGAAGAGAGAAGAAACAGCCACCAAGAGCTGTGACAGTGCTTGGTCGCCTGTCGTGCGCCTGTCGCGTAATCTGAAGGAGGTCCGAGTAGCAGTCGCGAGGCTGCCCGAGGACGGAGCACGGGAGTTGGCGCCTCCGAGAAAAAAGCGCGCCGTGAGTGTGACGGGGAGTTGCACCTCTCTGGAGGCCATTGGCCTTGACGAGGAGCGCTCCCGCAGTAGCCTGGAGGAGTACTCTGACGCCTCCACTTTGTCGGAGGGCTCCTGCCGGTCGACGCGCCTGCAGTTTTTGCGGACGCCTCGCCCGGAAGTCGAGCCCGGAAAGAAAGAAAAGAGGAGGAAGAAAGGAAAGGGAAAGGTCGGACAATCGACCCCGGCAGAGACTGGTCTTGGTGACCTGGCCCTATCCTTGGCCACAGAAGCGCTGCAACCGGAGGAGGAAGAACGGATAGCGGCGCTTTCAAAAGAAGCGTGCGCCGCCAGTACGGCTGTTGGTGCTGCTCCGGTGCCGGAAGGCCCGAAAATGACGGCGGAAGGCCTCCAGTTAGCGGCAAACAAGCACCTGGAGGTGATCCTGGAGGTGGCCAAGAGGTCAAAAAACCTCAAAGGCACCTTCCAAAAGGCTTTAAAAGACGCGGCTAAAGCCCTGCAAAATTTGACGGCTCTTGCCGTGAGCCACTCCGTCTCTGATGAGACGAAGTTGCTCCAGCAGGAGAACTCAGCCATCCGGCATGAGCTGGCGCAAATGCGACAGCAGATGGCTGAATTTCGACGGGAGATAGAGGCGGAGAAACGTGGTCCGGCACCTATGGACGCGACTCCGTTTTCATCCACCAGGGTGGCCCCCTCACAACAGAGGGGCCATAATGGGGAAGACCCAGCACTGACGGAGTTCCGACGCTCCATAGTGTTGGAGGTGGGTGCAATTTTGAACGCCCGCCTTGAGGGCATCGAAGATCGCCTCCTGCCAGCCAAGTCTCTGCGGCCACCTCTGGCCGCCGACAAGAAGCTGACCACACCAGCGCCTGTCGCGTCTTCCAAACCCAGCAAGGGAAAGGGGAAGGGGAAGAAGTCTGCCCCTCCTTCTGCCGCCGCCGCGGCAGCGCCCATCGCTGGGCCGTCTTCGGCACCAACGCCGCCACAACCAAGCCAGAAGGGAGAGCCCCCGTCAACGGCGCCGGCCAAGGAAACTTGGGTGACGGTGGCAAGACGAAGGAAAAAGAAAACGGCCGTTCCTACGGCCGCTCCTCCTTCGAAACCAACAGCGCCTGCGCACAACGTGGTATCGAAGAAGCCGCGTAAGCTGGTGGCCCCTAAAACATCGGCGGTGGTGCTCACTCTCTCCACGGAGTCCGTAAAGAAGGGTGTCACCTATGGGTCTCTCATAGAGAGGGCCCGTGCGGTCATCAACCCCGCCGAGCTCGGCATCCCGTCGGTGCGGTCACGACAGACGGCAGCGGGGGCCCGCATGTTTGAATTTGAGGGCCCCCAAAACAGCGAAAAGGCCGACCTCTTTGCGGCCAAACTGAAGGAGGTGGTAGCAGAAGAGGCGATAGTCGTCCGCCCTGTCAAAAAATCCGAACTTCGGATAACAGGGCTGGATGACTCCATCACGCCGCAGGAAGTCGCCGCCGCCGTTGCCGCGAAGGGAGGGTGCAGCGCCGAACAGGTCCGCGCCGGTGCCATTCGCCCCGGCCCTGGTGGTACGGGGTGCATCGTAGTGCACTGCCCCGTCGCCGCGGCGAAGGCTTTGGCGAATGCCGGGCGCATCACCGTCGGGTGGAGCTCCTGCCACATTCGCGTGCTCGAGCCCCGCCCGATGAGGTGCTTCCGGTGCCTCGGAATCGGCCACACCAAGCCGCTTTGCCCGTCTCAGGTGAGCCGCGAGGACCTGTGCTTCCGCTGCGGCAGGAAAGGCCATGACCGCGCCTCCTGCTCAGCGGAACCGAGATGCGCCGTCTGCTCGTCGGCTGGTAGACCCGCCAGCCATGTGATGGGAGGGAAGAAATGTAACCCTCCCCCAACGAAGGGCAAGGCGGCAACGAAGCCAACGCCTGGACCGCCTAAAACCGGTCAGGGAACTGGTACGCCGGAAGAGGTTATGTCCGAGTGATGGATTTGGGTCCCAAGTCATTGCTCCAGGCGAACCTCATGAGGTCTGCCAGAGCCCAGGATCTTTTTTCCCAGGCTCTGGCGGAGTATCATATCGACGTGGCCGTCGTCTCGGAGCCGTACCTGATACCAGACCGACCAAACTGGTTGGGGAGTCGGGACGGCCTCGCGGCGATAACCTCCTCCGGTGGCCTACCCCTCTCACTTCTCGAGAGGGGTGCCGAGTTTGTAGGGGCCTCGTGGGGTGGATTAGCGATTTTTGGAGTTTATTTCTCCCCTAATCGCCCACTCCACGAGTTCGAGGCCTTTCTACAGGCGTTGTCGGCCGCGTTACGGCGTGTTGCTCCCCGTCAAATCATCCTGATGGGGGACTTCAACGCCAAGTCCGTCGCATGGGGTGGCCGTGTGACGGACTGCCGCGGCCGAGCCATGGAGGCCATGGCGATGGCGACAGGCCTGACCCTACTGAATAGGGGCAGGACGCACACGTGCGTGCGACGGCGAGGCGGGTCAGTGGTGGACCTCACGTTCGCCTCTCCTGTCGTCGCAGATCGCGTGAACAACTGGCGCGTCCTGTTGGTGGAGACTGGATCCGACCACCGGTATATCCGGTTCGAGTTGGACTCAGTCTCCACCCAACGCCCCACGTCGGCCACCGTGTCGCGGTCGAGACCGCGCTGGGCGCTGGCCCGGCTCGACCGAGACATGGCTCACGAATCCGCGCTGGTCCAGGACTGGTTTTGTCCCCCTTTGACCAGCGTGGACGTAGACGGCTCCGCCTCCCAGCTCCGCCAAGTTCTGACGGAGGTGTGCGACGCGTCAATGCCGAGATCTCTTCCCCCTCCTCGTCGCAACTCCGTCTTTTGGTGGTCGGCAGAAATTGCCGACCTGCGGTCCGCCTGCACTGCTGCACGGCGGGCGTATACCAGGAGCCGGAGGCGCCGAATCCGCGACGAGGAGAGGGAAGACGTCCTGTACGCCGTGTACCTGGAGGCGAAGAAGCGCCTCAAGGCAGCGATCGCCGCCGCGAAGGACGAAGCCCGGGCGACGATGCTGGAGAGTCTGGACAGGGACCCGTGGGGGAGACCATATCGGGCTGCGCGCAACAAGCTGCGCGCCCATGGTCCTCCACTCACCCAGACTCTCGAGCCGGCGATGGTGGAAGCGGTGGTCGGTGCGTTGTTCCCCGGTTCTGACCCGGACTTCGCACCGCCATCGATGACTCAGCCGGATCCTGTTGGGGACCCGGTTGACTCCTTTCCGCCAGTCTCGGGGGCGGAGGTGCAAGCCGCCGCGCTCCGCCTCCGGGGTAAAAAGACGGCACCAGGACCGGACGGTGTGCCCGCTCGGGTGTTGTTCATCGCGGCGGGCTACCTGGAGGACAAACTTCGGGAACTTTTCGACAGTTGTCTTGCTGTCGGAAAGTTCCCGAAGGTGTGGAAGGAAGGCGCCCTCTGCCTCCTCGCCAAGCCGGGCCGGCCGCTGGACTCTCCTTCGGCCTATCGGCCAATTGTGTTGCTGGACGAGGTGGGGAAACTTTTCGAGAGGATTCTCGTGACCCGCATCGTCCGGCACTTGGCGATTACTGGCCCTGATCTGGCGGAGGCTCAGTTTGGCTTCCGAGCCGGCCGCTCGACCGTCGACGCGCTGAGCTTTTTGGGGGACGTGGTGAAGGGTGCTGCTGAGAGTGGGGAAAGGCTGATGGCAATATCTCTAGATATCGCCAACGCTTTTAACAGCATTCCCCACACCACCATAGTCGAGGCCCTGCGCGCCCACGGTGTGCCGCCCTACTTGGTCCGCCTCCTGTCCGATTACCTCCAGGACAGGACGGTCACGTACGTGGACCAGAGCGGCTCGCTGAGGAGTCACCGCGTGCAGTCCGGTGTTCCACAGGGATCAGTCCTCGGACCATGCCTGTGGAATATCGGATTCGACTGGCTGTTGAGGGGCGCACTGCCCCCGGGCGTGAAGGTCGTCTGCTACGCGGACGACACTCTCGTACTGGCCCGGGCCTGGGATGTAGCGCGAGTCCTCCAGTTGGCCACCGCGGCGTGCGACCTTGTGGTCCAACGGATTCGCCTGTTGGGCCTCAGGGTCGCTCTGGAGAAGTCGGAGGCCGTCTTGTTCGACGGCCCGAGACAACGCCACCCACCGAACATCAGCCTGATGGTCGGCGGCGTGGCCATCGACGTTAAGCCCCAGATGAAATATCTGGGACTTATCATCGACAGCCGGTGGCGGTTCGGCCGTCACTTCGCCGAACTGTCACCCCGGCTATTAAAGACGGCGGACTCGCTGGGGTGGCTGCTGCCTAACTTGGGTGGGCCAAGCGCTCATTGCCGACGTCTATACGCCGGCATTTTGAAGAGCATGGCGCTATACGGTGCCCCCATCTGGGCGGACCGTCTGAGTCGGGACAACGTGTCTCAGCTCAGGCGGCCCCAGCGAGTCATCGCGCAGAGGGCGGCCCGCTGCTACTCCACAGTGGCGGGTGCAGTGGCGTGTGTCCTGGCTGGGACCCCGCCTTGGGAGCTCGAGGCCCGAGTCCTAGCCTGGACATACGCACGACGGTCGGAGCAGCGTTCTCGGGGAGAGCGCGGCTCCCTAGAGGAGGAGCGCGCCTTTGAGCGCCAGACCCGAGAGCTGCTGATTCGGGCCTGGACCGGGGTCCTAAACTCTTCGGAGTCGGGTCGAGCCACCCTCGACGCCCTGACCCCGGTCTTGACCCGATGGATAGAGAGACGGCACGGCTCCCTCACCTACCGTCTGGTGCAGGTCCTTACCGGACACGGATGCTTCGGCACCTATCTGCACCGGATCGGCTGGGAGGAGACCGCCGCGTGTCACGAGTGCGGTGCTGCGGAGGACACAGCTCAGCACACCCTTGTGTCGTGCCCAGCGTGGGAGTCGCAGCGCCGCACTCTGGTCGCGGAGATCGGCCAGGACCTCTCCCTCCCCAGCGTGGTGGAGGCCATGCTCGGGAGTGACAGAGCCTGGAAGGCCGTCACCTCCTTCTGCGAGGACGTTATCTCACAGAAGGAGGCAGCGGAGAGGGTGCGCGAGAGGGATCCTCTTGCCGCCCCGATCCGAAGGCGACGAACGGGGCGGAGACGGTGGCGTTACAACCGCCTAATCCCCCCTGGTGGAGGCCAGCCAACGTCGGGTACGGGGGTATCCACGCTGGCATTGCACGCGCTCCCACCGCCGACTGACGGGAATGACCGCACACTCCGGGCCATTCCCGTTGCCCCCCCTCATGGGGTGGGCTTGCCGGGCCTGCTACGGCGGGCAATCACCGACGGGGCAGCGGTAGTATCCGACCGGCTTCCCGCAGCTCCGTCCGCCACTCACGAGTCGTCGAGCGAGTCGTCGCCGTCCGATTTCTCGGACGACGACGACTGGCTTGAGACGACTTTTGAGCGGCCAGGTGACTGACGGAGTGTCGTTGGTTTTTAGTGGGTATGGGCGTTTGAGCTCGAGTCCCACATAACTCGCCGTCTCCCCCGGGCGGCGAGTATGCGTAATGCATTTTCCAACGTTAAAAAAAAAAAAAAAAAAAGGTTAGGTTAGGTTGGGGTACCATCTGTCAGACCTCCTCGTGGTGTACCCTGGGCAACGGCTGGTGATCCATCCACCAGCCGGCTAACGTGACAGGCGCGCGGGATGTGGTCGCCTATACTCGGCGATCGAGTGGCGGCCCTCCCGAGTGCACCCGTAATCCCCATTGAGGGGGACGGGGGTCATGGCTACTGAAGTCAAGACCGCGACAGACAAGTCTTTAAAATCCCCTAAGTGCAAGGTTTGGCGGGGGCCGATGCACTGAATGGCCGGCGGGGATACGTCGGTCCCTACCCCGTCACGAGGTGAGGAGGGGCAGCTGCGCCCGTAAGCAGTAAAAAATCATGGACAATTGTAAAAACGATACTATTCCCCGAGAGGGTCCCAGCTCTGCTGGGGAATCCCTCCCCGCCCTTCTCAGGGCGGGCTGCCCCACGTATACGGGGGGGGCAACAATTGTTCCTCGGTGCGAGCCGAGTGTAGTAGAGGTAGTGGAGAGTGATGACGCGGAGATTGGTGGAGCGGAAGGGAGAGTGCGGCGCGGTGGGTTCCGATCGCCCCGCCCTAACAGGAAGAAAATTAGCGAAAAGACGCAAACCGGATTGGGGCTCCGTGAACTGCGGGTGTCCCTCACCCGCATGGATACGGACGCAGACAGTAGGTCCGACACTTCCGCGGGCACAATGGTGTCTGCAGCATCCGGAGGTGAGAAATTTTGGAAGGGACCGAAGCGGCCCCGTAGACAAGAGGGCAACGGATCAAGCTCCGAATCGGACCGCTCTAGATCCCCCAAACAACTCGCGACAAAGACGTCGGTAGCGAGAAGAGGACGAGGTCGGCCCCCTACCACAGGGGAGTATGTCGGCCTTTACGAAAGGAAGAAGGAGTTTTTGAAGCTCCAACAGCAGGAGATAGAGCTCCAAGCGGAGAAGGAGTTGCTCGACATCACGGTCGAAGCCCGAAAAACACGCGAAAAGAACAAAAGTTTGGCGTCCAGCAGCGGGCCTCTAGACAGTGAAGTGACGACGATGTCCCTTAAAAAACAAATATTGTCGGGTCTCACAATGATCAACGAAGTGAGAACGAAATCCGGCAAACTTAAAGGGACTATGCAGGCGGCCTTGAATACGGCGAGTGAGATGATTCGTGAGGCATCCGAAGCGCTCGCCACAAGGACCGTCTGCGAAGAGGTAGAGGCCCTAAGGGCCCAAAACACCCGCCTGACGGTGGAAATAGAGGTCCTGAGAAAGGAACTGGCCGAGTTCAAAGCCAGTCTCCTAAATAAAGAGGCGCCAGCCCCCAAAGGAGTAAACGCATCCCCTGGATCAATGGAGGAGTGGGCTGAAAAGATCCTGAGCCTAACTACGGCTCGGATCAACGCCACGGTGGAGGGCCTCGAGTCGCGGCTGAACCCAGAGCCGCGACTACGACCACCGTTGGCGTTCGAGAGGCGAGCCAGCGTTCCATCCGTGGAGGAAGCGGCAACCAAAGCGGTAAAGCCCCCAATAGCCATCGCAAAAGCTCAGGCGCCCTCCAAGGCCCCCAGAGTTATAAAGGCTACTAGCTCCCGGGGGCCAGTAGTAGTAGAGCCTGCTTCAAACAAAAAGAAGCGGGCGAAGAAAGGTAAGATGCAGAAGGCACCTACACCTACGGCGTCCCAGCCACGGCCGCTGCCCCCTGCACCGGCCTCTACTGATGCAGGGTGGACAACGGTCGTAAAGAGAGGAAAAACAAACGGGAGTCAAAACCAAAAGACGGCTACCAAACCTCAGCCGAAGCCTCAGAAAACGGCCAAGATCAAGGCTCGCCCTCCGAAATCCACGGCGGTGGTCATCACCGTGCAGGAGGGCGCAGCTGATCGTGGCGTAACATACGCCAAAGCCGTTACAGAGGCAAGGCAGAGGATAAACCTAGAAGAACTCGGCATAGACGGTGTCCGCTTTCGCCGGGCAATAACGGGGGCCACAATAATAGAGGTGCCAGGCGCCTCTAGCAGCGATAAGGCAGACTCCCTGGCTGGAAAGCTCAGGGAGCTCTTTAATGAGGACGACATCCGGGTGTCCAGACCTACGAGGACCACAGAGATCAGGGTCTCGGGGCTGGACGACTCAATAACAACTGCCGAAATTCAGCAGGGCGTCTCTAAACTTGGAGGATGCCCTGTTGATCAGATTAGAGTTGGCCTCCCCTCACGCGACCACACAGGCCTGTATGCGGCATGGGTACGGTGCCCCATTGCGGCCGCGAAAAGAGTGCTGGAGGGCCGCCTCTTGATTGGCTGGGTCGTCGCCAAAGTTAGAGCTCTACCCCGCAGAAGCCTGAGATGCTTCCGGTGCTTAGAGCCTGGCCACGTGCGCGCCCAATGCCATTCGGAGGTAGACAGGAGCCGCCAATGTTACCGGTGTGGCCAGCTGGGACACATCTCCAGCATGTGTAGAAATGCCCCCCACTGCCCCCTATGCTCACAGGCGGGCAGGGACGCTGGGCATAGGTTGGGCAGTGGTGCCTGCAAAGCACCCCCCAGCCGGAAGAAGGCCCCGAAGGTCACGGCAAAGCCTACAAGCCAGCCAGAACCTTCCCGTCCAACACAAGGACTAGAGACGGGAGAAATGTCGGACGATTAAAGTATGGCCCAGACATTTTTATTGGCGAATGTCAACCACTGTGCCAGAGCTCAGGACCTTTTACATCAGAGCCTGGCACAGTGGTCGACACACATATGTATCGTCACTGAGCCGTATTTCGTTGCGGCCCGTGACAACTGGGTGTCCGACACGGACGAGATGGTGGCCATAGCCACCAGCGCAGGGGCTGGCTCACTTCAGTTTTCTGGCTCCCGTAAGGGAAACGGCTGCGTGGTGGTGAGAGTTGGCGACATGTTGGTGGTTGGGGTTTACTTTTCCCCAACCGCTCAATCGCCGACTTTGAAAACTTCCTGGCGCAGATTGATGTCCTCCTGGCTGGGTGGGATCGGACCGATCAGGTGGTGGTGGCCGGCGACCTAAACGCCAAGTCTGTGTCCTGGGGCTCTCGCCTCACCGACGACAGAGGCGAGCTCGTTGAGGATTGGCTCACGGGTCACGGTCTCGTCGTAGTCAACCGGGGGACGGTGGATACGTGCGTGCGGATGCAGGGTGGATCCGTCGTGGACATTACGTTCGCAAGCCCTGCCCTGGCGCGCCGTGTCCAGAACTGGGAGGTGTTGGTGGGGGTTGAGACATTGTCAGACCACAGATATGTACGTTGGGACTTCTCCCCCCTCCAGTCTTCCCCGAGCAGTCCAGGCCGTCCCACGACGGATCTTGGCCCCAGATGGGCCCTGAAACGTCTTGACCGGGACACATTCGAGGTGGCGACCCTGGTTGAGAGCTGGTCGCCCTGGCCGGAGCGCGTTATTCCCAGCACAGAAGTTGAGTGGTTCCGGGAGGCCATGTCGCGCGTGTGCGATGCGGCAATGCCCCGTGTTAGGACATTGCCGCCACGCACAGCCGTGTACTGGTGGTCTCCGGAACTTGCTCGACTAAGAGAGGGCTGTGTAGAGGCGAGGAGACGATACTCCCGGCATCGCCGCAGACGAAGGAGAGACGAGGCCCTAGACTCGCCACTCTACAGCGAGTACCAGGCGGCCAAAAAGGCCCTCCGGGTCGCGATCGCTGGCGCCAAAAACGCCGCCTGGGAGGAGCTCCTCTCCTCTCTAAATGAGGACCCGTGGGGAAGGCCGTATAAACTCGTCATGAGTAAATTGCGTCCGTGGGCCCCCCCACTCACTGCCACGTTAGATGCTGGCCTCCTGCAACGGGTTATAGAGGCCCTATTTCCGGAGAGCTCGGAGTTCACGCCGCCGATCCTTTTACAATCGGACGGTGAGGACAATGATGAGGTTCCGGAAATATCCGAAGGAGAACTCGGGGCCGCAATTCTACGCCTGAAGGGCAAAAACACGCCATATAATAATTTAATAAAATCTAATAAAATCATATTCTAAAATGGGCTTAAACAAAAAATTATATAAATGAAATGAGGCAAGAGCCATATAATAATTTAATAAAGTCATATTCTATACTCTAATTATGCAAAAATAGGGAAACAATAAAATGAATTAATACATTACGATGAGGCATTAGCCGTAGACTTGTAAGTGAAATTCTAAAATAGGGAAGCAGGTCCTATTACATTGTACTATTTCTTTACTTTAATTTTACATTTTGGCACCATTTGCCTTGGCAGCTTGTCGCATAGCATCAAGTGCGAAGGCTAAGAAATGGGCCCGGCTGGAGTCATCACCGATTAAAGTACTAATATTTGTGTCAACCACCGCACGTCCAAGTTTTTTTTTTTTTTTTTTTTTTTTTTTTTTTGTGTTAATTACGTAAAACTAGAGTATAATAAGTAGGAACTATGACTAATTATTAAAAGTAGGAACTATGACTTATTATTTAAACTTATTATTTTAACAGTTGCTAATTACTAAGTATGTACAACTTAAGTATACAAAAATATTGTAAATAGTTATGATGTGATGTTTTTTTTTTTTTTTTTTTTTATAGAATTAAGTTACAATGTTAAATATATATGTGTACAATTATCCTTAATTATGATTATTGTTAGAAAAGGTATCTTGGGGTTAGCAAGTCCAGTTGGGTGAGCTCCGACCAAGTGCAGCCAGTCTCCTTCTAGCGATTTCGGGCATCCGGTCCTCCAGTCCCAGGCCTAAGGTCATCGGGTCCAGTCTTCGTATCAAGTTACTGTACTCTGGCCTCTGGCCCAATGGGTTCGGGTTTTGGCTTGGGGTGTCCGGGCTGCAGTCCAGGGTGTAAGGTTTTCGTGCTCTAGCCCGAGGTCCACGACATCTGGTCCAATATGTCAGGGCCGCGGTCCAATTTCCAAGGCCTGGTCTTCGGGTTCCAGCCCAATTTTCCAGCCTCTGGCCCGAGTTTCCGGCCGTCGACCCGCAATGTCCGGACTCCGGCCCAAAGTTTCCGGTCTCCGGCCTTAGCTTTTGTCCCGCTGCGACCCTGCCAATCTTCGGACCACCACCACCTCTAGCCCAAGTGCCCGGTCCCCAGCCCGATGTCCGCGGCCTCTGGCCCAATGGCCCAACGTGTCTGGGCCGTGGTCTTTGAGCCTCCTTCACTATCTCAAGTGCCCAGTCTCTGACCCGATGCCTTCAGCCCAGTTCCAGTCCGGGATGTCCGTGCTCCGGCCTGCTCGAAGTCTTCGTATTTTCCTTTTGCTGTTCTTGCCAATGGTATCTTATTTACAAAAGAAGTATATGTTTTTTTTTTTTTTTTTTTTCCTATTTTTTTTTTCCATTAACTTCTTTTTTTTTTTTTTTTTTTTTTTTTTTTTTTTTTTTGTTTATTATATATTTTTTATAAATATATTTTAATTATTATTATTTTTAATTATGATTATTATTATTTATATCTTTACTTTTTTTTTTTTTTTTTTTTTTTTTCCATAATAGTTTTAAAATGTATACAATGAGATGTTAATTACGTAAACTAAAGTATAACTGTTATGCAAATCTATGGACTTATGAGAAGTCATCATTATTAAACATTGTTTAATATTTACCTTATGCTAAATAGGAGCTATGACTTATGATTAAAACTTATTATTTTAACAGTTAAGAATGTTCAGCTTGAATATACAAAAATATTGTAAATGCCTAAGAAGTAATGTTTTTTTTTTTTTTTTTTTTTTTTAATTTTTTTTTTTTTTTTTTTTTTTTTTTTTAAATATATCTTACTTATTAATAAATATGAACTATGACTATTATTTGAACAGTTGCTAATAACTAAGTATGTACAGCTTATGTGTACAAAAATATTGTAAATACTTATGAAGTAATGTTTTTTTTTTTTTTTTTTTTTTTTCCCCCCTTTTTTTTCCCTACTAACTAAATAATGTAGTAGTAAGTATAGCTAAGTAGTAATAAGTATAGCTTAAATATAAATATTTACTTATTATTTTAACAGTGGCCTACAGCTGACTATGTACAGCTAAAGTATAACTATTTTCACAGGCATTGGGTCTCTATTATGCAGCTATTGCACGAATGGCCACTATTATACAAGCAAACCTAGTGAACCGTCGGTCCCCGGCACCCGGCCTCACAAGAGTACTACGGGCCGGGGACCTAGGACCGCCGGTCCACGTTCATATATTAAGACTCGGTCAATATAAGGTGAGTATTAGCCGAAAGGTTGAAACAAAATTTTTTACAGTGAAGGAAAAAGTGTCAAAATTGGGTAAGTTTGTATGAAAAGTATATTAAAATTACACGAGACTATTAGGACAGCGGAGCGTGCACAGAACCACTCCTGTGAGCTAATACGACCGAAAAGTGCTATACAAGGTAAAAGATTTGAGCAGATTTTTTGCTATTTGTCCCTAATCATGATTGGAAGCTACGTGGTTCCCTTAACTGTTTTTGTGTAAATTTAATATTTTGACAGCCAAAAGTATAAATATAAGAAAAACATAAAAATATAAATATAGTATTTTACCTATGTGACTAATCGGGTGGGTAGTTAAAGTTTTTTAGGTTTTTGTAGATATGTTCGATGAACCCGACGAAGGCCTTGACGGTTTTAGGTTTTTTGGCCAGGTGACCCAGATCGTATGGGTCCAGCGGGAGCTCGTTGGTTGAAGTCGGAGTGACCTGTGCCAGAAAGTCCTCCCTACGTTGAGCGAACCTGTCGCAGTACCTGACGAGGTGATCGGGATCTTGTGCTCCACCGTCACAGGGGCAGCTATCACTGTCTTTGATCTTGAACCGTTTTAAGTACGTGAGGTGCGCGCCGTGCCCCGTCAGGTACTGCGTCAGGAAGAAGGATGGATTCGTGAGGCCGAAGAAGTTGTGAATGGCCTGCACTGTTGGAAACCGCCCTCTTGTCCACGATCCCTGGGTGGCCGACTGGTATCTCTCCTCCCATTCGTCCCGAAGTTGGTCCTTAGATTTCTTCTAGGGGAAGGATAGTGGGAAGAGCGAGTAATCCGGGACCTTATGCAAGGCGCAGGCCCTGCCCGCCTCCCCGTCCGCCAGTTCGTTACCAGCGATGCCGCAGTGGGCCTTAACCCACGCGAACCGGATCCGCCCCCCGCCGTGATGAATAGTCTTGTGGATCTCGACCACAAGCGGGTTTAGGCTGCTCCGGTCGCCCATTGCCTTAAGCGCTGAAAGGGAGTCGGACAGGACCAGCGCATCGGAGTATTGTCGCGCTTTTGCCAGGATACACGCTTCTTTAATGGCGTATAGCTCCGCCTGGAAGACAGAGCATGAGTCGTGTAGCTTGAATCTCTTTATTGTGACGGCGCCTGCACCGCGGTCCGGGTCGACACAGACCATGGCCGCTCCGACAGTGTCATCTTCCTGTTTGCTGCCGTCCGTGTATATTTGGATCGTGGTTTCGGTGGACAGCTCATCTATGTTCTGTTGATTGAGTGCTAAGTCGAAGTCCACCGTTACACGGTCGGCAGGGTGCAAAAGGCTAGATATGTTCGCCGGCTTTTCCAGAGCGATATCCTCCGGTAAGTAGTCAGTGGTGCCCCTGGCTCTCACCCTCTCCATCCTGGCTACGTGTTGTATTTGTAAGTCTAGTGGCGGGAAGCGGGCCAGAGCCAAGGCGGCGACCGTCGATGTGGTTTTATAGGCCCTAATGGCCTTGATTGCAAAGCCCCTCTGCAGCGAGGCAAGCTTATCCTTTGCATATTTGCGTTGGGTTATATTGCCCCACACCCCAGCTGCGTATGTTATGGTCGGGGCCACCACATATTTATAAATGGCCTCGACGTTGGCCGGCTGCAGACCCCACGAGGGTCTGGCGAAGAGACACAGTCTTGTGAATAGCTTTTTCGCCTTGCCGATCTGGTGATCCAGGTGCTGGCCGAATCTAAGCCTGTCGTCGATGACGACACCTAGTAGTTTTAGGTTCGGCGAAAAAGGTATGTGCATCCCCGACATGATAATTTTAATCTTGGCCGCTTTAGGCGAGAAGGCTAGCGCCTTGGTCTTATTTGGCGCGAATATGAGTTTATTTTTGTGCCCCCAAGCCGCGATGCCGTCCAGGGCCTCGCCAGCCAGCCTTTCCACGCTTCGACAGTCCCCGGCCGCTACAACCAGAAAGACGTCATCCGCGTATGCCTGCAGATGACATCCCTCAGGGAGAGGCCGGTCTAACAGGTCGTCAAGAAGCAGGTTCCAAAAAGCCGGACCACAGGCTGAGCCCTGGATGCAGCCTCTTTGTGTTCTCGCGCTCCCGCTGTGCCCAGCGTGGGTTAAAAATATAGGGCGGCTGCTGAGGTAGTTACATATGATTCTAAATATATTTTTGGGGCAGCCAATCGCTTTGAGCCTTGTGAGAATAGCAGGCCACCAAGCTCGGTCAAAGGCCGACTGAATATCCAGCGATATCGCCACTGTCAGTTGCTTATTCTTTATCCCGTCGTGGATTTTGCCGACTGCTTTCAGGAGGGCGGACGTTGTAGATAAGCCACGGCGGAAACCGAATTGCCTTGGGTTTAGTGTATTTCCGATGGCCATACAGTGTGTGATCCTCCCGGTGAAAAGTTTCTCCAATATTTTACCAAATACCGGTATCAGCCCTATGGGTCTCTGGGACTTTAATTCAGGGGAGCCCCCTCCCCCTGGCTTGGGAATGATTTTGAGGACCGTGTTCGTCCACAGCCTTGGGAAGTATCCCAGAGCCAGGCATCGGTTAAATATATTGGTAAACAGCTCCGGGTACCTGGTGATGACCACTAAGCAGATATCCGATGTAAGTCCATCTAGGCCAGGGGCTTTTTTATGTGAGATGGACCTGGCCGCCTCCAGCACCTCACTGGCCACGAACGGCGGATCGTCTGGAGTGTCGGGTGGCCTCCTACATCCGGCTCTTACCTCGGCTTGCTCAGGTGAATCGAGTGCTTCGGGATCTGCCGGATAAAAGTGTGCCAGAAGGGCCTCGACCGTGTCCTCGCCATCAGTTGTGTGTGCCGTTGGTGTTGCAACTGTAGTTGGTGGGGTTCTGGGATGGCCACCGCGCAGAACCGGGTTTGTAACGGTCCACACTGTGTCCATTCCCTGGGCCTCGCAGAAGTCCCGGAAGTTCTTGGCTGATTCCGCTCTGATGTCCCTGACGTAGTTATCGTGAGCCTCCTGCACCCTTGTCGCCAGGACCTCCATGGCTTCCGGAGGTTCTCCTCTTCTCTTCGCCCTCCTGTACCCTCTCCTGGCTTGCAGCAGACTACGTTTTAGTGCTGCCAAGTGTTCGTTCCAGAACGGGGGCTTGAAGGGTCTGCATTCACCGGTGATGGTGGGAAACGCAGCCTCCGCTGCACCGTTGATGGCTGCAGTGACCTGTCTCACGTGTTCCTCCAATTCTGACTCAGTGAGCGCCAGAGGGTCAGCCTGTAACACCCCCCACCGCTGAAATGCCTCGTCCAGTCGCTCCTTGAATCCGGACCAGTTGGCGTGGTCGTCTATCCTGTACCGTCGGGTAGATTGCCGAGGTGGACGGGCCGTGGAGGCAGAGTGGGACAGAGCGAACTCGATAGGGATGTGCTGGGTCGTTGCTAGGAAGCTTCTTGCCGTCCTCCATCCTACTATCCTGTTGGCTAGATCTTCCGTGGCCAGGGTCAGGTCAATCGCACTTGTTCTGAGACCGCCGTGTGTGATTGTTTCAAATGTGTGATCACCCGAGTTGCAGCAGACCAGTCCATAGGTGGATAGAAATTCGTAGACTACGTCCCCCCTGCCGTTGCTGCGGCCAAGATGATCCCACTCAGGGTGCCATCCGTTGAAGTCCCCCGCCACAATACACCTGCAGTTGGAGTTATGGTCCAAGATGGAGGAGAGGATGTTTAGAATTGGATCAGGGTCGATGGCTGGCTGCAGATAAACGGAGACTAGGACGGTGGGGCTGTTGGCCAAGTTTATCTTGACCGCCGCAACGTCGGGGGTGGAGTATTGTGATAAAAGGATGGCGCCGTGCTTGGTTGAAAATTCGCGTTTAAGAAGGATGGCGGCTCGAACTGGTCTGTCCGGTGCGAGAGACTGGAAAATGTCGAGTCCGGCAAAGCTTTTAGTAAAGAGCCCAGAACCGACGTAAGGCTCCGAGATGAAGGCCGCCTGGTGCCGACTCTGGGCGAAGGAGTTGCAGAATTCAGTGTTGCTAGCGTGCGACTTATCTAGGTTACATTGCAGAAAATTGATGACAGAATTACGTGTGCTTGAATTGCTAGTAGCCATAATCTATTTTGTTACTAATTCTTGCTTGCATGTGTTTAATTCTGGGGCATTGATTCGAGGTAGCGGAGTGTTTTGCGTCGGTGCTAGTGCTAGTATTGGGTGTAGATCTAAATTTGGCGCCTC
The DNA here is from genome assembly GCA_963924145.1 of Pyrausta purpuralis. Lineage (NCBI taxonomy): Eukaryota > Metazoa > Arthropoda > Insecta > Lepidoptera > Crambidae > Pyrausta > Pyrausta purpuralis. The sequence goes on along the minus strand of OZ001642.1, from coordinate 11,829 downwards.
GGGTGACGCAGTTAAAACAGGTCGGGGAAGCGGCGGTCTCCTTGCAGGTCTCGACACTGTGTCCCGACTCGCTGCAGTGAGAACAGATTGGTTCATTTCGGCAGCGGCCCTGTGTGTGCCCGAACTGCAAGCACCTACGGCACTGCCGGAACGGGGAGAATTCCTGTGTGTGAACTCTGTGGTGACCCACACGCAGGTGGGTGAGGCCGGCGACGTATTTCCAGCATGCTGGGTTGACCTCGAGAATGGCGTTATAAAGTTTGTTGCTGCGGTTCCTTCGCACAAACTTGAGTCTCAGGTCCTCTCTCCTGCAGTGGAATAGCTCAGCGTTGTGTTTTAGGATTATGTCAGTCAGGGTGTCTTGAGGGGTGTCCTTAGGGACGCCCTTGAGAATAATCATGGGGCTCACCCTCTTCTCTCTTTCAGCTTCCACATCCCTTTCTGTGTCCCCGGCGCTGGCCCTGCGAAATCGCTCCAGCGCATCCGCAGCATCGTTCTCTGACTCAAACTCAACCCTCACCTTGCCTCGAGACAGATTGGCGACTCTTGCCGCGGTATACCCAGTTTCGTTGAAGTTGATAACTTTGTCGAGGGCTTTGTATGCTTGCTCTACCGGGTGTCCTTCGGTTTTAAGGGACAAGACGATTGCTGGGCGGCGTGGAGCTGGGCGTAGTCCTCCTGGAGTGGGTGGTGGCATAGCGGCGGCCTGTGCGTATGTGTTGTTTCCGCCCCCTATCTGAGTTCCAAGAGCGGCTGTGGCCTTGGCCCGTCCAAGCTCGCTGCGCATAGCTTGTGTCACCGCCTCTTTGACAATAGCAGGCAGCTGATCTGCGCAACAAGGCTTTGTAGTGACGTCGTTTGGTGGCGCCTTCGGGCTGCTATCAGTGGGGTCTCGCTTTTGCCGTCGCTGTGGCACCACTAGTGTGGCGAGTCTCTGGCACAAGAGTGCCGCCTTTGTCGAGTTGTCTATGACCGCCTTCTTTTGTTCCCTCTTGACGCTTTTCCCGTCAGATAACAAGGGCGGTATTGCGGCGATGAGGGAGCGTATCTCCTCGATGATGGTCGACGCCTCCATGTCAGCCGCGCAGGGTGGCACCATTGAAGACTGTTCAGGTTGGTATAAGGGCTGACTGTCTGGTGACATGATCAGAGGGAGGGTGCCTATGGAAGTGTCTAAGCTGCTATTCAAGTCGATGGATTCAATGCGTGCTGGGCTCCTGTCTAAGCTGTTAGAGTTCATGCCGCTGTGATGCGGGAGTGCCTGGCTCCAGCCTTCGGTCTCCGGCCTCCTGCCATCGGTCTCCGGCCTCCGGCCTTTGGGCTCCGGGCTCCGGCCTCCGGTCTCCGGCCTTTGGTCTCCGGCCTCCGGCCTCCGGGCTCCGGCCACCAAGCTTCGGCCTCCGGCCTCCGGGCTCCGGCCTCCGGCCCGACGGCTCCGGCCTTCGGACTCCGGCCCGACGACTCCAACTCCGGCCACCAGGCTTCCGCCTCCGGCCTCCGGGCTCCGGCCTCCAGCCTTCGGCCCGACGACTCCAACTCCGGCCTCCGAACATCGGTCTTCGGTCTCCGGCCTTCGGCCTCCGGCCTCCGGGCTCCGGCCTCCGGCCCGACCTCCGGGCTCCGGCCCGACGACTCCAGGTTAGGTTAGGTTAGGTTAGGTTAGGTTAGGTTAGGTTAGGTTAGGTTAGGTTAGGTTAGGTTAGGTTAGGTTTTTTTTTTTTTTTTTTTTTTTTTTTTTTATCCTCCCTCCTCCCATCCTCCGCCGTGGTTAAAGCGGAGACTTTTTAACATGTTCTAATTTTGAAGCTTACGAATTTTAATACAATAGTATAAAAAATTTTGTATCCTCACCAGACGAGTATGCTTAACCATACTCGCTGGTGTCCGGATCTATGTCGGCCTAAATTTTGTTTTGACTTACCACTACTTTCATAATTTTAATTGCAAATGTAATCAATAAATTCCTTGTAATTTTGTCTTTTATTAATTCTGGTAATATAGCTTTTTTAAACGTCTTATCTAATTTATACTCTAAATCTAACCTATCTAGTGAGAAACGTGGGCAGTCGAACAATATGTGCTCCACGTTCTCTACGTGCTGCGGGTCACAGACGCACGCCGGACTCTCCTTGCATTTGAAGCGATTCAAATACTCAGAGAGTCCGCCATGCCCCGTGAACACCTGCGTCAAAAGAGGGCATAACTCTAACTTTCTCACTACGCAGAACGCTGCTTTGGCGTCTGGGAAGAACATACGTGTCACGGCGCCTGTGTCCGCACTTTGGTATCTCCTATTCCATTCGTCAATCGTATCCAGACGGATCTGGCGCTTGACGAATGAAACAGGACACACATCGTAGTCGGGCCGGCGCTTAATGCCCACTGCGGCCTCTTTAGCCAGAACGTCAGCCCTTTCGTTCCCCTCCAACCCCGCGTGAGCTTTAATCCAAAATAAATTCAATATTTTGCCTAAATTTTTGATATTGTTTAAATTTTTACGAATTTCGAACGCAATGGGGTGAAGGGAAGTGCCACTGGCGACAGACTCAAGAGCCGACCTAGAGTCGCAGTACAGATTAAACACCTTGGCCTTGTGCTTGAGAACCAGTTCTGTTGCCATTTTTAGGGCCAGTAACTCCGCCTGGAAAACGGTGCAGAAGGACTCCAGCTTAAATTTTTTACTTGCAACTTCCACGTTGTTCCTCCACAGGGACAGCGCGGCCCCGACCTTCCCGTCGATTTTACTTCCGTCTGTAAAAATATTACAGACGGAATCGTCCCCATGAGCCACTTCTGCACCATCCACCACGCTGCCAAAAGCATATCCACACTGTTCAGCGGGATGTGGCGTGCTTACAACTGGTACCGGAACCTCGACCTCCCGGTCCCCTACCACCCGCTGGGAATGGCCTCTCCTTACTTCGTAAAGAGCTGCCGCCTCCTGGATCCTCAGATCTAGGGGAAGCAACCCAGCGAGTAGTAAGGCCGAGTTTAGGGAGACTGTCCGGTACGCCTTTACCAGTTTCTGCACAAAACCCCGCTGAACAGTGTCGAACTGCTTCCGAACTCCGAGCTTTTTGGCCGCCGGTGCCCATGCACTCGATGCGTACATTATAACCGGCTCGACCACCGCGACATAAATGGTTCTGATCACTTCAGGCGACAACCCCCACTGCACCTTCGCTGCCCTTGACAATTGACGGTAGAGGCCAAGAGCCTTTCTGCACACATTGGCAACATGCGTGTTGAAGGTCAGTCCATCGTCAATTGTCAAGCCCAACACCTTCATCTCCTTCGACAGATCAATGCGTACCCCGCCCATGGCCAGCCTTGGTGCATCAAACTTCAGCTTCCTCGTTACCACTATCGCGCTTGTTTTGTGAGGTGCAAACTTTAGCTTATTTTTGATGCCCCAACGCTGGACATGATCGAGGATAGCATTGGCCCGCTCCTGCACCTTCTGTCCATTGTCGCCTGAAATAACAAGCACCACGTCATCCGCAAACGCCTGACATAGCACGTCCTCCCCTTCGATATCTTTGAGCAGTGGGTCCAGCAGAAGGTTCCAGAAAGTTGGACCTCCTATCGACCCCTGCACACACCCTTTTGTGGTGTCCCTGCAACACTCCGCTCCGGCATACCTCAGGCGAACACACCTGCCCTCGAGATAGCTGTCTACCATTCGCCGCAGGTTTGATGGGCAACCTGATTCGGCGAGCCGGCATTTTATGGCGGGCCACCACGCGCTATCGAAGGCTCCCTCTATGTCTAATGATACCACCACCATCAATTTTTTGTCGTCCAGTTTGTTTCTAATATATTGTATCAAGGCATAGAGGGAGTCCTCGGTGCTGCGCTGGGGCGTAAAGCCATATTGCCTGGCAGACATGTTGGGCAGGATGTGCCATCTAATTCGCCTGATGAGCATTTTTTCGAGAATCTTCCCAAGTACAGGCAAAAGACCAATCGGCCTGTATGACTTGGGAAAAGTGTAGTCTGCCTTTCCCGGCTTTCGCAGGATCACCACCACGGCCTCCTTCCACTTGGTGGGGAAGTGGGATAGCGCCAAGCACTTATTCATGATAGACAGGACGAGATCGGGGTCCAGGGTTATTGCCGCACAACAAATATCGGCTGTAAAGCCGTCTAGGCCTGGGGCCTTCCTCGGGTTGAAACTCGACGCGGACCATTTTAGCTCCTCCGCCGTAAAGGGAGGGTCACATGAATCATCATGTTCCCTCTTGTTCACTTTATTGGCTAACTCTCTCACCGCCTTATGGTCCGCGTTGTCGTCCTCCTTTGTATCTTCCGGGTAGAAGGTCCCCGCCAGAAGTTCAGCCGATTCTGCACCCCCGAGCTCCTGTCCGTTTTGGACAAGGGGCAGGTCTTCTCTTCTATCTGTTGTGCGCCCAATAACCCTGTAAATGCTGTCCCACATTGACTCTCGATCCTGTCTACCACAAAAAGCCTTCCAGCTTGCGGTCTGAGCCATCACTACCTCTTTTAGGTACTCAGATTTAGCCGTGGTATATTGCTCCACGACCCATTCTCGACGGACCGATGATGCACACCTTATTCTCCTCTTCTTCCTTATTACTTCCTTCTTCATTTCAGCGAGCCTGTCGTTCCACCAGGGCAATCCTACTTGTTTTTTAGTTTTTAGTTCCGGAATATTATTTTTACAACTGTTTTCTATAATTTTTGAATATTTATTAATTTCTTCGTCTAATTTGTTTTTAGTATCTATCTTATCAATTTCTGTTTTATTTAAGTTTTCTATTTCGCATAGCTGTGTCAATTTCTCACGAAATTGACTCCAGTTTGCCTTCCTAGTGTTAAATTTTCGAGTGGTCCTTTTAATATCTGTGCCTAATGAGTTCTTAATTTTAATTTCAAATAGAATTGCCCTGTGGTCCGAACAAGTCACACTGTCGTCTACCCTCCACCCTTCGATCCGCCCGAAAATGTCTGAGGAGCACACCGTGATATCCACATTGCTTGAGTACCTTTTACCGCCTCTGATGGTATCGAACGTGGGCTCAGATCCACGGTTGAGGATGTGGAATCCAAGTTCATCCACCATGCCTTGGACTTCCTCCCCCCTAGCGTTAGTCTCCCTACTTCCCCACCAGATGTTCCACGCATTGACGTCCCCTCCCAGTATCACGTTTTTCAGGCCGAATCCAGCGACCACCTCCTTCAGCCGCTCTACGTCCGGCTCTATGGGCTTGTCGCCCTCGAGATAGACCGATATCATCCCTATCTCCCACGCTTCGGTTCTCAGCTTTACAGCAACCATATTCCTAGTGGTGAGCGTGGGACACTGGGTGACATCGATCGTGTCGTCGAAGAGGATGATCGCCGCCTTGGTCGGTTGGTCCGCGGTCTTGCTACATTGGAGAATTCGCGCGCCTGGGTAGTTTTTCAGGTCACCTGTCGCTCCAATGTAGGGCTCCTGGACCAACGCGATGGCAATCTTCCTCCTCGCCGCCTCGACGATGAGCTCGTCCGTGGCGGCTCTACTCCTCTGGAGATTGGCCTGAACTACACGATACTGCTTTACTTGGTCTGTGCTTTCTGCTGTTTGGACGTTTGTCGCGCCGGTGACCACCTTAGCAGTATTGCACTGCCGACCGTGCCAGGGTTTCCCACCTTTTTCGGACCGGGCAATCGCTACTGAAAGCGTTATGGTCGGCCCGGTCCATCTTGGCGCTCTGGCAGTTTGTGCAGGATGGCAGTTTTCCGGACGCTCGCTCAGCGCACTCCGCTCCCAGGTGTGGGCCCCCACAGTGACTGCACACGTCCACGGTTTCGCGACAGAACCGCTTGCCGTGGCCGTAGCCCAAACACCGGGAGCACTGTATCAGGGGAGACTGGTCGAGCACCCGGACTCGCTGCAGGTCGATATGGACGACACCCGCCTCGGTCAGTCTAGACCACAGCATAGGGGAGACTCTAAGCACCACGTGAGATGTAAGCGGGTTCCTCGATCTTTTTCGGAATTTAACCTCCATCCTGGCCTCTCCGCTTACACCTTCAAAAAGGGCCTTATTTTGGGCACGAAGGCCGTGCAGCACGTCTTCATCCTTATTGTAATTGAGGACGTCTCGGAGGATGACCATAGGGTCCTTGTTAATGATCTCATCTACTTTCAAATTGTTCCCGTCCTTCCTGAGTTTTTCTTTGACCCTGTCCACTTCGGCTTTTGTTTTGCATCCTAGGATAATTTTGCTGTCCCTAGCTTTACGAATCCTATGAATTTGGAATCCTTCCTCTCTGGCCCTCACTACTCCCCTCACTTTGTCCAAAACTTGGTCACCAGTCTGGGTCTCGTCGGTTGATTGTATGACTACAGAGTGCACCGCGGCATGCTCCGCGGATCGTCTCCTCGGAGAAGCCGCGGCTACACTTGCGTACGACCCTTTTATCTCTCTTTCGTGGCTCTTTACTAACTCGTCTTTGAGTATCTGCATTTCTCTCATGTTTTCTTCAATGTGCTTACTATGTTCCGTCATTTTCTCTATAAGCATCTTTTCTAAACCGATTCTCTCCTTTTCCATCTCAACGTCTACTCTATTTTCCTTCTCCTGTTCTGTCGACTCGGTGACCCTGTCAGTTCCTCTCACTTCATTTTTCCTTTCTGTCTCCGCTTCTTTTACCAATTGGTAGAGTCTGTCAAGGGCATGTGTGACTTCAACCTTTATATCAGTTTTGATATTTTTAGAATTCTTAAGGTGAAGCTTAGCCTTCGTGAGCATCGCTTTGGCCTCGCTGGTCCTGTTGATATATTTCGGCTCAACCCGCGGGGAGACACTGAGTGCCTCTGTTGAAGCCCCGCGGGCGGCCGCCGGCTGTGATAAGGCCTTAGCCTTGACAGGCCGGGCTGCAGGGTTCGCCTTCTTCGGCGAGCTTGGGGATGTGGATAGTGCATCCACCTTGCCTGCCTCCCATTCGCCAGTGAGCCGCCGGACCAACGAGTCCTGTGTCCGAGCAGGTGCTTTAGAGGGGCCCGCCATCTGTCCATCGCCATGCGGGCTGCTAGGGCCTGCCGTCCTCTGTCCTCCGGTCGCCTTTTTCACAGGTGTGTGTATGCCAAACATTTCGCGTGAAGGATTGTCAAAAAGTAAAATTAAAATGACTCAATAGAGTATAGTTGTCAATGTAAAATGAAATGAGATTGATAAATACGATTGGGTTTATAACATTAATAAAAATACTCAAATAAGTACAAATTGTCAATATGAAATAAATATAGCAATAAAAATTAAATTATGATTAAAATAGCGAAAATATAAAATAAAATGACTCAAAAGAGATAAAAATTGTAAATCTAAATTAAAATACTAAAATTAATTTATAACTGGGTATGAAAAAGTATACCGATGTCTTAACCTAATAAAAACGACACAATAGTATCGCTATTGTCCCTAAAAGTAATAAAATTTAAATACAAATTCACTGAAAAACTAATACGACTCAACTAAAGCGGGCGAATGGGGGTCAATAAACCCAGCACTCAAACCTTATTCCCTATGCGAAGATTAATATTTTAAAATATAGCCTTCGATTTCCCCTATAGCCGCACCGAGCCTTGATGATAAATGCACTAAGGGAGGGCGGGCGGGCAAATTGTTTGCCTTCCTTTGGTGTTAGGGGTGCAAACGGGGCGTCAGCGGATAGGTCTCGACTAGGCGCACAATATCTACGAACAAAGCACACAGGGTTGTCGAACAAAAGTTTTCAGTACGGCTGAAAAACCGAAATTTGACTATGAAATTTACTTTTAAATTTTTATAACTCCAAAACTATACGTCGCAGCGCGCTGAAAACAACGTGGGCGTGCTCTAAATAACGAACACTATAAATGAGAAACAAAAAATTTTGAAAATCTGTTAACCGAAAAAAGACTTAGAAATTTTTCGATATAATTTTGTATGCACAAGTCCAAAATATGTAAAAAATGTCAAAAATATATGTAAATATATGCTTTTTATCGCTTCTCTCAACGTAATTAAATATAAAACAGCAATTAAAATTTTATAGAAGCGCTAAATGTGTCAATATTTCAGCTTTCAGATGTGAAAATGTATACTTTGTATGAAAACCGTGACCCACCTTTATACCTCGGTTCGGTATAAGAAAAACGTATGTTTTGCAAATTGTTTGCCTTCCTTTGGTGTTAGGGGTGCAAACGGGGCGTCAGCGGATAGGTCTCGACTAGGCGCACAATATCTACGAACAAAGCACACAGGGTTGTCGAACAAAAGTTTTCAGTACGGCTGAAAAACCGAAATTTGACTATGAAATTTACTTTTAAATTTTTATAACTCCAAAACTATACGTCGCAGCGCGCTGAAAACAACGTGGGCGTGCTCTAAATAACGAACACTATAAATGAGAAACAAAAAATTTTGAAAATCTGTTAACCGAAAAAAGACTTAGAAATTTTTCGATATAATTTTGTATGCACAAGTCCAAAATATGTAAAAAATGTCAAAAATATATGTAAATATATGCTTTTTATCGCTTCTCTCAACGTAATTAAATATAAAACAGCAATTAAAATTTTATAGAAGCGCTAAATGTGTCAATATTTCAGCTTTCAGATGTGAAAATGTATGGGTTAGGTTAGGTTAGGTTAGGTTAGGTTAGGTTAGGTTAGGTTAGGTTAGGTTAGGTTAGGTTAGGTTAGGTTAGGTTAGGTTAGGTTAGGTTAGGTTAGGTTAGGTTAGGTTAGGTTAGGTTTTTTTTTTTTTTTTTTTTTTTATCCTCCCTCCTCCCATCCTCCGCCGTGGTTAAAGCGGAGACTTTTTAACATGTTCTAATTTTGAAGCTTACGAATTTTAATACAATAATTTAAAAATTTTGTATCCTCACCAGACGAGTATGCTTAACCATACTCGCTGGTGTCCGGATCTTCGTCGGCCTAAATTTTGTTATGACTAACCACTACTTTCATAATTTTAGTTGCAAAGGTAATCAGTAAATTTCTAGTTATTTTGTCTGTTATTAATTTTGGTAATAGTACTTTTGTAAATTTCTCGTCTAATTTAAACTCTAAACCTAACCTATCTAGTGAGAAACGTGGGCAGTCAAATAAGATGTGCTCCACGTTTTCTATATGCTGCGGGTCACAGACGCACGCCGGACTCTCTTTGCACTTGAAACGATTCAAGTACTCAGAGAGTCCGCCATGCCCCGTGAACACCTGCGTCAAAAGAGGGCATATCTCTAACTTTCTCACTATACCAAACGCCTCTTTGGCATCGGGAAAGAACATGCGGGTCACGGTGCCTGTGTTCGCACTTTGGTATCTCCTATTCCATTCGTCAATCGTATCCAGACGGATCTGGCGCTTGACGAATGAAATAGGACACACATCGTAGTCGGGCCGGCGCTTAATGCCCACTGCGGCCTCTTTGGCCAGGACGTCAGCCCTTTCGTTCCCCTCCAACCCCGCGTGAGCTTTAATCCAAAATAAATTCAATATTTTGCCAAAATTTTTGATATTATTTAAATTTTTACGAATTTTGAACGCAATGGGGTGAAGGGAAGTGCCACTGGCAACAGACTCAAGAGCCGACCTAGAGTCGCAGTACACATTAAACACCTTGGCTTTGTGCTTGAGGACCAGATCTGTTGCCATTTTTAGGGCCAGTAACTCCGCCTGGAATACGGTGCAGAAGGACTCCAGCTTAAATTTTTTACGGGCGACTTCTACGTTGTTCCTCCACAGGGACAGCGCGGCCCCGACCTTACCGTCAATTTTACTTCCGTCTGTAAAAATATTACAGACGGAATCGTCCCCATGAGCCACTTCTGCACCGTCAACCACGCTGCCAAAAACATATCCACACTGTTCAGCGGGATGTGGCGTGCTGACAACTGGTACCGGAACCTCAACCTCCCGGTCCCCTACTACGCGCTGGGAATGGCCTCTCTTTACTTCGTAAAGAGCGGCAGCCTCTTGGATCCTCAGATCCAGGGGGAGCAATCCAGCGAGTAGTAGGGCCGAGTTTAGGGAAACTGTCCGGTACGCCTTGACCAGTTTCTGCACAAAACCCCGCTGAACAGTGTCGAACTGCTTCCGCACGCCGAGTTTTTTAGCCGCCGGTGCCCATGCACTCGCTGCGTACATTATAACTGGCTCGACCACCGCGACATAAATAGTCCTGATCACCTCAGGCGACAACCCCCACTGCACCTTCGCTGCCCTTGACAATTGACGATAAAGGCCAAGAGCCTTTCTGCACACATTGGCAACATGCGTGTTGAAGGTCAGTCCATCGTCAATTGTCAAGCCCAACACCTTCATCTCCTTCGACAGATCAATGCGTACCCCGCCCATGGCCAACCTTGGTGCATCAAACTTCAGCTTTCTAGTTACCACCATCGCGCTTGTTTTGTGAGGTGCAAACTTTAGCTTATTTTTGATGCCCCAACGCTGGACATGATCGAGGATAGCATTGGCCCGCTCCTGCACCTTCTGTCCATTGTCGCCTGAGATAACCAGCACCACGTCATCCGCGAACGCCTGACACAACACGTCCTCTCCTTCGATTTCTTTGAGCAGTGGGTCCAGCAGGAGGTTCCAGAAAGTTGGACCTCCGATCGACCCCTGCACACACCCTTTTGTGGTGTCCCTGCAACACTCCGCTCCGGCATACCTCAGGCGAACACACCTGCCCTCGAGGTAGCTGTCTACCATTCGCCGCAGGTTTGATGGGCAACCTGATTCGGCGAGCCGGCATTTTATGGCGGGCCACCACGCGCTATCGAAGGCTCCCTCTATGTCTAATGATACCACCACCATCAATTTTTTGTCGTCCAGTTTGTTTCTAATATATTGTATCAAGGCATAGAGGGAGTCCTCGGTGCTGCGCTGGGGCGTAAAGCCATATTGCCTGGCAGACATGTTGGGCAGGATGTGCCATCTAATTCGCCTGATGAGCATTTTTTCGAGAATCTTCCCAAGTACAGGCAAAAGACCAATCGGCCTGTATGACTTGGGAAGAGTGTAGTCTGCCTTCCCCGGCTTTCGCAGGATCACCACCACGGCCTCCTTCCACTTGGTGGGGAAGTGGGAGAGCGCCAAGCACCTATTCATGATAGACAGGACGAGATCGGGGTTCAGGGTTATTGCCGCACAACAAATATCGGCTGTAAAGCCGTCTAGGCCTGGGGCCTTCTTCGGGTTGAAACTCGACGCGGACCATTTTAGCTCCTCCGCCGTGAAGGGAGGGTCACATGACTCATCATGTTCCCTCTTGTTCACTTTATTGGCTAACTCTCTCACCGCCTTATGGTCCGCGTTGTCGTCCTCCTTTGTATCTTCCGGGTAGAAGGTCCCCGCCAGAAGTTCGGCTGATTCTGCACCCACTAGCTCCTGTCCGTTTTGAACAAGGGGCAGGTCTTCTCTTCTATCTGTTGTGCGCCCAATAACCCTGTAAATGCTGTCCCACATTGACTCTCGATCCTGTCTACCACAAAAAGCCTTCCAGCTTGCTGGTCTGAGCCATCACTACCTCTTTTAGGTACTCAGATTTAGCCGTGGTATATTGCTCCACGACCCATTCTCGACGGACCGATGATGCACACCTTATTCTCCTCTTCTTCCTTATTACTTCCTTCTTCATTTCAGCGAGCCTGTCGTTCCACCAGGCAATCCTACTTGTTTTTTAGTTTTTAGTTCCGGAATATTATTCTTGCAACCAGTTTTCTAATAATTTTGGAATATTTTATTAATTTCTTCATCTAATTTTTCTTTGGTATCTATCTTATCAATTTCGGTTGTGTTTAAGTTTTCTATTTCGCATAGCTGTGTCAATT